>OU974071.1:0-672635 GCA_918843875.1 Diadumene lineata
ATTGCGCTGAACCGAAGAAAAAACAATGCAAATTCATTATTTATTCAATCAAATTTTACAAAGTCTTTCTTAAAAACAATAATAGCACCTAAAAAAAACATCAAAATGTCGAGTCTATAACACTAGGGACTCCCAGGCAGTCACCTGTCCAAGTACTAACCCAGTCCTAACAGGCTTAAATTCGGTGATCGGACGAGAACCGGTTTTTTCCAGTTGGTGTGGTCGTAGACAATTTTATTAGCACAACCTTCTCTTTCTCTACCGAAGAAACAAAAACGAAAAAAATGAAGATTTATTCAATTAATCTTTATAAAGTCCTTCTAAAAACAATGATAGTAGCTAAAAAAGCATCAAAAAAGTACAGTCTACAACACTAGGGATTCCCTGGCAGCCACTTGTTCAAGTACTAACCCAGCCCTAACTGGCTTAACTTCGGTGATCGGACGAAAACCGGTGTTTTCCAGTTGGTGTGGTCGTAGACAAATTTATTCTCGCAGAACTTTCTCTTTCTCTACCGAAGAAAAAAAACCGAAAAAAATGAAGATTTATTCAATTAATTTTTACAAAGGCCTTCCTAACTAACGGTTTTCCTCAACGAAAAACAAACAACCATGTAAAATTAAAGACCATTTTTGGCATGTACGGTTGTGTTGGACTCATCCTAAAATAATTCCGTTATTTTGTTTAAAAAAATGCCTTTTTTCCTGAAAAAATTGCTGTTTTTTCTTCTTAATTAAGCAAAACTAAAGGAGAGCGCGCGCGTAGAATTCATGACATCACAATTAGAATGTTCTTCGAACGCCAATAATTGATTGTCTTTTTTCCCCTCAATTTTTTTTACGCGCGCGTTGAAAAAAAGCCTATTTTATTCGATTTTAACGTCGTTTTTTCAAGCAATTTTTTCATTATTATTTTTTATGATTTTTCTTTATTGTACTACTGTTTTCATTTTTTTTCGTTTTATTTCTATTATCAGGCTTCGTATTCTGATAATTTGATTCAAAATCTAAGCATATTTAATATATTCAAGAAACATAGAATCAAATACAAAATACGCTAAGAAAACTAGCGCGCTTTTGTCCTCTTTTTTTTCCCTTCGTTACAGACATTTTTTGGCGCGTTGCTAATAAGTGGCTTCCAGGATTCAAAGTTACAATCATTAAGTCCGGTGCAGAATTATAACTAATAAATTTTGTAAATAATGATGAAGATAAAAATTGCTCAGAACCGAAGAAAAAACAATGAAAATTCATTTTTTATTCAATCAAGTTTTACAAAGTCTTTCTTAAAAACAATAATAGCAGCTAAAGAAACCATTAAAATGTTGAGTCTACAACACTAGGGATTCCCAGGCAGTCACCTGTCCAAGTACTAACCCAGCCCTAACAGGCTTAACTTCGGTGATCGGACGAGAACCGGTGTTTTCCAGTTGGTTTTATTCCGCTCAATTTTTTTTACGCGCGCGTTGAAAACAAGCCTATTTTATTCGATTTTAACGGCGTTTTTTCAAGCAATTTTTTCCTTATTATTTTTTATGATTTTTCTTTATTGTACTACTGTCTTCATTTTTTTTCGTTTTATTTCTATTATCAGGCTTCGTTTTCTGATAATTTGTTTCAAAATCTAAGCATATTTAATTTATTCAAGAAACATAGAATCAAATACAAAATACGCTAAGAAAACTGGCGCGCTTTTGTTCTCTTCTTTTTCATGAAACCCATCCATGAAAAGCCATTATTTATTCAATCAAGTTTTACAAAGTCTTTCTTAAAAACAATAATAGCAGCTAAAAAAAATCATAAAAAATGTACAGTGTACAACACTAGGGATTCCCAGGCAGTCTCTTAGATTTTGACTGAATTCACGTTGGTGAAGCTAATTACGTCAGCTATAAGAAAACGTGAGCTTTTTTATAATTAGGATTACAAGCTGAGAATTTTAAGAATATGTGAAAAGAGAAATCCCCCCTTATCGTTGCCATAGTGACGCCGATTGCCCTAAAACATGTCATAAAAACTTAAATCTCTACTCAATACTCCAGTAGTTTATGTACGTATGTTTTTCTGTCGATGGATGGTAGTGTTTTGAAAGTGATTTGTGTTGCTAACTACCTTAAGTTTTTCTTTTGGAAATTCGAAAAGCGTTCTTCGAGCTATTTTGTCTTCGACGCGAGCACAAAATTTGTCTATTTCCTCTCTGGTGAATCTGAACAATCACGTTCCGTACTTAAAATAACTCGGCGGCAATAAATAGACGTGGCTGATGATGTGTGCATAGCCTAGTATGGGGAATAGGTTCTCTCAGTTCATTTTCTATTGTCTCTGATACACGCTAAAACATGATATTGTTTTTGTTTGTGATATTTCAACTACATCCCAGTCTCTTTTTGATCTCAGTAAAGTCGGATTGCCACTCCCCGCAATGAAGCCGTCACACATGTGACGCTCAACTAGTTAATTCTTCTTTAACATTTTCGTTGTTATGGATCTAGGATCTACATCACAGTAACTGGGATTTTTGTAAAACATATTTAAATGGGTTATTGTGGCCGGTTTTTTTATCGTCCAATTGGCTACCTAAAACAGTATAACATACATAATCGACTTAATAGATTCATGAATAGACATGTTACCCAATTTCACTGACAAAAAAGCCTAGAACATCATTTCTTCTTTTCATTCAACAGTTCGTTTCAGCTCCACAAACTTCTCACAAGACCTACCATGGTTCTCAACTCATTTCACCGTCTACTCTTCTACGGCATGCTGGGAATGACATACGAAATCATCTTCTCTTCGACTTGGGACTTTATTGCTTCCAATTTCACCGACTTTAAATTCAAAGGTTATACATCAATATGGTCATTTTTTATCTACGGTACTTGCAGCTTCTGAGTAGAAAGAGTATTTCTAATACTCAAAGACAACGTAGCAACTTTTTTGCGCGGATTGATCTACCTTAAGATGGCCTACACTTGGGAGTTTATCAGCGGCCTTATTTTGAGAGAATTTTCTGCGTGTACCTGGGACTACACTCATTATAGCTATGATGTCATGGGTTTGATTGCCTTAGAATATGCGCCACTTTGGTTTTTAGCTGGACTTTTCCAAGAAAAGATTTACGACTTTTTACTCAATCTTAAAGTAGAGAAAAGTGATTCAATGGCGGAAATTACTGATGAGGTAGAGAGGAAAAGTCTATAACCAAATGTGAGAGTCATTCTATCATCAATGTGGGATGACTATACTTCCGGAACATTCAGGGTCATTATATCATCAATGTAAGATGACTAATATACAGCTAGTGCATTCAGGATCAAACCATCAACAATGTGGGGTGACTTTACAGTAGTGCTGTCAACTCCCATCCATTTCTGATCTTGAGATCGTTCCGATGTCCGCCATTTTGTTTTCCCTTGGAAATGTCCAAACCAACAAGAAAAAGAATTATAAAAATAAAATTAGAATGCATCTTTGATTCCATTACCTAGATATTCTGTTTTACCTGGCTTATATCAATATATTTTCGATTTTCGCATTTATCCGAGAGTTATCACGGAAACCTTGAGACCGGGACGGATTTTTCCCAAAAGCTGGAGCCTCGTGAATTATCCGGTATGTGTGACAGCCCTGGTACAGGTGCATTCAGAATCATTCCATCATCAATGTGGGACAGCAGTAAAAGTACAATCAGGGCAGTTCTGTCATAAACGTAGAACACCGAACTGCAATTAATTTTGCTTATTCAACATTTTAACTTTTCCATTTTCATTGTTTTTCTAATATTTAATTGGCTCATTGTCTTATTTGAACTCCCCGCTACACACTGCTATGGGGAAACACAAACAATCTGGAAATCGAACCCTAGTAATTCCGAAGTTCTAGACGGCCGCTCTACCACAGAGCAACTGTAATCTTCAATGAATTCTGTGTCAGTTACCATATACTAATAAACTCAAGTTTTAGCAGATATGCCTATTTCTTTTCTTTCTAGTTCTTTTTTCAAAAGCCCAATGAGAATCATTATTACCCATGAAAATTGGAATCAGAAGAAAAAGTCCGGAAATCGAAAAAATCCTGATAATCGCGGTCCAGATAATTGATGTTCAAATGGCGGTACGTGTGACTGCTATACAAGTACATTCAGAGTCATTCTGACATCAATGTGGGCCAGCTGTACAAATACATTCAGCAATCATACTATGAAATACGAATTTTGATGTTTGTTAGGACAAGCTACCGCAAAAAAAAAAAAATAATAATAAATAAAAATAAAAAATAAAAAAAATACAACCAATAAAAACTACAATCTCCAGTGATTTCTGTTTTAAATACAAAGTCACAAATAACTGTAGTATGAACTTAATCGTACATGGTACTTTATATGTACTGATACATTGAAGTGTATACAACTTAACAGTAGCTGAGTGGTAAAGCACTTGCTTGCTGATCAGAAGGTCGGGGGATCGATCCCCACTTGAGTGTATTTTTATATGTATTTTTTCGAAATCGTTCTTTAAATAACGTTTTTATACAAGAAAGTGCATACAAGTTCACAGTAGCTCAGTGGAAGAGCACTGGCTTACTGATCAGAAGGTTGGGGGATCGCCCCCCCTAGAGTGTAAGAGTGTAAGAGTGTAAGAGTGTAAGAGTGGTGTGTAATAACGGGGTTGTCCGTAACGACGAGTTGTCCACTATAACAAGGTGTTCGTGATAGCAAAGTAAAGTAAAAATAGTGCATTTTTTAAGTCCACTGCCTATAGTTTCGAGACGCTTTACTATACCAAATTCAAATGACTGTAGCTCGCACAAAAACCAACCCACAGTTTTGAGTATATGCTCAGTTACTAGAGAAAGATTCAAATTTTTAATGATGTATTTGTTGTTTGCATTAGTTTTATCATGGCAACGGAACAATGGTGTCACAAGGTTTACGTTTTGCTCACTTTACGCGCTTTTCGATCTAAACTTTTAAAACCATACCCATGACGGTGTTTTTCAAGTAATTGCCTCAAAGTATACAGAGTTAGAAAAAAATGTAATAAGCCGATTTTTAGTTATTAGAGACGACTTTTTTAACCCCTAAATTCATAATTGTTTTTTAGTGTTGCGATTACTTTGGGAAGAAGACACTTATGCCACTATAATACCGTCCAAATATTGCTACCTTCCTGTAAAAATTCAGGTCATATAGTGCAACAGATCTTTGTCAGTAATCATCGACGTAAACATAATTTTGAGCATTTTTTTCGCAAAATGTATAAAAATTACGCCCGCAGCTCGGAACTAAAAAATCGTCGATAATTTTTTTTAACTTTTGTCAGTCAATGTTGACTATATTTTCAAAATGATCCTTGAATTCCAATTTGATTGAAGTTTTGTCACATTCTCAAAACAAAATCCAAAGTTGACCATGTCTGAAGCAACTTCGCTTCCTGATTTTCAGTTCTTTGATGTTGTTTTCATCTTCACATTCCTGCGTGCTGCCTTGCCGTAATATGCAAATTTGAGACAAACTGAACAACGGCGTGTTGCACTAGTAGTTTCTTGCGTTTTCGTGCAAGTTGTTTGCTTTTCTCGATAGGGAGTGTAATTAGATATTTGTCAATTATGGTATTCCAAAAAGCATCCAGGAAGAGGAAGGCGGAGATTTAAAAATAATGTCAGAAACAGTAAAGAATCAACAGTTATTACATTTGAGGCCAGTTATTACACTTGAGAGTAGTAGAGCGTGCATGACTCGATCATCTTTTGGGTGGTGGAAGTGGGTGGTGGAAGGTGGTGGATATGATAATGAGTTCAAAAGTGAAGGGGGAGGGGTGGTCGGAAAGTGGGTTCTATTGTTCTCCGGTTGTCAAGGGGACCACGTGACGTCACCGGACAATTTCGGGCGAACCTTATTGTCAAGGTTTGATTTGATTTGATTTTTTATTTTTTATTTTTGCCTATAGAAATGAGTTTACATTATTATTTATATACAACTTTTTGGCTAGGAAACGTTTGAAGCCAGCGGCTTATATAGAAAAAGTTTCCTATATTATTTACAACATTTAATAAAAATTTGACAGCAATGACAATAACAAGAAGGAAGTCTAAACATATATATACATAGACACAATACAGTTCACAGTTAAAAATAATATAAAAGCAGTAGAGTAGATTTGTAGTACACTATATTTTTTTATAATAATTATTTCATGTTTATGTATTGAAGAAGTGTTTTTTTAATCTCTTATTAAATTGAAAAATTGTTGGTACATATTTAACATCAAATGGTAGGTCATTCCATATTTTTGGACCAAGGTAAAGAATAGTAAATTTTTTAAAATTTGTACGACACCGGTGCGATCGAAGATGAGTTGCCTTTCTTGTGGTGTAAGTATGGACTTGATTATTACGTAGGAATATGTTTGAAAACAAAGGTGGTAGTAAATTATTGGTATATTTATACATAAATGTTGCTAAGAGAAATGAGTTTAATTTGAAGATATCAAGTATTTTAAGTTTGGTGAAAAGTGCTTCAGTGTGTGCAAGATATGGAGCTGAACAGATAATCCTGACTACACGTTTTTGAAGAAGAAATATACGATTTAGATTTGAAGGATAGGTAGATGACCAAACGCAATTGCAGTATATTAGGTAAGGGTAAACTAGAGAATAATACAAAGATAGTTTGACTTCTTGTGGTAGATAATATGAGGACCTGTAAATCATTCCAATTGCTTTAGAAAGTTTGTTAGAAATATAATTTATATGTGGTTTCCAGGTGAGACTTTCATCAATGTAGGTACCAAGGAACTTTGTGTATGTCTTGCGCTCTAGTAATTGATTTCTATATGATAATGGAATATTGTAGTTTACTTGCTTTTGACGAGGTTTGAAAAGAGTATAATTAGTTTTAGATATGTTAACTGTTAAACGATTTGCTTGTAGCCAGATGTCAATATTGGATAGTTCATAAGAGAGAGTAGACATCAGTTTGTGTACGTTTTTGTGCGAAAAAAAATATACTAGTATCATCTGCAAAAAGTATGCTATTTGAATCTTGAAGAATATTTGGAAGATCATTTATGTACAAAATAAATAGAATTGGTCCTAATATTGATCCTTGGGGAATTCCTAGTTTAATATCATGGTAATTTGAGTTTGTTCCATAAACGTGCACAAATTGCTTACGATTAACTAAGTAATTTTCTATCCATTTAAAGGCAAGTCCACGTACTATTCCGTAATGATGAAGTTTGCTTAGCAGTATTTGATGATCTATCGTGTCAAAAGCCTTTGAGAGGTCAAGAAAAACACCAGCAGTTATTTTGTTTTCATCTATAGAAGAGCTAATTTTGTTTATCAGATGAATTAAAGCAAGAGATGTAGAGTAATTTTTGCGGAAACCAAAGTGAGTTTCATGAAGTAATTCATTTTTGGTTATGTGATCAACGAGGCGTTTATAGTAAGCTTTTTCGAAAAATTTAGAAAAACTTGGTAGCAAGGAAATGGGCCTGTAGTTAGAGATCATTTTTGGATCGTCGTTTTTGAACACTGGTATAACTTTAGCAATTTTAAGTTCACTAGGAAAAATACCTTTAAAGAGAGATAAGTTAATTACTGACCTTAGGGGGTCAGCAATCGATTCAAACGTGGATTTGATTAATTTCATAGAAATATTATCGTGTCCCGTGGAGGTGCTTGCTTTTAGTGAATTACAAATATCTCTAAGTTCCTCATTTGTTATTGGTGACAAGTGGAAAGAAACACAAGTTTTGGTATTTGGCAAAAAGGCATCAAAAGTCACATTGACGGGGGGTAATTTGCTTGCCAAATTGGAGCCAATATTTGAAAAAAGTGACAAAAATCGTTGGCAATCTTATTTCCACTGGTATTCTGAATAGGAGGGAGAATTGTTTTCTTCTTATTATTGTTAATTAGATCCCGTAATAGTGACCAAGTAGCTTTGAGATTGTTTTTGTTCTCCTCAAGTTTCTTTGAAAAATATGCTTTTTTTGCGCTTCTAATTAATTGATTGAGTTTATTTCTATAACACTTATATTTACTTTCGGAATAAGCATTCGGTCGGGAGACAAAACGCTTATACAAACGATTTTTTCTTTTGATTTCACAATATAACGCGAGCGATTTGAAATCTATTTGAGGAAAAAAAAACACCAATACAACAAAAACTCACATATGTAGTTACATTTCCTCAGCACAAAGAATAATTTCCTGTAACCGCAATAAACAATTTGTTTTTCTGATATAAACGGAATAAAATGAGCTTTTTTTATCATATTTCTTGAAATATTTATTCACCGCTATTTTCTCTGATCATTCAGTAACAGCATTAACTTGACCAGGAAATTTATCAGATCATTTTTTCTGATATTGAAAAAAAAAAACTTCCAATTTGTGTGGCACTGGATTATAGAATTCGATTTTAATTTTTTATTCGCAAATAATATTTTAAGTCAGTGATGTGATCAAATCACCATATTATCTATTTGATGCTTGGCTGACTAAACGATTCTAAGTGAAAACAATAGATTGATTTGGAAACTATTGTTCTAAGTAGGAATCAGAACAATGTTTGTCCAGACATGTCCACGGAGCGGAACAAAATGTTATTCAAACCAACAAACCAATCACAAGAAAGTTCTTTATTTTTCATAATAACAGGGAAGTAAAAACACATTTTAAAATGAACCATAAAAATATCAATAACAATTACAGAGCGTTGATATATACTAATTCACTCATTTCCTCCGAGCACAAAGAATAATTTCCTGTTATCGCGATAAACAATTTTTTTTCCTGATATAAACTAACTGTATAAAATGAGCTTTTTTATCAAATTTCTTGAAATATTTATTCACCCTATTTTCTCTGATCATTTAACAGCATGAACTTGACCAGGAAATTGATAAAATCATTTTTTCTTCCAACTTTTCATCGACCTTACATCAACCTCTTATCGACCGATAGCCGATAGCCTGATAGCCTGATAGCCTGATAGCCTGATAGCCTGATAGCCTGATAGCCTGATAGCCTGATAGTCTGATAGCCTGATAGCCTGATAGCCTGATAGCCTGATAGCCGAATTTTTTTTTAAATAACGTACAGGCTCTTCAATGCAAGATTTCACTCTTTTTTAAAGATTATTATTAATTGCTATTATTAATCATATCAGCCAAGCGTATCACTACTTAGAACAATAGTTTTCAAATCAATCTATTGTTTTCACTTAAAATTGTTTAGTCAGCCAAGCATCAAATAAGTAATATGGTAATTTGATCACATCAGCTTAAAATATTATTTGCGAATAAAAAATTAAAATCGAATTCTATAATCCAGTGCCAATCAAATTGGAAGAAAAAATGATTTTATCAATTTCCTGGTCAAGTTCATGCTGTTAAATGATCAGAGAAAATAGGGTGAATAAATATTTCAAGAATATTGATAAAAAAGCTCATTTTATACAGTTAGTTTATATCAGGAAAAAAAATTGTTGATCGCGATAACAGGAAATTATTCTTTGTGCTCGGAGGAAATGAGTGAATTAGTATATATCAACGCTCTGTAATTGTTATTGATATTTTTATGGTTCATTTTAAAATGTGTTTTTACTTCCCTGTTGTTATGAAAAATAAAGAACTTTCTTGTGATTGGTTTGTTGGTTTGAATAACATTTTGTTCCGCTCCGTGGACATGTCTGGACAAACATTGTTCTGATTCCTACTTAGAACAATAGTTTCCAAATCAATCTATTGTTTTCACTTAAAATCGTTTAGTCAGCCAAGCATCAAATAGATAATATGGTGATTTGATCACATCACTGACTTAAAATATTATTTGCGAATAAAAAATTAAAATCGAAGTTTTTTTTTCAATATCAGAAAAAATGATCTGATAAATTTCCTGGTCAAGTTAATGCTGTTACTGAATGATCAGAGAAAATAGCGGTGAATAAATATTTCAAGAAATATGATAAAAAAGCTCATTTTATTCCGTTAGTTTATATCAGAAAAACAAATTGTTTATTGCGGTTACAGGAAATTATTCTTTGTGCTGAGGAAATGTAACTACATATGTGAGTTTTTGTTGTATTGGTGTTTTTTTGTTTTTTTGTTTTCCTCAAATAGATCTCAAATCGCTCGCGTTATATTGTGAACCTTGACAATAAGGTTCGCCCGAACTTGTCCGGTGACGTCACGTGGTCCCCTTGACAACCGGAGAACAATAGAACCCACTTTCCAACCACCCCTCCCCCTTCACTTTTGAACTCATTAGCATATCCATCACCTTCCACCACCTTCCACCACCCACTTCCACCACCCAAAAGATGATCGAGTCATGCACGCTCTACTACTCTTGAGGACAATGGTTATTACATTCAATGTAATGACGATCTCGATATAGAAGCATTGGAAGCCGAAGGACATTGGGCGAAGTTAGAAGAGGTCTTGGAAGCGGTCGCGCAGCACTTGCCGCGCTATGAAAGTGTGCTAAAAGCGTGCATAGAAAAGCAAAGCTCGCCCACATTATTACATTTGTCTTTTGCGACCAAATTACTTGCGTTTTACTTGTTCATCAAGGTCAAAGCTTCTCGCCCAATGACCTATCAACACTTGACTATTGACATGGCAGACAAAGACAAGACAAATGGCGAATTTATTGACCAGAAAATGTTCAAAACTGCTGGAAAATACGGGTTGGGCTCAATGTATCTGACAGATACAAACATGCAAGTGCTGGATGGATATACATCTCACATACGGCCACGATTGAAACCCACGTGCGACTACGTCTTGGTCACAAGGAATGGAGGTCAGCACAGCAAGTTGGGTGAATCAATGGGCAAGTTAGTGTTTGACGCAACAGCCAAGTACGTTCACCCTACGCGCTTTCGACAAATTGTAGAGACTGAAAGTTCTAAAAGCCTTAGAAGTACTGCACAAAGCACCATATCAGAGAACCAGAAACACAGTTGTGCTGTCGCCAAAATGCACTATCAAAAGCAAAGAACGCGAGAAGTTGCAGCCAAGGCACACACGTTTCTCAAAGAATTGCAAGGCGACAAAGGATCAGAGATTGACGAAGTCGTTCGCGCAAGCCTTTTAGACAAGTCAGCATCCACGCAAGGACAAAACAAAAAGTCAGATACGTCTTCAACAGAGGAGCTCGACTCCGAAAAAGAAGTACCTACACTAGAGCACCCCGCGAATATACCACAACTGAAACGGGAGAAAGCTTTAAGGCTGAAGCCACCTAGTTCGCAAAGAAGGAAAAATATTCCATTCTCTGCCCAGGAGGATAAATATCTGAAAAGCGGATTGAAAAAGTACGGCTTTGGACAATGTCGAACAGGTCATGATTCCCACATTACGAAGTGACCTGATTGCTCTGCCCAGCTTTTTGGAGAATTCTTTTGAGTTAATTACTAGTCTCACTACTTGATCACATTGGGATATTGGTAAACTTCCAACTTGGAATTCTGCACACATTTCTTCCCACTGTGCTTAATTCGACTCTCTGACGATGGACGACATCAGGGCGTTCTTGTGGTCTTTTAATGTCTGGCTTAGTTTCAGAAACCGCTCGTCGGATTTCTTTTTGGACAACCTCGTCGACTGAACATCTACGTCGCACATTAGGAGCTTTAGTAGCAAGATTACCGGGTGGACGTGTGCGCCATTAGGTGACTGACCCAGTACGTTACAGATGGCTGTAGTTTTTGTTTTATGGCTTCACTAGCACCTGAAGACTAAAATGAACAGAAATATTTTAGCCTACACCAAGAGCAAATTCTGTTGTATGGGTTATGATAAAAAATGCTCGCTAAAATTAAGGCAATGGGCTTCCTAAAATGTGCACATAATTGATTATCTTTTATAATTTTAGACGATGTTTTTATAAGACCTATACCAAAAACTTCTGTAGAACAAAACCTGGAAAAACATAATTCTTCGACAAACAGATGAGGGAAGGGAGGGTAAGGCTGCTCTCCACATCCATTATAACCATTGTTTTGATAAGATTGAATATAAATCGCATTAATTGCAGAACAGTTTTGACGGTTATAGCGGTTATAACGGCTATAAAAGTTATAGCGGTTATGCATAATAGATTCACATGAAATGAACTGCAAGTTCGTCAATTAACATTGGGATGGAGGGTCGTAGACAAATACCCACTAAAACCACTATAGCAGTTTGCCTATGATTCCACTGAATATTCAAACACTCAAAGCATCAGCTAAATCAAACTTCACATGGTTACGACGGTTTTAACGGTTATAGCGGTTTTGCATAACACATACCAATACTGTGATCTGATTTAAATATTCATTTGAGCCGTGAAAACTTAAAATACTTTGCTAAGCCCCTTTGATACATAACAGTTAGACGCAATGTTGTCTATGTTGCATTTCTCCTCTGATATAGAATAAAGTAGACCAATCAAACAATATTCTACATCTTAATACCCATTTTAAGTCGTCACGGCTCATCATATCAGCGTCACGGTGGTGCAACAAGACTGAAACGCAAAGCCAATGTAGAAATAACCTACATCACAGAGATTGTTCTGACGGAATAAAACGCGAAAATACCCAAATCAAATGCCCTTGGCTACACACTGAAAACCACAACAAATCGCTTACCTCCTATAGTATTAATAGTCGCAGTTAACAGTACCAAAACGTAGTGTAACGTCACTGACAACGGACGCAAAAGGCTAACCTGGGACACCTGCAGTTAGAAAAGATCAGCTCACATCAAAATACTAGCAAAACGTTAGTATTTTGCACGACACAAATGAGTTTATCCGAAAATGGGCGCACAACATGAGCCGTGAAAACTTAAAATGGATCTACTTTTGATACATAACAGTTAGACGCAATGTTGTCTATGTTGCATTTCTCCTCTGATATAGAATAAAGTAGACCAATCAAACAATATTCTACATCTTAATACCCATTTTAAGTCGTCACGGCTCATCATATCAGCGTCACGGTGGTGCAACAAGACTGAAACGCAAAGCCAATGTACAAATAACCTACATCACAGTGATTTTTCTGACGGAATAAAACGCGAAAATACCCAAATCAAATGCCCTTGGCTACACACTGAAAACCACAACAAATCGCTCACCTCCTATAGTATTGATAGTCGCAGTTAACAGTACCAAAACGTAATGTAACGTCACTCACAACGGACGCAAAAGGCCAACCTGGGACACCTGCAGATAGAAAAGATCAGCTCACATCAAAATACTAGCAAAACGCTAGTATTTTGCACGACACAAATGAGTTTATCCGAAAATGGGCGCACAACAATTCATATCGGCGTCACGGTGGTGCAACAAGACTGAAACGCAGAGCCAATGTAGAAATAACCTACATCACAGAGATTTTTCTGACGGAATAAAACGCAAAAATACCCAAATCAAATGCCCTTGGCTACACACTGAAAACCACAACAAATCGCTCACCTCCTATAGTATTCATAGCCGCAGTTAACAGTACCAAAACGTAGTGTAACGTCACTGACAACGGACGCAAAAGGCCAACCTGGGACACCTGCAGATAGAAAAGATCAGCTCACATCAAAATACTAGCAAAACGTTAGTATTTTGCACGACACAAATGAGTTTATCCGAAAATGGGCGCACAACAATTCATATCGGCGTCACGGTGGTGCAACAAGACTGAAACGCAGAGCCAATGTAGAAATAACCTACATCACAGAGATTTTTCTGACGGAATAAAACGCAAAAATACCCAAATCAAATGCCCTTGGCTACACACTGAAAACCACAACAAATCGCTCACCTCCTATAGTATTCATAGCCGCAGTTAACAGTACCAAAACGTAGTGTAACGTCACTGACAACGGACGCAAAAGGCCAACCTGGGACACCTGCAGATAGAAAAGATCAGCTCACATCAAAATACTAGCAAAACGTTAGTATTTTGCACGACACAAATGAGTTTATCCGAAAATGGGCGCACAACAATTCATATCGGCGTCACGGTGGTGCAACAAGACTGAAACGCAAAGCCAATGTAGAAATAACCTACATCACAGAGATTTTTCTGACGGAATAAAACGCGAAAATACACAAATCAAATGTCCTTGGCTACACACTGAGAACCACAACAAATCGCTCACATCCTATAGTATTAATTAGTCGCAGTTAACAGTACCAAAACGTAGTGTAACGTCACTGACAACGGACGCAAAAGGCCAACCTGGGACACCTGCAGATAGAAAAGATCAGCTCACATCAAAATACTAGCAAAACGTTAGTATTTTGCACGACACAAATGAGTTTATCCGAAAATGGGCGCACAACAATTCATATCGGCGTCACGGTGGTGCAACAAGACTGAAACGCAGAGCCAATGTAGAAATAACCTACATCACAGAGATTTTTCTGACGGAATAAAACGCAAAAATACCCAAATCAAATGCCCTTGGCTACACACTGAAAACCACAACAAATCGCTCACCTCCTATAGTATTCATAGCCGCAGTTAACAGTACCAAAACGTAGTGTAACGTCACTGACAACGGACGCAAAAGGCCAACCTGGGACACCTGCAGATAGAAAAGATCAGCTCACATCAAAATACTAGCAAAACGTTAGTATTTTGCACGACAGAAATGAGTTTATCCGAAAATGGGCGCACAACAATTCATATCGGCGTCACGGTGGTGCAACAAGACTGAAACGCAAAGCCAATGTAGAAATAACCTACATCACAGAGATTTTTCTGACGGAATAAAACGCGAAAATACACAAATCAAATGTCCTTGGCTACACACTGAGAACCACAACAAATCGCTCACATCCTATAGTATTAATTAGTCGCAGTTAACAGTACCAAAACGTAGTGTAACGTCACTGACAACGGACGCAAAAGGCCAACCTGGGACACCTGCAGATAGAAAAGATCAGCTCACATCAAAATACTAGCAAAACGTTAGTATTTTGCACGACACAAATGAGTTTATCCGAAAATGGGCGCACAACATGAGCCGTGAAAACTTAAAATGGATCTACTTTGCTAAGCCCCTTTTGATACATAACAGTTAGACGCAATGTTGTCTATGTTGCATTTCTCTTCTGATATAGAATAAAGTAGACCAATCAAACAATATTCTACATCTGAACACCCATTTTAAGTCGTCACGGCTCATCATATCAGCGTCACGGTGGTGCAACAAGACTGAAACGCAAAGCCAATGTAGAAATAACCTACATCACAGAGATTTTTCTGACGGAATAAAACGCGAAAATACCCAAATCAAATGCCCTTGGCTACACACTGAAAACCACAACAAATCGCTCACCTCCTATAGTATTAATAGTCGCAGTTAACAGTACCAAAACGTAGTGTAACGTCACTGACAACGGACGCAAAAGGCTAACCTGGGACACCTGCAGTTAGAAAAGATCAGCTCACATCAAAATACTAGCAAAACGTTAGTATTTTGCACGACACAAATGAGTTTATCCGAAAATGGGCGCACAACATGAGCCGTGAAAACTTAAAATGGATCTACTTTGCTAAGCCCCTTTTGATACATAACAGTTAGACGCAATGTTGTCTATGTTGCATTTCTCCTCTGATATAGAATAAAGTAGACCAATCAAACAATATTCTACATCTTAATACCCATTTTAAGTCGTCACGGCTCATCATATCAGCGTCACGGTGGTGCATCAAGACTGAAACGCAAAGCCAATGTAGAAATAACCTACATCACAGAGATTTTTCTGACGGAATAAAACGCGAAAATACCCAAATCAAATGCCCTTGGCTACACACTGAAAACCACAACAAATCGCTTACCTCCTATAGTATTAATAGTCGCAGTTAACAGTACCAAAACGTAGTGTAACGTCACTGACAACGGACGCAAAAGGCTAACCTGGGACACCTGCAGTGAGAAAAGATCAGCTCACATCAAAATACTAGCAAAACGTTAGTATTTTGCACGACACAAATAAGTTTATCCGAAAATGGGCGCACAACATGAGCCGTGAAAACTTAAAATGGATCTACTTTGCTAAGCCCCTTTTGATACATAACAGTTAGACGCAATGTTGTCTATGTTGCATTTCTCCTCTGATATAGAATAAAGTAGACCAATCAAACAATATTCTACATCTTAACACCCATTTTAAGTCGTCACGGCTCATCATATCAGCGTCACGGTGGTGCAACAAGACTGAAACGCAAAGCCAATGTAGAAATAACCTACATCACAGAGATTTTTCTGACGGAATAAAACGCGAAAATACCCAAATCAAATGCCCTTGGCTACACACTGAAAACCACAACAAATCGCTCACCTCCTATAGTATTAATAGTCGCAGTTAACAGTACCAAAACGTAGTGTAACGTCACTGACAACGGACGCAAAAGGCCAACCTGGGACACCTGCAGATAGAAAAGATCAGATCACATCAAAATACTAGTAAACGTTAGTATTTTGCACGACACTATAATAATTAATAATAATAATTTAATATTTCTATAGCGCACGGTCCATAGGAAGATGCTCCCGTGCGCCTTACAATGATAGATATGATTTTAAAAGAAATTATTTACAATATAAGAATACACACATACAACAATACATTTAAATATATAGCCTAGGGTGCTAGTAATTACAATTTAAAATTTAATTTATTTTAGGTAATTATAATTTAATAAAGAAAAAAAAATAGTATATTACTTATAAACTTCAATATGTATATATCTAAAGATAAAAATATTAAAAATAATAATAGTAATTTGAGTCTATGGTAGTTCATATGCTTTTTTAAACAAAAATGTTTTAAGCAGTCTTTTGAAAGATAATAGGCTTGCGGTATGGCGTATGAGTTTATCCGAAAATGGGCGCACAACATGAGCCGTGAAAACTTAAAATGGGTCTACTTTGCTAAGCCCCTTTTGATACATAACAATTAGACGCAATGTTGTCTATGTTGCATTTCTCCTCTAATATAGAATAAAGTAGATTTCACCATTCAGTTTAGTCGTAACTGGCGATTTAAAAAAATACTATATTAAAATATTTCCCTATGTTCTATCTAATTGTTATTGTAAGATAGATCTGTATGACTGATAACAAAAATCCATGTGCTATGGAGATGGATGAATGAAAATGAAGATTAAGTGTCGTCTGAATCCGGGCGAAGGAGTCTGCTAAAAGAAACAAAAGGGCAGAAATTTGACATATTGGGATTCCTTTGTGTAGACGATCGCTATGGACTTTTTGTTAGGAAATTCTGATTTAAAATCCCACAATGCATTTGAAATGTAGCTCGAAGTCTCTGTCGTTTTTCCGAATGTTCCCGACGAACCCTCAAAGCTGGATAACATTTGCGCTTTGCTTGCTCGTTTACAAGGAGGAACTTCTTTTCAACAATAATTGACCAAACATTGTTCGCATTGTTGCCATCCACATATTTAAGGTAGGCAGGCAAAGCTCTATTCAATTTGTATTTTCTTTTGTTTGACTTCAAATATAACTATAGTGTTTTATATAAAAAAAACTAGTGACAACGTGAAATTCGTACAAACACTTCCCTTGTGTCGTTTGTGTCGGTGTTTGTACGAATTTCACCTTGACAGTTTTTTTTATATAAAAATATGTCTTCAAACTACAAAAGGTTTGCTAAAACGTAATACACCACTTTTGCCTAAGACTTGGATCAAATAAACAATATTTCCCCCTGAATGGCGGACGTTTTTCTAGAAAATAGACTAATAGAAAATAGGTTCAAGAAATAATCCAACACATTTTCCCCTTGTATTTGGGTCAACAATATGAGGCAAAGTCCTAAAATTCATTTATGTTTACCCCCAACATAGTCTGGGGTCCCCCCTCCACATTGTGGAAGCTCATGACAAGTGCATTGAGCATTATAATTTGGTATTGTGTCTGTATGGGTTAATTTTGAATAAATTACTAACAATTATTTCATTTGTATAAGGGCGGAGTAAACTATAGACCCTTTATGAATGCCTCCTTCCTTTTACATTTTGATTTTAATGTAATAGATTACAGGAATTACTAGAAATATTTTTACCTAATATTACTAATCTGATCATCCAATTGAAATTCTATTTACCTTTTTCAGATGCTGTATCAGCTGTATTCACTACCAGTTAGCAACATGTTGGGTCTTGGTTGCCTTTCTGTCACATTGTCTCTCACAAACAATCATGAACTCAACAAGTAAATAATCAAAACACTTTAAGTGTGCTGTGATGTTTATCCAAATGATTCAAAGTTACTTAAAAATTCTTCAAAATGCGTTCTGCTTCAAGTAGTGTTCCATCAGTTGCAGTGAGTAGGGCCTGTCGTAATGATGGTAGCAAGGAGGGTTCATTTTTGAACATTGTGGTCCAGTAGCTGTTGTTATGGGAATAACGGACAAACAACTCTTCTCCTGCCTGAATTGGTCTTGTTGCCTTAAACCAGATGGTGTTTTCTCTTTTGGCAAACTCACAATTGATGCGTGTCTTCAATAGGCCTGAGAACTTTTCTGGAGCAAGAAAAAATGGAAAACTCCCATCTTGGATCCTCTGCCCTAGCCCAATTGGGCACAATTGGCCATCAATTTCAACTTCTGAACCACACACTGAAGTTTTAAGCCTAACTGGAGCTAATGGAGCGTAACTTGTTATAAACTGGCCTTGCTCTATACACTTTATGGTGAAAAGACCATACCCTGTGCTTCGACCTGAAATCCCAACCACTGATGATGGACGTACTTGGAGATACTGTTCGCCAGTTGAAATGGTCTTGTATTGAAGTATTCCACCAGATGAGCTGTAAAATATACAACAACACATGTCACAAAAAGGTTTGTTATTATTCTTGTTGCTATGAATGATAATATTTTTTGTTGTTGTTGTTATAAATGAGCTACTGATATCTATTATATCCCCAGTACTAAATTTTCCTATTTCACAAATTTATAACTTTTTCATAATAGTTCTAAGTAGAAGTGTGAGTCATTGTGAATTCACATATATTTCATGTAAAAGCTACTCAGGTATCAAATTTTGCAAATATTATCAATTGGTGTAGCAATGGGCCATACATATTAATTATTCTAATAGCTGCTTATATACAGTGTATAGCAAAATCAACCAGCAAAGCACAACAGCACAGCAGTGAGAGTACTGCGGCCTTTCACCCCTGCCCCTCAAATCAATCACTGATGTGTGTGAAATAATTAAAGGAGCGATCTCAACAAAAATCTTTGAATGCACACTTCTGTAGAATGGAAGTTTCTGTCTAAGAGGTCCTGATTGATAACTGGTTAATTTTAAAAGTTTTTGTTATAAATTTACTTATATTTAGCTTAGAAGATAACTGTTATGTACGATTGTGAACACTATTAAAAGACATGGAAAGCATTTTGGTTGAGACAGCTCATTTGATGTAGTGAGTGTCAGTGTCCATCTCTAGACTAACCACTAGTCTATTGATGAAAACTATAAAAATATTTGTTTATTTTGTTTTTTTGTAGTTTGTATTGTGTATGCGTTTATTTGCCTGTTTTTTATTTTTTATTCATCTACCTTTCAGAAGTCATGTCAATGACAAATCCATATGGTAACTCATTGACTTGACGTTGGTGGGAATTGTACTGTTGCCTGGTTGTACTCTCAAGTTGGCATTTACATTGTCGCTCATTCCAAGGTTTCAATCTGTTAACCAAACCAGTGTCGCTTATCAGTCTTAAAGGGAATCCCATCTCTTCTAGTCTGTCAAATTCAATTGCTCTTATGTCCCTTTGACTTTCATCTGTGTCTGATTGTTCTCCTCATCTCGCCCCCAAGACCATGTTTTTCTTCCACCTTGACCAGATGCATCCAAAATGGTTCTCCTTGGCAAGTTGTTGCATCCTAAGGAGTAGGCTGTCAGGACTATACCTAAAGATTAAAGTGATTCATTTCAGAAAGTTATCTATGATCATGCAGTCAGTATATATGGTGAGTTTTTAATATTGTGATATACAGCATGTAATGATCTGTGATGGGCCCTAACATGAACTTTTGTTTCTATAATCTTGACTAGCATCTTGTTTGAGATTTGAGTTTAGATGACGTAGCATTTTGGCATACATAAATATTTCCAAATCATGCTGCATCTCAATTTAGAACTCAGAGTAAGGGGCTGTTTATATGGAGTGAGCCAGTTCAGTTTAGGGGGTCTCTTTTGTGTTCAAGCTATCAGAGCATAAAAACAAAAGAAACCAGCGCTATGATATTTACATGCTGTTATTCATTTGCATTCTCTCAATCAAAGCATGAGGAGGAATACATACAATTATAATTTATTGAAAGGATTAATTATCAGTTCAATACAATTAGCCGGTTTCATATTGAAAAAGGGACTGGGTTTTTCATAAACAAAGCATAATTCATTAAAAAACATTTTCAAATAACAAAAACACAAGTCCCAATAAATTTATCTGTGTTTATCTGATCTTAACAAAACTTTCATCATTTATTCAATTTAACATGCAAACACAGGAAAATCCTGAAATAAAATAATTTTTAGAGTGCAAACAATTAAACTATAAAACTTAAAAATACGAAATAGTACAATTTATGATAATTCTATTGTTTTTTGTTTGTTTCATGGATTTATTGTTTGCATTCTACACTGACAAATACTAGCTATTCAGTTATGTCTATATGCCACTATCACTCAACTGGACCACAATTTACCCAGACAAAAAAAATAGCAATGTTCTGGTTGAGTGCTTAAGACAAATAGTTACTAAATAAGTCTGTATTTATTTTATGGTTTTCCTGTGTTTGTCCTAAATCAATAAAATTCTAACTAGTTCTTACTTTGTGTATACCACACAGAATCCTGATAGTACCAGTGAGGCATTCAGACTAAGGAGAAATGGGTAGTGGTTATTGGCAGCTCGTGGATTGGCCATGTTCAAGATTCTTCTCTTAACATTGGCTTCTTCAGTATGAAGTACCTCTATGATTGCTTCTATCATGGCTAGCTCCTTATCGTTCGGGCATGCTGACCACACAAACCAAAATGAGGACAATGGTCTGTCATATCGGTCTGTTAGGATTTCTCTGTTTACTGAACGCTCGATGCACACACGACCTGTCCCTTGGGGCTCTGTAAAGCTATTTAAGTAGTAATGTAATGCCAGATGAGAGAGATGACCATTTCGTTGCTTACTAATGCTTCCATTATTGTTTATGAAACTAGTGGAAAACAATTCTGGGGCATCTACTGCAAATAGACGGTGGTGTTGGCTGAGATGAATGCTGTTTGGTGCCTGTAATATAGCTATACCATCACCATCATTGGGAACTAGCCTCGACAAAGGAAGTGGATCTGATAGATCTTGTGACTGGAGTGCACATGCATCTAGCTTGTATGGTGACATTGTGGTGTAGGCAGTACTTATACTTGATGGAACTACCATGCTTTCCTGAAGAAGATCTGCAATGAGTTGGGCAGTTGACTTGACTCCTGCTGTTGAAAAGTGAGAAAGTGGCTCATTTACATAGGATAGCATTGGAAACTTTGCAACAGTCATGGCTACATATGTTGTTTCTCTCATGGTGCCTTCAGAGATGACACTTTGTCCACTTTTGCCGAGAACGTCAAAAAGACATTTAGTTGTAGGCCTTCCTCTAGATGTTGTAGGGACATGAGCACCAGACAGTTCTTTAAAGTGAGCATCAGCTCTCAATAGAAAGTCACCTGGGTAAAAGGTAAATCTGGCATTAGTTCCTGTCTTGTCATTAAATCAGTCATTCAAGTACTGAGCCAATCATCCAACCAATCATTCATTCAGATATCTCAGTAGCAAGTAAGACAAACAATGGCAGATTTAAGGGCAGGGTTTCGGTTGGGGGGTGGGGGGTGGGGTGGGGTGGTTTGGTGGCTCACCCTATCCTGCAAGGATTTCAGGTCCTTCTTTTATCAAATGGTTTATCAGTCAATTAATCATTCAGTTCTTTCAATTGATCATTGTTGCTTTTGTTTTTAAATTGTTTGTTTTCTCTATTATTTGTTTGTTTGTTTAAGTAGTTTTTTTAGATGTTTTGTGCAGTTCTTTGTATAATTGTTTGTCTTTTTAATTGATTGTTTGCTTGTTACTTCACGGCGGCCCAAATTATTAAAAACAGGCTTCGTTAATCTTTGACGTTTAATCCTTTGAAGAGGCTGTTTTCCAAACTCCAAAATATCATACCAAGAACAATAAACTTGAAATTGTTTACAATTTTTTGGGTAAAAAACTCGTGGCCTTATGGCCCACGTGAAGAGGACGAGACCACGCATGCTCCTTGGCTACACAGGAAGCCCGCAGCAGTAACATTGCTTGATGTTTGTTTAATTGTCAGTCCGTCCGTTTGTCTGTCTGTCTGTCTGTCTGTCTGTCTGTCTGTCTGTCTGTCTGTCTGTCTGTCTTTGCATGGTTCTCACCTATCTCTTTTGTCTGCTGTGTTGCAAGTTGTAATTTGTGCTCAGTAGCGCAGATCATCTTTTCCATGACCTAATGAAACAAAAAAATATATATATCGCAAAATTAGAATTTCGATGTTTGACAAAGAATTTACCAATTATTTGCCTTATGTACATTTCCAATACTGACATGCATAACTGCAAGTACGTTTTTTGTTAGTTTTGAAAAATATAGGGCGTGATATAGAAATATAATATGCAAATGTGTTCTTATGCAGAAAAAAACATAATTAGCTTCATAAGACAGCAACTAAAATGTGTTGGGACAAGTAAAATTTGTACACTATTTGCTCAATCTAAAAATGCTCTAGAATCTGTAGTCACGGTTTTAAAATTTGTAGTAGAATTATGAAAAGAGAAAATCTAGAAATCGTCCTATTTTGAAATCGGATGCTACTCCCTTCCAAATATTGACTATCATTTTCAATTAATACTATTAAGAATAATTAAATATTAATAATGATTAATTGAAAATATTGAATGGATTAATTGGAAACCTGATTGGCGCCGATGTTTCGAACAGCCAGTGCTTTCTTTGTATATTTATTTTATTTATTATTATATGTTGACGATAAAAAATGGGAAAATTATCACGTTTAAGTACGTTTTTGTTCTCCATCACGATTGACAAGTAAACCAATCCGAAGTATATAGTTTTATGCAGAATAATAATCAGTATGACATTCATAGTGCAAAGGTTCATGCATGTCAAACAAAAACGTTCTAAACTTATTAAACTTAAGCAGTTAAGGCGCTTACAAGTGGTGGTGCGGATTCGTCTTCAATCGCTGTTGTTGCCCACTGAGCGAGCTCTCTTGCTTTGTCATTGCTAAAAGTTATTATTGACGATGGATTGTAATTTGTATTAAATCGGCAAGCGCTTAAGTAGTTAATGTACACTTTAACTCTTTTTTCGATGTCTTGTTGTCTTCCTAACTCTTTTGCCAGATATTTCGGGTCCTTGTTGTCCGAGAAATCTGCTACAATTTGGGGCTCTTGATTGTCTCTTGATGCATTGCTTCGCTGGAAAGAATCAGAATGTCACTGTTTACTGTAGGCTTTTTTTAGAATTGTGATTTAGTTATGTCAAATAAATTATCAACATATTTTGGTACGTGATTGTCATTTATTACTTTGTAATTAGTTAAGGGTGGGAGGGGGGCTCTACCACTCTGCATTTTAGGGAGGGGTGTGCTAATTGCGCTTAAAATTTCCATACCCTTCCTCAGACTAAAACCAGGGATTATATCTATCCCAAACAAATGCAATAGTGTGTTAATCAAAACTTTTCATCTCTAAAAGATATCAAAACACCTGCGTTTCAGTGCTATTCAAACTAAAAGGAAATCAAATCGCTAATTCCTAGCCCTAATAGTTACTACAGGCATCATGGATCGTTTACCCCCGAAGTTCCTTCCCCCCCCCCCCCCCCCCCCCCCAGGAGGCTCACACGAGCAGCGCAAATGCAAGAAATAAAACGTTTTTCATATTCTTGCATTTTTAACGTATGAGTCGGTAAAAACGCTCACAAGTGTCGTGTAAGTGAAAGACTTTGCATTATTCGTGTAAACCAGGCTTAAAAGATACTAGGGTCTTAGGCGTGGTAAAGTATGATACCGGTTCCTTGATTTTGACCCCTAAGAGCTACGACGATCAACCCACGCGTTTCAAACTGAACCTCAACCACTTCTCATTATGCATAATTTTTGAATTTTTGCCTTTATATTTAGGATAAACTATCATGGTATCATGTTTCATTAATATGGTACGAAAAAAAAGGTTTCGAATCAAACTATAGCGATATTTCTAACAATCTAGTAATTTGCATTTGAAAAAAATGATTTACTATATCTTGGTAAAATAACACTTTGTTCACATACAAAACTGTTTTTTTTTTTCCATAGATTTTAATGAATAATTACAATGGAATTGACAATATTTTTTTATGCTCGCAATAAGCGTACTTCATTCAACGTTAGAACGCCGAAATCATAACCTTAACCCATACTAAAACGACCGAATTGTTACCCTATCCAAGTCATAAAACCATAAAAATGTCAAAAATGATAGTTTACCTAAGACCTAAAAGCCGAAAAATCATACCTCATACACTATAGCTGGACGCACTGGTCATACCCATAGCAAATATGGGAGAATAACCCATACCCATTTTCAATATTGTGAAATATTGTTAACCATATTGCAATATTAATAATGATTAATTGAAAACATTAAATGGATTGATTGCAAACCTGGTTGGCCCCGATTTTTCGACGAACTCGTGTTTTTCGTCTTTTTATTGCGTTAGTTGGTTGATTGTCTGTTTCGAATTCGTTGTGAGTTTCTTGGTTCAACTGTGTACACGTTTGACTTCCGATGCTAATTGGTCTATTTTCTGTTGTACCAACTTGACGTAGTCACGAAATTCATTTACGGAGATCATGTTTGTGTATATATATCATGTGTATTCAAGTATGCTTGTTTGTTTTCTAAACTGCTAGATACGTGTTCAAGATTTTTAACCAAAAGGCATTTTCCAACCATCCAATCATGGAATTAATTTATTGTTTTATCCAATCAGATTCAAATCTTAATACACTGGCGACGTTTTAAAAAAATGGCATACGTTAAAAACCTGCTATGAGTCAGACGGTGTTCAAATTGAACAATCGCATGAGTTTTTGTTAATTAATTCCATTTCGATAGCATTTGAAAGGCTTCTCGAAACGCACAATATTATTACGTTGAATTAAAATAGCCGTACATCGAAGGATATAGGAAAAATGAATGATGGACCTTCATATCGATATCTGATCTGGATTGTACAAATCCCACCTACAACCAATAACCCTCCGCTTAATTCTACAACGGAATCAACAGAAATCAAGCCTATGAAGTTTGGCAGTAGACGTTTTCTATAAAGCTGTAGAAAAATTATAACCGTCTGAATCTTAATATACAGTATATTAATTTATAAGAATTAAATGTTTTCGTTAGCTAATAAACTATTTATAACTTACTAAGAACTGAATTCGGAACATAATTTGATTATATAAACCAAATTTAGGCTTTTAAAACGATCAGATTTGTAATCCATAATTTCTGAAACAATAACGGTGAGTTGCTCGATCAAATTTGTCAAAAAACCTTCCTTGAAGATCTCTCATTTATTGTGGGGCGCGAATAATCTTCGGAAACTTTCATTATATCGCATAAAAGATACCAAAAAGTGAGGATTTGGCAAATCTCATATTAAAAACCCCAAGAGATTTTTAACCCTAATAGATACGACAGGCATCCCGTTTACCCCAGGAGTCCCCCCAGGTTTTTCACACCAGCAACGCAAAAAATGACAAGAAATGAAATGAAAATGTGAGTTAGTAAAAACGCAAAAACACAAGTGTAAATAAGACTTACATTTACGTCTAGTTTTTGGGCTTGCTAAAATGCGATACGTATATACCGGCTTATTGATTTTGACCCCTAAGAGCTACGAAGATCATCCGCGCCGTTTCAAACGGAAGCCCAACCCCTTCCCATCATGCATGATTTTTCACATTTTGCTTATAAGTAGTGGTCAATTAAACAGATAAAGTTAAGTTGACAGGGTTTATAAATATATTCACCGTAAAGGGCCGGGTAATAACTATCGGGTTATCAGGTTTGATTAATTATAAAATAGTATAAAGGGGGATTCGAATCAAACTACAAAATGAAAGGCAAATAACTTTTTATTCACTAACAAGATATAAAATGAAATATACATTTATTTTCTCTCAAAAGTTCCGTTTGTGATAAACCGCGTTGTGATGTTGTTGTTGTTTTTATGTATATTCCAAAGTTTTTAATCCAAAAAATAGAAAATAGCTTAAGTCCCTTTATTGCTCAATCCATGAAGCCGGCTGAGTCCAATTATATTCTTCCTTGTTTTTTTCTTTGACAAACTTCTTAAAATCATAGTTTATACTATCGTAGTGTTCATCTGCTTTTCTGACATGCTCACGTTTTAACCTTTGTGCATTTTCCTTCTCCTTCTCGTCTTTCGAATATTTTGTTATCATTAAATATGCATCGCACATTCCACACGTATCAACGTAAGGCTTGCAAAACGAAAGTCTAAATTGACGAAATATACTTCTGTACGTGGTGTATGATAAGCTCACTTGTGTGCCTTCTTCTTCTTTTTTTCTTCGAAATTGTCGCCAGAGTTCAGCAACTGATAATGTTGAATCGAGAAACTCTCTATCTCTTGTTTTTTCTCTGGCATAGTGTGATTCTTCTCGATCATAGCTCCGTATGTGGGCAACAACCTTCAAATTGTAATGAGATATGAACAACAATTAGTTTAGTTTTCTGTAAAAATTATTACTCGCGTTAACTGCGTCGTTGTTAACGTAGCAGGGAACAAAATCGAGGTGACTTTTTGAAAGTCACGTTACAAGGAAAGTTTAGGTGTTAACCCTAGAACATTATATATTTTCTGAACGCTAAAAAAAACATTATGTGGCTATGTAGTTTGATATAATTGATTAAGTTTTAACTAGTAACTTATTAAATTTTGAACAAAAAATGAGCGGTCATTTTTAAAAAGATTATCGTCACTCAAAAATTACTTAATCACCATAAAAGCTATTTTGCTTCGTTACCAAACGCATCAAATTAAAAACCGTATCTCATATTTGTAGGATGGTTTTTCATTTTAGAGATCAAATTAAAAATCAAAAATCAATTAAAAATAACAAAGACCTAAATCGAAAAACTGAGACACGGTTTTTAAATTGATGATGTTGGTGACAGGCTAGAATAGTTTTCTCTCTGATAAAATAATTTTTAAGTAAGAATAAAATGACCGCTTATTTTTTGTTCAAAACTTAAAAAGTTACTAATTAAAACTTAGTCAATCATCTAAATTATACAACCATATTACTATCATTATTATTTTAGCTTTCAGAAAATGTATACTTTTCTAGGGTTAACTTCTAAACATTACATGTAACATGACTTTCAAAAAAAAATCACATCGATTTTGTTCCCTGCTACTTTCAGGCTGGTTTAATATTGCTAATTCCGCTGTTTAGTTTTGCGCACGTCTAATACGCAAATTATGGTAATGGTTTAGAAAAGACAGCGAGTCGAAAATAGTTGCGAAATTAGTTTGAATTCTACTTACTCCTAAAATATTACTTTTTATACCTCTGATTTTATTATTAACGGGACTTCTTTGGTCTTCTAAAACACGACCAGAGAACGGCTGAATCTTTTTTAGCAGAACTTGTATTCTTTTTCTTCCTATTCCAAATATCTTGAGGAAAGCAGTCTTGCATACTTTAATTTTATCCAGGCCAGTGGCACCTCGAACATGATATGTTATCTTATTTCTCTGAGTTCGCAGCTTAATGTCTATAAGAGATACCAAGAAAGAGTTTTGTTCGTCGTAAAGTTTACGGTCAAAGTCTCTCCTTATAGTTGCTATGACTCGATGGCCGTGGTTTAAAAGACACGTGCCTTCAGTGCAGCATTGCAAGGTCATATTTTGAACATTGGGATATGGCCTGTTTTTTCTTGCTGAGGGTCTTGTCTTTTTTCTGCTTTTTGTTTTTTGCTTTTTTGCTCTTGGTAAACGATTTTCATGGTTACTTGTAATTCTTCGTCGAACATGTTTTTCAGGATCAAATTTATATTCGAATCCGGTTTTCTCCTCCATTCTGGCTAGCAAATCGGTTGGGAGCTTTACGTTGATCGACTATCTCGTCAAGTGTCTAAGTGTGAAATGATGACTAGAAAGCATCAGCGAGATTAACAATATTCCTTATTCCTTATTGGATGGTTATGAGTATCCATTGCAATGGGATTTGTGCTTTCATTAGGATGAATAAAAGCTTTGATCTGTCTCGGCTTCGCGGCAAACTTGTCACCTATTGTTTTTCATCCTTTTGTCTGTCTGTTCTTTGTTGATCTCTCATTGACCATTTCACAACTGTCTTATTCACCCTATTCTCTTCTGTTCTTTCCACTTGCTCCGACAAAAGACTAACGTTGAAAAATGTGTCTACACGCTGATTCAAAGTAATCTAATGAAATAGTTGAAAAATGTGTAGATAAATTATCAACCGTTTAGTGACGATAGCGATACTGACGTTTCGGACGTTAGTCCTTTGTCGAAGTAATATATACCTTATTACTCGTGCGAAGGACTAACGTCCGAAACGTCAGTATCGCTATCGTCACTAAACGGTTTATAGTATATCTACCCATTTTACAACTGTTTCTCTAAAAACACCGATGCAATCCAATCTAGTTTATCTCAATAGTTTTTACCTCTTCGTTAATCTAATAAAAGCTGACATCAATTGTCTGTCTCTTGGCTGTAAAAGTGCAGTCACAAAAGGTGTTGTTAGTCTATTGTAGTATGCCAATTAGGGTCGGCTCAGCCACTCAAGTCGAAATAGATGACTTTTAAGGATACACTGGAAAAATTTCTTTCTAAAATGTTTAAACTTCTTAAATCTTCTTTTATGATTTACCCCCAATAAACTATACATTTTCTGAAATCTTAGATACCAAATATTATGATTTTGGAATCAATGAGATTCTAAAATCCTTAATAAGTAGCACATTAACTTTTAAACAAGAATCGACCAGTCAAATTCATAAAACATAATCTCCCTCAAAATGTTTACAATCAGAACGATAACTGTTTTGTTTTGTTGCCAAACTCATCTACTATAAAAGTGTGTCTCATTTTTTTGTTTTTTATTGTTTTTTCAATGTTTCTTTTGGAGAAACATTTTTTTTTGAATTTTTTTCAAAAAAAAAACAAACAAACAAACAAACAAAACAAACAAACAAAAAAGAAAGAAAAAAACATCATGGCCAGTCTAAATACTTGTGTATAGCGCAACGTAATTAGCTAGGATGTATCACTGGCGAAAAGTCAGAACACGGCTTCACATTAAAATCATTTCATTGTTTTTTTGTCCAAGAACTGAACATTAAAGCAAATCTAAACACGCGAATATAAAAGTGTGAGAAGATAAGGTTGTCACTGAGAAAAGCAAAGCAACGTCAATTCAGATAAGATACTTTGCTAAGAAAACAATAGAATTCAAAAGGCATAGAATATTATTTCGGTATTGCTAAGGGTACTTAATTCGATTAGTCACTGTTTGTTTCATTTCTCTCACCTATTATCAAATTTTATCCTTGTCACCTCTTTTGTTTCACCGCGGCTTGGTTTTATACTATATATTTAACCGGCATTTTCACCAAACCCCGGAGAAGACCTGACGCCTGCAGATCTGAAAGAACAATAGTGTTAACTCTTCAAATCGTTGATATTATGGCAAGAGAACTTTCCAATGGGGTTTCTGCGTTCCATTTTGATTTCTTGAAGAACATTTGCTGCCCAAAACTTAGCTGTCAAGATTCCTATTACTCCAGTAAACTCGCAACGTATGCATTCGGAATCCATAGTGCCGAGACAGAAAAAGGAACGGTTTATTTATGGCCAGAAACTGTTGCCCCAAAGAATCCAGACACAGTGGTTTCATGCCTGGAACGACATTTAAATGAGACTGAGGAAGAACATAGAAAGTGGTGCATTTTTTATGCAGACAATACTCGTTCACAAAACAAAAACTACACCGTCGTAAAATACTTTGAAAATTTGGTTTCATCTGGAGCGAGGCAGAGAATTGATTACTGTCTGGTCATTCCTATGGGCCAGTGGATCGAAATACAGGACAGTGCGAAATGATTTTTAGACGACAACAGACCATAGAGACACCGATTGACTATGTAAACTTGATCAATACCAAATTAAGTCCTCGGATACACTGGATCGAGATGGAGCAAAGCCATTTTAAATGCCATTCTAAGTGGCTCAGTGGAAAATACTTTGAACAAAGGAAAGACATACATGGTCATCCATGTCACTTTAGCGAAATGGTACATTTTAATTTTGGCATAGGTGAACGAGTAGACCCCAACGATAATGAAGTAAAGGTATTTAGTCACCCTGGATTTGTGTGGATGAGAAGGACTCGTACTTGATCTCAGGATAGCTGCCGCACAAGAAAACGTCCTGGACAGGAACAACTTAAAGTTGCTTAATAACAGACCAATTAAGTTATCAGAAAAAAAATGTCGCGATCTACTCAACTTATGCAAATATCTTAGCCCTGATGCTAAAGCTTATTACCAAAACATTGCCAAAAACAAGTAGACTTCATTCAAGTATCAGAGTGGTTTTCAAAAATTCGTGAAACAAGTAATATTATTTCCTACCTATTATTCATTGATTTTAGAAAAAGAAAAAAATGAAATTAGAGTTCGCCCTGGAAAATTTAGCATCACTTAAGTAATTATTTTACGGCTTTATGAAAACCACTCTATTTTTCAGTCATGTGACGCTGTTGATAAAACGTTATTGTAAAAATCACAGAACATAAAAAATAGATAGAATTGCCACACAATGTATTATAGAACTATCGTTTCATTCACTGTTAACTACCCAGAACAATAACAAGTGACATAAATTGATCAGCTAATAAAGTTTGTCTTAATAATTTTATGATTTATCAAAGTAGATCCGTTTGAAATAGCACACATTTTTAGTTATTTATGATAAACTATGGACAATCATGAAATTCAAACACAAAAGCGCTAAATATATCACTTTCAGATTTACTATTTTGTGAGCTATTTTCAAATTAGGATGCCTAACTTTATAGTGACTTCGTCGGCTGCTGATTTTTGAAAACAAAATGTAAGGTATAAACGGATAGAGCGCGCATAGTTATAACTGCAACTAAAACAATAAAACAACAACAGACAAGAATAAGATTATTTATTAACAATACGTAAATAGCATATATTGTTTTAAACACTTCTTCGATTATTTTCACCGTGACAGTAAATCATTTCATGAAGAAAATCTGCCAAAGTAAAGACCCATTTACAATAACGCGCAATTTCATTGAAATTTTATAAAAACGTTTTTTCAGTCAGAAAATACAAAATAAGCGGTCGCACAGAACATGTCTATTGTTTTCGAGTGAAATCATTGCGATAATTTTGAGTGTGTACGTTTGAATTTGCTGCGATTATCGCCACGATATTTGCAGTCTGTCCACTCATGCAATTTTGGCTTTCAACTTGATCCCAGCGATGATCGTGCGAGAATCGCACTGCAAAATTTGCTAATGTAGTAAACGAGCCTTCATTTCCTTTAGATCAGGTTACAAATTATTTATTTATTTATTTATTTATTTTCAAAATGCGATGTATTTTCGGAAAATCAACATATGGAAAAAACCGCGGCCTGGCAAAGCGCACAGTAAATGCACGGTATAGTTACAATCCATGCGTACAGTCGCAAACAATCCATAGTAAAAGCTTTCGGCAGAAATCATGACTCTTGTTTTTTTCATTGTTCAATTGTTAACTAAATATATTTTTTCAACGATAAATAGGTTATCGTCATATGCTAAATCGTTGCGAAATAGCAGGGTTAAAACCATATTCTGAAAACGCACCTTAAAAGAATATCTTCTCTAGCTTGCATTAGATAAAAAATGAAGATCATCTTGGAAATGTGTTTAAGAAAATCACTTTAGTAATAATTAACTAACACCTAAACTAGTACCACCAAAAACGGAAATAAACAGAGAACTAAACAATCAAACAAACAAGAAAGGTGAGATTCTGAATCTTGAGTAGATGTCCTGTCCTGTAATGTTGGTATTTTGGTGTTTTCTTTATAAGAACGATGTAGCTTCGGTCGTATATGTCCTGCAAAAAAATCACCAAAATCATTGAAAACTAGTATTCCAACTTCTCATATGACAAAGATGGTCTATAAAATAAAATATTCATTTCATTTTTCTTTTTTAGGGGTAGAGAGTAGATTGTTCTACCCTTCTCTTTTGGAGAGAATAACGTTAAGCCTTGATTACACATATCTGTGTAATTCTAACTTGGTCAATTATTGATACGCAAAGATGTACATTAGCATGCAGCAAGAATCTAAGACCTGAAACGTGAAAGAGGGCAACAATGAAAGAATGTCTAGTTAAATGACCACAACATAGAGAAATTGCGTTCAATAAAATCCATAGTGCATTTAAAGATGGGAAATTTCAATTGTGACTTGTAAAGAAAATCGCTCACCTCCTATAGTATTAATAGTCGCAGTTACCAGTACCAAAACGTAGTGTAACGTCACTGACAACGGACGCAAAAGGCCAACCTGGGACACCTGCAGATAGAAAAGATCAGCTCACATCAAAATACTAGCAAAACGTTAGTATTTTGCACGACACAAATGAGTTTATCCGATAATGGGCGCACAACATGAGCCGTGAAAACTTAAAATGGGTCTACTTTGCTAAGCCCCTTTTGATACATAACAGTTAGACGCAATGTTGTCTATGCTGCATTTCTCCTCTGATATAGAATAAAGTAGACCAATCAAACAATATTCTACATCTTAATACCCATTTTAAGACTGGTATTCTGTATATAGCGACCAAGGTCATGCAAAATAATTTTTTTCTTAAATTCTCAAAAAATTCTCAAATGTAGCCCCAAGTGAACTAATCATGGGAAAAATACTAAAATGTTTCTTCGATTTTTATTTCGGGAGAAAACGGCGATTTTGTGTTTTTCGCCTATTCAAGGGAATTTCACGCCGTTTTAGCGCACGTCAAGAAAAAATCTAAAAAATATTTACGTTAAACAAAAAATAAAAAATAATTGTATCTCTTTGTAAAGCGATAGTTTCGCTACAATTTTAGTTGAAAACAGTTTGATTTCCAGCAGGAATGATTATTTTACAGATTTTTAAACTCCGACATTTTTTTCCTTGCGATAATTGTCCTTCACTTTAACATCAAAATTCGCCCCTTGCTACATGGAATCTGATAATGTGACTATAATTTAATGAATCTACAATGTTTAAAGATGCAAAAACTGCAATAAAATTTTTGGGCTACTCAAAAGCAGCAATTTGAGAGCCCTCGTAAAATGCACTTGAAAGGTCAAAAAAGGTCGTTACGTAATAGCCGACTAGCGAAGGTGTCGACAAGTTAAAAACTAAACATTGACTGTAATCAACTAAAATTGTTTAAAAACTGAATACAGCAGTTCTTAGTTAACAACAAAATATACAATCACCACATTTTCATGAATTCCTTTAGGAAAAATGTCGTTTAATAACATGATTATGTTTTTCTTCTTGTTTAGTTGACCAACTGTTCAGACCCGATTATAAATAACACAGAACTTAATTGTTCTCAATGCTAAGACAACAGAAAAAATAGCCACAATTTACCTTCAGTGCTTGTACTTCATTTATACTGGACCAGCTCCTGCTCTAGTAAGGCTATATAACGACATTAACGGACTGTTTCGCATCAGAATATTATGTAGCTAAAACGATTTCGATTTTTACTTTGACTTGAGTACCATTTTGATATGATTGTATCCAACGTACACTTTCAAATTCATTTCGATGATCAATTCAATAGATTCATGTGTCTTATGGATGTTAAAAAGGGAAGGCAAACGCTTTTACTGTTGCAATGGAATGCGTGTACCAGTAAATATCGCAACAGTTTGCTTAAATCAATAAATGAGTATTATGTTACACACAGGAAGCCCATGGTACAAGTTTAAGAACCATCCACGGTTTTTCACGAATATTTCTCTTCTTTTATGCATATTTGAGCTCGTGCAAAGGTAGATAGAACACAAATCTGTGGAATATATAACTCTGTAATTCTATCGCATGGTTGTGTCAGTGGAGTACGAGTAGCGCTGGCTGATGACGCGGACTGCGGTAAGTCAGTCATTGGCAGCTTACCTTGGCAAGTGCGCCGAACAACTTTTTGTTCAACAAGAAAACAAGGTAACATGGGATTATTTTAATTTTTTTTTGTTTGTTTGTTGGTTGGTTGGTTTGTTTGTTTGTTTGTTGGGTGGCTGGTTGGTTGGTTGGTTTGTTTGTAGCCTCTAGTAAGGCTACGCAACGACATTAACGGACGTTTCGCATCAGAATATTATGTAGCTAAAACGATTTCGTACGTTGGAAACAAACAACAAGAAAACAAACAAACAAAAATTATTAAAAATTATCCCATGTTACCTTGTTTTCTTAGTGAACAAAAAGTTGTTCGGCGTACTTATTCCCTCCCACTTGCCAAGGTAAGCTGCCATTGACTGACTTACCGCAGTGCGCGTCATCAGCTAGCGCTGCTCGTACTCCCCTGACACAACAGTGCGATAGAATTGCTGAGTTATAGGTATTTTATGGATTTGTGTAAGCTCAAATATGCGTAAAAGAAGAAAACTATTCGTGAACAATTCACATGCAAAACCGTGGATGGTTCTTGAACTTGTACCATGGGCTTCCTGTGTGTAACATAATACTCATGTTACGATATTTACTGGTACACCCATTCCAATGCAACAGTAAAAGCGTTTGCCTTCCCTTTTTAACACCCAGAAAACACACAAATCTATTGAATTTACCTTGGAAATGAATTTGAAAGTGTACGTTGGATACAATCATATCAAAATGCTACTCGAGTCAAAGTAAAAATCGAAATCGTTTTAGCTACATAATATTCTGATGCGAAACATCAGTTAAACAAATAAACAATCAATCAAACAATCAATCAAACAAACAATCAAACAAAAACAAACAAACAAACAATCAATCAAAAAAAACAATCAAACAAAAACAAACAAACAATCAATCAAACAATCAAACAAACAATCAAACAAACACAAACAAACAATCAACCGAACAATCGAGCAAAGGCAACAAACAATCAAACAAACAAACAAACACAAACAAACAAACAAGCAGGTAGGCAGGCAGGCAAACAAGCAAACAAACAAAAAATGAAATAAGTACCGTGAGGTTTATCCCATGTAACCTTGTTTCCTTGTTGAACAAAAAGTTGTTCAGCGCACTTATTCCCTCCCACTTGCCAAGGTAAGCTGCCAATGACTGACTTACCTCAGTTCGCGTCATCAGCCAGCGCTACTCGTACTCCACTGACACAACCATGCGATAGAATTACAGAGTTATATATTCCACAGATTTGTGTTCTATCTACCTTTGCACGAGCTCAAATATGCATAAAAGAAGAGAAATATTCGTGAAAAACCGTGGATGGTTCTTAAACTTGTACCATGGGCTTCCTGTGTGTAACATAATACTCATTTATTGATTTAAGCAAACTGTTGCGATATTTACTGGTACACGCATTCCAATGCAACAGTAAAAGCGTTTGCCTTCCCTTTTTAACATCCATAAGACACATGAATCTATTGAATTGATCATCGAAATGAACTTGAAAGTGTACGTTGGATACAATCATATCAAAATGGTACTCAAGTCAAAGTAAAAATCGAAATCGTTTTAGCTACATAATATTCTGATGCGAAACAGTCCGTTAATGTCGTTATATAGCCTTACTAGAGCAGGAGCTGGTCCAGTATAAATGAAGTACAAGCACTGAAGGTAAATTGTGGCTATTTTTTCTGTTGTCTTAGCATTGAGAACAATTAAGTTCTGTGTTATTTATAATCGGGTCTGAACAGTTGGTCAACTAAACAAGAAGAAAAACATAATCATGCTATTAAACGACATTTTTCCTAAAGGAATTCATGAAAATGTGGTGATTGTATATTTTGTTGTTAACTAAGAACTGCTGTATTCAGTTTTTAAACAATTTTAGTTGATTACAGTCAATGTTTAGTTTTTAACTTGTCGACACCTTCGCTAGTCGGCTATTACGTAACGACCTTTTTTGACCTTTCAAGTGCATTTTACGAGGGCTCTCAAATTGCTGCTTTTGAGTAGCCCAAAAATTTTATTGCAGTTTTTGCATCTTTAAACATTGTAGATTCATTAAATTATAGTCACATTATCAGATTCCATGTAGCAAGGGGCGAATTTTGATGTTAAAGTGAAGGACAATTATCGCAAGGAAAAAAATGTCGGAGTTTAAAAATCTGTAAAATAATCATTCCTGCTGGAAATCAAACTGTTTTCAACTAAAATTGTAGCGAAACTATCGCTTTATAAAGAGATACAATAGTTTTTTATTTTTTGTTTAACGTAAATATTTTTTAGATTTTTTCTTGACGTGCGCTAAAACGGCGTGAAATTCCCTTGAATAGGCGAAAAACACAAAATCGCCGTTTTCTCCCGAAATAAAAATCGAAGAAACATTTTAGTATTTTTCCCATGATTAGTTCACTTGGGGCTACATTTGAGAATTTTTTGAGAATTTAAGAAAAAAATTATTTTGCATGACCTTGGTCGCTATATACAGAATACCAGTCTTAAGTCGTCACGGCTCATCATATCAGCGTCACGGTGGTGCAACAAGACTGAAACGCAAAGCCAATGTACAAATAACCTACATCACAGAGATTTTTCTGACGGAATAAAACGCGAAAATACCCAAATCAAATGCCCTTGGCTACACACTGAAAACCACAACAAATCGCTCACCTCCTATAGTATTAATAGTCGCAGTTAACAGTACCAATCAAACAGTATTCTACATCTTAATACCCATTTTAAGTCGTCACGGCTCATTTATATATATATATTTAGTAACATATTTAATCAATATATTTTGTATATATAATATATTAAAATATTTTTTATGTTTATTTTAATATTTATACTTACATGGTACATAGGAATGAGTACTTCCAATATTGCCTATAACCGCTATAGCCGCTATAACCGTTATAGCCATATACACTCTGATCAAGTTATTGGTGAACATGGTACACTCGTGTCAAAGTCACTCAATATATGATTTCAATATTCATTGATATATATGTTTAATAACATATTTAATGAATATATTTTGTATATATAATATATTATAATATTTATACTCATATGGTACATAGAAAGGAATATTACATATAACCGCTATAGCCACTATAACTGTTATAGCCATATACACTCTGATCAAGTTATTGGTATCCATGGTACACTCGTGTCAAAGTACATATGGTTATGACGGCTTTAACGGTTATAGCGGTTTTAGATACCGATACTATGAACTGTAAGTCATTCAATATATGATTTAAATATTCATTTATACATATTTAATAACATATTTTATTAATATATTTTGTATATAAAATATATTTTAATATTTCTACTGTTAATTCTAATATTTATACTTACATGGTAGATAGGAATGAGTACTTCCATATTACCTATAACCGCTATAACCGCTATAACCGCTATAACCGTTATAGCCATATACATTCTGATCAAGTTATTGGTGACCATGGTACACTCGTGTCAAAGTACATATGAGTCGTGAAAACTTAAAATGGGTGTACTCGGTTAAGCCCCTTTTGATACATAACAGTTAGACGCAATGTTGTCTACGTTGCACTTCTCCTTTGATATAGAATAAAGTAGACCAATCAAACAATATTGTACATTTTAATACCCATTTTAAGTCGTCACGACTCATCATATGAGCGTCACTGTGGTGCACAAAGACTGAAACGCAAAGCCAATGTAGAAATTACCTACATCAAACAGATTTTTCGGAATAAAACGCGAAAATACCCAAATCAAATGCCCTTGCCTACTCACTGAAAACCACAACATATCGCTCACCTTCTATAGTATCAATAGTCGCAGTAACAGTACCAAAACGTAGTGTAACATCTGAAAGTTGCGAAGGCAGACAAGAAAGGTCGACGCCCTAGACGTAAATGGAGCTACGCAATCTCCATTTACAAGGTTCTCAAGCAAGTCCATCCTGACACTGGTATTTCCAGCAAAGCCATGGGATTCATGAACTCTTTCGTTACAGACATTTTTGGGCGCGTTGCTAATAAGTGGCTTCCAGGATTCAAAGTTACAATCATTAAGTCCGGTGCAGAATTAAAACTAATAAATTTTGTAAATAATAATGATGATGATAAAAATTGCGCTGAACCGAAGAAAAAACAATGCAAATTCATTATTTATTCAATCAAGTTTTACAAAGTCTTTCTTAAAAACAATAATAGCACCTAAAAAAACCATCAAAATGTCGAGTCTATAACACTAGGGACTCCCAGGCAGTCACCTGTCCAAGTACTAACCCAGTCCTAACAGGCTTAACTTCGGTGATCGGACGAGAACCGGTTTTTTCCAGTTGGTGTGGTCGTAGACAATTTTATTAGCACAACCTTCGCTTTCTCTACCGAAAAAAAAAAACGAAAAAAATGAAGATTTATTCAATTAATCTTTATAAAGTCCTTCTAAAAACAATGATAGTAGCTAAAAAAGCATCAAAAATGTACAGTCTACAACACTAGGGATTCCCTGGCAGCCACTTGTTCAAGTACTAACCCAGCCCTAACTGGCTTAACTTCGGTGATCGGACGAAAACCGGTGTTTTCCAGTTGGTGTGGTCGTAGACAAATTTATTCTCGCAGAACTTTCTCTTTCTCTACCGAAGAAAAAAAACCGAAAAAAATGAAGATTTATTCAATTAATTTTTACAAAGGCCTTCCTAACTAACGGTTTTCCTCAACGAAAAACAAACAACCATGTAAAATTAAAGACCATTTTTGGCATGTACGGTTGTGTTGGACTCATCCTAAAATAATTCCGTTATTTTGTTTAAAAAAATGCCTTTTTTCCTGGAAAAATTGCTGTTTTTTCTTCTTAATTAAGCAAAACTAAAGGAGAGCGCGCGCGTAGAATTCATGACATCACAATTAGAATGTTCTTCGAACGCCAATAATTGATTGTCTTTTTTCCCCTCAATTTTTTTTACGCGCGCGTTGAAAAAAGCTTATTTTATTCGATTGTAACGGCGTTTTTTCAAGCAATTTCTTTCATTATTATTTATTATGATTTTTCTTTATTGTACTACTGTTTTCATTTTTTTTTTTTCGTTTTATTTCTATTATCAGGCTTCGTTTTCTGATAATTTGATTCAAAATCTAAGCATATTTAATATATTCAAGAAACATAGAATCAAATACAAAATACGCTAAAAAAACTAGCGCGCTTTTGTCCTCTTTTTTTCCCTTCGTTACAGAGTCTGACATTTTTGGGCGCGTTGCTAATCAGTGGCTTCCAGGATTCAAAGTTACAATCATTAAGACCGGTGCAGAATTATAACTAATAAATTTTGTAAATAATGATGATGATAAAAATTGCTCAGAACCGAAGAAAAAACAATGAAAATTCATTTTTTATTCAATCAAGTTTTACAAAGTCTTTCTTAAAAACAATAATAGCAGCTAAAGAAACCATTAAAATGTTGAGTCTACAACACTAGGAATTCCCAGGCAGTCACCCGTCCAAGTACTAACCCAGCCCTAACAGGCTTAACTTCGGTGATCGGACGATAACCGGTGTTTTCCAGTTGGTTTTATTCCGCTCAATTTTTTTTACGGGCGCGTTGAAAAAAAGGCCTATTTTATTCGATTTTAACGGCGTTTTTTCAAGCAATTTTTTCATTATTATTTATTATGATTTTTCTTTATTGTACTACTGTTTTCTTTTTTTTCTAGTTTTATTTCTATTTTCAGGCTTCGTTTTCTGATAATTTGTTTCAAAATCTAAGCATATTTATTCAAGAAACATAGAATCAAATACAAAATACGCTAAGAAAACTAGCGCGCTTTTGTCCTCCTTTTGTTTTTTTTTTTCATTCACTTTAATGCATTCAAAACTGTTCTCTCATTATTCTAAGTGTCATATACAAAACTGGCATGGCACATCAAACAACTCAACACTAGAAAATAATCAGTGAAATTTGTACATCTACACTCTCAAAATGCCAGCTAAAGCCGTCACAGGATCAAAGAAGGCCGTTAAGAAAGTTACGAAGGCAGACAAGAAAGTTCGACGCCCTAGACGTAAAGAGAGCTACGCAATCTCCATTTACAAGGTTCTCAAGCAAGTCCGTCTTGACAGTGGTATTTCCAGCAAAACCATGGGTTTCAAAAATTCCTTCGTTACAGACATTTTTGGTCGCGTTGCTAATAAGTGGCTTTAAGGATTCAAAGTTACAATCATTAAGTCCGGTGCAGAATTAAAACTAATAAATTTTGTAAATAATAATGATGATGATAAAAATTGCGCTGAACCGAAGAAAAAACAATGCAAATTCATTATTTATTCAATCAAATTTTACAAAGTCTTTCTTAAAAACAATAATAGCACCTAAAAAAACCATCAAAATGTCGAGTCTATAACACTAGGGACTCCCAGGCAGTCACCTGTCCAAGTACTAACCCAGTCCTAACAGGCTTAACTTCGGTGATCGGACGAGAACCGGTTTTTTCCAGTTGGTGTGGTCGTAGACAATTTTATTAGCACAACCTTCGCTTTCTCTACCGAAGAAACAAAAACGAAAAAAATGAAGATTTATTCAATTAATCTTTATAAAGTCCTTCTAAAAACAATGATAGTAGCTAAAAAAGCATCAAAAAAGTACAGTCTACAACACTAGGGATTCCCTGGCAGCCACTTGTTCAAGTACTAACCCAGCCTTAACTGGCTTAACTTCGGTGATCGGACGAAAACCGGTGTTTTCCAGTTGGTGTGGTCGTAGACAAATTTATTCTCGCAGAACTTTCTCTTTCTCTACCAAAGAAAAAAAACCGAAAAAAATGAAGATTTATTCAATTAATTTTTACAAAGGCCTTCCTAACTAACGGTTTTCCTCAACGAAAAACAAACAACCATGTAAAATTAAAGACCATTTTTGGCATGTACGGTTGTGTTGGACTCATCCTAAAATAATTCCGTTATTTTGTTTAAAAAAATGCCTTTTTTCCTGGAAAAATTGCTGTTTTTTCTTCTTAATTAAGCAAAACTAAAGGAGAGCGCGCGCGTAGAATTCATGACATCACAATTAGAATGTTCTTCGAACGCCAATAATTGATTGTCTTTTTTCCCCTCAATTTTTTTTACGCGCGCGTTGAAAAAAGCTTATTTTATTCGATTGTAACGGCGTTTTTTCAAGCAATTTCTTTCATTATTATTTATTATGATTTTTCTTTATTGTACTACTGTTTTCATTTTTTTTTTCGTTTTATTTCTATTATCAGGCTTCGTTTTCTGATAATTTGATTCAAAATCTAAGCATATTTAATATATTCAAGAAACATAGAATCAAATACAAAATACGCTAAAAAAACTAGCGCGCTTTTGTCCTCTTTTTTTCCCTTCGTTACAGACATTTTTGGGCGCGTTGCTAATCAGTGGCTTCCAGGATTCAAAGTTACAATCATTAAGACCGGTGCAGAATTATAACTAATAAATTTTGTAAATAATGATGATGATAAAAATTGCTCAGAACCGAAGAAAAAACAATGAAAATTCATTTTTTATTCAATCAAGTTTTACAAAGTCTTTCTTAAAAACAATAATAGCAGCTAAAGAAACCATTAAAATGTTGAGTCTACAACACTAGGAATTCCCAGGCAGTCACCCGTCCAAGTACTAACCCAGCCCTAACAGGCTTAACTTCGGTGATCGGACGATAACCGGTGTTTTCCAGTTGGTTTTATTCCGCTCAATTTTTTTTACGGGCGCGTTGAAAAAAAGGCCTATTTTATTCGATTTTAACGGCGTTTTTTCAAGCAATTTTTTCATTATTATTTATTATGATTTTTCTTTATTGTACTACTGTTTTCTTTTTTTTCTAGTTTTATTTCTATTTTCAGGCTTCGTTTTCTGATAATTTGTTTCAAAATCTAAGCATATTTATTCAAGAAACATAGAATCAAATACAAAATACGCTAAGAAAACTAGCGCGCTTTTGTCCTCCTTTTGTTTTTTTTTTCATTCACTTTAATGCATTCAAAACTGTTCTCTCATTATTCTAAGTGTCATATACAAAACTGGCATGGCACATCAAACAACTCAACACTAGAAAATAATCAGTGAAATTTGTACATCTACACTCTCAAAATGCCAGCTAAAGCCGTCACAGGATCAAAGAAGGCCGTTAAGAAAGTTACGAAGGCAGACAAGAAAGTTCGACGCCCTAGACGTAAAGAGAGCTACGCAATCTCCATTTACAAGGTTCTCAAGCAAGTCCGTCTTGACAGTGGTATTTCCAGCAAAACCATGGGTTTCAAAAATTCCTTCGTTACAGACATTTTTGGTCGCGTTGCTAATAAGTGGCTTTAAGGATTCAAAGTTACAATCATTAAGTCCGGTGCAGAATTAAAACTAATAAATTTTGTAAATAATAATGATGATGATAAAAATTGCGCTGAACCGAAGAAAAAACAATGCAAATTCATTATTTATTCAATCAAATTTTACAAAGTCTTTCTTAAAAACAATAATAGCAGCTAAAAAAACCATCAAAATGTCGAGTCTATAACACTAGGGACTCCCAGGCAGTCACCTGTCCAAGTACTAACCCAGTCCTAACAGGCTTAACTTCGGTGATCGGACGAGAACCGGTTTTTTCCAGTTGGTGTGGTCGTAGACAATTTTATTAGCACAACCTTCTCTTTCTCTACCGAAGAAACAAAAACGAAAAAAATGAAGATTTATTCAATTAATCTTTATAAAGTCCTTCTAAAAACAATGATAGTAGCTAAAAAAGCATTAAAAAAGTACAGTCTACAACACTAGGGATTCCCTGGCAGCCACTTGTTCAAGTACTAACACAGCCCTAACTGGCTTAACTTCGGTGATCGGACGAAAACCGGTGTTTTCCAGTTGGTGTGGTCGTAGACAAATTTATTCTCGCAGAACTTTCTCTTTCTCTACCGAAGAAAAAAAACCGAAAAAAATGAAGATTTATTCAATTAATTTTTACAAAGGCCTTCCTAACTAACGGTTTTCCTCAACGAAAAACAAACAACCATGTAAAATTAAAGACCATTTTTGGCATGTACGGTTGTGTTGGACTCATCCTAAAATAATTCCGTTATTTTGTTTAAAAAAATGCCTTTTTTCCTGGAAAAATTGCTGTTTTTTCTTCTTAATTAAGCAAAACTAAAGGAGAGCGCGCGCGTAGAATTCATGACATCACAATTAGAATGTTCTTCGAACGCCAATAATTGATTGTCTTTTTTCCCCTCAATTTTTTTTACGCGCGCGTTGAAAAAAGCTTATTTTATTCGATTGTAACGGCGTTTTTTCAAGCAATTTCTTTCATTATTATTTATTATGATTTTTCTTTATTGTACTACTGTTTTCATTTTTTTTTTTTTTCGTTTTATTTCTATTATCAGGCTTCGTTTTCTGATAATTTGATTCAAAATCTAAGCATATTTAATATATTCAAGAAACATAGAATCAAATACAAAATACGCTAAAAAAACTAGCGCGCTTTTGTCCTCTTTTTTTCCCTTCGTTACAGACATTTTTGGGCGCGTTGCTAATCAGTAGCTTCCAGGATTCAAAGTTACAATCATTAAGACCGGTGCAGAATTATAACTAATAAATTTTGTAAATAATGATGATGATAAAAATTGCTCAGAACCGAAGAAAAAACAATGAAAATTCATTTTTTATGCAATCAAGTTTTACAAAGTCTTTCTTAAAAACAATAATAGCAGCTAAAGAAACCATTAAAATGTTGAGTCTACAACACTAGGAATTCCCAGGCAGTCACCCGTCCAAGTACTTACCCAGCCCTAACAGGCTTAACTTCGGTGATCGGACGATAACCGGTGTTTTCCAGTTGGTTTTATTCCGCTCAATTTTTTTTACGGGCGCGTTGAAAAAAAGGCCTATTTTATTCGATTTTAACGGCGTTTTTTCAAGCAATTTTTTCCTTATTATTTTTTATGATTTTTCTTTATTGTACTACTGTCTTCATTTTTTTTCGTTTTATTTCTATTATCAGGCTTCGTTTTCTGATAATTTGTTTCAAAATCTAAGCATATTTAATTTATTCAAGAAACATAGAATCAAATACAAAATACGCTAAGAAAACTGGCGCGCTTTTGTTCTCTTCTTTTTCATGAAACCCATCCATGAAAAGCCATTATTTATTCAATCAAGTTTTACAAAGTCTTTCTTAAAAACAATAATAGCAGCTAAAAAAAATCATAAAAAATGTACAGTCTACAACACTAGGGATTCCCAGGCAGTCTCTTAGATTTTGACTGAATTCACGTTGGTGAAGCTAATTACGTCAGCTATAAGAAAACGTGAGCTTTTTTATAATTAGGATTACAAGCTGAGAATTTTGAGAATATGTGAAAAGAGAAATCCCACCTTATCGTTGCCATAGTGACGCCGATTGCCCTAAAACATGTCATAAAAACTTAAATCTCTACTCAATACTCCAGTAGTTTATGTACGTATGTTTTTCTGTCGATGGATGGTAGTGTTTTGAAAGTGATTTGTGTTGCTAACTACCTTAAGTTTTTCTTTTGGAAATTCGAAAAGCGTTCTTCGAGCTATTTTGTCTTCGACGCGAGCACAAAATTTGTCTATTTCCTCTCTGGTGAATCTGAACAATCACGTTCCGTACTTAAAATAACTCGGCGGCAATAAATAGACGTGGCTGATGATGTGTGCATAGCCTAGTATGGGGAATAGGTTCTCTCAGTTCATTTTCTATTGTCTCTGATACACGCTAAAACATGATATTGTTTTTGTTTGTGATATTTCAACTACATCCCAGTCTCTTTTTGATCTCAGTAAAGTCGGATTGCCACTCCCCGCAATGAAGCCGTCACACATGTGACGCTCAACTAGTTAATTCTTCTTTAACATTTTCGTTGTTATGGATCTAGGATCTACATCACAGTAACTGGGATTTTTGTAAAACATATTTAAATGGGTTATTGTGGCCGGTTTTTTTATCGTCCAATTGGCTACCTAAAACAGTATAACATACATAATCGACTTAATAGATTCATGAATAGACATGTTACCCAATTTCACTGACAAAAAAGCCTAGAACATCATTTCTTCTTTTCATTCAACAGTTCGTTTCAGCTCCACAAACTTCTCACAAGACCTACCATGGTTCTCAACTCATTTCACCGTCTACTCTTCTACGGCATGCTGGGAATGACATACGAAATCATCTTCTCTTCGACTTGGGACTTTATTGCTTCCAATTTCACCGACTTTAAATTCAAAGGTTATACATCAATATGGTCATTTTTTATCTACGGTACTTGCAGCTTCTGAGTAGAAAGAGTATTTCTAATACTCAAAGACAACGTAGCAACTTTTTTGCGCGGATTGATCTACCTTAAGATGGCCTACACTTGGGAGTTTATCAGCGGCCTTATTTTGAGAGAATTTTCTGCGTGTACCTGGGACTACACTCATTATAGCTATGATGTCATGGGTTTGATTGCCTTAGAATATGCGCCACTTTGGTTTTTAGCTGGACTTTTCCAAGAAAAGATTTACGACTTTTTACTCAATCTTAAAGTAGAGAAAAGTGATTCAATGGCGGAAATTACTGATGAGGTAGAGAGGAAAAGTCTATAACCAAATGTCTGCTTTAATATCTATTACTTTTACTTTTTCTCAACGCTGATACCAAAGGAGGGAAAAACTCTATTAAACTATATTTGATAAAAAAATCCGAAACAATCATTTTGAACAATAAACCAGTCACAAATCACAATCTTTATTATTGCGCAACATTTAATCACAAAAGGTACGTTTTCGAGTAACTTTTTGAGCGGTGTTTGAGACCACCAAGACGACCTCCTATTAACCTTATTAGTAATTCCCGTCCCCATTTTGAATTTATAATCGATGACCTCCACCGGTAGCGGCTCTATTGGTGAGGGATAGGGGGCGAGGAGGGGATTGAGGTCGAAAAAGGAAAGGAAAAACATCAAGGTAGAATGAATATACATTGAGAGTCATTCTATCATCAATGTGGGATGACTATACTTCCGGAACATTCAGGGTCATTCTATCATCAATGGAAGATGACTAATATACAGCTAGTGCATTCAGGATCAAACCATCAACAATGTGGGGTGACTTTACAGTAGTGCTGTCAACTCCCATCCATTTCTGATCTTGAGATCGTTCCGATGTCCGCCATTTTGTTTTCCCTTGGAAATGTCCAAACCAACAAGAAAAAGAATTATAAAAATAAAATTAGAATGCATCTTTGATTCCATTACCTAGATATTCTGTTTTACCTGGCTTATATCAATATATTTTCGATTTTCGCATTTATCCGAGAGTTATCACGGAAACCTCGAGACCGGGACGGATTTTTCCCAAAAGCTGGAGTCTCGTGAATTATCCGGTATGTGTGACAGCCCTGGTACAGGTGCATTCAGAATCATTCCATCATCAATGTGGGACAGCAGTAAAAGTACAATCAGGGCAGTTCTGTCATAAACGTAGAACACCGAACTGCAATTAATTTTGCTTATTCAACATTTTAACTTTTCCATTTTCATTGTTTTTCTAATATTTAATTGGCTCATTGTCTTATTTGAACTCCCCGCTACACACTGCTATGGGGAAACACAAACAATCTGGAAATCGAACCCTAGTAATTCCGAAGTTCTAGACGGCCGCTCTACCACAGAGCAACTGTAATCTTCAATGAATTCTGTGTCAGTTACCATATACTAATAAACTCAAGTTTTAGCAGCTATGCCTATTTCTTTTCTTTCTAGTTCTTTTTTCAAAAGCCCAATGAGAATCATTATTACCCATGAAAATTGGAATCAGAAGAAAAAGTCCGGAAATCGAAAAAATCCTGATAATCGCGGTCCAGATAATTGATGTTCAAATGGCGGTACGTGTGACTGCTATACAAGTACATTCAGAGTCATTCTGACATCAATGTGGGCCAGCTATACAAATACATTCAGAATCACTCCCATGTTGGATGACTAAACAAGTTCATTCAGAGTCATTCTGGCATCAATGTGGACCAGCTATACTAATGCACTCAGTTTCATTCCAATATTGGATGACTAAACAAGTAGATTCAGAGTCGTTCTAACATCAATGTTGGCCAGTTATACAAATACATTCAGGGTCATTCCAATGTTGCATGACTTAACAAGTACATTCAGAGTCATTCTGACATCAATGTGGGACAGCTGTACAAATACATTCAGCAATCATACTATGAAATACGAATTTTGATGTTTGTTAGGACAAGCTACCGCAAAAAAAAAAAAATAATAATAATAAATAAAAATAAAAAATAAAAAAAATACAACCAATAAAAACTACAATCTCCAGTGATTTCTGTTTTAAATACAAAGTCACAAATAACTGTAGTATGAACTTAATCGTAGATGGTACTTTATATGTACTGATACATTGAAGTGTATACAACTTAACAGTAGCTGAGTGGTAAAGCACTTGCTTGCTGATCAGAAGGTCGGGGGATCGATCCCCACTTGAGTGTATTTTTATATTTTTTTTTTTCGAAATCGTTCTTTAAATAACGTTTTTATACAAGAAAGTGCATACAAGTTCACAGTAGCTCAGTGGAAGAGCACTGGCTTACTGATCAGAAGGTTGGGGGATCGACCCCCCTAGAGTGTAAGAGTGTAAGAGTGTAAGAGTGTAAGAGTGTAAGAGTGTAAGAGTGTAAGAGTGTAAGAGTGTAAGAGTGTAAGAGTGTAAGAGTGTAAGAGTGTAAGAGTGTAAGAGTGGTCTGTAATAACGGGATTGTCCGTAATAAGGAAGTGTTCGTAATAACGAGGTTGTCCGTAACAACGAGTTGTCCACTATAAGAAGGTGTTTGTAATAACGGGGTTGTCCGTAATAACGAAGTGTTCGTAATAACGAGGTTGTCCGTAACGACGAGTTGTCCACTATAACAAGGTGTTCGTGATAGCAAAGTAAAGTAAAAATAGTGCATTTTTTAAGTCCACTGCCTATAGTTTCGAGACGCTTGACTATACCAAATTCAAATGACTGTAGCTCGCACAAAAACCAACCCACAGTTTTGAGTATATGCTCAGTTACTAGAGAAAGATTCAAATTTTTAATGATGTATTTGTTGTTTGCATTAGTGTTATCATGGCAACGGAACAATTCTTGGTCTCAATATCTCTTGCGACTTAACCTGGACTGTGCATTGCGACTGTGTACTGAAGCGAGCCAACCGCAGATTATACGCCTTACGTCAACTTAAGCGTTCAGGGGTCCCACCTTCAGACTTAGTCCAAATCTACTGCGCGCTAATTAGATCTACTATTGAATACTCTTCCGCAATTTATTCCAGTTTACCTTTATATTTAGCTGAGCTTATTGAAAGTATTCAGAGGCGCGTTTTACGTATTATTTATCCACAACTCTCGTATAGGGAGGCACTTGAACAAGCTATGTTACCCACACTTTACGATAGACGCTCAGAAGCATGTAAACGCTTTATTAAATCCATCAACAGGAGTAATCCCCTTTTCCAGATGATCGAAAATGAGTTGATTATACCTAATCGTTACTCAACTAGGAAGGGCAGCCTCACCTTAAATCGTCGCAATGTAGCAACAAATAGGCTAGCTAACTTTGTTACTCACAAGTTTGCTAATGAATTAATCTTGAATTAATAATCAATGTTATTATTATAACAATTATGAATTTATCTATTTATTTAATTATTTTGTATTTAGCATATGTTATTATTGTTCTGTTCATGACCGAGCCTGTAATTCAGTTATACTGCAAAAGGTTTTCAATAAACAAATCTATCTATCTATCTAACAATGGTGTCACAAGGTTTACGTTTTGCTCATTTTACGCGCTTTTCGATCTAAACTTTTAAAACCACACCCATGACGGTATTTTTCAAGTAATTGCCTCAAAGTATACAGAGTTAGAAAAAAATGTAACAAGACGATTTTTAGTTATTAGAGACGACTTTTTTAACCCCTAAATTCATAATTGTTTTTTAGTGCTGCGATTACTTTGGGAAGAAGACACTTATGCCACTATAATACCGTCCAAATATTGCTACCTTCCTGTAAAAATTCAGGTCATATAGTGCAACAGATCTTTGTCAGTAATCATCGACGTAAACATAACTTTGAGCATTTTTTTCGCAAAATGTATAAAAATTACGTCCACAGCTCGGAAATAAAAAATCGTCGATAATTTTTTTTTAACTTTTGTCAGTCAATGTTGACTATATTTTCAAAATGATCCTTGAATTCCAATTTGATTGAAGTTTTGTAACATTCTCAAAACAAAATCCAAAGTTGACCATGTCTGAAGCAACTTTGCTTTCGTGATTTTCAGTTCTTTGATGTTGTTTTCATCTTCACATTCCTGCGTGCTGCCTTGCCGTAATATGCAAATTTGAGACAAACTGAACAACGGCGTGTTGCACTAGTAGTTTCTTGCGTTTTCGTACAAGTTGTTTGCTTTTCTCGATAGGGAGTGTAATTAGATATTTGTCAATTATGGTATTCCAAAAAGCATCCAGGAAGAGGAAGGCGGAGATTTAAAAATAATGTCAGAAACAGTAAAGAATCAACAGTTATTACATTTGAGGCCAGTTATTACACTTGAGAGTAGTAGAGCGTGCATGACTCGATCATCTTTTGGGTGGTGGAAGTGGGTGGTGGAAGGTGGTGGATATGATAATGAGTTCAAAAGTGAAGGGGGAGGGGTGGTCGGAAAGTGGGTTCTATTGTTCTCCGGTTGTCAAGGGGACCACGTGACGTCACCGGACAAGTTCGGGCGAACCTTATTGTCAAGGTTTGATTTGATTTGATTTTTTATTTTTGATTTTTGCCTATAGAAATGAGTTTACATTATTATTTATATACAACTTTTTGGCTAGGAAACCTTCGAAGCCAGCGGCTTATATAGAAAAAGTTTCCTATATTATTTACAACATTTAATAAAAATTTGACAGCAATGACAATAACAAGAAGGAAGTCTAAACATATATATACATAGACACAATACAGTTCCTAGTTAAAAATAATATAAAAGCAGTAGAGTAGATTTGTAGTACACTATATTTTTTTATAATAATTATTTCATGTTTATGTATTGAAGAAGTGTTTTTTTAATCTCTTATTAAATTGAGAAATTGTTGGTACATATTTAACATCAAATGGTAGGTCATTCCATATTTTTGGACCAAGGTAAAGAATAGTAATTTTTTTTAAATTTGTACGACACCGGTGCGATCGAAGATGAGTTGCCTTTCTTGTGGTGTAAGTATGGACTTGATTATTACGTAGGAATATGTTTGAAAACAAAGGTGGTAGTAAATTATTGGTATATTTATACATAAATGTTGCTAAGAGAAATGAGTTTAATTTGAAGATATCAAGTATTTTAAGTTTGGTGAAAAGTGCTTCAGTGTGTGCAAGATATGGAGGTGAACAGATAATCCTGACTACACGTTTTTGAAGAAGAAATATACGATTTAGATTTGAAGGATAGGTAGATGACCAAACGCAATTGCAGTATATTAGGTAAGGGTAAACTAGAGAATAATACAAAGATAGTTTGACTTCTTGTGGTAGATAATATGAGGACCTGTAAATCATTCCAATTGCTTTAGAAAGTTTGTTAGAAATATAATTTATATGTGGTTTCCAGGTGAGACTTTCATCAATGTAGGTACCAAGGAACTTTGTGTATGTCTTGCGCTCTAGTAATTGATTTCTATATGATAATGGAATATTGTAGTTTACTTGCTTTTGACGAGGTTTGAAAAGAGTATAATTAGTTTTAGATATGTTAACTGTTAAACGATTTGCTTGTAGCCAGATGTCAATATTGGATAGTTCATAAGAGAGAGTAGACATCAGTTTGTGTACGTTTTTGTGCGAAAAAAATATACTAGTATCATCTGCAAAAAGTATGCTATTTGAATCTTGAAGAATATTTGGAAGATCATTTATGTACAAAATAAATAGAATTGGTCCTAATATTGATCCTTGGGGAATTCCTAGTTTAATATCATGGTAATTTGAGTTTGTTCCATAAACGTGCACAAATTGCTTACGATTAACTAAGTAATTTTCTATCCATTTAAAGGCAAGTCCACGTACTATTCCGTAATGATGAAGTTTGCTTAGCAGTATTTGATGATCTATCGTGTCAAAAGCCTTTGATAGGTCAAGAAAAACACCAGCAGTTATTTTGTTTTCATCTATAGAAGAGCCAATTTTGTTTATCAGATGAATTAAAGCAAGAGATGTAGAGTAATTTTTGCGGAAACCAAACTGAGTTTCATGAAGTAATTCATTTTTGGTTATGTGATCAACGAGGCGTTTATAGTAAGCTTTTTCGAAAAATTTAGAAAAACTTGGTAGCAAGGAAATGGGCCTGTAGTTAGAGATCATTTTTGGATCGTCGTTTTTGAACACTGGTATAACTTTAGCAATTTTAAGTTCACTAGGAAAAATACCTTTAAAGAGAGATAAGTTAATTACTGACCTTAGGGGGTCAGCAATCGATTCAAACGTGGATTTGATTAATTTCATAGAAATATTATCGTGTCCCGTGGAGGTGCTTGCTTTTAGTGAATTACAAATATCTCTAAGTTCCTCATTTGTTATTGGTGACAAGTGGAAAGGAACACAATTTTTGCTATTTGGCAAAAAGGCATCAAAAGTCACATTGACGGGGGTTAATTTGCTTGCCAAATTGGAGCCAATATTTGAAAAAAAGTGACAAAAATCGTTGGCAATCTTATTTCCACTGGTATTTTGAATAGGAGGGAGAATTGGTTTCTTATTATTATTGTTAATTAGATCCCGTAATAGTGACCAAGTAGCTTTGAGATTGTTTTTGTTCTCCTCAAGTTTCTTTGAAAAATATGCTTTTTTTGCGCTTCTAATTAATTGATTGAGTTTATTTCTATAACACTTATATTTACTTTCGGAATAAGCATTCGGTCGGGAGACAAAACGCTTATACAAACGATTTTTTCTTTTGATTTCACAATATAACGCGAGCGATTTGAAATCTATTTGAGGAAAAAAAAAACACCAATACAACAAAAACTCACATATGTAGTTACATTTCCTCAGCACAAAGAATAATTTCCTGTAACCGCAATAAACAATTTTTTTTCTGATATAAACTAACGGAATAAAATGAGCTTTTTTATCAGATTTCTTGAAATATTTATTCACCGCTATTTTCTCTGATCATTCAGTAACAGCATTAACTTGACCAGGAAATTTATCAGATCATTTTTTCTGATATTGAAAAAAAAACCTTCCAATTTGTGTGGCACTGGATTATAGAATTCGATTTTAATTTTTTATTCGCAAATAATATTTTAAGTCAGTGATGTGATCAAATCACCATATTATCTATTTGATGCTTGGCTGACTAAACGATTTTAAGTGAAAACAATAGATTGATTTGGAAACTATTGTTCTAAGTAGGAATCAGAACAATGTTTGTCCAGACATGTCCACGGAGCGGAACAAAACGTTATTCAAAATAAGAAACCAATCACAAGAAAGTTCTTTATTTTTCATAACAACAGAGAAGTAAAAACACATTTTAAAATGAACCATAAAAATATCAATAACAATTACAGAGCGTTGATATATACTAATTCACTCATTTCCTCCGAGCACAAAGAATAATTTCCTGTTATCGCGATCAACAATTTTTTTTTCCTGATATAAACTAACTGTATAAAATGAGCTTTTTTATCAAATTTCTTGAAATATTTATTCACCCTATTTTCTCTGATCATTTAACAGCATGAACTTGACCAGGAAATTGATAAAATCATTTTTTCTTCCAATTTGATTGGCACTGGATTATAGAATTCGATTTTATTTTTTTATTCGCAAATAATATTTTAAGCTGATGTGATCAAATTACATATTACTTATTTGATGCTTGGCTGACTAAACAATTTTAAGTGAAAACAATAGATTGATTTGGAAACTATTGTTCTAAGTAGGGATACGCTTGGCTGATATGATTAATAATAGCAATTAATAATAATCTTTAAAAAAGAGTGAAATCTTGCTTTGAAGACCCTGTACGTTATTAAAAAAAAAATTCGGCTATCAGGCTATCAGGCTATCAGGCTATCAGGCTATCAGGCTATCAGGCTATCAGGCTATCAGGCTATCAGGCTATCAGGCTATCAGGCTATCAGGCTATCAGGCTATCAGGCTATCAGGCTATCAGGCTATCAGGCTATCAGGCTATCAGGCTATCAGGCTATCAGGCTATCAGGCTATCAGGCTATCAGGCTATCAGGCTATCAGGCTATCAGGCTATCAGGCTATCAGGCTATCAGGCTATCAGGCTATCAGGCTATCAGGCTATCAGGCTATCAGGCTATCAGGCTATCGGCTATCGGTCGATAAGAGGTTGATGTAAGGTCGATGAAAAGTCGATGAGAGGTCGATGAGAGGTCAATGAAAAGTCGATGAAAAGTCGATAAGAGGTCGATGAGAGGTCGATGAAAAGTCGATGAGAGGTCGATAAGAGGTCGATGAGAGGTCGATGAAAAGTCGATGGAAGGTCGATGAAAGGTCGTCTTTTCCTCCAACTATCACTCTGTTTGTCGGATAATTTCATTTTTGGAGAATTCTTTTGAGTTAATTACTAGTCTCACTACTTGATCACATTGGGATATTGGTAAACTTCCAACTTGGAATTCTGCACACATTTCTTTCCACTGTGCTTAATTCGACTCTCTGACGATGGACGACATCAGGGCGTTCTTGTGGTCTTTTAATATCTGGCTTAGTTTCAGAAACCGCTCGTCGGATTTCTTTTTGGACAACCTCGTCGACTTAACATCTACGTCGCACATTAGGAGCTTTAGTAGCAAGATTACCGGGTGGACGTGTGCGCCATTAGGTGACTGACCCAGTACGTTACAGATGGCTGTAGTTTTTGTTTTATGGATTCACTAGCACCTGAAGACTAAAATGAACAGAAATATTTTAGCCTACACCAAGAGCAATTTCTGTTGTATGGGTTATGATAAAAAATGCTCGCTAAAATTAAGGCAATGGGCTTCCTAAAATGTGCACATAATTGATTATCTTTTATAATTTTAGACGATGTTTTTATAAGACCTATACCAAAAACTTCTGTAGAACAAAACCTGGAAAAACATAATTCTTCGACAAACAGATGAGGGAAGGGAGGGTAAGGCTGCTCTCCACATCCATTATAACCATTGTTTTGATAAGATTGAATATTAATCGCATTAATTGCAGAACAGTTTTGACGGTTATAGCGGTTATAACGGCTATAACAGTTATAGCGGTTATGGATAATAGATTCACATGAAATGAACTGCAAGTTCGTCAATTAACATTGGGAGGGAGGGTCGTAGACAAATACCCGCTAAAACCACTATAGCAGTTTGCCTATGATTCCACAGAATATTCAAACACTCAAAGCATCAGCTAAATCAAACTTCACATGGTTACGACGGTTTTAACGGTTATAGCGGTTTTGCATAACACATACCAATACTGTGATCTGATTTAAATATTCATTTGAGCCGTGAAAACTTAAAATGGGTCTACTTTGCTAAGCCCCTTTTGATACATAACAGTTAGACGCAATGTTGTCTATGTTGCATTTCTCCTCTGATATAGAATAAAGTAACCAATCAAACAATATTCTACATCTTAATACCCATTTTAAGTCGTCACGGCTCAATTCATATCAGCGTCACGGTGGTGCAACAAGACTGAAACGCAAAGCCAATGTAGAAATAACCTACATCACAGAGATTTTTCTGACGGAATAAAACGCGAAAATACCCAAATCAAATGCCCTTGGCTACACACTGAAAACCACAACAAATCGCTCACCTCCTATAGTATTAATAGCCGCAGTTAACAGTACCAAAACGTAGTGTAACGTCACTGACAACGGACGCAAAATGCCAACCTGGGACACCTGCAGATAGAAAAGATCAGCTCACATCAAAATACTAGCAAAACGTTAGTATTTTGCACGACACAAATGAGTTTATCCGAAAATGGGCGCACAACAATCAGCGTCACGGTGGTGCAACAAGACTGAAACGCAAAGCCAATGTAGAAATAACCTACATCACAGAGATTTTTCTGACGGAATAAAACGCGAAAATACCCAAATCAAATGGCCTTGGCTACACACTGAAAACCACAACAAATCGCTCACCTCCTATAGTATTAATAGTCGCAGTTAACAGTACCAAAACGTAGTGTAACGTCACTGACAACGGACGCAAAAGGCCAACCTGGGACACCTGCAGATAGAAAAGATCAGCTCACATCAAAATACTAGCAAAACGTTAGTATTTTGCACGACACAAATGAGTTTATCCGAAAATGGGCGCACAACATGAGCCGTGAAAACTTAAAATGGGTCTACTTTGCTAAGCCCCTTTTGATACATAACACTTAGACGCAATGTTGTCTATGTTGCATTTCTCCTCTGATATAGAATAAAGTAGATTTCACCATTCAGATTAGTCGTAACTGGCGATTTAAAAAAATACTATATTAAAATATTTCCCTCTGTTCTATCTAATTGTTATTGTAAGATAGATCTGTATGAATGATAACAAAAATCCATGTGCTATGGAGATGGATGAATGAAAATGAAGATTAAGTGTCGTCTGAATCCGGGCGAAGGAGTCTGCTAAAAGAAACAAAAGGGCAGAAATTTGACATATTGGGATTCCTTTGTGTAGACGATCGCTATGAAATAGATTTCTGGACTTTTTGTTAGGAAATTCTGATTTAAAATCCCACAATGCATTTGAAATGTAGCTCGAAGTCTCTGTCGTTTTTCCGAATGTTCCCGACGAACCCTCGAAGCTGGATAACATTTGCGCTTTGCTTGCTCGTTTACAAGGAGGAACTTCTTTTCAACAATAATTGACCAAACATTGTTCGCATTGTTGCCATCCACATATTTAAGGTAGGCAGGCAAAGCTCTATTCAATTTGTATTTTCTTTTGTTTGACTTCAAATATAACTATAGTGTTTTATATAAAAAAAACTAGTGGCAACGTGAAATTCGTACAAACACTTCCCTTGTGTCGTTTGTGTCGGTGTTTGTACGAATTTCACCTTGACAGTTTTTTTTATATAAAAATATGTCTTCAAACTACAAAAGGTTTGCTAAAACGTAATACAGCTCTTTTCCCTAAGACTTTGATCTACTTTTATCCTTAAGTTATGCATGGATCAAATCAACAATATTTCTCCCTGAATGGCGGACGTTTTTCTAGAAAATAGACTAATAGAAAATAGGTTCAAGAAATAATCCAACACATTTTCCCCTTGTATTTGGGTCAACAATCTGAGCCAAAGTCCTAAATTTCATCTATGTTTACCCCCAACATAGTCTGGGGTCCCCCCTCCACATTGTGGAAGCCCATGACAAGTGCATTGAGCATTATAATTTGGTATTGTGTCTGTATGGGTTAATTTTGAATAAATTACTAACAATTATTTCCTTTGTATAAGGGCGGAGTAAACTATAGACCCTTTATGGATGCCTCCTTCCTTTTACATTTTGATTTTAATGAAACAGATTACAGGAATTACTAGAAATATTTTTACCTAGTATTACTAATCTGATCATCCAATTGAAATTCTATTTACCTTTTTCAGATGCTGTATCAGCTGTATTCACTACCAGTTAGCAATATGTTGGGTCTTGGTTGCCTTTAGGTCACATTGTCTCTCACAAACAATCATGAACTCAACAAGTAAATAATCAAAACACTTTAAGTGTGCTGTGATGTTTATCCAAATGATTCAAAGTTACTTAAAAATTCTTCAAAATGCGTTCTGCTTCAAGTAGTGTTCCATCAGTTGCAGTGAGTAGGGCCTGTCGTAATGATGGTAGCAAGGAGGGTTCATTTTTGAACATTGTGGTCCAGTAGCTGTTGTTATGGGAATAACGGACAAACAACTCTTCTCCTGCCTGAATTGGTCTTGTTGCCTTAAACCAGATGGTGTTTTCTCTTTTGGCAAACTCACAATTGATGCGTGTCTTCAATAGGCCTGAGAACTTTTCTGGAGCAAGAAAAAATGGAAAACTCCCATCTTGGATCCTCTGCCCTAGCCCAATTGGGCACAATTGGCCATCAATTTCAACTTCTGAACCACACACTGAAGTTTTTAAAACATAATTTGAGTCATATGTAAGGCTGTTGGTTGCAGGCCTAACTGGAGCTAATGGAGCGTAACTTGTTATAAACGTGGCCTTGCTGTATACACTTTATGGTGAAAAGACCATACCCTGTGCTTCGACCTGAAATCCCAACCACTGATGATGGACGTACTTGGAGATACTGTTCGCCAGTTGAAATGGTCTTGTATTGAAGTATTCCACCAGATGAGCTGTAAAATATACAACAACACATGTCACAAAAAGGTTTGTTATTATTCTTGTTGCTATGAATGATAATATTTTTTTTTGTTGTTGTTGTTATAAATGAGCTACTGATATCTATTATATCCCCAGTACTAAATTTTCCTATTTCACAAATTTATAACTTTTTCATAATAGTTCTAAGTAGAAGTGTGAGTCATTGTGAATTCACATATATTTCATGTAAAAGCTACTCAGGTATCAAATTTTGCAAATATTATCAATTGGTGTAACAATGGGCCATACATATTTATTATTCTAATAGCTGCTTATATACAGTGTATAGCAAAATCAACCAGCAAAGCACAACAGCACAGCAGTGAGAGTACTGCGGCCTTTCACCCCTGCCCCTCAAATCAATCACTGATGTGTGTGAAATAATTAAAGGAGCGATCTCAACAAAAATCTTTGAATGCACACCTCTGTAGAATGGAAGTTTCTGTCTAAGAGGTCCTGATTGATAACTGGTTAATTTTAAAAGTTTTTGTTATAAATTTACTTATATTTAGCTTAGAAGATAACTGTATGTACGATTGTGAACATTATTAAAAGACATGGAAAGCATTTTGGTTGAGACAGCTCATTTGATGTAGTGAGTGTCAGTGTCCATCTCTAGACTAACCACTAGTCTATTGATGAAAACTATAAAAATATTTGTTTATTTTTTTTTTTTTTTTTGTAGTTTGTATTGTGTATGCGTTTATTTGCTTGTTTATTTTTTATTCATCTACCTTTCAGAAGTCATGTCAATGACAAATCCATATGGTAACTCATTGACTTGACGTTGGTGTGAATTGTACTGTTGCCTGGTTGCACTCTCAAGTTGGCATTTACATTGTCGCTCATTCCAAGGTTTCAATCTGTTAACCAAACCAGTGTCGCTTATCAGTCTTAAAGGGAAGCCCATCTCTTCTAGTCTGTCAAATTCAATTGCTCTTATGTCCCTTTGACTTTCATCTGTGTCTGATTGGTCTCCACATCTCGCCCCCAAGACCATGTTTTTCTTCCACCTTGACCAGATGCATCCAAAATGGTTCTCCTTGGCAAGTTGTTGCATCCTAAGGAGTAGGCTGTCAGGACTATACCTAAAGATTAAAGTGATTCATTTCAGAAAGTTATCTATGATCATGCAGTCAATATATATGGTGAGTTTTTAATATTGTGATATACAGCATGTAATGATCTGTGATGGGCCCTAACATGAACTTTTGTTTATATAATCTTGACTAGCATCTTGTTTGAGATTTGAGTTTAGATGACGTAGCATTTTGGCATACATGAATATTTCCAAATCAAGCTGCATCTCAATTTAGAACTCAGAGTAAGGGGCTGTTTATATGGAGTGAGCCAGTTCAGTTTAAGAGGTCTCTTTTGTGTTCAAGCTATCAGAGCATAAAAACAAAAGAAACCAGTGCTGGCTCACTTCATATAAACAGGCCCTAAGTGCCCATGTTCAAGTTATGATATTTACATGCTGTTATTCATTTGCATTCTCTCAATCAAAGCATGAGGAGGAATACATACAATTATAATTTATTGAAAGGATTAATTATCAGTTCAATACAATTAGCCGGTTTCATATTGAAAAAGGGACTGGGTTCTTCATAAACAAAGCATAATTCATTAAAAAACATTTTCAAATAACAAAAACACAAGTCCCAATAAATTTATCTGTGTTTATCTGATCTTAACAAAACTTTCATCATTTATTCATTTTAACATGCAAACACAGGAAAATCCTGAAATAAAATAATTTTTAGAGTGCAAACAATTAAACTATAAAACTTAAAAATACGAAATAGTACAATTTATGATAATTCTATTGTTTTTTGTTTGTTTCATGGATTTATTGTTTGCATGCTACACTGACAAATACTAGCTATTCAGTTATGTCTATATGCCACTATCACTCAACTAGAACACAATTTACCCAGACAAAAAAAATAGCAATGTTCTGGTTGAGTGCTTAAGACAAATAGTTACTAAATAAGTCTGTATTTATTTTATGGTTTTCCTGTGTTTGTCCTAAATCAATAAAATTCTAACTAGTTCTTACTTTGTGTATACCACACAGAATCCTGATAGTACCAGTAAGGCATTCAGACTAAGGAGAAATGGGTAGTGGTTATTGGCAGCTCGTGGATTGGCCATGTTCAAGATTCTTCTCTTAACATTGGCTTCTTCAGTATGAAGTACCTCTATGATTGCTTCTATCATGGCTAACTCCTTATCGTTCGGGCATGCTGACCACACAAACCAAAATGAGGACAATGGTCTGTCATATCGGTCTGTTAGGATTTCTCTGTTTACTGAACGCTCGATGCACACACGACCTGTCCCTTGGGGCGCTGTAAAGCTATTTAAGTAGTAATGTAATGCCAGATGAGAGAGATGACCATTTCGTTGCTTACTAATGCTCCCATTATTGTTTATGAAACTAGTGGAAAACAATTCTGGGGCATCTACTGCAAATAGACGGTGGTGTTGGCTGAGATGAATGCTGTTTGGTGCCTGTAATATAGCTATACCATCACCATCATTGGGAACTAGCCTCGACAAAGGAAGTGGATCTGATAGATCTTGTGACTGGAGTGCACATGCATCTAGCTTGTATGGTGACATTGTGGTGTAGGCAGTACTTATACTTGATGGAACTACCATGCTTTCCTGAAGAAGATCTGCAATGAGTTGGGCAGTTGACTTGACTCCTGCTGTTGAAAAGTGATAAAGTGGTTCATTTACATAGGATAGCATTGGAAACTTTGCAACAGTCATGGCTACATATGTTGTTTCTCTCATGGTGCCTTCAGAGATGACACTTTGTCCACTTTTGCCGAGAACGTCAAAAAGACATTTAGTTGTAGGCCTTCCTCTAGATGTTGTAGGGACATGAGCACCAGACAGTTCTTTAAAGTGAGCATCAGCTCTCAATAGAAAGTCACCTGGGTAAAAGGTAAATCTGGCATTAGTTCCTGTCTTGTCATTAAATCAGTCATTCAACTACTGAGCCAATCATCCAACTAATCATTCATTCAGATATCTCAGTAGCAAGTAAGACAAACAATGGCAGATTTAATGGCAGGGTTTCGGTTGAGGGGTGGGGTGTTGTGGGGTGGTAGTGCACCCTATCCTGCAAGGATTTCAGGTCCTTCTTTTATCAAATGGTTTATCAGTCAATTAATCATTCAGTTCTTTCAATTGATCATTGTTGCTTTTGTTTTTAAATTGTTTGTTTTCTCTATTATTTGTTTGTTTGTTTAAGTAGTTTTTTTAGATGTTTTGTGCAGTTCTTTGTATAATTGTTTGTCTTTTTAATTGATTGTTTGCTTGATGTTTGTTTAATTGTCAGTCCGTCCGTCCGTCCGTACCTCCGTCCGTCCGTTTGTCTGTCTCTCTGTCTGTCTTTGCATGGTTCTCACCTATCTCTTTTGTCTGCTGTGTTGCAAGTTGTAATTTGTGCTCAGCAGCGCAGTTCATCTTTTCCATGACCTAATGAAACAAAAAAATATATATATCGCAAAATTAGAATTTCGATGTTTGACAAAGAATTTACCAATTATTTGCCTTATGTACATTTCCAATACTGACATGCATAACTGCAAGTACGTTTTTTGTTAGTTTTGAAAAATATAGGGCGTGATATAGAAATATAATATGCAAATGTGTTCTTATGCAGAAAAAAACATAATTAGCTTCATAAGACAGCAACTAAAATGTGTTGGGACAAGTAAAATTTGTACACTATTTGCTCAATCTAAAAATGCTCTAGAATCTGTAGTCACGGTTTTAAAATTTGTAGTAGAATTATGAAAAGAGAAAATCTAGGAATCGTCCTATTTTGAAATCGGATGCTACTCCCTTCCAAATATTGACTATCATTTTCAATTAATACTATTAAGAATAATTAAATATTAATAATGATTAATTGAAAATATTGAATGGATTAATTGGAAACCTGATTGGCGCCGATGTTTCGAACAACCAGTGCTTTCTTTGTATATTTATTTTATTTATTATTATATGTTGACGATAAAAAATGGGAAAATTATCACGTTTAAGTACGTTTTTGTTCTCCATCACGATTGACAAGTAAACCAATCCGAAGTATATAGTTTTATGCAGAATAATAATCAGTATGACATTCATAGTGCAAAGGTTCATGCTTGTCAAACAAAAACGTTCTAAACTTATTAAACTTAAGCAGTTAAGGCGCTTACAAGTGGTGGTGCGGATTCGTCTTCAATCGCTGTTGTTGCCCACTGAGCGAGCTCTCTTGCTTCGTCATTGCTAAAAGTTATTATTGACGATGGATTGTAATTTGTATTAAATCGGCAAGCGCTTAAGTAGTTAATGTACACTTTAACTCTTTTTTCGATGTCTTGTTGTCTTCCTAACTCTTTTGCCAGATATTTCGGGTCCTTGTTGTCCGAGAAATCTGCTACAATTTGGGGCTCTTGATTGTCTCTTGATGCATTGCTTCGCTGGAAAGAATCAGAATGTCACTGTTTGCTGTAGGCTTTTTTTAGAATTGTGATTTAGTTATGTCAAATAAATTATCAACATATTTTGGTACGTGATTGTCATTTATTACTTTGTAATTAGTTAAGGGTGGGAGGGGGGCTCTACCACTCTGCATTTTAGGGATGGGTGTGCTAATTGCGCTTAAAATTTCCATACCCTTCCTCAGACTAAAACCAGGGATTATATCTATCCCAAACAAATACAATAGTGTGTTAATCAAAACTTTTCATCTCTAAAAGATATCAAAACACCTACGTTTCAGTGCTATTCAAACTAAAAGGAAATCAAATCGCTAATTCCTAGCCCTAATAGTTACTACAGGCATCATGGATCGTTTACCCCCGAAGTCCCCCCCCCCCCCCCCCCCCCCCAGGAGGCTCACACGAGCAGCGCAAATGCAAGAATTAAAACGTTTTTCATATTCTGGCATTTTTAACGTATGAGTCGGTAAAAACGCTCACAAGTGTCGTGTAAGTGAAAGACTTTGCATTATTCGTGTAAACCAGGCTTAAAAGATACTAGGGTCTTAGGCGTGGTAAAGTATGATACCGGTTCCTTGATTTTGACCCCTAAGAGCTACGACGATCAACCCACCCGTTTCAAACTGAAGCTCAACCACTTCTCATCATGCATAATTTTTGAATTTTTGCCTTTATATTTAGGATAAACTATCACGGTATCATGTTTCATTAATATGGTACAAAAAAAAAGGGTTCGAATCAAACTATAGCGATATTTCTAACAATCTAGTAATTTGCATTTGAAAAAAATGATTTACTATATCTTGGTAAAATAACACTTTGTTCACATCCAAAACTGTTTTTTTTTTCCATAGATTTTAATGAATAATTACAATGGAATTGACAATATTTTTTTATGCTCGCAAAAAGCGTACTCCATTCAACGTTAGAACGCCGAAATCATAACCTTATCCCATACTAAAACGACCGAATTGTTACCCTATCCAAGTCATAAAACCATAAAAATGTCAAAAATGATAGTTTACCTAAGACCTAAAAGCCGAAAAATCATACCTCATACACTATAGCTGGACGCACTGGTCATACCCATAGCAAATATGGGAGAATAGCCCATACCCATTTTCAATATTGTGAAATATTGTTAACCATATTGCAATATTAATAATGATTAATTGAAAACATTAAATGGATTGATTGCAAACCTGGTTGGCCCCGATTTTTCGACGAACTCGTGTTTTTCGTCTTTTTATTGCGTTAGTTGGTTGATTGTCTGTTTCGAATTCGTTGGGAGTTTCTTGGTTCAACTGTGTACACGTTTGACTTTCTTCTATCTCGACGTCTGTTGAGACTGTGGGAGGAATTTCAATTTCTTGATCGAAACTATTGTGTTGATGACGGAAGCATTCGTGATCAATCTCTATCGCTTTTTCTCGAATTTGATCTGCGACTGAACGAAGTTGGGTGAATTCCGATGCTAATTGGTCTATTTTCTGTTGTACGAACTTGACGTAGTCACGAAATTCATTTACGGAGATCATGTTTGTGTATATATATCATATGTGTATTCAAGTATGCTTGTTTGTTTTCTAAACTGCTAGATTCGTGTTCAAGATTTTAAACCAAAAGGCATTTTCAAACCATCCAATCATGGAATTAATTTATTGTTTTATCCAATCAGATTCAAATCTTAATACACTGGCGACGTTTTAAAAAATGGCATACGTTAAAAACCTGCTATGAGTCAGACGGTGTTCAAATTGACCAATCGCATGAGTTTTTGTTAATTAATTCCATTTCGATAGCATTTGAAAGGCTTCTCGAAACGCACAATATTATTACGTTGAATTAAAATAGCCGTACATCGATGGATATAGGAAAAATGAATGATGGACCTTCATATCGATATCTGATCTGGATTGTACAAATCCCACCTACAACCAATAACCCTCCGCTTAATTCTACAACGGAATCAACAGAAATCAAGCCTATGAAGTTTGGCAGTAGACGTTTTCTATAAAGCTGTAGAAAAATTATAACCGTCTGAATCTTAATATACAGTATATTAATTTATAAGAATTAAATGTTTTCGTTAGCTAATAAACTATTTATAACTTACTAAGAACTGAATTCGGAACATAATTTGATTATATAAACCAAATTTAGGCTTTTAAAACGATCAGATTTGTCATCCATAATTTCTGAAACAATAACGGTGAGTTGCTCGATCAAATTTGTCAAAAAACCTTCCTTGAAGATCTCTCATTTATTGTGGGGCGCGAATAATCTTCGGAAAATTTCATTATATCGCATAAAAGATACCAAAAAGTGAGGATTTGGCAAATCTCATATTAAAAACCCCAAGAGATTTTTAACCCTAATAGATACGACAGGCATCCCGTTTACCCCAGGAGTCCCCCCAGGTTTTTCACACCAGCAACGCAAAAAATGACAAGAAATGATATGAAAATGTGAGTTAGTAAAAACGCAAAAACACAAGTGTAAATAAGACTTACATTTACGTCTAGTTTTTGGGCTTGCTAAAATGCGATACGTATATACCGGCTTATTGATTTTGACCCCTAAGAGCTACGAAGATCATCCGCGCCGTTTCAAACGGAAGCCCAACCCCTTCCCATCATGCATGATTTTTCACATTTTGCTTATAAGTAGTGGTCAATTAAACAGATAAAGTTAAGTTGACAGGGTTTATAAACATATTCACCGTAAAGGGCCGGGTAATAACTATCGGGTTATCAGGTTTGATTAATTATAAAATAGTATGAAGGGGGATTCGAATCAAACTACAAAATGAAAGGCAAATAACTTTTTATTCACTAACAAGATATAAAATGAAATATACATTTATTTTCTCTCAAAAGTTCCGTTTGTGATAAACCGCGTTGTGATGTTGTTGTTGTTTTTATGTATATTCCAAAGTTTTTAATCCAAAAAAATAGAAAATAGCTTAAGTCCCTTTATTGCTCAACCCATGAAGCCGGCTGAGTCCAATTATATTCTTCCTTGTTTTTTTCTTTGACAAACTTCTTAAAATCATAATTTATACTATCGTAGTGTTCATCTGCTTTTCTGACATGCTCACGTTTTAACCTTTGTGCATTTTCCTTCTCCTTCTCGTCTTTCGAATATTTTGTTATCATTAAATATGCATCGCACATTCCACACGTATCAACGTAAGGCTTGATAAACGAAAGTCTAAATTGACGAAATATACTTCTGTACGTGGTGTATGATAAGCTCACTTGTGTGCCTTCTTCTTCTTTTTTTCTTCGAAATTGTCGCCAGAGTTCAGCAACTGATAATGTTGAATCGAGAAACTCTCTATCTCTTGTTTTTTCTCTGGCATAGTGTGATTCTTCTCGATCATAGCTCCGTATGTGGGCAACAACCTTCAAATTGTAATGAGATATGAACAACAATTAGTTTAGTTTTCTGTAAAAATTATTACTTGCGTTAACTGCGTCGTTGTTAACGTAGCAGGGAACAAAATCGAGGTGACTTTTTGAAAGTCACGTTACAAGGAAAGTTTAGGTGTTAACCCTAGAACATTATATATTTTCTGAAAGCTAAAAAAACATTATGTGGCTATGTAGTTTGATATAATTGATTAAGTTTTAACTAGTAACTTATTAAATTTTGAACAAAAAATGGGCGGTCATTTTTAAAAAGATTATCGTCACTCAAAAATTACTTAATCACCATAAAAGCTATTTTGCTTCGTTACCAAACGCATCAAATTAAAAACCGTATCTCATATTTGTAGGATGGTTTTTCATTTTAGAGATCAAAAATCAAAAATCAATTAAAAATAACAAAGACCTAAATCGAAAAACTGAGACACGGTTTTTAAATTGATGATGTTGGTGACAGGCTAGAATAGTTTTCTCTCTGATAAAATAATTTTTAAGTAAGAATAAAATGACCGCTTATTTTTTGTTCAAAACTTAAAAAGTTACTAATTAAAACTTAGTCAATCATCTAAATTATACAACCATATTACTATCATTATTATTTTAGCTTTCAGAAAATGTATACTTTTCTAGGGTTAACTTCTAAACATTACATGTAACATGACTTTCAAAAAAAATCACATCGATTTTGTTCCCTGCTACTTTCAGGCTGGGTTAATATTGCTAATTCCGCTGTTTAGTTTTGCGCACGTCTAATACGCAAATTATGGTAATGGTTTAGAAAAGACAGCGAGTCGAAAATAGTTGCGAAATTAGTTTGAATTCTACTTACTCCTAAAATATTACTTTTTATACCTCTGCTTTTATTATTAACGGGACTTTTTTCTGGTTTCTGTTGTTTCTTCTTTGGTCTTCTAAAACACGACCAGAGAACGGCTGAATCTTTTTTAGCAGAACTTGTATTCTTTTTCTTCCTATTCCAAATATCTTGAGGAAAGCAGTCTTGCATACTTTAACTTTATCCAGGCCAGTGGCACCTCGAACATGATATGTTATCTTATTTCTCTGAGTTCGCAGCTTAATGTCTATAAGAGATACCAAGAAAGAGTTTTGTTCGTCGTAAAGTTTACGGTCAAAGTCTCTCCTTATAGTTGCTATGACTCGATGGCCGTGGTTTAAAAGACACGTGCCTTCAGTGCAGCATTGCAAGGTCATATTTTGAACATTGGGATATGGCCTGTTTTTTCTTGCTGAGGGTCTTGTCTTTTTTCTGCTTTTTGTTTTTTGCTTTTTTGCTCTTGGTAAACGATTTTCATGGTTACTTGTAATTCTTCGTCGAACATGTTTTTCAGGATCAAATTTATATTCGAATCCGGTTTTCTCCTCCATTCTGGCTAGCAAATCGGTTGGGAGCTTTACGTTGATCGACTATCTCGTCAAGTGTCTAAGTGTGAAATGATGACTAGAAAGCATCAGCGAGATTAACAATATTCCTTATTCCTTATTGGATGGTTATGAGTATCCATCGCAATGGGATTTGTGCTTTCATTAGGATGAATAAAACCTTTGATCTGTCTTGGCTTCGCGGCAAACTTGTCACCTATTGTTTTTCATCCTTTTGTCTGTCTGTTCTTTGTTGATCTCTCATTGACCATTTCACAACTGTCTTATTCACCCTATTCTCTTTTGTTCTTTCCACTTGCTCCGACAAAAGACTAACGTTGAAAAATGTGTCTACACGCTGATTCAAAGTAATCTAATGAAATAGTTGAAAAATGTGTAGATAAATTATAAACCGTTTAGTGACGATAGCGATACTGACTTTTCGGACGTTAATCCCTTGTCGAAGTAATATATACCTTATTACTCGTGCGAAGGACTAACGTCCGAAACGTCAGTATCGCTATCGTCACTAAACGGTTTATAGTATATCTACCCATTTTACAACTGTTTCTCTAAAAACACCGATGCAATCCAATCTAGTTTATCTCAATAGTTTTTACCTCTTCGTTAATCTAATAAAAGCTGACATCAATTGTCTGTCTCTTGGCTGTAAAAGTGCAGTCACAAAAGGTGTTGTTAGTCTATTGTAGTATGCCAATTAGAGTCGGCTCAGCCACTCAAGTCGAAATAGATGATTTTTAAGGATACACTGGAAAAATTTCTCTCTGAAATGTTTAAACTTCTTAAATCTTCTTTTATGATTTACCCCCAATAAACTATACATTTTCTGAAATCTTAGATACCAAATATTATGATTTTAGAATCAATGAGATTCTAAAATCCTTAATAAGTAGCACATTAACTTTTAAACAAGAATCGACCAGTCAAATTCATAAAACATAATCTCCCTCAAAATGTTTACAATCAGAACGATAACTGTTTTGTTTTGTTGCCAAACTCATCTACTATAAAAGTGTGTCTCATTTTTTCGTTTTTTATTGTTTTTTCAATGTTTCTTTTGGAGAAACATTTTTTTTTTTGAATTTTTTTCAAAAAAAAAAAACAAAAAAAAAAAACAAACAAACAAACAAAAACAAAAAAGAAAAAAAAAACATCATGGCCAGTCTAAATACTTGTGTATAGAGCAACGTAATTAGCTAGGATGTATCACTGGCGAAAAGTCAGAACACGGCTTCACATTAAAATTATTTCATTATTTTTTTGTTCAAGAACTGAACATTAAAGCAAATCTAAACACGCGAATATAAAAGTGTGAGAAGATAAGGTTGTCACTGAGAAAAGCAAAGCAACGTCAATTCAGATAAGATACTTTGCTAAGAAAACAATAGAATTCAAAAGGCATAGAATATTATTTCGGTATTGCTAAGGGTACTTAATTCGATTAGTCACTGTTTGTTTCATTTCTCTCACCTATTATCAAATTTTATCCTTGTCACCTCTTTTGTTTCACCGCGGCTTGGTTTTATACTATATATTTAACCGGCATTTTCACCAAACCCCGGAGAAGACCTGACGCCTGCAGATCTGAAAGAACAATAGTGTTAACTCTTCAAATCGTTGATATTATGGCAAGAGAACTTTCCAATGGGGTTTCTGCGTTCCATTTTGATTTCTTGAAGAACATTTGCTGCCCAAAACTTAGCTGTCAAGATTCCTATTACTCCAGTAAACTCGCAACGTATGCATTCGGAATCCATAAAACTACACCGTCGTAAAATACTTTGAAAATTTGGTTTCATCTGGAGCGAGGCAGAGAATTGATTACTGTCTGGTCATTCCTATGGGCCAGTGGATCGAAATACAGGACAGTGCGAAATGATTTTTAGACGACAACAGACCATAGAGACACCGATTGACTATGTAAACTTGATCAATACCAAATTAAGTCCTCGGATACACTGGATCGAGATGGAGCAAAGCCATTTTAAATGCCATTCTAAGTGGCTCAGTGGAAAATAATTTGAACAAAGGAAAGACATACATGGTCATCCATGTCACTTTAGCGAAATGGTACATTTTAATTTTGGCATAGGTGAACGAGTAGACCCCAACGATAATGAAGTAAAGGTATTTAGTCACCCTGGATTTGTGTGGATGAGAAGGACTCGTACTTGATCTCAGGATAGCTGCCGCACAAGAAAACGTCCTGGACAGGAACAACTTAAAGTTGCTTAATAACAGACCAATTAAGTTATCAGAAAAAAAAATGTCGCGATCTACTCAACTTGTGCAAATATCTTAGCCCTGATGCTAAAGCTTATTACCAAAACATTGCCAAAAACAAGTAGACTTCATTCAAGTATCAGAGTGGTTTTCAAAAATTCGTGAAACAAGTAATATTATTTCCTACCTATTATTCATTGATTTTAGAAAAAGAAAAAAATGAAATTAGAGTTCGCCCTGGAAAATTTAGCATCACTTAAGTAATTATTTTACGGCTTTATGAAAACCACTCTATTTTTCAGTCATGTGACGCTGTTGATAAAACGTTATTGTAAAAATCACAGAACATAAAAAATAGATAGAATTGCCACACAATGTATTATAGAACTATCGTTTCATTCACTGTTAACTACCCAGAACAATAACAAGTGACATAAATTGATCAGCTAATAAAGTTTGTCTTAATAATTTTATGATTTATCAAAGTAGATCCGTTTGAAATAGCGCACATTTTTAGTTATTTATGATAAACTATGGACAATCATGAAATTCAAACACAAAAGCGCTAAATATATCACTTTCAGATTTACTATTTTGTGAGCTATTTTCAAATTAGGATGCCTAACTTTATAGTGACTTCGTCGGCTGCTGATTTTTGAAAACAAAATGTAAGGTATAAACGGATAGAGCGCGCATAGTTATAACTGCAACTAAAACAATAAAACAACAACAGACAAGAATAAGATTATTTATTAACAATACGTAAATAGCATATATTGTTTTAAACACTTCTTCGATTATTTTCACCGTGACAGTAAATCATTTCATGAAGAAAATCTGCCAAAGTAAAGACCCATTTACAATAACGCGCAATTTCATTGAAATTTTATAAAAACGTTTTTTCAGTCAGAAAATACAAAATGAGCGGTCGCACAGAACATGTCTATTGTTTTCGAGTGAAATCATTGCGATAATTTTGAGTGTGTACGTTTGAATTTGCTGCGATTATCGCCACGATATTTGCAGTCTGTCCACTCATGCAATTTTGGCTTTCAACTTGATCACAGCGATGATCGTGCGAGAATCGCACTGCAAAATTTGCTAATGTAGTAAACGAGCCTTCATTTCCTTTAGATCAGGTTACAAATTATTTATTTAATTATTTATTTTTTTTCAAAATGCGATGTATTTTCGGAAAATCAACATATGGAAAAAACCGCGGCCTGGCAAAGCGCACAGTAAATGCACGGTATAGTTACAATCCATGCGTACAGTCGCAAACAATCCATAGTAAAAGCTTTCGGCAGAAAGCATGACTCTTGTTTTTTTCATTGTTCAATTGTTAACTAAATATATTTTTTTCAACGATAAATAGGTTATCGTCATATGCTAAATCGTTGCGAAATAGCAGAGTTAAAACCATATTCTGAAAACGCACCTTAAAAGAATATCTTCTCTAGCTTCCATTAGATAAAAAATGAAGATCATCTTGGAAATGTGTTTAATAAAATCACTTTAGTAATAATTAACTAACACCTAAACTAGTACCACCAAAAACGGAAATAAACAGAGAACTAAACAATCAAACAAACAAGAAAGGTGAGATTCTGAATCTTGAGTAGATGTCCTGTCCTGTAATGTTGGTATTTTGGTGTTTTCTTTATAAGAACGATGTAGCTTCGGTCGTATATGTCCTGCAAAAAAATCACCAAAATCATTGAAAACTAGTATTCCAACTTCTCATATGACAAAGATGGTCTATAAAATAAAATATTCAATTCGTTTTTCTTTTTTAGGGGTAGAGAGTAGATTGTTCTACCCTTCTCTTTTGGAGAGCATAACGTTAAGCCTTGATTACACATATCTGTGTAATTTTAACTTGGTCAATTATTGATACGCAAAGATGTACATTAGCATGCAGCAAGAATCTAAGACCTGAAACGTGAAAGAGGGCAACAATGAAAGAATGTCTAGTTAAATGACCACAACATAGAGAAATTGCGTTCAATAAAATCCATAGTGCATTTAAAGATGGGAAATTTCAATTGTGACTTGTAAAGAAAATCGCTCACCTCCTATAGTATTAATAGTCGCAGTTAACAGTACCAAAACGTAGTGTAACGTCACTGACAACGGACGCAAAAGGCCAACCTGGGACACCTGCAGATAGAAAAGATCAGCTCACATCAAAATACTAGCAAAACGTTAGTATTTTGCACGACACAAATGAGTTTATCCGAAAATGGGCGCACAACATGAGCCGTGAAAACTTAAAATGGATCTACTTTGCTTATCCCCTTTTGATACATAACAGTTAGACGCAATGTTGTCTATGTTGCATTTCTCCTCTGATATAGAATAAAGTAGACCAATCAAACAATATTCTACATCTTAATACCCATTTTAAGTCGTCACGGCTCATCATATCAGCGTCACGGTGGTGCAACAAGACTGAAACGCAAAGCCAATGTAGAAATAACCTACATCACAGAGATTTTTCTGACGGAATAAAACGCGAAAATACCCAAATCAAATGCCCTTGGCTACACACTGAAAACCACAACAAATCGCTCACCTCCTATAGTATTAATAGTCGCAGTTAACAGTACCAAAACGTAGTGTAACGTCACTGACAACGGACGCAATAGGCCAACCTGGGACACCTGCAGATAGAAAAGATCAGATCACATCAAAATACTAGTAAACGTTAGTATTTTGCACGACACTATAATAATTAATAATAATAATTTAATATTTCTATAGCGCACGGTCCATAGGAAGATGCTCCCGTGCGCCTTACAATGATAGATATGATTTTAAAAGAAATTATTTACAATATAAGAATACACACATACAACAATACATTTAAATATATAGCCTAGGGTGCTAGTAATTACAATTTAAAATTTAATTTATATTAGGTAATTATAAGTTAATAAAGAAAAAGAAAATAGTATATTACTTATAAACTTCAATATGTATATATCTAAAGATAAAAATATTAAAAATAATAATAGTAATTTGAGTCTATGGTAGTTCATATGCTTTTTTAAACAAAAATGTTTTAAGCAGTCTTTTGAAAGATAATAGGCTTTAGGTATGGCGTATGAGTTTATCCGAAAATGGGCGCACAACATGAGCCGTGAAAACTTAAAATGGGTCTACTTTGCTAAGCCCCTTTTGATACATAACAATTAGACGCAATGTAGTCTATGTTGCATTTCTCCTCTGATATAGAATAAAGTAGATTTCACCATTCAGTTTAGTCGTAACTGGCGATTTAAAAAAATACTATATTAAAATATTTCCCTCTGTTCTATCTAATTGTTATTGTAAGATAGATCTGTATGACTGATAACAAAAATCCATGTGCTATGGAGATGGATGAATGAAAATGAAGATTAAGTGTCGTCTGAATCCGGGCGAAGGAGTCTGCTAAAAGAAACAAAAGGGCAGAAATTTGACATATTGGGATTCCTTTGTGTAGACGATCGCTATGGACTTTTTGTTAGGAAATTCTGATTTAAAATCCCACAATGCATTTGAAATGTAGCTCGAAGTCTCTGTCGTTTTTCCGAATGTTCCCGACGAACCCTCAAAGCTGGATAACATTTGCGCTTTGCTTGCTCGTTTACAAGGAGGAACTTCTTTTCAACAATAATTGACCAAACATTGTTCGCATTGTTGCCATCCACATATTTAAGGTAGGCAGGCAAAGCTCTATTCAATTTGTATTTTCTTTTGTTTGACTTCAAATATAACTATAGTGTTTTATATAAAAAAAACTAGTGACAACGTGAAATTCGTACAAACACTTCCCTTGTGTCGTTTGTGTCGGTGTTTGTACGAATTTCACCTTGACAGTTTTTTTATATAAAAATATGTCTTCAAACTACAAAAGGTTTGCTAAAACGTAATACACCACTTTTGCCTAAGACTTGGATCAAATAAACAATATTTCCCCCTGAATGGCGGACGTTTTTCTAGAAAATAGACTAATAGAAAATAGGTTCAAGAAATAATCCAACACATTTTCCCCTTGTATTTGGGTCAACAATATGAGGCAAAGTCCTAAATTTCATCTATGTTTACCCCCAACATAGTCTGGGGTCCCCCCTCCACATTGTGGAAGCTCATGACAAGTGCATTGAGCATTATAATTTGGTATTGTGTCTGTATGGGTTAATTTTGAATAAATTACTAACAATTATTTCCTTTGTATAAGGGCGGAGTAAACTATAGACCCTTTATGGATGCCTCCTTCCTTTTACATTTTGATTTTAATGTAATAGATTACAGGAATTACTAGAAATATTTTTACCTAATATTACTAATCTGATCATCCAATTGAAATTCTATTTACCTTTTTCAGATGCTGTATCAGCTGTATTCACTACCAGTTAGCAACATGTTGGGTCTTGGTTGCCTTTCTGTCACATTGTCTCTCACAAACAATCATGAACTCAACAAGTAAATAATCAAAACACTTTAAGTGTGCTGTGATGTTTATCCAAATGATTCAAAGTTACTTAAAAATTCTTCAAAATGCGTTCTGCTTCAAGTAGTGTTCCATCAGTTGCAGTGAGTAGGGCCTGTCGTAATGATGGTAGCAAGGAGGGTTCATTTTTGAACATTGTGGTCCAGTAGCTGTTGTTATGGGAATAACGGACAAACAACTCTTCTCCTGCCTGAATTGGTCTTGTTGCCTTAAACCAGATGGTGTTTTCTCTTTTGGCAAACTCACAATTGATGCGTGTCTTCAATAGGCCTGAGAACTTTTCTGGAGCAAGAAAAAATGGAAAACTCCCATCTTGGATCCTCTGCCCTAGCCCAATTGGGCACAATTGGCCATCAATTTCAACTTCTGAACCACACACTGAAGTTTTAAGCCTAACTGGAGCTAATGGAGCGTAACTTGTTATAAACTGGCCTTGCTCTATACACTTTATGGTGAAAAGACCATACCCTGTGCTTCGACCTGAAATCCCAACCACTGATGATGGACGTACTTGGAGATACTGTTCGCCAGTTGAAATGGTCTTGTATTGAAGTATTCCACCAGATGAGCTGTAAAATATACAACAACACATGTCACAAAAAGGTTTGTTATTATTCTTGTTGCTATGAATGATAATATTTTTTGTTGTTGTTGTTGTTGTTATAAATGAGCTACTGATATCTATTATATCCCCAGTACTAAATTTTCCTATTTCACAAATTTATAACTTTTTCATAATAGTTCTAAGTAGAAGTGTGAGTCATTGTGAATTCACATATATTTCATGTAAAAGCTACTCAGGTATCAAATTTTGCAAATATTATCAATTGGTGTAGCAATGGGCCATACATATTAATTATTCTAATAGCTGCTTATATACAGTGTATAGCAAAATCAACCAGCAAAGCACAACAGCACAGCAGTGAGAGTACTGCGGCCTTTCACCCCTGCCCCTCAAATCAATCACTGATGTGTGTGAAATAATTAAAGGAGCGATCTCAACAAAAATCTTTGAATGCACACTTCTGTAGAATGGAAGTTTCTGTCTAAGAGGTCCTGATTGATAACTGGTTAATTTTAAAAGTTTTTGTTATAAATTTACTTATATTTAGCTTAGAAGATAACTGTTATGTACGATTGTGAACACTATTAAAAGACATGGAAAGCATTTTGGTCGAGACAGCTCATTTGATGTAGTGAGTGTCAGTGTCCATCTCTAGACTAACCACTAGTCTATTGATGAAAACTATAAAAATATTTGTTTATTTTGTTTTTTTGTAGTTTGTATTGTGTATGCGTTTATTTGCCTGTTTTTTATTTTTTATTCATCTACCTTTCAGAAGTCATGTCAATGACAAATCCATATGGTAACTCATTGACTTGACGTTGGTGGGAATTGTACTGTTGCCTGGTTGTACTCTCAAGTTGGCATTTACATTGTCGCTCATTCCAAGGTTTCAATCTGTTAACCAAACCAGTGTCGCTTATCAGTCTTAAAGGGAATCCCATCTCTTCTAGTCTGTCAAATTCAATTGCTCTTATGTCCCTTTGACTTTCATCTGTGTCTGATTGTTCTCCTCATCTCGCCCCCAAGACCATGTTTTTCTTCCACCTTGACCAGATGCATCCAAAATGGTTCTCCTTGGCAAGTTGTTGCATCCTAAGGAGTAGGCTGTCAGGACTATACCTAAAGATTAAAGTGATTCATTTCAGAAAGTTATCTATGATCATGCAGTCAGTATATATGGTGAGTTTTTAATATTGTGATATACAGCATGTAATGATCTGTGATGGGCCCTAACATGAACTTTTGTTTCTATAATCTTGACTAGCATCTTGTTTGAGATTTGAGTTTAGATGACGTAGCATTTTGGCATACATAAATATTTCCAAATCATGCTGCATCTCAATTTAGAACTCAGAGTAAGGGGCTGTTTATATGGAGTGAGCCAGTTCAGTTTAGGGGGTCTCTTTTGTGTTCAAGCTATCAGAGCATAAAAACAAAAGAAACCAGCGCTGGCTCACTTCATATAAACAGGCCCTAAGTGCCCATGTTCAAGTTATGATATTTACATGCTGTTATTCATTTGCATTCTCTCAATCAAAGCATGAGGAGGAATACATACAATTATAATTTATTGAAAGGATTAATTATCAGTTCAATACAATTAGCCGGTTTCATATTGAAAAAGGGACTGGGTTTTTCATAAACAAAGCATAATTCATTAAAAAACATTTTCAAATAACAAAAACACAAGTCCCAATAAATTTATCTGTGTTTATCTGATCTTAACAAAACTTTCATCATTTATTCAATTTAACATGCAAACACAGGAAAATCCTGAAATAAAATAATTTTTAGAGTGCAAACAATTAAACTATAAAACTTAAAAATACGAAATAGTACAATTTATGATAATTCTATTGTTTTTTGTTTGTTTCATGGATTTATTGTTTGCATTCTACACTGACAAATACTAGCTATTCAGTTATGTCTATATGCCACTATCACTCAACTAGACCACAATTTACCCAGACAAAAAAAATAGCAATGTTCTGGTTGAGTGCTTAAGACAAATAGTTACTAAATAAGTCTGTATTTATTTTATGGTTTTCCTGTGTTTGTCCTAAATCAATAAAATTCTAACTAGTTCTTACTTTGTGTATACCACACAGAATCCTGATAGTACCAGTAAGGCATTCAGACTAAGGAGAAATGGGTAGTGGTTATTGGCAGCTCGTGGATTGGCCATGTTCAAGATTCTTCTCTTAACATTGGCTTCTTCAGTATGAAGTACCTCTATGATTGCTTCTATCATGGCTTGCTCCTTATCGTTCGGGCATGCTGACCACACAAACCAAAATGAGGACAATGGTCTGTCATATCGGTCTGTTAGGATTTCTCTGTTTACTGAACGCTCGATGCACACACGACCTGTCCCTTGGGGCTCTGTAAAGCTATTTAAGTAGTAATGTAATGCCAGATGAGAGAGATGACCATTTCGTTGCTTACTAATGCTTCCATTATTGTTTATGAAACTAGTGGAAAACAATTCTGGGGCATCTACTGCAAATAGACGGTGGTGTTGGCTGAGATGAATGCTGTTTGGTGCCTGTAATATAGCTATACCATCACCATCATTGGGAACTAGCCTCGACAAAGGAAGTGGATCTGATAGATCTTGTGACTGGAGTGCACATGCATCTATCTTGTATGGTGACATTGTGGTGTAGGCAGTACTTATACTTGATGGAACTACCATGCTTTCCTGAAGAAGATCTGCAATGAGTTGGGCAGTTGACTTGACTCCTGCTGTTGAAAAGTGAGAAAGTGGCTCATTTACATAGGATAGCATTGGAAACTTTGCAACAGTCATGGCTACATATGTTGTTTCTCTCATGGTGCCTTCAGAGATGACACTTTGTCCACTTTTGCCGAGAACGTCAAAAAGACATTTAGTTGTAGGCCTTCCTCTAGATGTTGTAGGGACATGAGCACCAGACAGTTCTTTAAAGTGAGCATCAGCTCTCAATAGAAAGTCACCTGGGTAAAAGGTAAATCTGGCATTAGTTCCTGTCTTGTCATTAAATCAGTCATTCAAGTACTGAGCCAATCATCCAACCAATCATTCATTCAGATATCTCAGTAGCAAGTAAGACAAACAATGGCAGATTTAAGGGCAGGGTTTCGGTTGGGGGGTGGGGGGTGGGGTGGGGTGGTTTGGTGGTTCACCCTATCCTGCAAGGATTTCAGGTCCTTCTTTTATCAAATGGTTTATCAGTCAATTAATCATTCAGTTCTTTCAATTGATCATTGTTGCTTTTGTTTTTAAATTGTTTGTTTTCTCTATTATTTGTTTGTTTGTTTAAGTAGTTTTTTTAGATGTTTTGTGCAGTTCTTTGTATAATTGTTTGTCTTTTTAATTGATTGTTTGCTTGTTACTTCACGGCGGCCCAAATTATTAAAAACAGGCTTCGTTAATCTTTGACGTTTAATCCTTTGAAGAGGCTGTTTTCCAAACTCCAAAATATCATACCAAGAACAATAAACTTGAAATTGTTTACAATTTTTTGGGTAAAAAACTCGTGGCCTTATGGCCCCCGTGAAGAGGACGAGACCACGCATGCTCCTTGGCTACACAGGAAGCCCGCAGCAGTAACATTGCTTGATGTTTGTTTAATTGTCAGTCCGTCCGTCCGTCCGTACGTCCGTCCGTCCGTTTGTCTGTCTGTCTGTCTGTCTGTCTGTCTGTCTGTCTTTGCATGGTTCTCACCTATCTCTTTTGTCTGCTGTGTTGCAAGTTGTAATTTGTGCTCAGCAGCGCAGTTTATCTTTTCCATGACCTAATGAAACAAAAAAATATATATATCGCAAAATTAGAATTTCGATGTTTGACAAAGAATTTACCAATTATTTGCCTTATGTACATTTCCAATACTGACATGCATAACTGCAAGTACGTTTTTTGTTAGTTTTGAAAAATATAGGGCGTGATATAGAAATATAATATGCAAATGTGTTCTTATGCAGAAAAAAACATAATTAGCTTCATAAGACAGCAACTAAAATGTGTTGGGACAAGTAAAATTTGTACACTATTTGCTCAATCTAAAAATGCTCTAGAATCTGTAGTCACGGTTTTAAAATTTGTAGTAGAATTATGAAAAGAGAAAATCTAGAAATCGTCCTATTTTGAAATCGGATGCTACTCCCTTCCAAATATTGACTATCATTTTCAATTAATACTATTAAGAATAATTAAATATTAATAATGATTAATTGAAAATATTGAATGGATTAATTGGAAACCTGATTGGCGCCGATGTTTCGAACAGCCAGTGCTTTCTTTGTATATTTATTTTATTTATTATTATATGTTGACGATAAAAAATGGGAAAATTATCACGTTTAAGTACGTTTTTGTTCTCCATCACGATTGACAAGTAAACCAATCCGAAGTATATAGTTTTATGCAGAATAATAATCAGTATGACATTCATAGTGCAAAGGTTCATGCATGTCAAACAAAAACGTTCTAAACTTATTAAACTTAAGCAGTTAAGACTGGTATTCTGTATATAGCGACCAAGGTCATGCAAAATAATTTTTTTCTTAAATTCTCAAAAAATTCTCAAATGTAGCCCCAAGTGAACTAATCATGGGAAAAATACTAAAATGTTTCTTCGATTTTTATTTCGGGAGAAAACGGCGATTTTGTGTTTTTCGCCTATTCAAGGGAATTTCACGCCGTTTTAGCGCACGTCAAGAAAAAATCTAAAAAATATTTACGTTAAACAAAAAATAAAAAATAATTGTATCTCTTTGTAAAGCGATAGTTTCGCTACAATTTTAGTTGAAAACAGTTTGATTTCCAGCAGGAATGATTATTTTACAGATTTTTAAACTCCGACATTTTTTTCCTTGCGATAATTGTCCTTCACTTTAACATCAAAATTCGCCCCTTGCTACATGGAATCTGATAATGTGACTATAATTTAATGAATCTACAATGTTTAAAGATGCAAAAACTGCAATAAAATTTTTGGGCTACTCAAAAGCAGCAATTTGAGAGCCCTCGTAAAATGCACTTGAAAGGTCAAAAAAGGTCGTTACGTAATAGCCGACTAGCGAAGGTGTCGACAAGTTAAAAACTAAACATTGACTGTAATCAACTAAAATTGTTTAAAAACTGAATACAGCAGTTCTTAGTTAACAACAAAATATACAATCACCACATTTTCATGAATTCCTTTAGGAAAAATGTCGTTTAATAACATGATTATGTTTTTCTTCTTGTTTAGTTGACCAACTGTTCAGACCCGATTATAAATAACACAGAACTTAATTGTTCTCAATGCTAAGACAACAGAAAAAATAGCCACAATTTACCTTCAGTGCTTGTACTTCATTTATACTGGACCAGCTCCTGCTCTAGTAAGGCTATATAACGACATTAACGGACTGTTTCGCATCAGAATATTATGTAGCTAAAACGATTTCGATTTTTACTTTGACTTGAGTACCATTTTGATATGATTGTATCCAACGTACACTTTCAAATTCATTTCGATGATCAATTCAATAGATTCATGTGTCTTATGGATGTTAAAAAGGGAAGGCAAACGCTTTTACTGTTGCAATGGAATGCGTGTACCAGTAAATATCGCAACAGTTTGCTTAAATCAATAAATGAGTATTATGTTACACACAGGAAGCCCATGGTACAAGTTTAAGAACCATCCACGGTTTTTCACGAATATTTCTCTTCTTTTATGCATATTTGAGCTCGTGCAAAGGTAGATAGAACACAAATCTGTGGAATATATAACTCTGTAATTCTATCGCATGGTTGTGTCAGTGGAGTACGAGTAGCGCTGGCTGATGACGCGGACTGCGGTAAGTCAGTCATTGGCAGCTTACCTTGGCAAGTGCGCCGAACAACTTTTTGTTCAACAAGAAAACAAGGTAACATGGGATTATTTTAATTTTTTTTTGTTTGTTTGTTGGTTGGTTGGTTTGTTTGTTTGTTTGTTGGGTGGCTGGTTGGTTGGTTGGTTTGTTTGTAGCCTCTAGTAAGGCTACGCAACGACATTAACGGACGTTTCGCATCAGAATATTATGTAGCTAAAACGATTTCGTACGTTGGAAACAAACAACAAGAAAACAAACAAACAAAAATTATTAAAAATTATCCCATGTTACCTTGTTTTCTTAGTGAACAAAAAGTTGTTCGGCGTACTTATTCCCTCCCACTTGCCAAGGTAAGCTGCCATTGACTGACTTACCGCAGTGCGCGTCATCAGCTAGCGCTGCTCGTACTCCCCTGACACAACAGTGCGATAGAATTGCTGAGTTATAGGTATTTTATGGATTTGTGTAAGCTCAAATATGCGTAAAAGAAGAAAACTATTCGTGAACAATTCACATGCAAAACCGTGGATGGTTCTTGAACTTGTACCATGGGCTTCCTGTGTGTAACATAATACTCATGTTACGATATTTACTGGTACACCCATTCCAATGCAACAGTAAAAGCGTTTGCCTTCCCTTTTTAACACCCAGAAAACACACAAATCTATTGAATTTACCTTGGAAATGAATTTGAAAGTGTACGTTGGATACAATCATATCAAAATGCTACTCGAGTCAAAGTAAAAATCGAAATCGTTTTAGCTACATAATATTCTGATGCGAAACATCAGTTAAACAAATAAACAATCAATCAAACAATCAATCAAACAAACAATCAAACAAAAACAAACAAACAAACAATCAATCAAAAAAAACAATCAAACAAAAACAAACAAACAATCAATCAAACAATCAAACAAACAATCAAACAAACACAAACAAACAATCAACCGAACAATCGAGCAAAGGCAACAAACAATCAAACAAACAAACAAACACAAACAAACAAACAAGCAGGTAGGCAGGCAGGCAAACAAGCAAACAAACAAAAAATGAAATAAGTACCGTGAGGTTTATCCCATGTAACCTTGTTTCCTTGTTGAACAAAAAGTTGTTCAGCGCACTTATTCCCTCCCACTTGCCAAGGTAAGCTGCCAATGACTGACTTACCTCAGTTCGCGTCATCAGCCAGCGCTACTCGTACTCCACTGACACAACCATGCGATAGAATTACAGAGTTATATATTCCACAGATTTGTGTTCTATCTACCTTTGCACGAGCTCAAATATGCATAAAAGAAGAGAAATATTCGTGAAAAACCGTGGATGGTTCTTAAACTTGTACCATGGGCTTCCTGTGTGTAACATAATACTCATTTATTGATTTAAGCAAACTGTTGCGATATTTACTGGTACACGCATTCCAATGCAACAGTAAAAGCGTTTGCCTTCCCTTTTTAACATCCATAAGACACATGAATCTATTGAATTGATCATCGAAATGAACTTGAAAGTGTACGTTGGATACAATCATATCAAAATGGTACTCAAGTCAAAGTAAAAATCGAAATCGTTTTAGCTACATAATATTCTGATGCGAAACAGTCCGTTAATGTCGTTATATAGCCTTACTAGAGCAGGAGCTGGTCCAGTATAAATGAAGTACAAGCACTGAAGGTAAATTGTGGCTATTTTTTCTGTTGTCTTAGCATTGAGAACAATTAAGTTCTGTGTTATTTATAATCGGGTCTGAACAGTTGGTCAACTAAACAAGAAGAAAAACATAATCATGCTATTAAACGACATTTTTCCTAAAGGAATTCATGAAAATGTGGTGATTGTATATTTTGTTGTTAACTAAGAACTGCTGTATTCAGTTTTTAAACAATTTTAGTTGATTACAGTCAATGTTTAGTTTTTAACTTGTCGACACCTTCGCTAGTCGGCTATTACGTAACGACCTTTTTTGACCTTTCAAGTGCATTTTACGAGGGCTCTCAAATTGCTGCTTTTGAGTAGCCCAAAAATTTTATTGCAGTTTTTGCATCTTTAAACATTGTAGATTCATTAAATTATAGTCACATTATCAGATTCCATGTAGCAAGGGGCGAATTTTGATGTTAAAGTGAAGGACAATTATCGCAAGGAAAAAAATGTCGGAGTTTAAAAATCTGTAAAATAATCATTCCTGCTGGAAATCAAACTGTTTTCAACTAAAATTGTAGCGAAACTATCGCTTTATAAAGAGATACAATAGTTTTTTATTTTTTGTTTAACGTAAATATTTTTTAGATTTTTTCTTGACGTGCGCTAAAACGGCGTGAAATTCCCTTGAATAGGCGAAAAACACAAAATCGCCGTTTTCTCCCGAAATAAAAATCGAAGAAACATTTTAGTATTTTTCCCATGATTAGTTCACTTGGGGCTACATTTGAGAATTTTTTGAGAATTTAAGAAAAAAATTATTTTGCATGACCTTGGTCGCTATATACAGAATACCAGTCTTAAGGCGCTTACAAGTGGTGGTGCGGATTCGTCTTCAATCGCTGTTGTTGCCCACTGAGCGAGCTCTCTTGCTTCGTCATTGCTAAAAGTTATTATTGACGATGGATTGTAATTTGTATTAAATCGGCAAGCGCTTAAGTAGTTAATGTACACTTTAACTCTTTTTTCGATGTCTTGTTGTCTTCCTAACTCTTTTGCCAGATATTTCGGGTCCTTGTTGTCCGAGAAATCTGCTACAATTTGGGGCTCTTGATTGTCTCTTGATGCATTGCTTCGCTGGAAAGAATCAGAATGTCACTGTTTACTGTAGGCTTTTTTTAGAATTGTGATTTAGTTATGTCAAATAAATTATCAACATATTTTGGTACGTGATTGTCATTTATTACTTTGTAATTAGTTAAGGGTGGGAGGGGGGCTCTACCACTCTGCATTTTAGGGAGGGGTGTGCTAATTGCGCTTAAAATTTCCATACCCTTCCTCAGACTAAAACCAGGGATTATATCTATCCCAAACAAATGCAATAGTGTGTTAATCAAAACTTTTCATCTCTAAAAGATATCAAAACACCTGCGTTTCAGTGCTATTCAAACTAAAAGGAAATCAAATCGCTAATTCCTAGCCCTAATAGTTACTACAGGCATCATGGATCGTTTACCCCCGACGTTCCTTCCCCCCCCCCCCCCCCCCCCAGGAGGCTCACACGAGCAGCGCAAATGCAAGAAATAAAACGTTTTTCATATTCTTGCATTTTTAACGTATGAGTCGGTAAAAACGCTCACAAGTGTCGTGTAAGTGAAAGACTTTGCATTATTCGTGTAAACCAGGCTTAAAAGATACTAGGGTCTTAGGCGTGGTAAAGTATGATACCGGTTCCTTGATTTTGACCCCTAAGAGCTACGACGATCAACCCACGCGTTTCAAACTGAACCTCAACCACTTCTCATCATGCATAATTTTTGAATTTTTGCCTTTATATTTAGGATAAACTATCATGGTATCATGTTTCATTAATATGGTACGAAAAAAAAGGTTTCGAATCAAACTATAGCGATATTTCTAACAATCTAGTAATTTGCATTTGAAAAAAATGATTTACTATATCTTGGTAAAATAACACTTTGTTCACATACAAAACTGTTTTTTTTTCCATAGATTTTAATGAATAATTACAATGGAATTGACAATATTTTTTTATGCTCGCAATAAGCGTACTTCATTCAACGTTAGAACGCCGAAATCATAACCTTAACCCATACTAAAACGACCGAATTGTTACCCTATCCAAGTCATAAAACCATAAAAATGTCAAAAATGATAGTTTACCTAAGACCTAAAAGCCGAAAAATCATACCTCATACACTATAGCTGGACGCACTGGTCATACCCATAGCAAATATGGGAGAATAACGCATACCCATTTTCAATATTGTGAAATATTGTTAACCATATTGCAATATTAATAATGATTAATTGAAAACATTAAATGGATTGATTGCAAACCTGGTTGGCCCCGATTTTTCGACGAACTCGTGTTTTTCGTCTTTTTATTGCGTTAGTTGGTTGATTGTCTGTTTCGAATTCGTTGTGAGTTTCTTGGTTCAACTGTGTACACGTTTGACTTCCGATGCTAATTGGTCTATTTTCTGTTGTACCAACTTGACGTAGTCACGAAATTCATTTACGGAGATCATGTTTGTGTATATATATCATATGTGTATTCAAGTATGCTTGTTTGTTTTCTAAACTGCTAGATACGTGTTCAAGATTTTTAACCAAAAGTCATTTTCCAACCATCCAATCATGGAATTAATTTATTGTTTTATCCAATCAGATTCAAATCTTAATACACTGGCGACGTTTTAAAAAATGGCATACGTTAAAAACCTGCTATGAGTCAGACGGTGTTCAAATTGAACAATCGCATGAGTTTTTGTTAATTAATTCCATTTCGATAGCATTTGAAAGGCTTCTCGAAACGCACAATATTATTACGTTGAATTAAAATAGCCGTACATCGAAGGATATAGGAAAAATGAATGATGGACCTTCATATCGATATCTGATCTGGATTGTACAAATCCCACCTACAACCAATAACCCTCCGCTTAATTCTACAACGGAATCAACAGAAATCAAGCCTATGAAGTTTGGCAGTAGACGTTTTCTATAAAGCTGTAGAAAAATTATAACCGTCTGAATCTTAATATACAGTATATTAATTTATAAGAATTAAATGTTTTCGTTAGCTAATAAACTATTTATAACTTACTAAGAACTGAATTCGGAACATAATTTGATTATATAAAACAAATTTAGGCTTTTAAAACGATCAGATTTGTAATCCATAATTTCTGAAACAATAACGGTGAGTTGCTCGATCAAATTTGTCAAAAAACCTTCCTTGAAGATCTCTCATTTATTGTGGGGCGCGAATAATCTTCGGAAACTTTCATTATATCGCATAAAAGATACCAAAAAGTGAGGATTTGGCAAATCTCATATTAAAAACCCCAAGAGATTTTTAACCCTAATAGATACGACAGGCATCCCGTTTACCCCAGGAGTCCCCCCAGGTTTTTCACACCAGCAACGCAAAAAATGACAAGAAATGAAATGAAAATGTGAGTTAGTAAAAACGCAAAAACACAAATGTAAATAAGACTTACATTTACGTCTAGTTTTTGGGCTTGCTAAAATGCGATACGTATATACCGGCTTATTGATTTTGACCCCTAAGAGCTACGAAGATCATCCGCGCCGTTTCAAACGGAAGCCCAACCCCTTCCCATCATGCATGATTTTTCACATTTTGCTTATAAGTAGTGGTCAATTAAACAGATAAAGTTAAGTTGACAGGGTTTATAAATATATTCACCGTAAAGGGCCGGGTAATAACTATCGGGTTATCAGGTTTGATTAATTATAAAATAGTATAAAGGGGGATTCGAATCAAACTACAAAATGAAAGGCAAATAACTTTTTATTCACTAACAAGATATAAAATGAAATATACATTTATTTTCTCTCAAAAGTTCCGTTTGTGATAAACCGCGTTGTGATGTTGTTGTTGTTTTTATGTATATTCCAAAGTTTTTAATCCAAAAAATAGAAAATAGCTTAAGTCCCTTTATTGCTCAACCCATGAAGCCGGCTGAGTCCAATTATATTCTTCCTTGTTTTTTTCTTTGACAAACTTCTTAAAATCATAGTTTATACTATCGTAGTGTTCATCTGCTTTTCTGATATGCTCACGTTTTAACCTTTGTGCATTTTCCTTCTCCTTCTCGTCTTTCGAATATTTTGTTATCATTAAATATGCATCGCACATTCCACACGTATCAACGTAAGGCTTGCAAAACGAAAGTCTAAATTGACGAAATATACTTCTGTACGTGGTGTATGATAAGCTCACTTGTGTGCCTTCTTCTTCTTTTTTTCTTCGAAATTGTCGCCAGAGTTCAGCAACTGATAATGTTGAATCGAGAAACTCTCTATCTCTTGTTTTTTCTCTGGCATAGTGTGATTCTTCTCGATCATAGCTCCGTATGTGGGCAACAACCTTCAAATTGTAATGAGATATGAACAACAATTAGTTTAGTTTTCTGTAAAAATTATTACTCGCGTTAACTGCGTCGTTGTTAACGTAGCAGGGAACAAAATCGAGGTGACTTTTTGAAAGTCACGTTACAAGGAAAGTTTAGGTGTTAACCCTAGAACATTATATATTTTCTGAACGCTAAAAAAAACATTATGTGGCTATGTAGTTTGATATAATTGATTAAGTTTTAACTAGTAACTTATTAAATTTTGAACAAAAAATGAGCGGTCATTTTTAAAAAGATTATCGTCACTCAAAAATTACTTAATCACCATAAAAGCTATTTTGCTTCGTTACCAAACGCATCAAATTAAAAACCGTATCTCATATTTGTAGGATGGTTTTTCATTTTAGAGATCAAATTAAAAATCAAAAATCAATTAAAAATAACAAAGACCTAAATCGAAAAACTGAGACACGGTTTTTAAATTGATGATGTTGGTGACAGGCTAGAATAGTTTTCTCTCTGATAAAATAATTTTTAAGTAAGAATAAAATGACCGCTTATTTTTTGTTCAAAACTTAAAAAGTTACTAATTAAAACTTAGTCAATCATCTAAATTATACAACCATATTACTATCATTATTATTTTAGCTTTCAGAAAATGTATACTTTTCTAGGGTTAACTTCTAAACATTACATGTAACATGACTTTCAAAAAAAAATCACATCGATTTTGTTCCCTGCTACTTTCAGGCTGGTTTAATATTGCTAATTCCGCTGTTTAGTTTTGCGCACGTCTAATACGCAAATTATGGTAATGGTTTAGAAAAGACAGCGAGTCGAAAATAGTTGCGAAATTAGTTTGAATTCTACTTACTCCTAAAATATTACTTTTTATACCTCTGATTTTATTATTAACGGGACTTCTTTGGTCTTCTAAAACACGACCAGAGAACGGCTGAATCTTTTTTAGCAGAACTTGTATTCTTTTTCTTCCTATTCCAAATATCTTGAGGAAAGCAGTCTTGCATACTTTAATTTTATCCAGGCCAGTGGCACCTCGAACATGATATGTTATCTTATTTCTCTGAGTTCGCAGCTTAATGTCTATAAGAGATACCAAGAAAGAGTTTTGTTCGTCGTAAAGTTTACGGTCAAAGTCTCTCCTTATAGTTGCTATGACTCGATGGCCGTGGTTTAAAAGACACGTGCCTTCAGTGCAGCATTGCAAGGTCATATTTTGAACATTGGGATATGGCCTGTTTTTTCTTGCTGAGGGTCTTGTCTTTTTTCTGCTTTTTGTTTTTTGCTTTTTTGCTCTTGGTAAACGATTTTCATGGTTACTTGTAATTCTTCGTCGAACATGTTTTTCAGGATCAGATTTATATTCGAATCCGGTTTTCTCCTCCATTCTGGCTAGCAAATCGGTTGGGAGCTTTACGTTGATCGACTATCTCGTCAAGTGTCTAAGTGTGAAATGATGACTAGAAAGCATCAGCGAGATTAACAATATTCCTTATTCCTTATTGGATGGTTATGAGTATCCATCGCAATGGGATTTGTGCTTTCATTAGGATGAATAAAAGCTTTGATCTGTCTCGGCTTCGCGGCAAACTTGTCACCTATTGTTTTTCATCCTTTCGTCTGTCTGTTCTTTGTTGATCTCTCATTGACCATTTCACAACTGTCTTATTCACCCTATTCTCTTCTGTTCTTTCCACTTGCTCCGACAAAAGACTAACGTTGAAAAATGTGTCTACACGCTGATTCAAAGTAATCTAATGAAATAGTTGAAAAATGTGTAGATAAATTATCAACCGTTTAGTGACGATAGCGATACTGACTTTTCGGACGTTAGTCCTTTGTCGAAGTAATATATACCTTATTACTCGTGCGAAGGACTAACGTCCGAAACGTCAGTATCGCTATCGTCACTAAACGGTTTATAGTATATCTACCCATTTTACAACTGTTTCTCTAAAAACACCGATGCAATCCAATCTAGTTTATCTCAATAGTTTTTACCTCTTCGTTAATCTAATAAAAGCTGACATCAATTGTCTGTCTCTTGGCTGTAAAAGTGCAGTCACAAAAGGTGTTGTTAGTCTATTGTAGTATGCCAATTAGGGTCGGCTCAGCCACTCAAGTCGAAATAGATGACTTTTAAGGATACACTGGAAAAATTTCTTTCTAAAATGTTTAAACTTCTTAAATCTTCTTTTATGATTTACCCCCAATAAACTATACATTTTCTGAAATCTTAGATACCAAATATTATGATTTTAGAATCAATGAGATTCTAAAATCCTTAATAAGTAGCACATTAACTTTTAAACAAGAATCGACCAGTCAAATTCATAAAACATAATCTCCCTCAAAATGTTTACAATCAGAACGATAACTGTTTTGTTTTGTTGCCAAACTCATCTACTATAAAAGTGTGTCTCATTTTTTTGTTTTTTATTGTTTTTTCAATGTTTCTTTTGGAGAAACATTTTTTTTTGAATTTTTTTCAAAAAAAACAAAAAAAAACAAAAACAAAACAAACAAACAAAAAAGAAAGAAAAAAACATCATGGCCAGTCTAAATACTTGTGTATAGCGCAACGTAATTAGCTAGGATGTATCACTGGCGAAAAGTCAGAACACGGCTTCACATTAAAATCATTTCATTGTTTTTTTGTCCAAGAACTGAACATTAAAGCAAATCTAAACACGCGAATATAAAAGTGTGAGAAGATAAGGTTGTCACTGAGAAAAGCAAAGCAACGTCAATTCAGATAAGATACTTTGCTAAGAAAACAATAGAATTCAAAAGGCATAGAATATTATTTCGGTATTGCTAAGGGTACTTAATTCGATTAGTCACTGTTTGTTTCATTTCTCTCACCTATTATCAAATTTTATCCTTGTCACCTCTTTTGTTTCACCGCGGCTTGGTTTTATACTATATATTTAACCGGCATTTTCACCAAACCCCGGAGAAGACCTGACGCCTGCAGATCTGAAAGAACAATAGTGTTAACTCTTCAAATCGTTGATATTATGGCAAGAGAACTTTCCAATGGGGTTTCTGCGTTCCATTTTGATTTCTTGAAGAACATTTGCTGCCCAAAACTTAGCTGTCAAGATTCCTATTACTCCAGTAAACTCGCAACGTATGCATTCGGAATCCATAGTGCCGAGACAGAAAAAGGAACGGTTTATTTATGGCCAGAAACTGTTGCCCCAAAGAATCCAGACACAGTGGTTTCATGCCTGGAACGACATTTAAATGAGACTGAGGAAGAACATAGAAAGTGGTGCATTTTTTATGCAGACAATACTCGTTCACAAAACAAAAACTACACCGTCGTAAAATACTTTGAAAATTTGGTTTCATCTGGAGCGAGGCAGAGAATTGATTACTGTCTGGTCATTCCTATGGGCCAGTGGATCGAAATACAGGACAGTGCGAAATGATTTTTAGACGACAACAGACCATAGAGACACCGATTGACTATGTAAACTTGATCAATACCAAATTAAGTCCTCGGATACACTGGATCGAGATGGAGCAAAGCCATTTTAAATGCCATTCTAAGTGGCTCAGTGGAAAATACTTTGAACAAAGGAAAGACATACATGGTCATCCATGTCACTTTAGCGAAATGGTACATTTTAATTTTGGCATAGGTGAACGAGTAGACCCCAACGATAATGAAGTAAAGGTATTTAGTCACCCTGGATTTGTGTGGATGAGAAGGACTCGTACTTGATCTCAGGATAGCTGCCGCACAAGAAAACGTCCTGGACAGGAACAACTTAAAGTTGCTTAATAACAGACCAATTAAGTTATCAGAAAAAAAATGTCGCGATCTACTCAACTTATGCAAATATCTTAGCCCTGATGCTAAAGCTTATTACCAAAACATTGCCAAAAACAAGTAGACTTCATTCAAGTATCAGAGTGGTTTTCAAAAATTCGTGAAACAAGTAATATTATTTCCTACCTATTATTCATTGATTTTAGAAAAAGAAAAAAATGAAATTAGAGTTCGCCCTGGAAAATTTAGCATCACTTAAGTAATTATTTTACGGCTTTATGAAAACCACTCTATTTTTCAGTCATGTGACGCTGTTGATAAAACGTTATTGTAAAAATCACAGAACATAAAAAATAGATAGAATTGCCACACAATGTATTATAGAACTATCGTTTCATTCACTGTTAACTACCCAGAACAATAACAAGTGACATAAATTGATCAGCTAATAAAGTTTGTCTTAATAATTTTATGATTTATCAAAGTAGATCCGTTTGAAATAGCACACATTTTTAGTTATTTATGATAAACTATGGACAATCATGAAATTCAAACACAAAAGCGCTAAATATATCACTTTCAGATTTACTATTTTGTGAGCTATTTTCAAATTAGGATGCCTAACTTTATAGTGACTTCGTCGGCTGCTGATTTTTGAAAACAAAATGTAAGGTATAAACGGATAGAGCGCGCATAGTTATAACTGCAACTAAAACAATAAAACAACAACAGACAAGAATAAGATTATTTATTAACAATACGTAAATAGCATATATTGTTTTAAACACTTCTTCGATTATTTTCACCGTGACAGTAAATCATTTCATGAAGAAAATCTGCCAAAGTAAAGACCCATTTACAATAACGCGCAATTTCATTGAAATTTTATAAAAACGTTTTTTCAGTCAGAAAATACAAAATAAGCGGTCGCACAGAACATGTCTATTGTTTTCGAGTGAAATCATTGCGATAATTTTGAGTGTGTACGTTTGAATTTGCTGCGATTATCGCCACGATATTTGCAGTCTGTCCACTCATGCAATTTTGGCTTTCAACTTGATCCCAGCGATGATCGTGCGAGAATCGCACTGCAAAATTTGCTAATGTAGTAAACGAGCCTTCATTTCCTTTAGATCAGGTTACAAATTATTTATTTATTTATTTATTTATTTTCAAAATGCGATGTATTTTCGGAAAATCAACATATGGAAAAAACCGCGGCCTGGCAAAGCGCACAGTAAATGCACGGTATAGTTACAATCCATGCGTACAGTCGCAAACAATCCATAGTAAAAGCTTTCGGCAGAAATCATGACTCTTGTTTTTTTCATTGTTCAATTGTTAACTAAATATATTTTTTCAACGATAAATAGGTTATCGTCATATGCTAAATCGTTGCGAAATAGCAGGGTTAAAACCATATTCTGAAAACGCACCTTAAAAGAATATCTTCTCTAGCTTGCATTAGATAAAAAATGAAGATCATCTTGGAAATGTGTTTAAGAAAATCACTTTAGTAATAATTAACTAACACCTAAACTAGTACCACCAAAAACGGAAATAAACAGAGAACTAAACAATCAAACAAACAAGAAAGGTGAGATTCTGAATCTTGAGTAGATGTCCTGTCCTGTAATGTTGGTATTTTGGTGTTTTCTTTATAAGAACGATGTAGCTTCGGTCGTATATGTCCTGCAAAAAAATCACCAAAATCATTGAAAACTAGTATTCCAACTTCTCATATGACAAAGATGGTCTATAAAATAAAATATTCATTTCATTTTTCTTTTTTAGGGGTAGAGAGTAGATTGTTCTACCCTTCTCTTTTGGAGAGAATAACGTTAAGCCTTGATTACACATATCTGTGTAATTCTAACTTGGTCAATTATTGATACGCAAAGATGTACATTAGCATGCAGCAAGAATCTAAGACCTGAAACGTGAAAGAGGGCAACAATGAAAGAATGTCTAGTTAAATGACCACAACATAGAGAAATTGCGTTCAATAAAATCCATAGTGCATTTAAAGATGGGAAATTTCAATTGTGACTTGTAAAGAAAATCGCTCACCTCCTATAGTATTAATAGTCGCAGTTACCAGTACCAAAACGTAGTGTAACGTCACTGACAACGGACGCAAAAGGCCAACCTGGGACACCTGCAGATAGAAAAGATCAGCTCACATCAAAATACTAGCAAAACGTTAGTATTTTGCACGACACAAATGAGTTTATCCGATAATGGGCGCACAACATGAGCCGTGAAAACTTAAAATGGGTCTACTTTGCTAAGCCCCTTTTGATACATAACAGTTAGACGCAATGTTGTCTATGCTGCATTTCTCCTCTGATATAGAATAAAGTAGACCAATCAAACAATATTCTACATCTTAATACCCATTTTAAGTCGTCACGGCTCATCATATCAGCGTCACGGTGGTGCAACAAGACTGAAACGCAAAGCCAATGTACAAATAACCTACATCACAGAGATTTTTCTGACGGAATAAAACGCGAAAATACCCAAATCAAATGCCCTTGGCTACACACTGAAAACCACAACAAATCGCTCACCTCCTATAGTATTAATAGTCGCAGTTAACAGTACCAATCAAACAGTATTCTACATCTTAATACCCATTTTAAGTCGTCACGGCTCATTTATATATATATATTTAGTAACATATTTAATCAATATATTTTGTATATATAATATATTAAAATATTTTTTATGTTTATTTTAATATTTATACTTACATGGTACATAGGAATGAGTACTTCCAATATTGCCTATAACCGCTATAGCCGCTATAACCGTTATAGCCATATACACTCTGATCAAGTTATTGGTGAACATGGTACACTCGTGTCAAAGTCACTCAATATATGATTTCAATATTCATTGATATATATGTTTAATAACATATTTAATGAATATATTTTGTATATATAATATATTATAATATTTATACTCATATGGTACATAGAAAGGAATATTACATATAACCGCTATAGCCACTATAACCGTTATAGCCATATACACTCTGATCAAGTTATTGGTATCCATGGTACACTCGTGTCAAAGTACATATGGTTATGACGGCTTTAACGGTTATAGCGGTTTTAGATACCGATACTATGAACTGTAAGTCATTCAATATATGATTTAAATATTCATTTATACATATTTAATAACATATTTTATTAATATATTTTGTATATAAAATATATTTTAATATTTCTACTGTTAATTCTAATATTTATACTTACATGGTAGATAGGAATGAGTACTTCCATATTACCTATAACCGCTATAACCGCTATAACCGTTATAGCCATATACATTCTGATCAAGTTATTGGTGACCATGGTACACTCGTGTCAAAGTACATATGAGTCGTGAAAACTTAAAATGGGTGTACTCGGTTAAGCCCCTTTTGATACATAACAGTTAGACGCAATGTTGTCTACGTTGCACTTCTCCTTTGATATAGAATAAAGTAGACCAATCAAACAATATTGTACATTTTAATACCCATTTTAAGTCGTCACGACTCATCATATGAGCGTCACTGTGGTGCACAAAGACTGAAACGCAAAGCCAATGTAGAAATTACCTACATCAAACAGATTTTTCGGAATAAAACGCGAAAATACCCAAATCAAATGCCCTTGCCTACTCACTGAAAACCACAACATATCGCTCACCTTCTATAGTATCAATAGTCGCAGTAACAGTACCAAAACGTAGTGTAACATCTGAAAGTTGCGAAGGCAGACAAGAAAGGTCGACGCCCTAGACGTAAATGGAGCTACGCAATCTCCATTTACAAGGTTCTCAAGCAAGTCCATCCTGACACTGGTATTTCCAGCAAAGCCATGGGATTCATGAACTCTTTCGTTACAGACATTTTTGGGCGCGTTGCTAATAAGTGGCTTCCAGGATTCAAAGTTACAATCATTAAGTCCGGTGCAGAATTAAAACTAATAAATTTTGTAAATAATAATGATGATGATAAAAATTGCGCTGAACCGAAGAAAAAACAATGCAAATTCATTATTTATTCAATCAAGTTTTACAAAGTCTTTCTTAAAAACAATAATAGCACCTAAAAAAACCATCAAAATGTCGAGTCTATAACACTAGGGACTCCCAGGCAGTCACCTGTCCAAGTACTAACCCAGTCCTAACAGGCTTAACTTCGGTGATCGGACGAGAACCGGTTTTTTCCAGTTGGTGTGGTCGTAGACAATTTTATTAGCACAACCTTCGCTTTCTCTACCGAAAAAAAAAAAAACGAAAAAAATGAAGATTTATTCAATTAATCTTTATAAAGTCCTTCTAAAAACAATGATAGTAGCTAAAAAAGCATCAAAAAAGTACAGTCTACAACACTAGGGATTCCCTGGCAGCCACTTGTTCAAGTACTAACCCAGCCCTAACTGGCTTAACTTCGGTGATCGGACGAAAACCGGTGTTTTCCAGTTGGTGTGGTCGTAGACAAATTTCTTGTCACTAAAACTAACGGTTTTCCTCCACGAAAAAAAACAACCATGTAAAATCAAAGACCATTTTTGGCATGTACGGTTGTGTAGGACTCATCCTAAAATAATTCCGTTATTTTGTTTAAAAAAAATTGCCTTTTTTTCCTGGAAAAATTGCTGTTTTTTCTTCTTAATTAAGCAAAACTAAAGGAGAGCGCGCGGGTAGAATTCATGACATCACAATTAGAATGTTCTTCGAACGCCAATAATTGATTGTCTTTTTTCCCCTCAATTTTTTTTACGCGCGCGTTGAAAAAAGCTTATTTTATTCGATTGTAACGGCGTTTTTTCAAGCAATTTCTTTCATTATTATTTATTATGATTTTTCTTTATTGTACTACTGTTTTCATTTTTTTTTTCGTTTTATTTCTATTATCAGGCTTCGTTTTCTGATAATTTGATTCAAAATCTAAGCATATTTAATATATTCAAGAAACATAGAATCAAATACAAAATACGCTAAAAAAACTAGCGCGCTTTTGTCCTCTTTTATTCCCTTCGTTACAGAGTCTGACATTTTTGGGCGCATTGCTAATCAGTGGCTTCCAGGATTCAAAGTTACAATCATTAAGACCGGTGCAGAATTATAACTAATAAATTTTGTAAATAATGATGATGATAAAAATTGCTCAGAACCGAAGAAAAAACAATGAAAATTCATTTTTTATTCAATCAAGTTTTACAAAGTCTTTCTTAAAAACAATAATAGCAGCTAAAGAAACCATTAAAATGTTGAGTCTACAACACTAGGAATTCCCAGGCAGTCACCCGTCCAAGTACTAACCCAGCCCTAACAGGCTTAACTTCGGTGATCGGACGATAACCGGTGTTTTCCAGTTGGTTTTATTCCGCTCAATTTTTTTTACGGGCGCGTTGAAAAAAAGGCCTATTTTATTCGATTTTAACGGCGTTTTTTCAAGCAATTTTTTCATTATTATTTATTATGATTTTTCTTTATTGTACTACTGTTTTCTTTTTTTTCTAGTTTTATTTCTATTTTCAGGCTTCGTTTTCTGATAATTTGTTTCAAAATCTAAGCATATTTATTCAAGAAACATAGAATCAAATACAAAATACGCTAAGAAAACTAGCGCGTTTTTGTCCTCCTTTTGTTTTTTTTTTCATTCACTTTAATGCATTCAAAACTGTTCTCTCATTATTCTAAGTGTCATATACAAAACTGGCATGGCACATCAAACAACTCAACACTAGAAAATAATCAGTGAAATTTGTACATCTACACTCTCAAAATGCCAGCTAAAGCCGTCACAGGATCAAAGAAGGCCGTTAAGAAAGTTACGAAGGCAGACAAGAAAGTTCGACGCCCTAGACGTAAAGAGAGCTACGCAATCTCCATTTACAAGGTTCTCAAGCAAGTCCGTCTTGACAGTGGTATTTCCAGCAAAACCATGGGTTTCAAAAATTCCTTCGTTACAGACATTTTTGGTCGCGTTGCTAATAAGTGGCTTTAAGGATTCAAAGTTACAATCATTAAGTCCGGTGCAGAATTAAAACTAATAAATTTTGTAAATAATAATGATGATGATAAAAATTGCGCTGAACCGAAGAAAAAACAATGCAAATTCATTATTTATTCAATCAAATTTTACAAAGTCTTTCTTAAAAACAATAATAGCACCCAAAAAAACCATCAAAATGTCGAGTCTATAACACTAGGGACTCCCAGGCAGTCACCTGTCCAAGTACTAACCCAGTCCTAACAGGCTTAAATTCGGTGATCGGACGAGAACCGGTTTTTTCCAGTTGGTGTGGTCGTAGACAATCTTATTAGCACAACCTTCGCTTTCTCTACCGAAGAAACAAAAACGAAAAAAATGAAGATTTATTCAATTAATCTTTATAAAGTCCTTCTAAAAACAATGATAGTAGCTAAAAAAGCATCAAAAAAGTACAGTCTACAACACTAGGGATTCCCTGGCAGCCACTTGTTCAAGTACTAACCCAGCCCTAACTGGCTTAACTTCGGTGATCGGACGAAAACCGGTGTTTTCCAGTTGGTGTGGTCGTAGACAAATTTATTCTCGCAGAACTTTCTCTTTCTCTACCGAAGAAAAAAAACCGAAAAAAATGAAGATTTATTCAATTAATTTTTACAAAGGCCTTCCTAACTAACGGTTTTCCTCAACGAAAAACAAACAACCATGTAAAATTAAAGACCATTTTTGGCATGTACGGTTGTGTTGGACTCATCCTAAAATAATTCCGTTATTTTGTTTAAAAAAATGCCTTTTTTCCTGAAAAAATTGCTGTTTTTTCTTCTTAATTAAGCAAAACTAAAGGAGAGCGCGCGCGTAGAATTCATGACATCACAATTAGAATGTTCTTCGAACGCCAATAATTGATTGTCTTTTTTCCCCTCAATTTTTTTTACGCGCGCGTTGAAAAAAGCTTATTTTATTCGATTGTAACGGCGTTTTTTCAAGCAATTTCTTTCATTATTATTTATTATGATTTTTCTTTATTGTACTACTGTTTTCATTTTTTTTTTTCGTTTTATTTCTATTATCAGGCTTCGTTTTCTGATAATTTGATTCAAAATCTAAGCATATTTAATATATTCAAGAAACATAGAATCAAATACAAAATACGCTAAAAAAACTAGCGCGCTTTTGTCCTCTTTTTTTCCCTTCGTTACAGACATTTTTGGGCGCATTGCTAATCAGTGGCTTCCAGGATTCAAAGTTACAATCATTAAGACCGGTGCAGAATTATAACTAATAAATTTTGTAAATAATGATGATGATAAAAATTGCTCAGAACCGAAGAAAAAACAATGAAAATTCATTTTTTATTCAATCAAGTTTTACAAAGTCTTTCTTAAAAACAATAATAGCAGCTAAAGAAACCATTAAAATGTTGAGTCTACAACACTAGGAATTCCCAGGCAGTCACCCGTCCAAGTACTAACCCAGCCCTAACAGGCTTAACTTCGGTGATCGGACGATAACCGGTGTTTTCCAGTTGGTTTTATTCCGCTCAATTTTTTTTACGGGCGCGTTGAAAAAAAGGCCTATTTTATTCGATTTTAACGGCGTTTTTTCAAGCAATTTTTTCATTATTATTTATTATGATTTTTCTTTATTGTACTACTGTTTTCTTTTTTTTCTAGTTTTATTTCTATTTTCAGGCTTCGTTTTCTGATAATTTGTTTCAAAATCTAAGCATATTTATTCAAGAAACATAGAATCAAATACAAAATACGCTAAGAAAACTAGCGCGCTTTTGTCCTCCTTTTGTTTTTTTTTTCATTCACTTTAATGCATTCAAAACTGTTCTCTCATTATTCTAAGTGTCATATACAAAACTGGCATGGCACATCAAACAACTCAACACTAGAAAATAATCAGTGAAATTTGTACATCTACACTCTCAAAATGCCAGCTAAAGCCGTCACAGGATCAAAGAAGGCCGTTAAGAAAGTTACGAAGGCAGACAAGAAAGTTCGACGCCCTAGACGTAAAGAGAGCTACGCAATCTCCATTTACAAGGTTCTCAAGCAAGTCCGTCTTGACAGTGGTATTTCCAGCAAAACCATGGGTTTCAAAAATTCCTTCGTTACAGACATTTTTGGTCGCGTTGCTAATAAGTGGCTTTAAGGATTCAAAGTTACAATCATTAAGTCCGGTGCAGAATTAAAACTAATAAATTTTGTAAATAATAATGATGATGATAAAAATTGCGCTGAACCGAAGAAAAAACAATGCAAATTCATTATTTATTCAATCAAATTTTACAAAGTCTTTCTTAAAAACAATAATAGCACCTAAAAAAACCATCAAAATGTCGAGTCTATAACACTAGGGACTCCCAGGCAGTCACCTGTCCAAGTACTAACCCAGTCCTAACAGGCTTAACTTCGGTGATCGGACGAGAACCGGTTTTTTCCAGTTGGTGTGGTCGTAGACAATTTTATTAGCACAACCTTCGCTTTCTCTACCGAAGAAACAAAAACGAAAAAAATGAAGATTTATTCAATTAATCTTTATAAAGTCCTTCTAAAAACAATGATAGTAGCTAAAAAAGCATCAAAAAAGTACAGTCTACAACACTAGGGATTCCCTGGCAGCCACTTGTTCAAGTACTAACCCAGCCCTAACTGGCTTAACTTCGGTGATCGGACGAAAACCGGTGTTTTCCAGTTGGTGTGGTCGTAGACAAATTTATTCTCGCAGAACTTTCTCTTTCTCTACCGAAGAAAAAAAACCGAAAAAAATGAAGATTTATTCAATTAATTTTTACAAAGGCCTTCCTAACTAACGGTTTTCCTCAACGAAAAACAAACAACCATGTAAAATTAAAGACCATTTTTGGCATGTACGGTTGTGTTGGACTCATCCTAAAATAATTCCGTTATTTTGTTTAAAAAAATGCCTTTTTTCCTGGAAAAATTGCTGTTTTTTCTTCTTAATTAAGCAAAACTAAAGGAGAGCGCGCGCGTAGAATTCATGACATCACAATTAGAATGTTCTTCGAACGCCAATAATTGATTGTCTTTTTTCCCCTCAATTTTTTTTACGCGCGCGTTGAAAAAAGCTTATTTTATTCGATTGTAACGGCGTTTTTTCAAGCAATTTCTTTCATTATTATTTATTATGATTTTTCTTTATTGTACTACTGTTTTCATTTTTTTTTTCGTTTTATTTCTATTATCAGGCTTGGTTTTCTGATAATTTGATTCAAAATCTAAGCATATTTAATATATTCAAGAAACATAGAATCAAATACAAAATACGCTAAAAAAACTAGCGCGCTTTTGTCCTCTTTTTTTCCCTTCGTTACAGACATTTTTGGGCGCGTTGCTAATCAGTGGCTTCCAGGATTCAAAGTTACAATCATTAAGACCGGTGCAGAATTATAACTAATAAATTTTGTAAATAATGATGATGATAAAAATTGCTCAGAACCGAAGAAAAAACAATGAAAATTCATTTTTTATTCAATCAAGTTTTACAAAGTCTTTCTTAAAAACAATAATAGCAGCTAAAGAAACCATTAAAATGTTAGGTCTACAACACTAGGAATTCCCAGGCAGTCACCCGTCCAAGTACTAACCCAGCACTAACAGGCTTAACTTCGGTGATCGGACGATAACCGGTGTTTTCCAGTTGGTTTTATTCCGCTCAATTTTTTTTACGGGCGCGTTGAAAAAAAGGCCTATTTTATTCGATTTTAACGGCGTTTTTTCAAGCAATTTTTTCATTATTATTTATTATGATTTTTCTTTATTGTACTACTGTTTTCTTTTTTTTCTAGTTTTATTTCTATTTTCAGGCTTCGTTTTCTGATAATTTGTTTCAAAATCTAAGCATATTTATTCAAGAAACATAGAATCAAATACAAAATACGCTAAGAAAACTAGCGCGCTTTTGTCCTCCTTTTGTTTTTTTTTTCATTCACTTTAATGCATTCAAAACTGTTCTCTCATTATTCTAAGTGTCATATACAAAACTGGCATGGCACATCAAACAACTCAACACTAGAAAATAATCAGTGAAATTTGTACATCTACACTCTCAAAATGCCAGCTAAAGACGTCACAGGATCAAAGAAGGCCGTTAAGAAAGTTACGAAGGCAGACAAGAAAGTTCGACGCCCTAGACGTAAAGAGAGCTACGCAATCTCCATTTACAAGGTTCTCAAGCAAGTCCGTCTTGACAGTGGTATTTCCAGCAAAACCATGGGTTTCAAAAATTCCTTCGTTACAGACATTTTTGGTCGCGTTGCTAATAAGTGGCTTTAAGGATTCAAAGTTACAATCATTAAGTCCGGTGCAGAATTAAAACTAATAAATTTTGTAAATAATAATGATGATGATAAAAATTGCGCTGAACCGAAGAAAAAACAATGAAAATTCATTATTTATTCAATCAAATTTTACAAAGTCTTTCTTAAAAACAATAATAGCACCTAAAAAAACCATCAAAATGTCGAGTCTATAACACTAGGGACTCCCAGGCAGTCACCTGTCCAAGTACTAACCCAGTCCTAACAGGCTTAACTTCGGTGATCGGACGAGAACCGGTTTTTTCCAGTTGGTGTGGTCGTAGACAATTTTATTAGCACAACCTTCGCTTTCTCTACCGAAGAAACAAAAACGAAAAAAATGAAGATTTATTCAATTAATCTTTATAAAGTCCTTCTAAAAACAATGATAGTAGCTAAAAAAGCATCAAAAAAGTACAGTCTACAACACTAGGGATTCCCTGGCAGCCACTTGTTCAAGTACTAACCCAGCCCTAACTGGCTTAACTTCGGTGATCGGACGAAAACCGGTGTTTTCCAGTTGGTGTGGTCGTAGACAAATTTATTCTCGCAGAACTTTCTCTTTCTCTACCGAAGAAAAAAAACCGAAAAAAATGAAGATTTATTCAATTAATTTTTACAAAGGCCTTCCTAACTAACGGTTTTCCTCAACGAAAAACAAACAACCATGTAAAATTAAAGACCATTTTTGGCATGTACGGTTGTGTTGGACTCATCCTAAAATAATTCCGTTATTTTGTTTAAAAAAATGCCTTTTTTCCTGGAAAAATTGCTGTTTTTTCTTCTTAATTAAGCAAAACTAAAGGAAAGCGCGCGCGTAGAATTCATGACATCACAATTAGAATGTTCTTCGAACGCCAATAATTGATTGTCTTTTTTCCCCTCAATTTTTTTTACGCGCGCGTTGAAAAAAGCTTATTTTATTCGATTGTAACGGCGTTTTTTCAAGCAATTTCTTTCATTATTATTTATTATGATTTTTCTTTATTGTACTACTGTTTTCATTTTTTTTTTTCGTTTTATTTCTATTATCAGGCTTCGTTTTCTGATAATTTGATTCAAAATCTAAGCATATTTAATATATTCAAGAAACATAGAATCAAATACAAAATACGCTAAAAAAACTAGCGCGCTTTTGTCCTCTTTTTTTCCCTTCGTTACAGACATTTTTGGGCGCGTTGCTAATCAGTGGCTTCCAGGATTCAAAGTTACAATCATTAAGACCGGTGCAGAATTATAACTAATAAATTTTGTAAATAATGATGATGATAAAAATTGCTCAGAACCGAAGAAAAAACAATGAAAATTCATTTTTTATTCAATCAAGTTTTACAAAGTCTTTCTTAAAAACAATAATAGCAGCTAAAGAAACCATTAAAATGTTGAGTCTACAACACTAGGAATTCCCAGGCAGTCACCCGTCCAAGTACTAACCCAGCCCTAACAGGCTTAACTTCGGTGATCGGACGATAACCGGTGTTTTCCAGTTGGTTTTATTCCGCTCAATTTTTTTTACGGGCGCGTTGAAAAAAAGGCCTATTTTATTCGATTTTAACGGCGTTTTTTCAAGCAATTTTTTCATTATTATTTATTATGATTTTTCTTTATTGTACTACTGTTTTCTTTTTTTTCTAGTTTTATTTCTATTTTCAGGCTTCGTTTTCTGATAATTTGTTTCAAAATCTAAGCATATTTATTCAAGAAACATAGAATCAAATACAAAATACGCTAAGAAAACTAGCGCGCTTTTGTCCTCCTTTTGTTTTTTTTTTCATTCACTTTAATGCATTCAAAACTGTTCTCTCATTATTCTAAGTGTCATATACAAAACTGGCATGGCACATCAAACAACTCAACACTAGAAAATAATCAGTGAAATTTGTACATCTACACTCTCAAAATGCCAGCTAAAGCCGTCACAGGATCAAAGAAGGCCGTTAAGAAAGTTACGAAGGCAGACAAGAAAGTTCGACGCCCTAGACGTAAAGAGAGCTACGCAATCTCCATTTACAAGGTTCTCAAGCAAGTCCGTCTTGACAGTGGTATTTCCAGCAAAACCATGGGTTTCAAAAATTCCTTCGTTACAGACATTTTTGGTCGCGTTGCTAATAAGTGGCTTTAAGGATTCAAAGTTACAATCATTAAGTCCGGTGCAGAATTAAAACTAATAAATTTTGTAAATAATAATGATGATGATAAAAATTGCGCTGAACCGAAGAAAAAACAATGAAAATTCATTATTTATTCAATCAAATTTTACAAAGTCTTTCTTAAAAACAATAATAGCACCTAAAAAAAACATCAAAATGTCGAGTCTATAACACTAGGGACTCCCAGGCAGTCACCTGTCCAAGTACTAACCCAGTCCTAACAGGCTTAACTTCGGTGATCGGACGAGAACCGGTTTTTTCCAGTTGGTGTGGCCGAAGACAATTTTATTAGCACAACCTTCGCTTTCTCTACCGAAGAAACAAAAACGAAAAAAATGAAGATTTATTCAATTAATCTTTATAAAGTCCTTCTAAAAACAATGATAGTAGCTAAAAAAGCATCAAAAAAGTACAGTCTACAACACTAGGGATTCCCTGGCAGCCACTTGTTCAAGTACTAACCCAGCCCTAACTGGCTTAACTTCGGTGATCGGACGAAAACCGGTGTTTTCCAGTTGGTGTGGTCGTAGACAAATTTATTCTCGCAGAACTTTCTCTTTCTCTACCGAAGAAAAAAAACCGAAAAAAATGAAGATTTATTCAATTAATTTTTACAAAGGCCTTCCTAACTAACGGTTTTCCTCAACGAAAAACAAACAACCATGTAAAATTAAAGACCATTTTTGGCATGTACGGTTGTGTTGGACTCATCCTAAAATAATTCCGTTATTTTGTTTAAAAAAATGCCTTTTTTCCTGGAAAAATTGCTGTTTTTTCTTCTTAATTAAGCAAAACTAAAGGAAAGCGCGCGCGTAGAATTCATGACATCACAATTAGAATGTTCTTCGAACGCCAATAATTGATTGTCTTTTTTCCCCTCAATTTTTTTTACGCGCGCGTTGAAAAAAGCTTATTTTATTCGATTGTAACGGCGTTTTTTCAAGCAATTTCTTTCATTATTATTTATTATGATTTTTCTTTATTGTACTACTGTTTTCATTTTTTTTTTTCGTTTTATTTCTATTATCAGGCTTCGTTTTCTGATAATTTGATTCAAAATCTAAGCATATTTAATATATTCAAGAAACATAGAATCAAATACAAAATACGCTAAAAAAACTAGCGCGCTTTTGTCCTCTTTTTTTCCCTTCGTTACAGACATTTTTGGGCGCGTTGCTAATCAGTGGCTTCCAGGATTCAAAGTTACAATCATTAAGACCGGTGCAGAATTATAACTAATAAATTTTGTAAATAATGATGATGATAAAAATTGCTCAGAACCGAAGAAAAAACAATGAAAATTCATTTTTTATTCAATCAAGTTTTACAAAGTCTTTCTTAAAAACAATAATAGCAGCTAAAGAAACCATTAAAATGTTGAGTCTACAACACTAGGAATTCCCAGGCAGTCACCCGTCCAAGTACTAACCCAGCCCTAACAGGCTTAACTTCGGTGATCGGACGATAACCGGTGTTTTCCAGTTGGTTTTATTCCGCTCAATTTTTTTTACGGGCGCGTTGAAAAAAAGGCCTATTTTATTCGATTTTAACGGCGTTTTTTCAAGCAATTTTTTCATTATTATTTATTATGATTTTTCTTTATTGTACTACTGTTTTCTTTTTTTTCTAGTTTTATTTCTATTTTCAGGCTTCGTTTTCTGATAATTTGTTTCAAAATCTAAGCATATTTATTCAAGAAACATAGAATCAAATACAAAATACGCTAAGAAAACTAGCGCGCTTTTGTCCTCCTTTTGTTTTTTTTTTCATTCACTTTAATGCATTCAAAACTGTTCTCTCATTATTCTAAGTGTCATATACAAAACTGGCATGGCACATCAAACAACTCAACACTAGAAAATAATCAGTGAAATTTGTACATCTACACTCTCAAAATGCCAGCTAAAGCCGTCACAGGATCAAAGAAGGCCGTTAAGAAAGTTACGAAGGCAGACAAGAAAGTTCGACGCCCTAGACGTAAAGAGAGCTACGCAATCTCCATTTACAAGGTTCTCAAGCAAGTCCGTCTTGACAGTGGTATTTCCAGCAAAACCATGGGTTTCAAAAATTCCTTCGTTACAGACATTTTTGGTCGCGTTGCTAATAAGTGGCTTTAAGGATTCAAAGTTACAATCATTAAGTCCGGTGCAGAATTAAAACTAATAAATTTTGTAAATAATAATGATGATGATAAAAATTGCGCTGAACCGAAGAAAAAACAATGAAAATTCATTATTTATTCAATCAAATTTTACAAAGTCTTTCTTAAAAACAATAATAGCACCTAAAAAAAACATCAAAATGTCGAGTCTATAACACTAGGGACTCCCAGGCAGTCACCTGTCCAAGTACTAACCCAGTCCTAACAGGCTTAACTTCGGTGATCGGACGAGAACCGGTTTTTTCCAGTTGGTGTGGCCGAAGACAATTTTATTAGCACAACCTTCGCTTTCTCTACCGAAGAAACAAAAACGAAAAAAATGAAGATTTATTCAATTAATCTTTATAAAGTCCTTCTAAAAACAATGATAGTAGCTAAAAAAGCATCAAAAAAGTACAGTCTACAACACTAGGGATTCCCTGGCAGCCACTTGTTCAAGTACTAACCCAGCCCTAACTGGCTTAACTTCGGTGATCGGACGAAAACCGGTGTTTTCCAGTTGGTGTGGTCGTAGACAAATTTATTCTCGCAGAACTTTCTCTTTCTCTACCGAAGAAAAAAAACCGAAAAAAATGAAGATTTATTCAATTAATTTTTACAAAGGCCTTCCTAACTAACGGTTTTCCTCAACGAAAAACAAACAACCATGTAAAATTAAAGACCATTTTTGGCATGTACGGTTGTGTTGGACTCATCCTAAAATAATTCCGTTATTTTGTTTAAAAAAATGCCTTTTTTCCTGAAAAAATTGCTGTTTTTTCTTCTTAATTAAGCAAAACTAAAGGAGAGCGCGCGCGTAGAATTCATGACATCACAATTAGAATGTTCTTCGAACGCCAATAATTGATTGTCTTTTTTCCCCTCAATTTTTTTTACGCGCGCGTTGAAAAAAGCTTATTTTATTCGATTGTAACGGCGTTTTTTCAAGCAATTTCTTTCATTATTATTTATTATGATTTTTCTTTATTGTACTACTGTTTTCATTTTTTTTTTTCGTTTTATTTCTATTATCAGGCTTCGTTTTCTGATAATTTGATTCAAAATCTAAGCATATTTAATATATTCAAGAAACATAGAATCAAATACAAAATACGCTAAAAAAACTAGCGCGCTTTTGTCCTCTTTTTTTCCCTTCGTTACAGACATTTTTGGGCGCGTTGCTAATCAGTGGCTTCCAGGATTCAAAGTTACAATCATTAAGACCGGTGCAGAATTATAACTAATAAATTTTGTAAATAATGATGATGATAAAAATTGCTCAGAACCGAAGAAAAAACAATGAAAATTCATTTTTTATTCAATCAAATTTTACAAAGTCTTTCTTAAAAACAATAATAGCACCTAAAAAAAACATCAAAATGTCGAGTCTATAACACTAGGGACTCCCAGGCAGTCACCTGTCCAAGTACTAACCCAGTCCTAACAGGCTTAACTTCGGTGATCGGACGAGAACCGGTTTTTTCCAGTTGGTGTGGTCGTAGACAATTTTATTAGCACAACCTTCGCTTTCTCTACCGAAGAAACAAAAACGAAAAAAATGAAGATTTATTCAATTAATCTTTATAAAGTCCTTCTAAAAACAATGATAGTAGCTAAAAAAGCATCAAAAAAGTACAGTCTACAACACTAGGGATTCCCTGGCAGCCACTTGTTCAAGTACTAACCCAGCCCTAACTGGCTTAACTTCGGTGATCGGACGAAAACCGGTGTTTTCCAGTTGGTGTGGTCGTAGACAAATTTATTCTCGCAGAACTTTCTCTTTCTCTACCGAAGAAAAAAAACCGAAAAAAATGAAGATTTATTCAATTAATTTTTACAAAGGCCTTCCTAACTAACGGTTTTCCTCAACGAAAAACAAACAACCATGTAAAATTAAAGACCATTTTTGGCATGTACGGTTGTGTTGGACTCATCCTAAAATAATTCCGTTATTTTGTTTAAAAAAATGCCTTTTTTCCTGAAAAAATTGCTGTTTTTTCTTCTTAATTAAGCAAAACTAAAGGAGAGCGCGCGCGTAGAATTCATGACATCACAATTAGAATGTTCTTCGAACGCCAATAATTGATTGTCTTTTTTCCCCTCAATTTTTTTTACGCGCGCGTTGAAAAAAGCTTATTTTATTCGATTGTAACGGCGTTTTTTCAAGCAATTTCTTTCATTATTATTTATTATGATTTTTCTTTATTGTACTACTGTTTTCATTTTTTTTTTTCGTTTTATTTCTATTATCAGGCTTCGTTTTCTGATAATTTGATTCAAAATCTAAGCATATTTAATATATTCAAGAAACATAGAATCAAATACAAAATACGCTAAAAAAACTAGCGCGCTTTTGTCCTCTTTTTTTCCCTTCGTTACAGACATTTTTGGGCGCGTTGCTAATCAGTGGCTTCCAGGATTCAAAGTTACAATCATTAAGACCGGTGCAGAATTATAACTAATAAATTTTGTAAATAATGATGATGATAAAAATTGCTCAGAACCGAAGAAAAAACAATGAAAATTCATTTTTTATTCAATCAAGTTTTACAAAGTCTTTCTTAAAAACAATAATAGCAGCTAAAGAAACCATTAAAATGTTGAGTCTACAACACTAGGAATTCCCAGGCAGTCACCCGTCCAAGTACTAACCCAGCCCTAACAGGCTTAACTTCGGTGATCGGACGATAACCGGTGTTTTCCAGTTGGTTTTATTCCGCTCAATTTTTTTTACGGGCGCGTTGAAAAAAAGGCCTATTTTATTCGATTTTAACGGCGTTTTTTCAAGCAATTTTTTCATTATTATTTATTATGATTTTTCTTTATTGTACTACTGTTTTCTTTTTTTTCTAGTTTTATTTCTATTTTCAGGCTTCGTTTTCTGATAATTTGTTTCAAAATCTAAGCATATTTATTCAAGAAACATAGAATCAAATACAAAATACGCTAAGAAAACTAGCGCGCTTTTGTCCTCCTTTTGTTTTTTTTTTCATTCACTTTAATGCATTCAAAACTGTTCTCTCATTATTCTAAGTGTCATATACAAAACTGGCATGGCACATCAAACAACTCAACACTAGAAAATAATCAGTGAAATTTGTACATCTACACTCTCAAAATGCCAGCTAAAGCCGTCACAGGATCAAAGAAGGCCGTTAAGAAAGTTACGAAGGCAGACAAGAAAGTTCGACGCCCTAGACGTAAAGAGAGCTACGCAATCTCCATTTACAAGGTTCTCAAGCAAGTCCGTCTTGACAGTGGTATTTCCAGCAAAACCATGGGTTTCAAAAATTCCTTCGTTACAGACATTTTTGGTCGCGTTGCTAATAAGTGGCTTTAAGGATTCAAAGTTACAATCATTAAGTCCGGTGCAGAATTAAAACTAATAAATTTTGTAAATAATAATGATGATGATAAAAATTGCGCTGAACCGAAGAAAAAACAATGCAAATTCATTATTTATTCAATCAAATTTTACAAAGTCTTTCTTAAAAACAATAATAGCACCTAAAAAAAACATCAAAATGTCGAGTCTATAACACTAGGGACTCCCAGGCAGTCACCTGTCCAAGTACTAACCCAGTCCTAACAGGCTTAAATTCGGTGATCGGACGAGAACCGGTTTTTTCCAGTTGGTGTGGTCGTAGACAATTTTATTAGCACAACCTTCTCTTTCTCTACCGAAGAAACAAAAACGAAAAAAATGAAGATTTATTCAATTAATCTTTATAAAGTCCTTCTAAAAACAATGATAGTAGCTAAAAAAGCATCAAAAAAGTACAGTCTACAACACTAGGGATTCCCTGGCAGCCACTTGTTCAAGTACTAACCCAGCCCTAACTGGCTTAACTTCGGTGATCGGACGAAAACCGGTGTTTTCCAGTTGGTGTGGTCGTAGACAAATTTATTCTCGCAGAACTTTCTCTTTCTCTACCGAAGAAAAAAAACCGAAAAAAATGAAGATTTATTCAATTAATTTTTACAAAGGCCTTCCTAACTAACGGTTTTCCTCAACGAAAAACAAACAACCATGTAAAATTAAAGACCATTTTTGGCATGTACGGTTGTGTTGGACTCATCCTAAAATAATTCCGTTATTTTGTTTAAAAAAATGCCTTTTTTCCTGAAAAAATTGCTGTTTTTTCTTCTTAATTAAGCAAAACTAAAGGAGAGCGCGCGCGTAGAATTCATGACATCACAATTAGAATGTTCTTCGAACGCCAATAATTGATTGTCTTTTTTCCCCTCAATTTTTTTTACGCGCGCGTTGAAAAAAAGCCTATTTTATTCGATTTTAACGTCGTTTTTTCAAGCAATTTTTTCATTATTATTTTTTATGATTTTTCTTTATTGTACTACTGTTTTCATTTTTTTTTCGTTTTATTTCTATTATCAGGCTTCGTATTCTGATAATTTGATTCAAAATCTAAGCATATTTAATATATTCAAGAAACATAGAATCAAATACAAAATACGCTAAGAAAACTAGCGCGCTTTTGTCCTCTTTTTTTTCCCTTCGTTACAGACATTTTTTGGCGCGTTGCTAATAAGTGGCTTCCAGGATTCAAAGTTACAATCATTAAGTCCGGTGCAGAATTATAACTAATAAATTTTGTAAATAATGATGAAGATAAAAATTGCTCAGAACCGAAGAAAAAACAATGAAAATTCATTTTTTATTCAATCAAGTTTTACAAAGTCTTTCTTAAAAACAATAATAGCAGCTAAAGAAACCATTAAAATGTTGAGTCTACAACACTAGGGATTCCCAGGCAGTCACCTGTCCAAGTACTAACCCAGCCCTAACAGGCTTAACTTCGGTGATCGGACGAGAACCGGTGTTTTCCAGTTGGTTTTATTCCGCTCAATTTTTTTTACGCGCGCGTTGAAAACAAGCCTATTTTATTCGATTTTAACGGCGTTTTTTCAAGCAATTTTTTCCTTATTATTTTTTATGATTTTTCTTTATTGTACTACTGTCTTCATTTTTTTTCGTTTTATTTCTATTATCAGGCTTCGTTTTCTGATAATTTGTTTCAAAATCTAAGCATATTTAATTTATTCAAGAAACATAGAATCAAATACAAAATACGCTAAGAAAACTGGCGCGCTTTTGTTCTCTTCTTTTTCATGAAACCCATCCATGAAAAGCCATTATTTATTCAATCAAGTTTTACAAAGTCTTTCTTAAAAACAATAATAGCAGCTAAAAAAAATCATAAAAAATGTACAGTCTACAACACTAGGGATTCCCAGGCAGTCTCTTAGATTTTGACTGAATTCACGTTGGTGAAGCTAATTACGTCAGCTATAAGAAAACGTGAGCTTTTTTATAATTAGGATTACAAGCTGAGAATTTTAAGAATATGTGAAAAGAGAAATCCCACCTTATCGTTGCCATAGTGACGCCGATTGCCCTAAAACATGTCATAAAAACTTAAATCTCTACTCAATACTCCAGTAGTTTATGTACGTATGTTTTTCTGTCGATGGATGGTAGTGTTTTGAAAGTGATTTGTGTTGCTAACTACCTTAAGTTTTTCTTTTGGAAATTCGAAAAGCGTTCTTCGAGCTATTTTGTCTTCGACGCGAGCACAAAATTTGTCTATTTCCTCTCTGGTGAATCTGAACAATCACGTTCCGTACTTAAAATAACTCGGCGGCAATAAATAGACGTGGCTGATGATGTGTGCATAGCCTAGTATGGGGAATAGGTTCTCTCAGTTCATTTTCTATTGTCTCTGATACACGCTAAAACATGATATTGTTTTTGTTTGTGATATTTCAACTACATCCCAGTCTCTTTTTGATCTCAGTAAAGTCGGATTGCCACTCCCCGCAATGAAGCCGTCACACATGTGACGCTCAACTAGTTAATTCTTCTTTAACATTTTCGTTGTTATGGATCTAGGATCTACATCACAGTAACTGGGATTTTTGTAAAACATATTTAAATGGGTTATTGTGGCCGGTTTTTTTATCGTCCAATTGGCTACCTAAAACAGTATAACATACATAATCGACTTAATAGATTCATGAATAGACATGTTACCCAATTTCACTGACAAAAAAGCCTAGAACATCATTTCTTCTTTTCATTCAACAGTTCGTTTCAGCTCCACAAACTTCTCACAAGACCTACCATGGTTCTCAACTCATTTCACCGTCTACTCTTCTACGGCATGCTGGGAATGACATACGAAATCATCTTCTCTTCGACTTGGGACTTTATTGCTTCCAATTTCACCGACTTTAAATTCAAAGGTTATACATCAATATGGTCATTTTTTATCTACGGTACTTGCAGCTTCTGAGTAGAAAGAGTATTTCTAATACTCAAAGACAACGTAGCAACTTTTTTGCGCGGATTGATCTACCTTAAGATGGCCTACACTTGGGAGTTTATCAGCGGCCTTATTTTGAGAGAATTTTCTGCGTGTACCTGGGACTACACTCATTATAGCTATGATGTCATGGGTTTGATTGCCTTAGAATATGCGCCACTTTGGTTTTTAGCTGGACTTTTCCAAGAAAAGATTTACGACTTTTTACTCAATCTTAAAGTAGAGAAAAGTGATTCAATGGCGGAAATTACTGATGAGGTAGAGAGGAAAAGTCTATAACCAAATGTGAGAGTCATTCTATCATCAATGTGGGATGACTATACTTCCGGAACATTCAGGGTCATTATATCATCAATGTAAGATGACTAATATACAGCTAGTGCATTCAGGATCAAACCATCAACAATGTGGGGTGACTTTACAGTAGTGCTGTCAACTCCCATCCATTTCTGATCTTGAGATCGTTCCGATGTCCGCCATTTTGTTTTCCCTTGGAAATGTCCAAACCAACAAGAAAAAGAATTATAAAAATAAAATTAGAATGCATCTTTGATTCCATTACCTAGATATTCTGTTTTACCTGGCTTATATCAATATATTTTCGATTTTCGCATTTATCCGAGAGTTATCACGGAAACCTTGAGACCGGGACGGATTTTTCCCAAAAGCTGGAGCCTCGTGAATTATCCGGTATGTGTGACAGCCCTGGTACAGGTGCATTCAGAATCATTCCATCATCAATGTGGGACAGCAGTAAAAGTACAATCAGGGCAGTTCTGTCATAAACGTAGAACACCGAACTGCAATTAATTTTGCTTATTCAACATTTTAACTTTTCCATTTTCATTGTTTTTCTAATATTTAATTGGCTCATTGTCTTATTTGAACTCCCCGCTACACACTGCTATGGGGAAACACAAACAATCTGGAAATCGAACCCTAGTAATTCCGAAGTTCTAGACGGCCGCTCTACCACAGAGCAACTGTAATCTTCAATGAATTCTGTGTCAGTTACCATATACTAATAAACTCAAGTTTTAGCAGATATGCCTATTTCTTTTCTTTCTAGTTCTTTTTTCAAAAGCCCAATGAGAATCATTATTACCCATGAAAATTGGAATCAGAAGAAAAAGTCCGGAAATCGAAAAAATCCTGATAATCGCGGTCCAGATAATTGATGTTCAAATGGCGGTACGTGTGACTGCTATACAAGTACATTCAGAGTCATTCTGACATCAATGTGGGCCAGCTGTACAAATACATTCAGCAATCATACTATGAAATACGAATTTTGATGTTTGTTAGGACAAGCTACCGCAAAAAAAAAAAAATAATAATAAATAAAAATAAAAAATAAAAAAAATACAACCAATAAAAACTACAATCTCCAGTGATTTCTGTTTTAAATACAAAGTCACAAATAACTGTAGTATGAACTTAATCGTACATGGTACTTTATATGTACTGATACATTGAAGTGTATACAACTTAACAGTAGCTGAGTGGTAAAGCACTTGCTTGCTGATCAGAAGGTCGGGGGATCGATCCCCACTTGAGTGTATTTTTATATGTATTTTTTCGAAATCGTTCTTTAAATAACGTTTTTATACAAGAAAGTGCATACAAGTTCACAGTAGCTCAGTGGAAGAGCACTGGCTTACTGATCAGAAGGTTGGGGGATCGCCCCCCCTAGAGTGTAAGAGTGTAAGAGTGTAAGAGTGTAAGAGTGGTGTGTAATAACGGGGTTGTCCGTAACGACGAGTTGTCCACTATAACAAGGTGTTCGTGATAGCAAAGTAAAGTAAAAATAGTGCATTTTTTAAGTCCACTGCCTATAGTTTCGAGACGCTTTACTATACCAAATTCAAATGACTGTAGCTCGCACAAAAACCAACCCACAGTTTTGAGTATATGCTCAGTTACTAGAGAAAGATTCAAATTTTTAATGATGTATTTGTTGTTTGCATTAGTTTTATCATGGCAACGGAACAATGGTGTCACAAGGTTTACGTTTTGCTCACTTTACGCGCTTTTCGATCTAAACTTTTAAAACCATACCCATGACGGTGTTTTTCAAGTAATTGCCTCAAAGTATACAGAGTTAGAAAAAAATGTAATAAGCCGATTTTTAGTTATTAGAGACGACTTTTTTAACCCCTAAATTCATAATTGTTTTTTAGTGTTGCGATTACTTTGGGAAGAAGACACTTATGCCACTATAATACCGTCCAAATATTGCTACCTTCCTGTAAAAATTCAGGTCATATAGTGCAACAGATCTTTGTCAGTAATCATCGACGTAAACATAATTTTGAGCATTTTTTTCGCAAAATGTATAAAAATTACGCCCGCAGCTCGGAACTAAAAAATCGTCGATAATTTTTTTTAACTTTTGTCAGTCAATGTTGACTATATTTTCAAAATGATCCTTGAATTCCAATTTGATTGAAGTTTTGTCACATTCTCAAAACAAAATCCAAAGTTGACCATGTCTGAAGCAACTTCGCTTCCTGATTTTCAGTTCTTTGATGTTGTTTTCATCTTCACATTCCTGCGTGCTGCCTTGCCGTAATATGCAAATTTGAGACAAACTGAACAACGGCGTGTTGCACTAGTAGTTTCTTGCGTTTTCGTGCAAGTTGTTTGCTTTTCTCGATAGGGAGTGTAATTAGATATTTGTCAATTATGGTATTCCAAAAAGCATCCAGGAAGAGGAAGGCGGAGATTTAAAAATAATGTCAGAAACAGTAAAGAATCAACAGTTATTACATTTGAGGCCAGTTATTACACTTGAGAGTAGTAGAGCGTGCATGACTCGATCATCTTTTGGGTGGTGGAAGTGGGTGGTGGAAGGTGGTGGATATGATAATGAGTTCAAAAGTGAAGGGGGAGGGGTGGTCGGAAAGTGGGTTCTATTGTTCTCCGGTTGTCAAGGGGACCACGTGACGTCACCGGACAATTTCGGGCGAACCTTATTGTCAAGGTTTGATTTGATTTGATTTTTTATTTTTTATTTTTGCCTATAGAAATGAGTTTACATTATTATTTATATACAACTTTTTGGCTAGGAAACGTTTGAAGCCAGCGGCTTATATAGAAAAAGTTTCCTATATTATTTACAACATTTAATAAAAATTTGACAGCAATGACAATAACAAGAAGGAAGTCTAAACATATATATACATAGACACAATACAGTTCACAGTTAAAAATAATATAAAAGCAGTAGAGTAGATTTGTAGTACACTATATTTTTTTATAATAATTATTTCATGTTTATGTATTGAAGAAGTGTTTTTTTAATCTCTTATTAAATTGAAAAATTGTTGGTACATATTTAACATCAAATGGTAGGTCATTCCATATTTTTGGACCAAGGTAAAGAATAGTAAATTTTTTAAAATTTGTACGACACCGGTGCGATCGAAGATGAGTTGCCTTTCTTGTGGTGTAAGTATGGACTTGATTATTACGTAGGAATATGTTTGAAAACAAAGGTGGTAGTAAATTATTGGTATATTTATACATAAATGTTGCTAAGAGAAATGAGTTTAATTTGAAGATATCAAGTATTTTAAGTTTGGTGAAAAGTGCTTCAGTGTGTGCAAGATATGGAGCTGAACAGATAATCCTGACTACACGTTTTTGAAGAAGAAATATACGATTTAGATTTGAAGGATAGGTAGATGACCAAACGCAATTGCAGTATATTAGGTAAGGGTAAACTAGAGAATAATACAAAGATAGTTTGACTTCTTGTGGTAGATAATATGAGGACCTGTAAATCATTCCAATTGCTTTAGAAAGTTTGTTAGAAATATAATTTATATGTGGTTTCCAGGTGAGACTTTCATCAATGTAGGTACCAAGGAACTTTGTGTATGTCTTGCGCTCTAGTAATTGATTTCTATATGATAATGGAATATTGTAGTTTACTTGCTTTTGACGAGGTTTGAAAAGAGTATAATTAGTTTTAGATATGTTAACTGTTAAACGATTTGCTTGTAGCCAGATGTCAATATTGGATAGTTCATAAGAGAGAGTAGACATCAGTTTGTGTACGTTTTTGTGCGAAAAAAAATATACTAGTATCATCTGCAAAAAGTATGCTATTTGAATCTTGAAGAATATTTGGAAGATCATTTATGTACAAAATAAATAGAATTGGTCCTAATATTGATCCTTGGGGAATTCCTAGTTTAATATCATGGTAATTTGAGTTTGTTCCATAAACGTGCACAAATTGCTTACGATTAACTAAGTAATTTTCTATCCATTTAAAGGCAAGTCCACGTACTATTCCGTAATGATGAAGTTTGCTTAGCAGTATTTGATGATCTATCGTGTCAAAAGCCTTTGAGAGGTCAAGAAAAACACCAGCAGTTATTTTGTTTTCATCTATAGAAGAGCTAATTTTGTTTATCAGATGAATTAAAGCAAGAGATGTAGAGTAATTTTTGCGGAAACCAAAGTGAGTTTCATGAAGTAATTCATTTTTGGTTATGTGATCAACGAGGCGTTTATAGTAAGCTTTTTCGAAAAATTTAGAAAAACTTGGTAGCAAGGAAATGGGCCTGTAGTTAGAGATCATTTTTGGATCGTCGTTTTTGAACACTGGTATAACTTTAGCAATTTTAAGTTCACTAGGAAAAATACCTTTAAAGAGAGATAAGTTAATTACTGACCTTAGGGGGTCAGCAATCGATTCAAACGTGGATTTGATTAATTTCATAGAAATATTATCGTGTCCCGTGGAGGTGCTTGCTTTTAGTGAATTACAAATATCTCTAAGTTCCTCATTTGTTATTGGTGACAAGTGGAAAGAAACACAAGTTTTGGTATTTGGCAAAAAGGCATCAAAAGTCACATTGACGGGGGGTAATTTGCTTGCCAAATTGGAGCCAATATTTGAAAAAAGTGACAAAAATCGTTGGCAATCTTATTTCCACTGGTATTCTGAATAGGAGGGAGAATTGTTTTCTTCTTATTATTGTTAATTAGATCCCGTAATAGTGACCAAGTAGCTTTGAGATTGTTTTTGTTCTCCTCAAGTTTCTTTGAAAAATATGCTTTTTTTGCGCTTCTAATTAATTGATTGAGTTTATTTCTATAACACTTATATTTACTTTCGGAATAAGCATTCGGTCGGGAGACAAAACGCTTATACAAACGATTTTTTCTTTTGATTTCACAATATAACGCGAGCGATTTGAAATCTATTTGAGGAAAAAAAAACACCAATACAACAAAAACTCACATATGTAGTTACATTTCCTCAGCACAAAGAATAATTTCCTGTAACCGCAATAAACAATTTGTTTTTCTGATATAAACGGAATAAAATGAGCTTTTTTTATCATATTTCTTGAAATATTTATTCACCGCTATTTTCTCTGATCATTCAGTAACAGCATTAACTTGACCAGGAAATTTATCAGATCATTTTTTCTGATATTGAAAAAAAAAAACTTCCAATTTGTGTGGCACTGGATTATAGAATTCGATTTTAATTTTTTATTCGCAAATAATATTTTAAGTCAGTGATGTGATCAAATCACCATATTATCTATTTGATGCTTGGCTGACTAAACGATTCTAAGTGAAAACAATAGATTGATTTGGAAACTATTGTTCTAAGTAGGAATCAGAACAATGTTTGTCCAGACATGTCCACGGAGCGGAACAAAATGTTATTCAAACCAACAAACCAATCACAAGAAAGTTCTTTATTTTTCATAATAACAGGGAAGTAAAAACACATTTTAAAATGAACCATAAAAATATCAATAACAATTACAGAGCGTTGATATATACTAATTCACTCATTTCCTCCGAGCACAAAGAATAATTTCCTGTTATCGCGATCAACAATTTTTTTTCCTGATATAAACTAACTGTATAAAATGAGCTTTTTTATCAAATTTCTTGAAATATTTATTCACCCTATTTTCTCTGATCATTTAACAGCATGAACTTGACCAGGAAATTGATAAAATCATTTTTTCTTCCAACTTTTCATCGACCTTACATCAACCTCTTATCGACCGATAGCCGATAGCCTGATAGCCTGATAGCCTGATAGCCTGATAGCCTGATAGCCTGATAGCCTGATAGCCTGATAGTCTGATAGCCTGATAGCCTGATAGCCTGATAGCCTGATAGCCGAATTTTTTTTTAAATAACGTACAGGCTCTTCAATGCAAGATTTCACTCTTTTTTAAAGATTATTATTAATTGCTATTATTAATCATATCAGCCAAGCGTATCACTACTTAGAACAATAGTTTTCAAATCAATCTATTGTTTTCACTTAAAATTGTTTAGTCAGCCAAGCATCAAATAAGTAATATGGTAATTTGATCACATCAGCTTAAAATATTATTTGCGAATAAAAAATTAAAATCGAATTCTATAATCCAGTGCCAATCAAATTGGAAGAAAAAATGATTTTATCAATTTCCTGGTCAAGTTCATGCTGTTAAATGATCAGAGAAAATAGGGTGAATAAATATTTCAAGAATATTGATAAAAAAGCTCATTTTATACAGTTAGTTTATATCAGGAAAAAAAATTGTTGATCGCGATAACAGGAAATTATTCTTTGTGCTCGGAGGAAATGAGTGAATTAGTATATATCAACGCTCTGTAATTGTTATTGATATTTTTATGGTTCATTTTAAAATGTGTTTTTACTTCCCTGTTGTTATGAAAAATAAAGAACTTTCTTGTGATTGGTTTGTTGGTTTGAATAACATTTTGTTCCGCTCCGTGGACATGTCTGGACAAACATTGTTCTGATTCCTACTTAGAACAATAGTTTCCAAATCAATCTATTGTTTTCACTTAAAATCGTTTAGTCAGCCAAGCATCAAATAGATAATATGGTGATTTGATCACATCACTGACTTAAAATATTATTTGCGAATAAAAAATTAAAATCGAAGTTTTTTTTTCAATATCAGAAAAAATGATCTGATAAATTTCCTGGTCAAGTTAATGCTGTTACTGAATGATCAGAGAAAATAGCGGTGAATAAATATTTCAAGAAATATGATAAAAAAGCTCATTTTATTCCGTTAGTTTATATCAGAAAAACAAATTGTTTATTGCGGTTACAGGAAATTATTCTTTGTGCTGAGGAAATGTAACTACATATGTGAGTTTTTGTTGTATTGGTGTTTTTTTGTTTTTTTGTTTTCCTCAAATAGATCTCAAATCGCTCGCGTTATATTGTGAACCTTGACAATAAGGTTCGCCCGAACTTGTCCGGTGACGTCACGTGGTCCCCTTGACAACCGGAGAACAATAGAACCCACTTTCCAACCACCCCTCCCCCTTCACTTTTGAACTCATTAGCATATCCATCACCTTCCACCACCTTCCACCACCCACTTCCACCACCCAAAAGATGATCGAGTCATGCACGCTCTACTACTCTTGAGGACAATGGTTATTACATTCAATGTAATGACGATCTCGATATAGAAGCATTGGAAGCCGAAGGACATTGGGCGAAGTTAGAAGAGGTCTTGGAAGCGGTCGCGCAGCACTTGCCGCGCTATGAAAGTGTGCTAAAAGCGTGCATAGAAAAGCAAAGCTCGCCCACATTATTACATTTGTCTTTTGCGACCAAATTACTTGCGTTTTACTTGTTCATCAAGGTCAAAGCTTCTCGCCCAATGACCTATCAACACTTGACTATTGACATGGCAGACAAAGACAAGACAAATGGCGAATTTATTGACCAGAAAATGTTCAAAACTGCTGGAAAATACGGGTTGGGCTCAATGTATCTGACAGATACAAACATGCAAGTGCTGGATGGATATACATCTCACATACGGCCACGATTGAAACCCACGTGCGACTACGTCTTGGTCACAAGGAATGGAGGTCAGCACAGCAAGTTGGGTGAATCAATGGGCAAGTTAGTGTTTGACGCAACAGCCAAGTACGTTCACCCTACGCGCTTTCGACAAATTGTAGAGACTGAAAGTTCTAAAAGCCTTAGAAGTACTGCACAAAGCACCATATCAGAGAACCAGAAACACAGTTGTGCTGTCGCCAAAATGCACTATCAAAAGCAAAGAACGCGAGAAGTTGCAGCCAAGGCACACACGTTTCTCAAAGAATTGCAAGGCGACAAAGGATCAGAGATTGACGAAGTCGTTCGCGCAAGCCTTTTAGACAAGTCAGCATCCACGCAAGGACAAAACAAAAAGTCAGATACGTCTTCAACAGAGGAGCTCGACTCCGAAAAAGAAGTACCTACACTAGAGCACCCCGCGAATATACCACAACTGAAACGGGAGAAAGCTTTAAGGCTGAAGCCACCTAGTTCGCAAAGAAGGAAAAATATTCCATTCTCTGCCCAGGAGGATAAATATCTGAAAAGCGGATTGAAAAAGTACGGCTTTGGACAATGTCGAACAGGTCATGATTCCCACATTACGAAGTGACCTGATTGCTCTGCCCAGCTTTTTGGAGAATTCTTTTGAGTTAATTACTAGTCTCACTACTTGATCACATTGGGATATTGGTAAACTTCCAACTTGGAATTCTGCACACATTTCTTCCCACTGTGCTTAATTCGACTCTCTGACGATGGACGACATCAGGGCGTTCTTGTGGTCTTTTAATGTCTGGCTTAGTTTCAGAAACCGCTCGTCGGATTTCTTTTTGGACAACCTCGTCGACTGAACATCTACGTCGCACATTAGGAGCTTTAGTAGCAAGATTACCGGGTGGACGTGTGCGCCATTAGGTGACTGACCCAGTACGTTACAGATGGCTGTAGTTTTTGTTTTATGGCTTCACTAGCACCTGAAGACTAAAATGAACAGAAATATTTTAGCCTACACCAAGAGCAAATTCTGTTGTATGGGTTATGATAAAAAATGCTCGCTAAAATTAAGGCAATGGGCTTCCTAAAATGTGCACATAATTGATTATCTTTTATAATTTTAGACGATGTTTTTATAAGACCTATACCAAAAACTTCTGTAGAACAAAACCTGGAAAAACATAATTCTTCGACAAACAGATGAGGGAAGGGAGGGTAAGGCTGCTCTCCACATCCATTATAACCATTGTTTTGATAAGATTGAATATAAATCGCATTAATTGCAGAACAGTTTTGACGGTTATAGCGGTTATAACGGCTATAAAAGTTATAGCGGTTATGCATAATAGATTCACATGAAATGAACTGCAAGTTCGTCAATTAACATTGGGATGGAGGGTCGTAGACAAATACCCACTAAAACCACTATAGCAGTTTGCCTATGATTCCACTGAATATTCAAACACTCAAAGCATCAGCTAAATCAAACTTCACATGGTTACGACGGTTTTAACGGTTATAGCGGTTTTGCATAACACATACCAATACTGTGATCTGATTTAAATATTCATTTGAGCCGTGAAAACTTAAAATACTTTGCTAAGCCCCTTTGATACATAACAGTTAGACGCAATGTTGTCTATGTTGCATTTCTCCTCTGATATAGAATAAAGTAGACCAATCAAACAATATTCTACATCTTAATACCCATTTTAAGTCGTCACGGCTCATCATATCAGCGTCACGGTGGTGCAACAAGACTGAAACGCAAAGCCAATGTAGAAATAACCTACATCACAGAGATTGTTCTGACGGAATAAAACGCGAAAATACCCAAATCAAATGCCCTTGGCTACACACTGAAAACCACAACAAATCGCTTACCTCCTATAGTATTAATAGTCGCAGTTAACAGTACCAAAACGTAGTGTAACGTCACTGACAACGGACGCAAAAGGCTAACCTGGGACACCTGCAGTTAGAAAAGATCAGCTCACATCAAAATACTAGCAAAACGTTAGTATTTTGCACGACACAAATGAGTTTATCCGAAAATGGGCGCACAACATGAGCCGTGAAAACTTAAAATGGATCTACTTTTGATACATAACAGTTAGACGCAATGTTGTCTATGTTGCATTTCTCCTCTGATATAGAATAAAGTAGACCAATCAAACAATATTCTACATCTTAATACCCATTTTAAGTCGTCACGGCTCATCATATCAGCGTCACGGTGGTGCAACAAGACTGAAACGCAAAGCCAATGTACAAATAACCTACATCACAGTGATTTTTCTGACGGAATAAAACGCGAAAATACCCAAATCAAATGCCCTTGGCTACACACTGAAAACCACAACAAATCGCTCACCTCCTATAGTATTGATAGTCGCAGTTAACAGTACCAAAACGTAATGTAACGTCACTCACAACGGACGCAAAAGGCCAACCTGGGACACCTGCAGATAGAAAAGATCAGCTCACATCAAAATACTAGCAAAACGCTAGTATTTTGCACGACACAAATGAGTTTATCCGAAAATGGGCGCACAACAATTCATATCGGCGTCACGGTGGTGCAACAAGACTGAAACGCAGAGCCAATGTAGAAATAACCTACATCACAGAGATTTTTCTGACGGAATAAAACGCAAAAATACCCAAATCAAATGCCCTTGGCTACACACTGAAAACCACAACAAATCGCTCACCTCCTATAGTATTCATAGCCGCAGTTAACAGTACCAAAACGTAGTGTAACGTCACTGACAACGGACGCAAAAGGCCAACCTGGGACACCTGCAGATAGAAAAGATCAGCTCACATCAAAATACTAGCAAAACGTTAGTATTTTGCACGACACAAATGAGTTTATCCGAAAATGGGCGCACAACAATTCATATCGGCGTCACGGTGGTGCAACAAGACTGAAACGCAGAGCCAATGTAGAAATAACCTACATCACAGAGATTTTTCTGACGGAATAAAACGCAAAAATACCCAAATCAAATGCCCTTGGCTACACACTGAAAACCACAACAAATCGCTCACCTCCTATAGTATTCATAGCCGCAGTTAACAGTACCAAAACGTAGTGTAACGTCACTGACAACGGACGCAAAAGGCCAACCTGGGACACCTGCAGATAGAAAAGATCAGCTCACATCAAAATACTAGCAAAACGTTAGTATTTTGCACGACACAAATGAGTTTATCCGAAAATGGGCGCACAACAATTCATATCGGCGTCACGGTGGTGCAACAAGACTGAAACGCAAAGCCAATGTAGAAATAACCTACATCACAGAGATTTTTCTGACGGAATAAAACGCGAAAATACACAAATCAAATGTCCTTGGCTACACACTGAGAACCACAACAAATCGCTCACATCCTATAGTATTAATTAGTCGCAGTTAACAGTACCAAAACGTAGTGTAACGTCACTGACAACGGACGCAAAAGGCCAACCTGGGACACCTGCAGATAGAAAAGATCAGCTCACATCAAAATACTAGCAAAACGTTAGTATTTTGCACGACACAAATGAGTTTATCCGAAAATGGGCGCACAACAATTCATATCGGCGTCACGGTGGTGCAACAAGACTGAAACGCAGAGCCAATGTAGAAATAACCTACATCACAGAGATTTTTCTGACGGAATAAAACGCAAAAATACCCAAATCAAATGCCCTTGGCTACACACTGAAAACCACAACAAATCGCTCACCTCCTATAGTATTCATAGCCGCAGTTAACAGTACCAAAACGTAGTGTAACGTCACTGACAACGGACGCAAAAGGCCAACCTGGGACACCTGCAGATAGAAAAGATCAGCTCACATCAAAATACTAGCAAAACGTTAGTATTTTGCACGACAGAAATGAGTTTATCCGAAAATGGGCGCACAACAATTCATATCGGCGTCACGGTGGTGCAACAAGACTGAAACGCAAAGCCAATGTAGAAATAACCTACATCACAGAGATTTTTCTGACGGAATAAAACGCGAAAATACACAAATCAAATGTCCTTGGCTACACACTGAGAACCACAACAAATCGCTCACATCCTATAGTATTAATTAGTCGCAGTTAACAGTACCAAAACGTAGTGTAACGTCACTGACAACGGACGCAAAAGGCCAACCTGGGACACCTGCAGATAGAAAAGATCAGCTCACATCAAAATACTAGCAAAACGTTAGTATTTTGCACGACACAAATGAGTTTATCCGAAAATGGGCGCACAACATGAGCCGTGAAAACTTAAAATGGATCTACTTTGCTAAGCCCCTTTTGATACATAACAGTTAGACGCAATGTTGTCTATGTTGCATTTCTCTTCTGATATAGAATAAAGTAGACCAATCAAACAATATTCTACATCTGAACACCCATTTTAAGTCGTCACGGCTCATCATATCAGCGTCACGGTGGTGCAACAAGACTGAAACGCAAAGCCAATGTAGAAATAACCTACATCACAGAGATTTTTCTGACGGAATAAAACGCGAAAATACCCAAATCAAATGCCCTTGGCTACACACTGAAAACCACAACAAATCGCTCACCTCCTATAGTATTAATAGTCGCAGTTAACAGTACCAAAACGTAGTGTAACGTCACTGACAACGGACGCAAAAGGCTAACCTGGGACACCTGCAGTTAGAAAAGATCAGCTCACATCAAAATACTAGCAAAACGTTAGTATTTTGCACGACACAAATGAGTTTATCCGAAAATGGGCGCACAACATGAGCCGTGAAAACTTAAAATGGATCTACTTTGCTAAGCCCCTTTTGATACATAACAGTTAGACGCAATGTTGTCTATGTTGCATTTCTCCTCTGATATAGAATAAAGTAGACCAATCAAACAATATTCTACATCTTAATACCCATTTTAAGTCGTCACGGCTCATCATATCAGCGTCACGGTGGTGCATCAAGACTGAAACGCAAAGCCAATGTAGAAATAACCTACATCACAGAGATTTTTCGGACGGAATAAAACGCGAAAATACCCAAATCAAATGCCCTTGGCTACACACTGAAAACCACAACAAATCGCTTACCTCCTATAGTATTAATAGTCGCAGTTAACAGTACCAAAACGTAGTGTAACGTCACTGACAACGGACGCAAAAGGCTAACCTGGGACACCTGCAGTGAGAAAAGATCAGCTCACATCAAAATACTAGCAAAACGTTAGTATTTTGCACGACACAAATAAGTTTATCCGAAAATGGGCGCACAACATGAGCCGTGAAAACTTAAAATGGATCTACTTTGCTAAGCCCCTTTTGATACATAACAGTTAGACGCAATGTTGTCTATGTTGCATTTCTCCTCTGATATAGAATAAAGTAGACCAATCAAACAATATTCTACATCTTAACACCCATTTTAAGTCGTCACGGCTCATCATATCAGCGTCACGGTGGTGCAACAAGACTGAAACGCAAAGCCAATGTAGAAATAACCTACATCACAGAGATTTTTCTGACGGAATAAAACGCGAAAATACCCAAATCAAATGCCCTTGGCTACACACTGAAAACCACAACAAATCGCTCACCTCCTATAGTATTAATAGTCGCAGTTAACAGTACCAAAACGTAGTGTAACGTCACTGACAACGGACGCAAAAGGCCAACCTGGGACACCTGCAGATAGAAAAGATCAGATCACATCAAAATACTAGTAAACGTTAGTATTTTGCACGACACTATAATAATTAATAATAATAATTTAATATTTCTATAGCGCACGGTCCATAGGAAGATGCTCCCGTGCGCCTTACAATGATAGATATGATTTTAAAAGAAATTATTTACAATATAAGAATACACACATACAACAATACATTTAAATATATAGCCTAGGGTGCTAGTAATTACAATTTAAAATTTAATTTATTTTAGGTAATTATAATTTAATAAAGAAAAAAAAATAGTATATTACTTATAAACTTCAATATGTATATATCTAAAGATAAAAATATTAAAAATAATAATAGTAATTTGAGTCTATGGTAGTTCATATGCTTTTTTAAACAAAAATGTTTTAAGCAGTCTTTTGAAAGATAATAGGCTTGCGGTATGGCGTATGAGTTTATCCGAAAATGGGCGCACAACATGAGCCGTGAAAACTTAAAATGGGTCTACTTTGCTAAGCCCCTTTTGATACATAACAATTAGACGCAATGTTGTCTATGTTGCATTTCTCCTCTAATATAGAATAAAGTAGATTTCACCATTCAGTTTAGTCGTAACTGGCGATTTAAAAAAATACTATATTAAAATATTTCCCTATGTTCTATCTAATTGTTATTGTAAGATAGATCTGTATGACTGATAACAAAAATCCATGTGCTATGGAGATGGATGAATGAAAATGAAGATTAAGTGTCGTCTGAATCCGGGCGAAGGAGTCTGCTAAAAGAAACAAAAGGGCAGAAATTTGACATATTGGGATTCCTTTGTGTAGACGATCGCTATGGACTTTTTGTTAGGAAATTCTGATTTAAAATCCCACAATGCATTTGAAATGTAGCTCGAAGTCTCTGTCGTTTTTCCGAATGTTCCCGACGAACCCTCAAAGCTGGATAACATTTGCGCTTTGCTTGCTCGTTTACAAGGAGGAACTTCTTTTCAACAATAATTGACCAAACATTGTTCGCATTGTTGCCATCCACATATTTAAGGTAGGCAGGCAAAGCTCTATTCAATTTGTATTTTCTTTTGTTTGACTTCAAATATAACTATAGTGTTTTATATAAAAAAAACTAGTGACAACGTGAAATTCGTACAAACACTTCCCTTGTGTCGTTTGTGTCGGTGTTTGTACGAATTTCACCTTGACAGTTTTTTTTATATAAAAATATGTCTTCAAACTACAAAAGGTTTGCTAAAACGTAATACACCACTTTTGCCTAAGACTTGGATCAAATAAACAATATTTCCCCCTGAATGGCGGACGTTTTTCTAGAAAATAGACTAATAGAAAATAGGTTCAAGAAATAATCCAACACATTTTCCCCTTGTATTTGGGTCAACAATATGAGGCAAAGTCCTAAAATTCATTTATGTTTACCCCCAACATAGTCTGGGGTCCCCCCTCCACATTGTGGAAGCTCATGACAAGTGCATTGAGCATTATAATTTGGTATTGTGTCTGTATGGGTTAATTTTGAATAAATTACTAACAATTATTTCATTTGTATAAGGGCGGAGTAAACTATAGACCCTTTATGAATGCCTCCTTCCTTTTACATTTTGATTTTAATGTAATAGATTACAGGAATTACTAGAAATATTTTTACCTAATATTACTAATCTGATCATCCAATTGAAATTCTATTTACCTTTTTCAGATGCTGTATCAGCTGTATTCACTACCAGTTAGCAACATGTTGGGTCTTGGTTGCCTTTCTGTCACATTGTCTCTCACAAACAATCATGAACTCAACAAGTAAATAATCAAAACACTTTAAGTGTGCTGTGATGTTTATCCAAATGATTCAAAGTTACTTAAAAATTCTTCAAAATGCGTTCTGCTTCAAGTAGTGTTCCATCAGTTGCAGTGAGTAGGGCCTGTCGTAATGATGGTAGCAAGGAGGGTTCATTTTTGAACATTGTGGTCCAGTAGCTGTTGTTATGGGAATAACGGACAAACAACTCTTCTCCTGCCTGAATTGGTCTTGTTGCCTTAAACCAGATGGTGTTTTCTCTTTTGGCAAACTCACAATTGATGCGTGTCTTCAATAGGCCTGAGAACTTTTCTGGAGCAAGAAAAAATGGAAAACTCCCATCTTGGATCCTCTGCCCTAGCCCAATTGGGCACAATTGGCCATCAATTTCAACTTCTGAACCACACACTGAAGTTTTAAGCCTAACTGGAGCTAATGGAGCGTAACTTGTTATAAACTGGCCTTGCTCTATACACTTTATGGTGAAAAGACCATACCCTGTGCTTCGACCTGAAATCCCAACCACTGATGATGGACGTACTTGGAGATACTGTTCGCCAGTTGAAATGGTCTTGTATTGAAGTATTCCACCAGATGAGCTGTAAAATATACAACAACACATGTCACAAAAAGGTTTGTTATTATTCTTGTTGCTATGAATGATAATATTTTTTGTTGTTGTTGTTATAAATGAGCTACTGATATCTATTATATCCCCAGTACTAAATTTTCCTATTTCACAAATTTATAACTTTTTCATAATAGTTCTAAGTAGAAGTGTGAGTCATTGTGAATTCACATATATTTCATGTAAAAGCTACTCAGGTATCAAATTTTGCAAATATTATCAATTGGTGTAGCAATGGGCCATACATATTAATTATTCTAATAGCTGCTTATATACAGTGTATAGCAAAATCAACCAGCAAAGCACAACAGCACAGCAGTGAGAGTACTGCGGCCTTTCACCCCTGCCCCTCAAATCAATCACTGATGTGTGTGAAATAATTAAAGGAGCGATCTCAACAAAAATCTTTGAATGCACACTTCTGTAGAATGGAAGTTTCTGTCTAAGAGGTCCTGATTGATAACTGGTTAATTTTAAAAGTTTTTGTTATAAATTTACTTATATTTAGCTTAGAAGATAACTGTTATGTACGATTGTGAACACTATTAAAAGACATGGAAAGCATTTTGGTTGAGACAGCTCATTTGATGTAGTGAGTGTCAGTGTCCATCTCTAGACTAACCACTAGTCTATTGATGAAAACTATAAAAATATTTGTTTATTTTGTTTTTTTGTAGTTTGTATTGTGTATGCGTTTATTTGCCTGTTTTTTATTTTTTATTCATCTACCTTTCAGAAGTCATGTCAATGACAAATCCATATGGTAACTCATTGACTTGACGTTGGTGGGAATTGTACTGTTGCCTGGTTGTACTCTCAAGTTGGCATTTACATTGTCGCTCATTCCAAGGTTTCAATCTGTTAACCAAACCAGTGTCGCTTATCAGTCTTAAAGGGAATCCCATCTCTTCTAGTCTGTCAAATTCAATTGCTCTTATGTCCCTTTGACTTTCATCTGTGTCTGATTGTTCTCCTCATCTCGCCCCCAAGACCATGTTTTTCTTCCACCTTGACCAGATGCATCCAAAATGGTTCTCCTTGGCAAGTTGTTGCATCCTAAGGAGTAGGCTGTCAGGACTATACCTAAAGATTAAAGTGATTCATTTCAGAAAGTTATCTATGATCATGCAGTCAGTATATATGGTGAGTTTTTAATATTGTGATATACAGCATGTAATGATCTGTGATGGGCCCTAACATGAACTTTTGTTTCTATAATCTTGACTAGCATCTTGTTTGAGATTTGAGTTTAGATGACGTAGCATTTTGGCATACATAAATATTTCCAAATCATGCTGCATCTCAATTTAGAACTCAGAGTAAGGGGCTGTTTATATGGAGTGAGCCAGTTCAGTTTAGGGGGTCTCTTTTGTGTTCAAGCTATCAGAGCATAAAAACAAAAGAAACCAGCGCTATGATATTTACATGCTGTTATTCATTTGCATTCTCTCAATCAAAGCATGAGGAGGAATACATACAATTATAATTTATTGAAAGGATTAATTATCAGTTCAATACAATTAGCCGGTTTCATATTGAAAAAGGGACTGGGTTTTTCATAAACAAAGCATAATTCATTAAAAAACATTTTCAAATAACAAAAACACAAGTCCCAATAAATTTATCTGTGTTTATCTGATCTTAACAAAACTTTCATCATTTATTCAATTTAACATGCAAACACAGGAAAATCCTGAAATAAAATAATTTTTAGAGTGCAAACAATTAAACTATAAAACTTAAAAATACGAAATAGTACAATTTATGATAATTCTATTGTTTTTTGTTTGTTTCATGGATTTATTGTTTGCATTCTACACTGACAAATACTAGCTATTCAGTTATGTCTATATGCCACTATCACTCAACTGGACCACAATTTACCCAGACAAAAAAAATAGCAATGTTCTGGTTGAGTGCTTAAGACAAATAGTTACTAAATAAGTCTGTATTTATTTTATGGTTTTCCTGTGTTTGTCCTAAATCAATAAAATTCTAACTAGTTCTTACTTTGTGTATACCACACAGAATCCTGATAGTACCAGTGAGGCATTCAGACTAAGGAGAAATGGGTAGTGGTTATTGGCAGCTCGTGGATTGGCCATGTTCAAGATTCTTCTCTTAACATTGGCTTCTTCAGTATGAAGTACCTCTATGATTGCTTCTATCATGGCTAGCTCCTTATCGTTCGGGCATGCTGACCACACAAACCAAAATGAGGACAATGGTCTGTCATATCGGTCTGTTAGGATTTCTCTGTTTACTGAACGCTCGATGCACACACGACCTGTCCCTTGGGGCTCTGTAAAGCTATTTAAGTAGTAATGTAATGCCAGATGAGAGAGATGACCATTTCGTTGCTTACTAATGCTTCCATTATTGTTTATGAAACTAGTGGAAAACAATTCTGGGGCATCTACTGCAAATAGACGGTGGTGTTGGCTGAGATGAATGCTGTTTGGTGCCTGTAATATAGCTATACCATCACCATCATTGGGAACTAGCCTCGACAAAGGAAGTGGATCTGATAGATCTTGTGACTGGAGTGCACATGCATCTAGCTTGTATGGTGACATTGTGGTGTAGGCAGTACTTATACTTGATGGAACTACCATGCTTTCCTGAAGAAGATCTGCAATGAGTTGGGCAGTTGACTTGACTCCTGCTGTTGAAAAGTGAGAAAGTGGCTCATTTACATAGGATAGCATTGGAAACTTTGCAACAGTCATGGCTACATATGTTGTTTCTCTCATGGTGCCTTCAGAGATGACACTTTGTCCACTTTTGCCGAGAACGTCAAAAAGACATTTAGTTGTAGGCCTTCCTCTAGATGTTGTAGGGACATGAGCACCAGACAGTTCTTTAAAGTGAGCATCAGCTCTCAATAGAAAGTCACCTGGGTAAAAGGTAAATCTGGCATTAGTTCCTGTCTTGTCATTAAATCAGTCATTCAAGTACTGAGCCAATCATCCAACCAATCATTCATTCAGATATCTCAGTAGCAAGTAAGACAAACAATGGCAGATTTAAGGGCAGGGTTTCGGTTGGGGGGTGGGGGGTGGGGTGGGGTGGTTTGGTGGTTCACCCTATCCTGCAAGGATTTCAGGTCCTTCTTTTATCAAATGGTTTATCAGTCAATTAATCATTCAGTTCTTTCAATTGATCATTGTTGCTTTTGTTTTTAAATTGTTTGTTTTCTCTATTATTTGTTTGTTTGTTTAAGTAGTTTTTTTAGATGTTTTGTGCAGTTCTTTGTATAATTGTTTGTCTTTTTAATTGATTGTTTGCTTGTTACTTCACGGCGGCCCAAATTATTAAAAACAGGCTTCGTTAATCTTTGACGTTTAATCCTTTGAAGAGGCTGTTTTCCAAACTCCAAAATATCATACCAAGAACAATAAACTTGAAATTGTTTACAATTTTTTGGGTAAAAAACTCGTGGCCTTATGGCCCACGTGAAGAGGACGAGACCACGCATGCTCCTTGGCTACACAGGAAGCCCGCAGCAGTAACATTGCTTGATGTTTGTTTAATTGTCAGTCCGTCCGTTTGTCTGTCTGTCTGTCTGTCTGTCTGTCTGTCTGTCTGTCTGTCTGTCTGTCTGTCTGTCTTTGCATGGTTCTCACCTATCTCTTTTGTCTGCTGTGTTGCAAGTTGTAATTTGTGCTCAGTAGCGCAGATCATCTTTTCCATGACCTAATGAAACAAAAAAATATATATATCGCAAAATTAGAATTTCGATGTTTGACAAAGAATTTACCAATTATTTGCCTTATGTACATTTCCAATACTGACATGCATAACTGCAAGTACGTTTTTTGTTAGTTTTGAAAAATATAGGGCGTGATATAGAAATATAATATGCAAATGTGTTCTTATGCAGAAAAAAACATAATTAGCTTCATAAGACAGCAACTAAAATGTGTTGGGACAAGTAAAATTTGTACACTATTTGCTCAATCTAAAAATGCTCTAGAATCTGTAGTCACGGTTTTAAAATTTGTAGTAGAATTATGAAAAAGAGAAAATCTAGAAATCGTCCTATTTTGAAATCGGATGCTACTCCCTTCCAAATATTGACTATCATTTTCAATTAATACTATTAAGAATAATTAAATATTAATAATGATTAATTGAAAATATTGAATGGATTAATTGGAAACCTGATTGGCGCCGATGTTTCGAACAGCCAGTGCTTTCTTTGTATATTTATTTTATTTATTATTATATGTTGACGATAAAAAATGGGAAAATTATCACGTTTAAGTACGTTTTTGTTCTCCATCACGATTGACAAGTAAACCAATCCGAAGTATATAGTTTTATGCAGAATAATAATCAGTATGACATTCATAGTGCAAAGGTTCATGCATGTCAAACAAAAACGTTCTAAACTTATTAAACTTAAGCAGTTAAGGCGCTTACAAGTGGTGGTGCGGATTCGTCTTCAATCGCTGTTGTTGCCCACTGAGCGAGCTCTCTTGCTTTGTCATTGCTAAAAGTTATTATTGACGATGGATTGTAATTTGTATTAAATCGGCAAGCGCTTAAGTAGTTAATGTACACTTTAACTCTTTTTTCGATGTCTTGTTGTCTTCCTAACTCTTTTGCCAGATATTTCGGGTCCTTGTTGTCCGAGAAATCTGCTACAATTTGGGGCTCTTGATTGTCTCTTGATGCATTGCTTCGCTGGAAAGAATCAGAATGTCACTGTTTACTGTAGGCTTTTTTTAGAATTGTGATTTAGTTATGTCAAATAAATTATCAACATATTTTGGTACGTGATTGTCATTTATTACTTTGTAATTAGTTAAGGGTGGGAGGGGGGCTCTACCACTCTGCATTTTAGGGAGGGGTGTGCTAATTGCGCTTAAAATTTCCATACCCTTCCTCAGACTAAAACCAGGGATTATATCTATCCCAAACAAATGCAATAGTGTGTTAATCAAAACTTTTCATCTCTAAAAGATATCAAAACACCTGCGTTTCAGTGCTATTCAAACTAAAAGGAAATCAAATCGCTAATTCCTAGCCCTAATAGTTACTACAGGCATCATGGATCGTTTACCCCCGATGTTCCTTCCCCCCCCCCCCCCCCCCCCCCCAGGAGGCTCACACGAGCAGCGCAAATGCAAGAAATAAAACGTTTTTCATATTCTTGCATTTTTAACGTATGAGTCGGTAAAAACGCTCACAAGTGTCGTGTAAGTGAAAGACTTTGCATTATTCGTGTAAACCAGGCTTAAAAGATACTAGGGTCTTAGGCGTGGTAAAGTATGATACCGGTTCCTTGATTTTGACCCCTAAGAGCTACGACGATCAACCCACGCGTTTCAAACTGAACCTCAACCACTTCTCATTATGCATAATTTTTGAATTTTTGCCTTTATATTTAGGATAAACTATCATGGTATCATGTTTCATTAATATGGTACGAAAAAAAAGGTTTCGAATCAAACTATAGCGATATTTCTAACAATCTAGTAATTTGCATTTGAAAAAAATGATTTACTATATCTTGGTAAAATAACACTTTGTTCACATACAAAACTGTTTTTTTTTTTCCATAGATTTTAATGAATAATTACAATGGAATTGACAATATTTTTTTATGCTCGCAATAAGCGTACTTCATTCAACGTTAGAACGCCGAAATCATAACCTTAACCCATACTAAAACGACCGAATTGTTACCCTATCCAAGTCATAAAACCATAAAAATGTCAAAAATGATAGTTTACCTAAGACCTAAAAGCCGAAAAATCATACCTCATACACTATAGCTGGACGCACTGGTCATACCCATAGCAAATATGGGAGAATAACCCATACCCATTTTCAATATTGTGAAATATTGTTAACCATATTGCAATATTAATAATGATTAATTGAAAACATTAAATGGATTGATTGCAAACCTGGTTGGCCCCGATTTTTCGACGAACTCGTGTTTTTCGTCTTTTTATTGCGTTAGTTGGTTGATTGTCTGTTTCGAATTCGTTGTGAGTTTCTTGGTTCAACTGTGTACACGTTTGACTTCCGATGCTAATTGGTCTATTTTCTGTTGTACCAACTTGACGTAGTCACGAAATTCATTTACGGAGATCATGTTTGTGTATATATATCATGTGTATTCAAGTATGCTTGTTTGTTTTCTAAACTGCTAGATACGTGTTCAAGATTTTTAACCAAAAGGCATTTTCCAACCATCCAATCATGGAATTAATTTATTGTTTTATCCAATCAGATTCAAATCTTAATACACTGGCGACGTTTTAAAAAAATGGCATACGTTAAAAACCTGCTATGAGTCAGACGGTGTTCAAATTGAACAATCGCATGAGTTTTTGTTAATTAATTCCATTTCGATAGCATTTGAAAGGCTTCTCGAAACGCACAATATTATTACGTTGAATTAAAATAGCCGTACATCGAAGGATATAGGAAAAATGAATGATGGACCTTCATATCGATATCTGATCTGGATTGTACAAATCCCACCTACAACCAATAACCCTCCGCTTAATTCTACAACGGAATCAACAGAAATCAAGCCTATGAAGTTTGGCAGTAGACGTTTTCTATAAAGCTGTAGAAAAATTATAACCGTCTGAATCTTAATATACAGTATATTAATTTATAAGAATTAAATGTTTTCGTTAGCTAATAAACTATTTATAACTTACTAAGAACTGAATTCGGAACATAATTTGATTATATAAAACAAATTTAGGCTTTTAAAACGATCAGATTTGTAATCCATAATTTCTGAAACAATAACGGTGAGTTGCTCGATCAAATTTGTCAAAAAACCTTCCTTGAAGATCTCTCATTTATTGTGGGGCGCGAATAATCTTCGGAAACTTTCATTATATCGCATAAAAGATACCAAAAAGTGAGGATTTGGCAAATCTCATATTAAAAACCCCAAGAGATTTTTAACCCTAATAGATACGACAGGCATCCCGTTTACCCCAGGAGTCCCCCCAGGTTTTTCACACCAGCAACGCAAAAAATGACAAGAAATGAAATGAAAATGTGAGTTAGTAAAAACGCAAAAACACAAGTGTAAATAAGACTTACATTTACGTCTAGTTTTTGGGCTTGCTAAAATGCGATACGTATATACCGGCTTATTGATTTTGACCCCTAAGAGCTACGAAGATCATCCGCGCCGTTTCAAACGGAAGCCCAACCCCTTCCCATCATGCATGATTTTTCACATTTTGCTTATAAGTAGTGGTCAATTAAACAGATAAAGTTAAGTTGACAGGGTTTATAAATATATTCACCGTAAAGGGCCGGGTAATAACTATCGGGTTATCAGGTTTGATTAATTATAAAATAGTATAAAGGGGGATTCGAATCAAACTACAAAATGAAAGGCAAATAACTTTTTATTCACTAACAAGATATAAAATGAAATATACATTTATTTTCTCTCAAAAGTTCCGTTTGTGATAAACCGCGTTGTGATGTTGTTGTTGTTTTTATGTATATTCCAAAGTTTTTAATCCAAAAAATAGAAAATAGCTTAAGTCCCTTTATTGCTCAATCCATGAAGCCGGCTGAGTCCAATTATATTCTTCCTTGTTTTTTTCTTTGACAAACTTCTTAAAATCATAGTTTATACTATCGTAGTGTTCATCTGCTTTTCTGACATGCTCACGTTTTAACCTTTGTGCATTTTCCTTCTCCTTCTCGTCTTTCGAATATTTTGTTATCATTAAATATGCATCGCACATTCCACACGTATCAACGTAAGGCTTGCAAAACGAAAGTCTAAATTGACGAAATATACTTCTGTACGTGGTGTATGATAAGCTCACTTGTGTGCCTTCTTCTTCTTTTTTTCTTCGAAATTGTCGCCAGAGTTCAGCAACTGATAATGTTGAATCGAGAAACTCTCTATCTCTTGTTTTTTCTCTGGCATAGTGTGATTCTTCTCGATCATAGCTCCGTATGTGGGCAACAACCTTCAAATTGTAATGAGATATGAACAACAATTAGTTTAGTTTTCTGTAAAAATTATTACTCGCGTTAACTGCGTCGTTGTTAACGTAGCAGGGAACAAAATCGAGGTGACTTTTTGAAAGTCACGTTACAAGGAAAGTTTAGGTGTTAACCCTAGAACATTATATATTTTCTGAACGCTAAAAAAAACATTATGTGGCTATGTAGTTTGATATAATTGATTAAGTTTTAACTAGTAACTTATTAAATTTTGAACAAAAAATGAGCGGTCATTTTTAAAAAGATTATCGTCACTCAAAAATTACTTAATCACCATAAAAGCTATTTTGCTTCGTTACCAAACGCATCAAATTAAAAACCGTATCTCATATTTGTAGGATGGTTTTTCATTTTAGAGATCAAATTAAAAATCAAAAATCAATTAAAAATAACAAAGACCTAAATCGAAAAACTGAGACACGGTTTTTAAATTGATGATGTTGGTGACAGGCTAGAATAGTTTTCTCTCTGATAAAATAATTTTTAAGTAAGAATAAAATTTTTATAAATGATGATAATAATAAACTAAGAACGATATCATAACAGTGTCAAAGATAATATTAGACAATAAAGAAAAAATGAATAAAATAAAAACGTTTCTATGTTAAAATCAAATTACATTTGCTATAAAATTGTTTAATTTAAAATCATGTAAGAATAAAGAATAAAATAAGAATAAAATGACCGCTTATTTTTTGTTCAAAACTTAAAAATCATGTAAGAATAAAGAAGAAAATAAGAATAAAATGACCGCTTATTTTTTGTTCAAAACTTAAAAAGTTACTAATTAAAACTTAGTCAATCATCTAAATTATACAACCATATTACTATCATTATTATTTTAGCTTTCAGAAAATGTATACTTTTCTAGGGTTAACTTCTAAACATTACATGTAACATGACTTTCAAAAAAAAATCACATCGATTTTGTTCCCTGCTACTTTCAGGCTGGTTTAATATTGCTAATTCCGCTGTTTAGTTTTGCGCACGTCTAATACGCAAATTATGGTAATGGTTTAGAAAAGACAGCGAGTCGAAAATAGTTGCGAAATTAGTTTGAATTCTACTTACTCCTAAAATATTACTTTTTATACCTCTGATTTTATTATTAACGGGACTTCTTTGGTCTTCTAAAACACGACCAGAGAACGGCTGAATCTTTTTTAGCAGAACTTGTATTCTTTTTCTTCCTATTCCAAATATCTTGAGGAAAGCAGTCTTGCATACTTTAATTTTATCCAGGCCAGTGGCACCTCGAACATGATATGTTATCTTATTTCTCTGAGTTCGCAGCTTAATGTCTATAAGAGATACCAAGAAAGAGTTTTGTTCGTCGTAAAGTTTACGGTCAAAGTCTCTCCTTATAGTTGCTATGACTCGATGGCCGTGGTTTAAAAGACACGTGCCTTCAGTGCAGCATTGCAAGGTCATATTTTGAACATTGGGATATGGCCTGTTTTTTCTTGCTGAGGGTCTTGTCTTTTTTCTGCTTTTTGTTTTTTGCTTTTTTGCTCTTGGTAAACGATTTTCATGGTTACTTGTAATTCTTCGTCGAACATGTTTTTCAGGATCAAATTTATATTCGAATCCGGTTTTCTCCTCCATTCTGGCTAGCAAATCGGTTGGGAGCTTTACGTTGATCGACTATCTCGTCAAGTGTCTAAGTGTGAAATGATGACTAGAAAGCATCAGCGAGATTAACAATATTCCTTATTCCTTATTGGATGGTTATGAGTATCCATTGCAATGGGATTTGTGCTTTCATTAGGATGAATAAAAGCTTTGATCTGTCTCGGCTTCGCGGCAAACTTGTCACCTATTGTTTTTCATCCTTTTGTCTGTCTGTTCTTTGTTGATCTCTCATTGACCATTTCACAACTGTCTTATTCACCCTATTCTCTTCTGTTCTTTCCACTTGCTCCGACAAAAGACTAACGTTGAAAAATGTGTCTACACGCTGATTCAAAGTAATCTAATGAAATAGTTGAAAAATGTGTAGATAAATTATCAACCGTTTAGTGACGATAGCGATACTGACTTTTCGGACGTTAGTCCTTTGTCGAAGTAATATATACCTTATTACTCGTGCGAAGGACTAACGTCCGAAACGTCAGTATCGCTATCGTCACTAAACGGTTTATAGTATATCTACCCATTTTACAACTGTTTCTCTAAAAACACCGATGCAATCCAATCTAGTTTATCTCAATAGTTTTTACCTCTTCGTTAATCTAATAAAAGCTGACATCAATTGTCTGTCTCTTGGCTGTAAAAGTGCAGTCACAAAAGGTGTTGTTAGTCTATTGTAGTATGCCAATTAGGGTCGGCTCAGCCACTCAAGTCGAAATAGATGACTTTTAAGGATACACTGGAAAAATTTCTTTCTAAAATGTTTAAACTTCTTAAATCTTCTTTTATGATTTACCCCCAATAAACTATACATTTTCTGAAATCTTAGATACCAAATATTATGATTTTGGAATCAATGAGATTCTAAAATCCTTAATAAGTAGCACATTAACTTTTAAACAAGAATCGACCAGTCAAATTCATAAAACATAATCTCCCTCAAAATGTTTACAATCAGAACGATAACTGTTTTGTTTTGTTGCCAAACTCATCTACTATAAAAGTGTGTCTCATTTTTTTGTTTTTTATTGTTTTTTCAATGTTTCTTTTGGAGAAACATTTTTTTTTGAATTTTTTTCAAAAAAAAAACAAACAAACAAACAAACAAAACAAACAAACAAAAAAGAAAGAAAAAAACATCATGGCCAGTCTAAATACTTGTGTATAGCGCAACGTAATTAGCTAGGATGTATCACTGGCGAAAAGTCAGAACACGGCTTCACATTAAAATCATTTCATTGTTTTTTTGTCCAAGAACTGAACATTAAAGCAAATCTAAACACGCGAATATAAAAGTGTGAGAAGATAAGGTTGTCACTGAGAAAAGCAAAGCAACGTCAATTCAGATAAGATACTTTGCTAAGAAAACAATAGAATTCAAAAGGCATAGAATATTATTTCGGTATTGCTAAGGGTACTTAATTCGATTAGTCACTGTTTGTTTCATTTCTCTCACCTATTATCAAATTTTATCCTTGTCACCTCTTTTGTTTCACCGCGGCTTGGTTTTATACTATATATTTAACCGGCATTTTCACCAAACCCCGGAGAAGACCTGACGCCTGCAGATCTGAAAGAACAATAGTGTTAACTCTTCAAATCGTTGATATTATGGCAAGAGAACTTTCCAATGGGGTTTCTGCGTTCCATTTTGATTTCTTGAAGAACATTTGCTGCCCAAAACTTAGCTGTCAAGATTCCTATTACTCCAGTAAACTCGCAACGTATGCATTCGGAATCCATAGTGCCGAGACAGAAAAAGGAACGGTTTATTTATGGCCAGAAACTGTTGCCCCAAAGAATCCAGACACAGTGGTTTCATGCCTGGAACGACATTTAAATGAGACTGAGGAAGAACATAGAAAGTGGTGCATTTTTTATGCAGACAATACTCGTTCACAAAACAAAAACTACACCGTCGTAAAATACTTTGAAAATTTGGTTTCATCTGGAGCGAGGCAGAGAATTGATTACTGTCTGGTCATTCCTATGGGCCAGTGGATCGAAATACAGGACAGTGCGAAATGATTTTTAGACGACAACAGACCATAGAGACACCGATTGACTATGTAAACTTGATCAATACCAAATTAAGTCCTCGGATACACTGGATCGAGATGGAGCAAAGCCATTTTAAATGCCATTCTAAGTGGCTCAGTGGAAAATACTTTGAACAAAGGAAAGACATACATGGTCATCCATGTCACTTTAGCGAAATGGTACATTTTAATTTTGGCATAGGTGAACGAGTAGACCCCAACGATAATGAAGTAAAGGTATTTAGTCACCCTGGATTTGTGTGGATGAGAAGGACTCGTACTTGATCTCAGGATAGCTGCCGCACAAGAAAACGTCCTGGACAGGAACAACTTAAAGTTGCTTAATAACAGACCAATTAAGTTATCAGAAAAAAAATGTCGCGATCTACTCAACTTATGCAAATATCTTAGCCCTGATGCTAAAGCTTATTACCAAAACATTGCCAAAAACAAGTAGACTTCATTCAAGTATCAGAGTGGTTTTCAAAAATTCGTGAAACAAGTAATATTATTTCCTACCTATTATTCATTGATTTTAGAAAAAGAAAAAAATGAAATTAGAGTTCGCCCTGGAAAATTTAGCATCACTTAAGTAATTATTTTACGGCTTTATGAAAACCACTCTATTTTTCAGTCATGTGACGCTGTTGATAAAACGTTATTGTAAAAATCACAGAACATAAAAAATAGATAGAATTGCCACACAATGTATTATAGAACTATCGTTTCATTCACTGTTAACTACCCAGAACAATAACAAGTGACATAAATTGATCAGCTAATAAAGTTTGTCTTAATAATTTTATGATTTATCAAAGTAGATCCGTTTGAAATAGCACACATTTTTAGTTATTTATGATAAACTATGGACAATCATGAAATTCAAACACAAAAGCGCTAAATATATCACTTTCAGATTTACTATTTTGTGAGCTATTTTCAAATTAGGATGCCTAACTTTATAGTGACTTCGTCGGCTGCTGATTTTTGAAAACAAAATGTAAGGTATAAACGGATAGAGCGCGCATAGTTATAACTGCAACTAAAACAATAAAACAACAACAGACAAGAATAAGATTATTTATTAACAATACGTAAATAGCATATATTGTTTTAAACACTTCTTCGATTATTTTCACCGTGACAGTAAATCATTTCATGAAGAAAATCTGCCAAAGTAAAGACCCATTTACAATAACGCGCAATTTCATTGAAATTTTATAAAAACGTTTTTTCAGTCAGAAAATACAAAATAAGCGGTCGCACAGAACATGTCTATTGTTTTCGAGTGAAATCATTGCGATAATTTTGAGTGTGTACGTTTGAATTTGCTGCGATTATCGCCACGATATTTGCAGTCTGTCCACTCATGCAATTTTGGCTTTCAACTTGATCCCAGCGATGATCGTGCGAGAATCGCACTGCAAAATTTGCTAATGTAGTAAACGAGCCTTCATTTCCTTTAGATCAGGTTACAAATTATTTATTTATTTATTTATTTATTTTCAAAATGCGATGTATTTTCGGAAAATCAACATATGGAAAAAACCGCGGCCTGGCAAAGCGCACAGTAAATGCACGGTATAGTTACAATCCATGCGTACAGTCGCAAACAATCCATAGTAAAAGCTTTCGGCAGAAATCATGACTCTTGTTTTTTTCATTGTTCAATTGTTAACTAAATATATTTTTTCAACGATAAATAGGTTATCGTCATATGCTAAATCGTTGCGAAATAGCAGGGTTAAAACCATATTCTGAAAACGCACCTTAAAAGAATATCTTCTCTAGCTTGCATTAGATAAAAAATGAAGATCATCTTGGAAATGTGTTTAAGAAAATCACTTTAGTAATAATTAACTAACACCTAAACTAGTACCACCAAAAACGGAAATAAACAGAGAACTAAACAATCAAACAAACAAGAAAGGTGAGATTCTGAATCTTGAGTAGATGTCCTGTCCTGTAATGTTGGTATTTTGGTGTTTTCTTTATAAGAACGATGTAGCTTCGGTCGTATATGTCCTGCAAAAAAATCACCAAAATCATTGAAAACTAGTATTCCAACTTCTCATATGACAAAGATGGTCTATAAAATAAAATATTCATTTCATTTTTCTTTTTTAGGGGTAGAGAGTAGATTGTTCTACCCTTCTCTTTTGGAGAGAATAACGTTAAGCCTTGATTACACATATCTGTGTAATTCTAACTTGGTCAATTATTGATACGCAAAGATGTACATTAGCATGCAGCAAGAATCTAAGACCTGAAACGTGAAAGAGGGCAACAATGAAAGAATGTCTAGTTAAATGACCACAACATAGAGAAATTGCGTTCAATAAAATCCATAGTGCATTTAAAGATGGGAAATTTCAATTGTGACTTGTAAAGAAAATCGCTCACCTCCTATAGTATTAATAGTCGCAGTTACCAGTACCAAAACGTAGTGTAACGTCACTGACAACGGACGCAAAAGGCCAACCTGGGACACCTGCAGATAGAAAAGATCAGCTCACATCAAAATACTAGCAAAACGTTAGTATTTTGCACGACACAAATGAGTTTATCCGATAATGGGCGCACAACATGAGCCGTGAAAACTTAAAATGGGTCTACTTTGCTAAGCCCCTTTTGATACATAACAGTTAGACGCAATGTTGTCTATGCTGCATTTCTCCTCTGATATAGAATAAAGTAGACCAATCAAACAATATTCTACATCTTAATACCCATTTTAAGACTGGTATTCTGTATATAGCGACCAAGGTCATGCAAAATAATTTTTTTCTTAAATTCTCAAAAAATTCTCAAATGTAGCCCCAAGTGAACTAATCATGGGAAAAATACTAAAATGTTTCTTCGATTTTTATTTCGGGAGAAAACGGCGATTTTGTGTTTTTCGCCTATTCAAGGGAATTTCACGCCGTTTTAGCGCACGTCAAGAAAAAATCTAAAAAATATTTACGTTAAACAAAAAATAAAAAATAATTGTATCTCTTTGTAAAGCGATAGTTTCGCTACAATTTTAGTTGAAAACAGTTTGATTTCCAGCAGGAATGATTATTTTACAGATTTTTAAACTCCGACATTTTTTTCCTTGCGATAATTGTCCTTCACTTTAACATCAAAATTCGCCCCTTGCTACATGGAATCTGATAATGTGACTATAATTTAATGAATCTACAATGTTTAAAGATGCAAAAACTGCAATAAAATTTTTGGGCTACTCAAAAGCAGCAATTTGAGAGCCCTCGTAAAATGCACTTGAAAGGTCAAAAAAGGTCGTTACGTAATAGCCGACTAGCGAAGGTGTCGACAAGTTAAAAACTAAACATTGACTGTAATCAACTAAAATTGTTTAAAAACTGAATACAGCAGTTCTTAGTTAACAACAAAATATACAATCACCACATTTTCATGAATTCCTTTAGGAAAAATGTCGTTTAATAACATGATTATGTTTTTCTTCTTGTTTAGTTGACCAACTGTTCAGACCCGATTATAAATAACACAGAACTTAATTGTTCTCAATGCTAAGACAACAGAAAAAATAGCCACAATTTACCTTCAGTGCTTGTACTTCATTTATACTGGACCAGCTCCTGCTCTAGTAAGGCTATATAACGACATTAACGGACTGTTTCGCATCAGAATATTATGTAGCTAAAACGATTTCGATTTTTACTTTGACTTGAGTACCATTTTGATATGATTGTATCCAACGTACACTTTCAAATTCATTTCGATGATCAATTCAATAGATTCATGTGTCTTATGGATGTTAAAAAGGGAAGGCAAACGCTTTTACTGTTGCAATGGAATGCGTGTACCAGTAAATATCGCAACAGTTTGCTTAAATCAATAAATGAGTATTATGTTACACACAGGAAGCCCATGGTACAAGTTTAAGAACCATCCACGGTTTTTCACGAATATTTCTCTTCTTTTATGCATATTTGAGCTCGTGCAAAGGTAGATAGAACACAAATCTGTGGAATATATAACTCTGTAATTCTATCGCATGGTTGTGTCAGTGGAGTACGAGTAGCGCTGGCTGATGACGCGGACTGCGGTAAGTCAGTCATTGGCAGCTTACCTTGGCAAGTGCGCCGAACAACTTTTTGTTCAACAAGAAAACAAGGTAACATGGGATTATTTTAATTTTTTTTTGTTTGTTTGTTGGTTGGTTGGTTTGTTTGTTTGTTTGTTGGGTGGCTGGTTGGTTGGTTGGTTTGTTTGTAGCCTCTAGTAAGGCTACGCAACGACATTAACGGACGTTTCGCATCAGAATATTATGTAGCTAAAACGATTTCGTACGTTGGAAACAAACAACAAGAAAACAAACAAACAAAAATTATTAAAAATTATCCCATGTTACCTTGTTTTCTTAGTGAACAAAAAGTTGTTCGGCGTACTTATTCCCTCCCACTTGCCAAGGTAAGCTGCCATTGACTGACTTACCGCAGTGCGCGTCATCAGCTAGCGCTGCTCGTACTCCCCTGACACAACAGTGCGATAGAATTGCTGAGTTATAGGTATTTTATGGATTTGTGTAAGCTCAAATATGCGTAAAAGAAGAAAACTATTCGTGAACAATTCACATGCAAAACCGTGGATGGTTCTTGAACTTGTACCATGGGCTTCCTGTGTGTAACATAATACTCATGTTACGATATTTACTGGTACACCCATTCCAATGCAACAGTAAAAGCGTTTGCCTTCCCTTTTTAACACCCAGAAAACACACAAATCTATTGAATTTACCTTGGAAATGAATTTGAAAGTGTACGTTGGATACAATCATATCAAAATGCTACTCGAGTCAAAGTAAAAATCGAAATCGTTTTAGCTACATAATATTCTGATGCGAAACATCAGTTAAACAAATAAACAATCAATCAAACAATCAATCAAACAAACAATCAAACAAAAACAAACAAACAAACAATCAATCAAAAAAAACAATCAAACAAAAACAAACAAACAATCAATCAAACAATCAAACAAACAATCAAACAAACACAAACAAACAATCAACCGAACAATCGAGCAAAGGCAACAAACAATCAAACAAACAAACAAACACAAACAAACAAACAAGCAGGTAGGCAGGCAGGCAAACAAGCAAACAAACAAAAAATGAAATAAGTACCGTGAGGTTTATCCCATGTAACCTTGTTTCCTTGTTGAACAAAAAGTTGTTCAGCGCACTTATTCCCTCCCACTTGCCAAGGTAAGCTGCCAATGACTGACTTACCTCAGTTCGCGTCATCAGCCAGCGCTACTCGTACTCCACTGACACAACCATGCGATAGAATTACAGAGTTATATATTCCACAGATTTGTGTTCTATCTACCTTTGCACGAGCTCAAATATGCATAAAAGAAGAGAAATATTCGTGAAAAACCGTGGATGGTTCTTAAACTTGTACCATGGGCTTCCTGTGTGTAACATAATACTCATTTATTGATTTAAGCAAACTGTTGCGATATTTACTGGTACACGCATTCCAATGCAACAGTAAAAGCGTTTGCCTTCCCTTTTTAACATCCATAAGACACATGAATCTATTGAATTGATCATCGAAATGAACTTGAAAGTGTACGTTGGATACAATCATATCAAAATGGTACTCAAGTCAAAGTAAAAATCGAAATCGTTTTAGCTACATAATATTCTGATGCGAAACAGTCCGTTAATGTCGTTATATAGCCTTACTAGAGCAGGAGCTGGTCCAGTATAAATGAAGTACAAGCACTGAAGGTAAATTGTGGCTATTTTTTCTGTTGTCTTAGCATTGAGAACAATTAAGTTCTGTGTTATTTATAATCGGGTCTGAACAGTTGGTCAACTAAACAAGAAGAAAAACATAATCATGCTATTAAACGACATTTTTCCTAAAGGAATTCATGAAAATGTGGTGATTGTATATTTTGTTGTTAACTAAGAACTGCTGTATTCAGTTTTTAAACAATTTTAGTTGATTACAGTCAATGTTTAGTTTTTAACTTGTCGACACCTTCGCTAGTCGGCTATTACGTAACGACCTTTTTTGACCTTTCAAGTGCATTTTACGAGGGCTCTCAAATTGCTGCTTTTGAGTAGCCCAAAAATTTTATTGCAGTTTTTGCATCTTTAAACATTGTAGATTCATTAAATTATAGTCACATTATCAGATTCCATGTAGCAAGGGGCGAATTTTGATGTTAAAGTGAAGGACAATTATCGCAAGGAAAAAAATGTCGGAGTTTAAAAATCTGTAAAATAATCATTCCTGCTGGAAATCAAACTGTTTTCAACTAAAATTGTAGCGAAACTATCGCTTTATAAAGAGATACAATAGTTTTTTATTTTTTGTTTAACGTAAATATTTTTTAGATTTTTTCTTGACGTGCGCTAAAACGGCGTGAAATTCCCTTGAATAGGCGAAAAACACAAAATCGCCGTTTTCTCCCGAAATAAAAATCGAAGAAACATTTTAGTATTTTTCCCATGATTAGTTCACTTGGGGCTACATTTGAGAATTTTTTGAGAATTTAAGAAAAAAATTATTTTGCATGACCTTGGTCGCTATATACAGAATACCAGTCTTAAGTCGTCACGGCTCATCATATCAGCGTCACGGTGGTGCAACAAGACTGAAACGCAAAGCCAATGTACAAATAACCTACATCACAGAGATTTTTCGGACGGAATAAAACGCGAAAATACCCAAATCAAATGCCCTTGGCTACACACTGAAAACCACAACAAATCGCTCACCTCCTATAGTATTAATAGTCGCAGTTAACAGTACCAATCAAACAGTATTCTACATCTTAATACCCATTTTAAGTCGTCACGGCTCATTTATATATATATATTTAGTAACATATTTAATCAATATATTTTGTATATATAATATATTAAAATATTTTTTATGTTTATTTTAATATTTATACTTACATGGTACATAGGAATGAGTACTTCCAATATTGCCTATAACCGCTATAGCCGCTATAACCGTTATAGCCATATACACTCTGATCAAGTTATTGGTGAACATGGTACACTCGTGTCAAAGTCACTCAATATATGATTTCAATATTCATTGATATATATGTTTAATAACATATTTAATGAATATATTTTGTATATATAATATATTATAATATTTATACTCATATGGTACATAGAAAGGAATATTACATATAACCGCTATAGCCACTATAACTGTTATAGCCATATACACTCTGATCAAGTTATTGGTATCCATGGTACACTCGTGTCAAAGTACATATGGTTATGACGGCTTTAACGGTTATAGCGGTTTTAGATACCGATACTATGAACTGTAAGTCATTCAATATATGATTTAAATATTCATTTATACATATTTAATAACATATTTTATTAATATATTTTGTATATAAAATATATTTTAATATTTCTACTGTTAATTCTAATATTTATACTTACATGGTAGATAGGAATGAGTACTTCCATATTACCTATAACCGCTATAACCGCTATAACCGCTATAACCGTTATAGCCATATACATTCTGATCAAGTTATTGGTGACCATGGTACACTCGTGTCAAAGTACATATGAGTCGTGAAAACTTAAAATGGGTGTACTCGGTTAAGCCCCTTTTGATACATAACAGTTAGACGCAATGTTGTCTACGTTGCACTTCTCCTTTGATATAGAATAAAGTAGACCAATCAAACAATATTGTACATTTTAATACCCATTTTAAGTCGTCACGACTCATCATATGAGCGTCACTGTGGTGCACAAAGACTGAAACGCAAAGCCAATGTAGAAATTACCTACATCAAACAGATTTTTCGGAATAAAACGCGAAAATACCCAAATCAAATGCCCTTGCCTACTCACTGAAAACCACAACATATCGCTCACCTTCTATAGTATCAATAGTCGCAGTAACAGTACCAAAACGTAGTGTAACATCTGAAAGTTGCGAAGGCAGACAAGAAAGGTCGACGCCCTAGACGTAAATGGAGCTACGCAATCTCCATTTACAAGGTTCTCAAGCAAGTCCATCCTGACACTGGTATTTCCAGCAAAGCCATGGGATTCATGAACTCTTTCGTTACAGACATTTTTGGGCGCGTTGCTAATAAGTGGCTTCCAGGATTCAAAGTTACAATCATTAAGTCCGGTGCAGAATTAAAACTAATAAATTTTGTAAATAATAATGATGATGATAAAAATTGCGCTGAACCGAAGAAAAAACAATGCAAATTCATTATTTATTCAATCAAGTTTTACAAAGTCTTTCTTAAAAACAATAATAGCACCTAAAAAAACCATCAAAATGTCGAGTCTATAACACTAGGGACTCCCAGGCAGTCACCTGTCCAAGTACTAACCCAGTCCTAACAGGCTTAACTTCGGTGATCGGACGAGAACCGGTTTTTTCCAGTTGGTGTGGTCGTAGACAATTTTATTAGCACAACCTTCGCTTTCTCTACCGAAAAAAAAAAACGAAAAAAATGAAGATTTATTCAATTAATCTTTATAAAGTCCTTCTAAAAACAATGATAGTAGCTAAAAAAGCATCAAAAAAGTACAGTCTACAACACTAGGGATTCCCTGGCAGCCACTTGTTCAAGTACTAACCCAGCCCTAACTGGCTTAACTTCGGTGATCGGACGAAAACCGGTGTTTTCCAGTTGGTGTGGTCGTAGACAAATTTATTCTCGCAGAACTTTCTCTTTCTCTACCGAAGAAAAAAAACCGAAAAAAATGAAGATTTATTCAATTAATTTTTACAAAGGCCTTCCTAACTAACGGTTTTCCTCAACGAAAAACAAACAACCATGTAAAATTAAAGACCATTTTTGGCATGTACGGTTGTGTTGGACTCATCCTAAAATAATTCCGTTATTTTGTTTAAAAAAATGCCTTTTTTCCTGGAAAAATTGCTGTTTTTTCTTCTTAATTAAGCAAAACTAAAGGAGAGCGCGCGCGTAGAATTCATGACATCACAATTAGAATGTTCTTCGAACGCCAATAATTGATTGTCTTTTTTCCCCTCAATTTTTTTTACGCGCGCGTTGAAAAAAGCTTATTTTATTCGATTGTAACGGCGTTTTTTCAAGCAATTTCTTTCATTATTATTTATTATGATTTTTCTTTATTGTACTACTGTTTTCATTTTTTTTTTTTCGTTTTATTTCTATTATCAGGCTTCGTTTTCTGATAATTTGATTCAAAATCTAAGCATATTTAATATATTCAAGAAACATAGAATCAAATACAAAATACGCTAAAAAAACTAGCGCGCTTTTGTCCTCTTTTTTTCCCTTCGTTACAGAGTCTGACATTTTTGGGCGCGTTGCTAATCAGTGGCTTCCAGGATTCAAAGTTACAATCATTAAGACCGGTGCAGAATTATAACTAATAAATTTTGTAAATAATGATGATGATAAAAATTGCTCAGAACCGAAGAAAAAACAATGAAAATTCATTTTTTATTCAATCAAGTTTTACAAAGTCTTTCTTAAAAACAATAATAGCAGCTAAAGAAACCATTAAAATGTTGAGTCTACAACACTAGGAATTCCCAGGCAGTCACCCGTCCAAGTACTAACCCAGCCCTAACAGGCTTAACTTCGGTGATCGGACGATAACCGGTGTTTTCCAGTTGGTTTTATTCCGCTCAATTTTTTTTACGGGCGCGTTGAAAAAAAGGCCTATTTTATTCGATTTTAACGGCGTTTTTTCAAGCAATTTTTTCATTATTATTTATTATGATTTTTCTTTATTGTACTACTGTTTTCTTTTTTTTCTAGTTTTATTTCTATTTTCAGGCTTCGTTTTCTGATAATTTGTTTCAAAATCTAAGCATATTTATTCAAGAAACATAGAATCAAATACAAAATACGCTAAGAAAACTAGCGCGCTTTTGTCCTCCTTTTGTTTTTTTTTTTCATTCACTTTAATGCATTCAAAACTGTTCTCTCATTATTCTAAGTGTCATATACAAAACTGGCATGGCACATCAAACAACTCAACACTAGAAAATAATCAGTGAAATTTGTACATCTACACTCTCAAAATGCCAGCTAAAGCCGTCACAGGATCAAAGAAGGCCGTTAAGAAAGTTACGAAGGCAGACAAGAAAGTTCGACGCCCTAGACGTAAAGAGAGCTACGCAATCTCCATTTACAAGGTTCTCAAGCAAGTCCGTCTTGACAGTGGTATTTCCAGCAAAACCATGGGTTTCAAAAATTCCTTCGTTACAGACATTTTTGGTCGCGTTGCTAATAAGTGGCTTTAAGGATTCAAAGTTACAATCATTAAGTCCGGTGCAGAATTAAAACTAATAAATTTTGTAAATAATAATGATGATGATAAAAATTGCGCTGAACCGAAGAAAAAACAATGAAAATTCATTATTTATTCAATCAAATTTTACAAAGTCTTTCTTAAAAACAATAATAGCACCTAAAAAAACCATCAAAATGTCGAGTCTATAACACTAGGGACTCCCAGGCAGTCACCTGTCCAAGTACTAACCCAGTCCTAACAGGCTTAACTTCGGTGATCGGACGAGAACCGGTTTTTTCCAGTTGGTGTGGTCGTAGACAATTTTATTAGCACAACCTTCGCTTTCTCTACCGAAGAAACAAAAACGAAAAAAATGAAGATTTATTCAATTAATCTTTATAAAGTCCTTCTAAAAACAATGATAGTAGCTAAAAAAGCATCAAAAAAGTACAGTCTACAACACTAGGGATTCCCTGGCAGCCACTTGTTCAAGTACTAACCCAGCCTTAACTGGCTTAACTTCGGTGATCGGACGAAAACCGGTGTTTTCCAGTTGGTGTGGTCGTAGACAAATTTATTCTCGCAGAACTTTCTCTTTCTCTACCAAAGAAAAAAAACCGAAAAAAATGAAGATTTATTCAATTAATTTTTACAAAGGCCTTCCTAACTAACGGTTTTCCTCAACGAAAAACAAACAACCATGTAAAATTAAAGACCATTTTTGGCATGTACGGTTGTGTTGGACTCATCCTAAAATAATTCCGTTATTTTGTTTAAAAAAATGCCTTTTTTCCTGGAAAAATTGCTGTTTTTTCTTCTTAATTAAGCAAAACTAAAGGAGAGCGCGCGCGTAGAATTCATGACATCACAATTAGAATGTTCTTCGAACGCCAATAATTGATTGTCTTTTTTCCCCTCAATTTTTTTTACGCGCGCGTTGAAAAAAGCTTATTTTATTCGATTGTAACGGCGTTTTTTCAAGCAATTTCTTTCATTATTATTTATTATGATTTTTCTTTATTGTACTACTGTTTTCATTTTTTTTTTCGTTTTATTTCTATTATCAGGCTTCGTTTTCTGATAATTTGATTCAAAATCTAAGCATATTTAATATATTCAAGAAACATAGAATCAAATACAAAATACGCTAAAAAAACTAGCGCGCTTTTGTCCTCTTTTTTTCCCTTCGTTACAGACATTTTTGGGCGCGTTGCTAATCAGTGGCTTCCAGGATTCAAAGTTACAATCATTAAGACCGGTGCAGAATTATAACTAATAAATTTTGTAAATAATGATGATGATAAAAATTGCTCAGAACCGAAGAAAAAACAATGAAAATTCATTTTTTATTCAATCAAGTTTTACAAAGTCTTTCTTAAAAACAATAATAGCAGCTAAAGAAACCATTAAAATGTTGAGTCTACAACACTAGGAATTCCCAGGCAGTCACCCGTCCAAGTACTAACCCAGCCCTAACAGGCTTAACTTCGGTGATCGGACGATAACCGGTGTTTTCCAGTTGGTTTTATTCCGCTCAATTTTTTTTACGGGCGCGTTGAAAAAAAGGCCTATTTTATTCGATTTTAACGGCGTTTTTTCAAGCAATTTTTTCATTATTATTTATTATGATTTTTCTTTATTGTACTACTGTTTTCTTTTTTTTCTAGTTTTATTTCTATTTTCAGGCTTCGTTTTCTGATAATTTGTTTCAAAATCTAAGCATATTTATTCAAGAAACATAGAATCAAATACAAAATACGCTAAGAAAACTAGCGCGCTTTTGTCCTCCTTTTGTTTTTTTTTTCATTCACTTTAATGCATTCAAAACTGTTCTCTCATTATTCTAAGTGTCATATACAAAACTGGCATGGCACATCAAACAACTCAACACTAGAAAATAATCAGTGAAATTTGTACATCTACACTCTCAAAATGCCAGCTAAAGCCGTCACAGGATCAAAGAAGGCCGTTAAGAAAGTTACGAAGGCAGACAAGAAAGTTCGACGCCCTAGACGTAAAGAGAGCTACGCAATCTCCATTTACAAGGTTCTCAAGCAAGTCCGTCTTGACAGTGGTATTTCCAGCAAAACCATGGGTTTCAAAAATTCCTTCGTTACAGACATTTTTGGTCGCGTTGCTAATAAGTGGCTTTAAGGATTCAAAGTTACAATCATTAAGTCCGGTGCAGAATTAAAACTAATAAATTTTGTAAATAATAATGATGATGATAAAAATTGCGCTGAACCGAAGAAAAAACAATGCAAATTCATTATTTATTCAATCAAATTTTACAAAGTCTTTCTTAAAAACAATAATAGCAGCTAAAAAAACCATCAAAATGTCGAGTCTATAACACTAGGGACTCCCAGGCAGTCACCTGTCCAAGTACTAACCCAGTCCTAACAGGCTTAACTTCGGTGATCGGACGAGAACCGGTTTTTTCCAGTTGGTGTGGTCGTAGACAATTTTATTAGCACAACCTTCTCTTTCTCTACCGAAGAAACAAAAACGAAAAAAATGAAGATTTATTCAATTAATCTTTATAAAGTCCTTCTAAAAACAATGATAGTAGCTAAAAAAGCATTAAAAAAGTACAGTCTACAACACTAGGGATTCCCTGGCAGCCACTTGTTCAAGTACTAACACAGCCCTAACTGGCTTAACTTCGGTGATCGGACGAAAACCGGTGTTTTCCAGTTGGTGTGGTCGTAGACAAATTTATTCTCGCAGAACTTTCTCTTTCTCTACCGAAGAAAAAAAACCGAAAAAAATGAAGATTTATTCAATTAATTTTTACAAAGGCCTTCCTAACTAACGGTTTTCCTCAACGAAAAACAAACAACCATGTAAAATTAAAGACCATTTTTGGCATGTACGGTTGTGTTGGACTCATCCTAAAATAATTCCGTTATTTTGTTTAAAAAAATGCCTTTTTTCCTGGAAAAATTGCTGTTTTTTCTTCTTAATTAAGCAAAACTAAAGGAGAGCGCGCGCGTAGAATTCATGACATCACAATTAGAATGTTCTTCGAACGCCAATAATTGATTGTCTTTTTTCCCCTCAATTTTTTTTACGCGCGCGTTGAAAAAAGCTTATTTTATTCGATTGTAACGGCGTTTTTTCAAGCAATTTCTTTCATTATTATTTATTATGATTTTTCTTTATTGTACTACTGTTTTCATTTTTTTTTTTTTTCGTTTTATTTCTATTATCAGGCTTCGTTTTCTGATAATTTGATTCAAAATCTAAGCATATTTAATATATTCAAGAAACATAGAATCAAATACAAAATACGCTAAAAAAACTAGCGCGCTTTTGTCCTCTTTTTTTCCCTTCGTTACAGACATTTTTGGGCGCGTTGCTAATCAGTAGCTTCCAGGATTCAAAGTTACAATCATTAAGACCGGTGCAGAATTATAACTAATAAATTTTGTAAATAATGATGATGATAAAAATTGCTCAGAACCGAAGAAAAAACAATGAAAATTCATTTTTTATGCAATCAAGTTTTACAAAGTCTTTCTTAAAAACAATAATAGCAGCTAAAGAAACCATTAAAATGTTGAGTCTACAACACTAGGAATTCCCAGGCAGTCACCCGTCCAAGTACTTACCCAGCCCTAACAGGCTTAACTTCGGTGATCGGACGATAACCGGTGTTTTCCAGTTGGTTTTATTCCGCTCAATTTTTTTTACGGGCGCGTTGAAAAAAAGGCCTATTTTATTCGATTTTAACGGCGTTTTTTCAAGCAATTTTTTCCTTATTATTTTTTATGATTTTTCTTTATTGTACTACTGTCTTCATTTTTTTTCGTTTTATTTCTATTATCAGGCTTCGTTTTCTGATAATTTGTTTCAAAATCTAAGCATATTTAATTTATTCAAGAAACATAGAATCAAATACAAAATACGCTAAGAAAACTGGCGCGCTTTTGTTCTCTTCTTTTTCATGAAACCCATCCATGAAAAGCCATTATTTATTCAATCAAGTTTTACAAAGTCTTTCTTAAAAACAATAATAGCAGCTAAAAAAAATCATAAAAAATGTACAGTCTACAACACTAGGGATTCCCAGGCAGTCTCTTAGATTTTGACTGAATTCACGTTGGTGAAGCTAATTACGTCAGCTATAAGAAAACGTGAGCTTTTTTATAATTAGGATTACAAGCTGAGAATTTTGAGAATATGTGAAAAGAGAAATCCCACCTTATCGTTGCCATAGTGACGCCGATTGCCCTAAAACATGTCATAAAAACTTAAATCTCTACTCAATACTCCAGTAGTTTATGTACGTATGTTTTTCTGTCGATGGATGGTAGTGTTTTGAAAGTGATTTGTGTTGCTAACTACCTTAAGTTTTTCTTTTGGAAATTCGAAAAGCGTTCTTCGAGCTATTTTGTCTTCGACGCGAGCACAAAATTTGTCTATTTCCTCTCTGGTGAATCTGAACAATCACGTTCCGTACTTAAAATAACTCGGCGGCAATAAATAGACGTGGCTGATGATGTGTGCATAGCCTAGTATGGGGAATAGGTTCTCTCAGTTCATTTTCTATTGTCTCTGATACACGCTAAAACATGATATTGTTTTTGTTTGTGATATTTCAACTACATCCCAGTCTCTTTTTGATCTCAGTAAAGTCGGATTGCCACTCCCCGCAATGAAGCCGTCACACATGTGACGCTCAACTAGTTAATTCTTCTTTAACATTTTCGTTGTTATGGATCTAGGATCTACATCACAGTAACTGGGATTTTTGTAAAACATATTTAAATGGGTTATTGTGGCCGGTTTTTTTATCGTCCAATTGGCTACCTAAAACAGTATAACATACATAATCGACTTAATAGATTCATGAATAGACATGTTACCCAATTTCACTGACAAAAAAGCCTAGAACATCATTTCTTCTTTTCATTCAACAGTTCGTTTCAGCTCCACAAACTTCTCACAAGACCTACCATGGTTCTCAACTCATTTCACCGTCTACTCTTCTACGGCATGCTGGGAATGACATACGAAATCATCTTCTCTTCGACTTGGGACTTTATTGCTTCCAATTTCACCGACTTTAAATTCAAAGGTTATACATCAATATGGTCATTTTTTATCTACGGTACTTGCAGCTTCTGAGTAGAAAGAGTATTTCTAATACTCAAAGACAACGTAGCAACTTTTTTGCGCGGATTGATCTACCTTAAGATGGCCTACACTTGGGAGTTTATCAGCGGCCTTATTTTGAGAGAATTTTCTGCGTGTACCTGGGACTACACTCATTATAGCTATGATGTCATGGGTTTGATTGCCTTAGAATATGCGCCACTTTGGTTTTTAGCTGGACTTTTCCAAGAAAAGATTTACGACTTTTTACTCAATCTTAAAGTAGAGAAAAGTGATTCAATGGCGGAAATTACTGATGAGGTAGAGAGGAAAAGTCTATAACCAAATGTCTGCTTTAATATCTATTACTTTTACTTTTTCTCAACGCTGATACCAAAGGAGGGAAAAACTCTATTAAACTATATTTGATAAAAAAATCCGAAACAATCATTTTGAACAATAAACCAGTCACAAATCACAATCTTTATTATTGCGCAACATTTAATCACAAAAGGTACGTTTTCGAGTAACTTTTTGAGCGGTGTTTGAGACCACCAAGACGACCTCCTATTAACCTTATTAGTAATTCCCGTCCCCATTTTGAATTTATAATCGATGACCTCCACCGGTAGCGGCTCTATTGGTGAGGGATAGGGGGCGAGGAGGGGATTGAGGTCGAAAAAGGAAAGGAAAAACATCAAGGTAGAATGAATATACATTGAGAGTCATTCTATCATCAATGTGGGATGACTATACTTCCGGAACATTCAGGGTCATTCTATCATCAATGGAAGATGACTAATATACAGCTAGTGCATTCAGGATCAAACCATCAACAATGTGGGGTGACTTTACAGTAGTGCTGTCAACTCCCATCCATTTCTGATCTTGAGATCGTTCCGATGTCCGCCATTTTGTTTTCCCTTGGAAATGTCCAAACCAACAAGAACAAGAATTATAAAAATAAAATTAGAATGCATCTTTGATTCCATTACCTAGATATTCTGTTTTACCTGGCTTATATCAATATATTTTCGATTTTCGCATTTATCCGAGAGTTATCACGGAAACCTCGAGACCGGGACGGATTTTTCCCAAAAGCTGGAGTCTCGTGAATTATCCGGTATGTGTGACAGCCCTGGTACAGGTGCATTCAGAATCATTCCATCATCAATGTGGGACAGCAGTAAAAGTACAATCAGGGCAGTTCTGTCATAAACGTAGAACACCGAACTGCAATTAATTTTGCTTATTCAACATTTTAACTTTTCCATTTTCATTGTTTTTCTAATATTTAATTGGCTCATTGTCTTATTTGAACTCCCCGCTACACACTGCTATGGGGAAACACAAACAATCTGGAAATCGAACCCTAGTAATTCCGAAGTTCTAGACGGCCGCTCTACCACAGAGCAACTGTAATCTTCAATGAATTCTGTGTCAGTTACCATATACTAATAAACTCAAGTTTTAGCAGCTATGCCTATTTCTTTTCTTTCTAGTTCTTTTTTCAAAAGCCCAATGAGAATCATTATTACCCATGAAAATTGGAATCAGAAGAAAAAGTCCGGAAATCGAAAAAATCCTGATAATCGCGGTCCAGATAATTGATGTTCAAATGGCGGTACGTGTGACTGCTATACAAGTACATTCAGAGTCATTCTGACATCAATGTGGGCCAGCTATACAAATACATTCAGAATCACTCCCATGTTGGATGACTAAACAAGTTCATTCAGAGTCATTCTGGCATCAATGTGGACCAGCTATACTAATGCACTCAGTTTCATTCCAATATTGGATGACTAAACAAGTAGATTCAGAGTCGTTCTAACATCAATGTTGGCCAGTTATACAAATACATTCAGGGTCATTCCAATGTTGCATGACTTAACAAGTACATTCAGAGTCATTCTGACATCAATGTGGGACAGCTGTACAAATACATTCAGCAATCATACTATGAAATACGAATTTTGATGTTTGTTAGGACAAGCTACCGCAAAAAAAAAAAAATAATAATAATAAATAAAAATAAAAAATAAAAAAAATACAACCAATAAAAACTACAATCTCCAGTGATTTCTGTTTTAAATACAAAGTCACAAATAACTGTAGTATGAACTTAATCGTAGATGGTACTTTATATGTACTGATACATTGAAGTGTATACAACTTAACAGTAGCTGAGTGGTAAAGCACTTGCTTGCTGATCAGAAGGTCGGGGGATCGATCCCCACTTGAGTGTATTTTTATATTTTTTTTTTTCGAAATCGTTCTTTAAATAACGTTTTTATACAAGAAAGTGCATACAAGTTCACAGTAGCTCAGTGGAAGAGCACTGGCTTACTGATCAGAAGGTTGGGGGATCGACCCCCCTAGAGTGTAAGAGTGTAAGAGTGTAAGAGTGTAAGAGTGTAAGAGTGTAAGAGTGTAAGAGTGTAAGAGTGTAAGAGTGTAAGAGTGTAAGAGTGGTCTGTAATAACGGGATTGTCCGTAATAAGGAAGTGTTCGTAATAACGAGGTTGTCCGTAACAACGAGTTGTCCACTATAAGAAGGTGTTTGTAATAACGGGGTTGTCCGTAATAACGAAGTGTTCGTAATAACGAGGTTGTCCGTAACGACGAGTTGTCCACTATAACAAGGTGTTCGTGATAGCAAAGTAAAGTAAAAATAGTGCATTTTTTAAGTCCACTGCCTATAGTTTCGAGACGCTTGACTATACCAAATTCAAATGACTGTAGCTCGCACAAAAACCAACCCACAGTTTTGAGTATATGCTCAGTTACTAGAGAAAGATTCAAATTTTTAATGATGTATTTGTTGTTTGCATTAGTGTTATCATGGCAACGGAACAATTCTTGGTCTCAATATCTCTTGCGACTTAACCTGGACTGTGCATTGCGACTGTGTACTGAAGCGAGCCAACCGCAGATTATACGCCTTACGTCAACTTAAGCGTTCAGGGGTCCCACCTTCAGACTTAGTCCAAATCTACTGCGCGCTAATTAGATCTACTATTGAATACTCTTCCGCAATTTATTCCAGTTTACCTTTATATTTAGCTGAGCTTATTGAAAGTATTCAGAGGCGCGTTTTACGTATTATTTATCCACAACTCTCGTATAGGGAGGCACTTGAACAAGCTATGTTACCCACACTTTACGATAGACGCTCAGAAGCATGTAAACGCTTTATTAAATCCATCAACAGGAGTAATCCCCTTTTCCAGATGATCGAAAATGAGTTGATTATACCTAATCGTTACTCAACTAGGAAGGGCAGCCTCACCTTAAATCGTCGCAATGTAGCAACAAATAGGCTAGCTAACTTTGTTACTCACAAGTTTGCTAATGAATTAATCTTGAATTAATAATCAATGTTATTATTATAACAATTATGAATTTATCTATTTATTTAATTATTTTGTATTTAGCATATGTTATTATTGTTCTGTTCATGACCGAGCCTGTAATTCAGTTATACTGCAAAAGGTTTTCAATAAACAAATCTATCTATCTATCTAACAATGGTGTCACAAGGTTTACGTTTTGCTCATTTTACGCGCTTTTCGATCTAAACTTTTAAAACCACACCCATGACGGTATTTTTCAAGTAATTGCCTCAAAGTATACAGAGTTAGAAAAAAATGTAACAAGACGATTTTTAGTTATTAGAGACGACTTTTTTAACCCCTAAATTCATAATTGTTTTTTAGTGCTGCGATTACTTTGGGAAGAAGACACTTATGCCACTATAATACCGTCCAAATATTGCTACCTTCCTGTAAAAATTCAGGTCATATAGTGCAACAGATCTTTGTCAGTAATCATCGACGTAAACATAACTTTGAGCATTTTTTTCGCAAAATGTATAAAAATTACGTCCACAGCTCGGAAATAAAAAATCGTCGATAATTTTTTTTTAACTTTTGTCAGTCAATGTTGACTATATTTTCAAAATGATCCTTGAATTCCAATTTGATTGAAGTTTTGTAACATTCTCAAAACAAAATCCAAAGTTGACCATGTCTGAAGCAACTTTGCTTTCGTGATTTTCAGTTCTTTGATGTTGTTTTCATCTTCACATTCCTGCGTGCTGCCTTGCCGTAATATGCAAATTTGAGACAAACTGAACAACGGCGTGTTGCACTAGTAGTTTCTTGCGTTTTCGTACAAGTTGTTTGCTTTTCTCGATAGGGAGTGTAATTAGATATTTGTCAATTATGGTATTCCAAAAAGCATCCAGGAAGAGGAAGGCGGAGATTTAAAAATAATGTCAGAAACAGTAAAGAATCAACAGTTATTACATTTGAGGCCAGTTATTACACTTGAGAGTAGTAGAGCGTGCATGACTCGATCATCTTTTGGGTGGTGGAAGTGGGTGGTGGAAGGTGGTGGATATGATAATGAGTTCAAAAGTGAAGGGGGAGGGGTGGTCGGAAAGTGGGTTCTATTGTTCTCCGGTTGTCAAGGGGACCACGTGACGTCACCGGACAAGTTCGGGCGAACCTTATTGTCAAGGTTTGATTTGATTTGATTTTTGATTTTTGATTTTTGCCTATAGAAATGAGTTTACATTATTATTTATATACAACTTTTTGGCTAGGAAACCTTCGAAGCCAGCGGCTTATATAGAAAAAGTTTCCTATATTATTTACAACATTTAATAAAAATTTGACAGCAATGACAATAACAAGAAGGAAGTCTAAACATATATATACATAGACACAATACAGTTCCTAGTTAAAAATAATATAAAAGCAGTAGAGTAGATTTGTAGTACACTATATTTTTTTATAATAATTATTTCATGTTTATGTATTGAAGAAGTGTTTTTTTAATCTCTTATTAAATTGAGAAATTGTTGGTACATATTTAACATCAAATGGTAGGTCATTCCATATTTTTGGACCAAGGTAAAGAATAGTAATTTTTTTTAAATTTGTACGACACCGGTGCGATCGAAGATGAGTTGCCTTTCTTGTGGTGTAAGTATGGACTTGATTATTACGTAGGAATATGTTTGAAAACAAAGGTGGTAGTAAATTATTGGTATATTTATACATAAATGTTGCTAAGAGAAATGAGTTTAATTTGAAGATATCAAGTATTTTAAGTTTGGTGAAAAGTGCTTCAGTGTGTGCAAGATATGGAGGTGAACAGATAATCCTGACTACACGTTTTTGAAGAAGAAATATACGATTTAGATTTGAAGGATAGGTAGATGACCAAACGCAATTGCAGTATATTAGGTAAGGGTAAACTAGAGAATAATACAAAGATAGTTTGACTTCTTGTGGTAGATAATATGAGGACCTGTAAATCATTCCAATTGCTTTAGAAAGTTTGTTAGAAATATAATTTATATGTGGTTTCCAGGTGAGACTTTCATCAATGTAGGTACCAAGGAACTTTGTGTATGTCTTGCGCTCTAGTAATTGATTTCTATATGATAATGGAATATTGTAGTTTACTTGCTTTTGACGAGGTTTGAAAAGAGTATAATTAGTTTTAGATATGTTAACTGTTAAACGATTTGCTTGTAGCCAGATGTCAATATTGGATAGTTCATAAGAGAGAGTAGACATCAGTTTGTGTACGTTTTTGTGCGAAAAAAATATACTAGTATCATCTGCAAAAAGTATGCTATTTGAATCTTGAAGAATATTTGGAAGATCATTTATGTACAAAATAAATAGAATTGGTCCTAATATTGATCCTTGGGGAATTCCTAGTTTAATATCATGGTAATTTGAGTTTGTTCCATAAACGTGCACAAATTGCTTACGATTAACTAAGTAATTTTCTATCCATTTAAAGGCAAGTCCACGTACTATTCCGTAATGATGAAGTTTGCTTAGCAGTATTTGATGATCTATCGTGTCAAAAGCCTTTGATAGGTCAAGAAAAACACCAGCAGTTATTTTGTTTTCATCTATAGAAGAGCCAATTTTGTTTATCAGATGAATTAAAGCAAGAGATGTAGAGTAATTTTTGCGGAAACCAAACTGAGTTTCATGAAGTAATTCATTTTTGGTTATGTGATCAACGAGGCGTTTATAGTAAGCTTTTTCGAAAAATTTAGAAAAACTTGGTAGCAAGGAAATGGGCCTGTAGTTAGAGATCATTTTTGGATCGTCGTTTTTGAACACTGGTATAACTTTAGCAATTTTAAGTTCACTAGGAAAAATACCTTTAAAGAGAGATAAGTTAATTACTGACCTTAGGGGGTCAGCAATCGATTCAAACGTGGATTTGATTAATTTCATAGAAATATTATCGTGTCCCGTGGAGGTGCTTGCTTTTAGTGAATTACAAATATCTCTAAGTTCCTCATTTGTTATTGGTGACAAGTGGAAAGGAACACAATTTTTGCTATTTGGCAAAAAGGCATCAAAAGTCACATTGACGGGGGTTAATTTGCTTGCCAAATTGGAGCCAATATTTGAAAAAAAGTGACAAAAATCGTTGGCAATCTTATTTCCACTGGTATTTTGAATAGGAGGGAGAATTGGTTTCTTATTATTATTGTTAATTAGATCCCGTAATAGTGACCAAGTAGCTTTGAGATTGTTTTTGTTCTCCTCAAGTTTCTTTGAAAAATATGCTTTTTTTGCGCTTCTAATTAATTGATTGAGTTTATTTCTATAACACTTATATTTACTTTCGGAATAAGCATTCGGTCAGGAGACAAAACGCTTATACAAACGATTTTTTCTTTTGATTTCACAATATAACGCGAGCGATTTGAAATCTATTTGAGGAAAAAAAAAACACCAATACAACAAAAACTCACATATGTAGTTACATTTCCTCAGCACAAAGAATAATTTCCTGTAACCGCAATAAACAATTTTTTTTCTGATATAAACTAACGGAATAAAATGAGCTTTTTTATCAGATTTCTTGAAATATTTATTCACCGCTATTTTCTCTGATCATTCAGTAACAGCATTAACTTGACCAGGAAATTTATCAGATCATTTTTTCTGATATTGAAAAAAAAACCTTCCAATTTGTGTGGCACTGGATTATAGAATTCGATTTTAATTTTTTATTCGCAAATAATATTTTAAGTCAGTGATGTGATCAAATCACCATATTATCTATTTGATGCTTGGCTGACTAAACGATTTTAAGTGAAAACAATAGATTGATTTGGAAACTATTGTTCTAAGTAGGAATCAGAACAATGTTTGTCCAGACATGTCCACGGAGCGGAACAAAACGTTATTCAAAATAAGAAACCAATCACAAGAAAGTTCTTTATTTTTCATAACAACAGAGAAGTAAAAACACATTTTAAAATGAACCATAAAAATATCAATAACAATTACAGAGCGTTGATATATACTAATTCACTCATTTCCTCCGAGCACAAAGAATAATTTCCTGTTATCGCGATCAACAATTTTTTTTTCCTGATATAAACTAACTGTATAAAATGAGCTTTTTTATCAAATTTCTTGAAATATTTATTCACCCTATTTTCTCTGATCATTTAACAGCATGAACTTGACCAGGAAATTGATAAAATCATTTTTTCTTCCAATTTGATTGGCACTGGATTATAGAATTCGATTTTATTTTTTTATTCGCAAATAATATTTTAAGCTGATGTGATCAAATTACATATTACTTATTTGATGCTTGGCTGACTAAACAATTTTAAGTGAAAACAATAGATTGATTTGGAAACTATTGTTCTAAGTAGGGATACGCTTGGCTGATATGATTAATAATAGCAATTAATAATAATCTTTAAAAAAGAGTGAAATCTTGCTTTGAAGACCCTGTACGTTATTAAAAAAAAAATTCGGCTATCAGGCTATCAGGCTATCAGGCTATCAGGCTATCAGGCTATCAGGCTATCAGGCTATCAGGCTATCAGGCTATCAGGCTATCAGGCTATCAGGCTATCAGGCTATCAGGCTATCAGGCTATCAGGCTATCAGGCTATCAGGCTATCAGGCTATCAGGCTATCAGGCTATCAGGCTATCAGGCTATCAGGCTATCAGGCTATCAGGCTATCAGGCTATCAGGCTATCAGGCTATCAGGCTATCAGGCTATCAGGCTATCAGGCTATCAGGCTATCAGGCTATCGGCTATCGGTCGATAAGAGGTTGATGTAAGGTCGATGAAAAGTCGATGAGAGGTCGATGAGAGGTCAATGAAAAGTCGATGAAAAGTCGATAAGAGGTCGATGAGAGGTCGATGAAAAGTCGATGAGAGGTCGATAAGAGGTCGATGAGAGGTCGATGAAAAGTCGATGGAAGGTCGATGAAAGGTCGTCTTTTCCTCCAACTATCACTCTGTTTGTCGGATAATTTCATTTTTGGAGAATTCTTTTGAGTTAATTACTAGTCTCACTACTTGATCACATTGGGATATTGGTAAACTTCCAACTTGGAATTCTGCACACATTTCTTTCCACTGTGCTTAATTCGACTCTCTGACGATGGACGACATCAGGGCGTTCTTGTGGTCTTTTAATATCTGGCTTAGTTTCAGAAACCGCTCGTCGGATTTCTTTTTGGACAACCTCGTCGACTTAACATCTACGTCGCACATTAGGAGCTTTAGTAGCAAGATTACCGGGTGGACGTGTGCGCCATTAGGTGACTGACCCAGTACGTTACAGATGGCTGTAGTTTTTGTTTTATGGATTCACTAGCACCTGAAGACTAAAATGAACAGAAATATTTTAGCCTACACCAAGAGCAATTTCTGTTGTATGGGTTATGATAAAAAATGCTCGCTAAAATTAAGGCAATGGGCTTCCTAAAATGTGCACATAATTGATTATCTTTTATAATTTTAGACGATGTTTTTATAAGACCTATACCAAAAACTTCTGTAGAACAAAACCTGGAAAAACATAATTCTTCGACAAACAGATGAGGGAAGGGAGGGTAAGGCTGCTCTCCACATCCATTATAACCATTGTTTTGATAAGATTGAATATTAATCGCATTAATTGCAGAACAGTTTTGACGGTTATAGCGGTTATAACGGCTATAACAGTTATAGCGGTTATGGATAATAGATTCACATGAAATGAACTGCAAGTTCGTCAATTAACATTGGGAGGGAGGGTCGTAGACAAATACCCGCTAAAACCACTATAGCAGTTTGCCTATGATTCCACAGAATATTCAAACACTCAAAGCATCAGCTAAATCAAACTTCACATGGTTACGACGGTTTTAACGGTTATAGCGGTTTTGCATAACACATACCAATACTGTGATCTGATTTAAATATTCATTTGAGCCGTGAAAACTTAAAATGGGTCTACTTTGCTAAGCCCCTTTTGATACATAACAGTTAGACGCAATGTTGTCTATGTTGCATTTCTCCTCTGATATAGAATAAAGTAACCAATCAAACAATATTCTACATCTTAATACCCATTTTAAGTCGTCACGGCTCAATTCATATCAGCGTCACGGTGGTGCAACAAGACTGAAACGCAAAGCCAATGTAGAAATAACCTACATCACAGAGATTTTTCTGACGGAATAAAACGCGAAAATACCCAAATCAAATGCCCTTGGCTACACACTGAAAACCACAACAAATCGCTCACCTCCTATAGTATTAATAGCCGCAGTTAACAGTACCAAAACGTAGTGTAACGTCACTGACAACGGACGCAAAATGCCAACCTGGGACACCTGCAGATAGAAAAGATCAGCTCACATCAAAATACTAGCAAAACGTTAGTATTTTGCACGACACAAATGAGTTTATCCGAAAATGGGCGCACAACAATCAGCGTCACGGTGGTGCAACAAGACTGAAACGCAAAGCCAATGTAGAAATAACCTACATCACAGAGATTTTTCTGACGGAATAAAACGCGAAAATACCCAAATCAAATGGCCTTGGCTACACACTGAAAACCACAACAAATCGCTCACCTCCTATAGTATTAATAGTCGCAGTTAACAGTACCAAAACGTAGTGTAACGTCACTGACAACGGACGCAAAAGGCCAACCTGGGACACCTGCAGATAGAAAAGATCAGCTCACATCAAAATACTAGCAAAACGTTAGTATTTTGCACGACACAAATGAGTTTATCCGAAAATGGGCGCACAACATGAGCCGTGAAAACTTAAAATGGGTCTACTTTGCTAAGCCCCTTTTGATACATAACACTTAGACGCAATGTTGTCTATGTTGCATTTCTCCTCTGATATAGAATAAAGTAGATTTCACCATTCAGATTAGTCGTAACTGGCGATTTAAAAAAATACTATATTAAAATATTTCCCTCTGTTCTATCTAATTGTTATTGTAAGATAGATCTGTATGAATGATAACAAAAATCCATGTGCTATGGAGATGGATGAATGAAAATGAAGATTAAGTGTCGTCTGAATCCGGGCGAAGGAGTCTGCTAAAAGAAACAAAAGGGCAGAAATTTGACATATTGGGATTCCTTTGTGTAGACGATCGCTATGAAATAGATTTCTGGACTTTTTGTTAGGAAATTCTGATTTAAAATCCCACAATGCATTTGAAATGTAGCTCGAAGTCTCTGTCGTTTTTCCGAATGTTCCCGACGAACCCTCGAAGCTGGATAACATTTGCGCTTTGCTTGCTCGTTTACAAGGAGGAACTTCTTTTCAACAATAATTGACCAAACATTGTTCGCATTGTTGCCATCCACATATTTAAGGTAGGCAGGCAAAGCTCTATTCAATTTGTATTTTCTTTTGTTTGACTTCAAATATAACTATAGTGTTTTATATAAAAAAAACTAGTGGCAACGTGAAATTCGTACAAACACTTCCCTTGTGTCGTTTGTGTCGGTGTTTGTACGAATTTCACCTTGACAGTTTTTTTTATATAAAAATATGTCTTCAAACTACAAAAGGTTTGCTAAAACGTAATACAGCTCTTTTCCCTAAGACTTTGATCTACTTTTATCCTTAAGTTATGCATGGATCAAATCAACAATATTTCTCCCTGAATGGCGGACGTTTTTCTAGAAAATAGACTAATAGAAAATAGGTTCAAGAAATAATCCAACACATTTTCCCCTTGTATTTGGGTCAACAATCTGAGCCAAAGTCCTAAATTTCATCTATGTTTACCCCCAACATAGTCTGGGGTCCCCCCTCCACATTGTGGAAGCCCATGACAAGTGCATTGAGCATTATAATTTGGTATTGTGTCTGTATGGGTTAATTTTGAATAAATTACTAACAATTATTTCCTTTGTATAAGGGCGGAGTAAACTATAGACCCTTTATGGATGCCTCCTTCCTTTTACATTTTGATTTTAATGAAACAGATTACAGGAATTACTAGAAATATTTTTACCTAGTATTACTAATCTGATCATCCAATTGAAATTCTATTTACCTTTTTCAGATGCTGTATCAGCTGTATTCACTACCAGTTAGCAATATGTTGGGTCTTGGTTGCCTTTAGGTCACATTGTCTCTCACAAACAATCATGAACTCAACAAGTAAATAATCAAAACACTTTAAGTGTGCTGTGATGTTTATCCAAATGATTCAAAGTTACTTAAAAATTCTTCAAAATGCGTTCTGCTTCAAGTAGTGTTCCATCAGTTGCAGTGAGTAGGGCCTGTCGTAATGATGGTAGCAAGGAGGGTTCATTTTTGAACATTGTGGTCCAGTAGCTGTTGTTATGGGAATAACGGACAAACAACTCTTCTCCTGCCTGAATTGGTCTTGTTGCCTTAAACCAGATGGTGTTTTCTCTTTTGGCAAACTCACAATTGATGCGTGTCTTCAATAGGCCTGAGAACTTTTCTGGAGCAAGAAAAAATGGAAAACTCCCATCTTGGATCCTCTGCCCTAGCCCAATTGGGCACAATTGGCCATCAATTTCAACTTCTGAACCACACACTGAAGTTTTTAAAACATAATTTGAGTCATATGTAAGGCTGTTGGTTGCAGGCCTAACTGGAGCTAATGGAGCGTAACTTGTTATAAACGTGGCCTTGCTGTATACACTTTATGGTGAAAAGACCATACCCTGTGCTTCGACCTGAAATCCCAACCACTGATGATGGACGTACTTGGAGATACTGTTCGCCAGTTGAAATGGTCTTGTATTGAAGTATTCCACCAGATGAGCTGTAAAATATACAACAACACATGTCACAAAAAGGTTTGTTATTATTCTTGTTGCTATGAATGATAATATTTTTTTTTGTTGTTGTTGTTATAAATGAGCTACTGATATCTATTATATCCCCAGTACTAAATTTTCCTATTTCACAAATTTATAACTTTTTCATAATAGTTCTAAGTAGAAGTGTGAGTCATTGTGAATTCACATATATTTCATGTAAAAGCTACTCAGGTATCAAATTTTGCAAATATTATCAATTGGTGTAACAATGGGCCATACATATTTATTATTCTAATAGCTGCTTATATACAGTGTATAGCAAAATCAACCAGCAAAGCACAACAGCACAGCAGTGAGAGTACTGCGGCCTTTCACCCCTGCCCCTCAAATCAATCACTGATGTGTGTGAAATAATTAAAGGAGCGATCTCAACAAAAATCTTTGAATGCACACCTCTGTAGAATGGAAGTTTCTGTCTAAGAGGTCCTGATTGATAACTGGTTAATTTTAAAAGTTTTTGTTATAAATTTACTTATATTTAGCTTAGAAGATAACTGTATGTACGATTGTGAACATTATTAAAAGACATGGAAAGCATTTTGGTTGAGACAGCTCATTTGATGTAGTGAGTGTCAGTGTCCATCTCTAGACTAACCACTAGTCTATTGATGAAAACTATAAAAATATTTGTTTATTTTTTTTTTTTTTTTTGTAGTTTGTATTGTGTATGCGTTTATTTGCTTGTTTATTTTTTATTCATCTACCTTTCAGAAGTCATGTCAATGACAAATCCATATGGTAACTCATTGACTTGACGTTGGTGTGAATTGTACTGTTGCCTGGTTGCACTCTCAAGTTGGCATTTACATTGTCGCTCATTCCAAGGTTTCAATCTGTTAACCAAACCAGTGTCGCTTATCAGTCTTAAAGGGAAGCCCATCTCTTCTAGTCTGTCAAATTCAATTGCTCTTATGTCCCTTTGACTTTCATCTGTGTCTGATTGGTCTCCACATCTCGCCCCCAAGACCATGTTTTTCTTCCACCTTGACCAGATGCATCCAAAATGGTTCTCCTTGGCAAGTTGTTGCATCCTAAGGAGTAGGCTGTCAGGACTATACCTAAAGATTAAAGTGATTCATTTCAGAAAGTTATCTATGATCATGCAGTCAATATATATGGTGAGTTTTTAATATTGTGATATACAGCATGTAATGATCTGTGATGGGCCCTAACATGAACTTTTGTTTATATAATCTTGACTAGCATCTTGTTTGAGATTTGAGTTTAGATGACGTAGCATTTTGGCATACATGAATATTTCCAAATCAAGCTGCATCTCAATTTAGAACTCAGAGTAAGGGGCTGTTTATATGGAGTGAGCCAGTTCAGTTTAAGAGGTCTCTTTTGTGTTCAAGCTATCAGAGCATAAAAACAAAAGAAACCAGTGCTGGCTCACTTCATATAAACAGGCCCTAAGTGCCCATGTTCAAGTTATGATATTTACATGCTGTTATTCATTTGCATTCTCTCAATCAAAGCATGAGGAGGAATACATACAATTATAATTTATTGAAAGGATTAATTATCAGTTCAATACAATTAGCCGGTTTCATATTGAAAAAGGGACTGGGTTCTTCATAAACAAAGCATAATTCATTAAAAAACATTTTCAAATAACAAAAACACAAGTCCCAATAAATTTATCTGTGTTTATCTGATCTTAACAAAACTTTCATCATTTATTCATTTTAACATGCAAACACAGGAAAATCCTGAAATAAAATAATTTTTAGAGTGCAAACAATTAAACTATAAAACTTAAAAATACGAAATAGTACAATTTATGATAATTCTATTGTTTTTTGTTTGTTTCATGGATTTATTGTTTGCATGCTACACTGACAAATACTAGCTATTCAGTTATGTCTATATGCCACTATCACTCAACTAGAACACAATTTACCCAGACAAAAAAAATAGCAATGTTCTGGTTGAGTGCTTAAGACAAATAGTTACTAAATAAGTCTGTATTTATTTTATGGTTTTCCTGTGTTTGTCCTAAATCAATAAAATTCTAACTAGTTCTTACTTTGTGTATACCACACAGAATCCTGATAGTACCAGTAAGGCATTCAGACTAAGGAGAAATGGGTAGTGGTTATTGGCAGCTCGTGGATTGGCCATGTTCAAGATTCTTCTCTTAACATTGGCTTCTTCAGTATGAAGTACCTCTATGATTGCTTCTATCATGGCTAACTCCTTATCGTTCGGGCATGCTGACCACACAAACCAAAATGAGGACAATGGTCTGTCATATCGGTCTGTTAGGATTTCTCTGTTTACTGAACGCTCGATGCACACACGACCTGTCCCTTGGGGCGCTGTAAAGCTATTTAAGTAGTAATGTAATGCCAGATGAGAGAGATGACCATTTCGTTGCTTACTAATGCTCCCATTATTGTTTATGAAACTAGTGGAAAACAATTCTGGGGCATCTACTGCAAATAGACGGTGGTGTTGGCTGAGATGAATGCTGTTTGGTGCCTGTAATATAGCTATACCATCACCATCATTGGGAACTAGCCTCGACAAAGGAAGTGGATCTGATAGATCTTGTGACTGGAGTGCACATGCATCTAGCTTGTATGGTGACATTGTGGTGTAGGCAGTACTTATACTTGATGGAACTACCATGCTTTCCTGAAGAAGATCTGCAATGAGTTGGGCAGTTGACTTGACTCCTGCTGTTGAAAAGTGATAAAGTGGTTCATTTACATAGGATAGCATTGGAAACTTTGCAACAGTCATGGCTACATATGTTGTTTCTCTCATGGTGCCTTCAGAGATGACACTTTGTCCACTTTTGCCGAGAACGTCAAAAAGACATTTAGTTGTAGGCCTTCCTCTAGATGTTGTAGGGACATGAGCACCAGACAGTTCTTTAAAGTGAGCATCAGCTCTCAATAGAAAGTCACCTGGGTAAAAGGTAAATCTGGCATTAGTTCCTGTCTTGTCATTAAATCAGTCATTCAACTACTGAGCCAATCATCCAACTAATCATTCATTCAGATATCTCAGTAGCAAGTAAGACAAACAATGGCAGATTTAATGGCAGGGTTTCGGTTGAGGGGTGGGGTGTTGTGGGGTGGTAGTGCACCCTATCCTGCAAGGATTTCAGGTCCTTCTTTTATCAAATGGTTTATCAGTCAATTAATCATTCAGTTCTTTCAATTGATCATTGTTGCTTTTGTTTTTAAATTGTTTGTTTTCTCTATTATTTGTTTGTTTGTTTAAGTAGTTTTTTTAGATGTTTTGTGCAGTTCTTTGTATAATTGTTTGTCTTTTTAATTGATTGTTTGCTTGATGTTTGTTTAATTGTCAGTCCGTCCGTCCGTCCGTACCTCCGTCCGTCCGTTTGTCTGTCTCTCTGTCTGTCTTTGCATGGTTCTCACCTATCTCTTTTGTCTGCTGTGTTGCAAGTTGTAATTTGTGCTCAGCAGCGCAGTTCATCTTTTCCATGACCTAATGAAACAAAAAAATATATATATCGCAAAATTAGAATTTCGATGTTTGACAAAGAATTTACCAATTATTTGCCTTATGTACATTTCCAATACTGACATGCATAACTGCAAGTACGTTTTTTGTTAGTTTTGAAAAATATAGGGCGTGATATAGAAATATAATATGCAAATGTGTTCTTATGCAGAAAAAAACATAATTAGCTTCATAAGACAGCAACTAAAATGTGTTGGGACAAGTAAAATTTGTACACTATTTGCTCAATCTAAAAATGCTCTAGAATCTGTAGTCACGGTTTTAAAATTTGTAGTAGAATTATGAAAAGAGAAAATCTAGGAATCGTCCTATTTTGAAATCGGATGCTACTCCCTTCCAAATATTGACTATCATTTTCAATTAATACTATTAAGAATAATTAAATATTAATAATGATTAATTGAAAATATTGAATGGATTAATTGGAAACCTGATTGGCGCCGATGTTTCGAACAACCAGTGCTTTCTTTGTATATTTATTTTATTTATTATTATATGTTGACGATAAAAAATGGGAAAATTATCACGTTTAAGTACGTTTTTGTTCTCCATCACGATTGACAAGTAAACCAATCCGAAGTATATAGTTTTATGCAGAATAATAATCAGTATGACATTCATAGTGCAAAGGTTCATGCTTGTCAAACAAAAACGTTCTAAACTTATTAAACTTAAGCAGTTAAGGCGCTTACAAGTGGTGGTGCGGATTCGTCTTCAATCGCTGTTGTTGCCCACTGAGCGAGCTCTCTTGCTTCGTCATTGCTAAAAGTTATTATTGACGATGGATTGTAATTTGTATTAAATCGGCAAGCGCTTAAGTAGTTAATGTACACTTTAACTCTTTTTTCGATGTCTTGTTGTCTTCCTAACTCTTTTGCCAGATATTTCGGGTCCTTGTTGTCCGAGAAATCTGCTACAATTTGGGGCTCTTGATTGTCTCTTGATGCATTGCTTCGCTGGAAAGAATCAGAATGTCACTGTTTGCTGTAGGCTTTTTTTAGAATTGTGATTTAGTTATGTCAAATAAATTATCAACATATTTTGGTACGTGATTGTCATTTATTACTTTGTAATTAGTTAAGGGTGGGAGGGGGGCTCTACCACTCTGCATTTTAGGGATGGGTGTGCTAATTGCGCTTAAAATTTCCATACCCTTCCTCAGACTAAAACCAGGGATTATATCTATCCCAAACAAATACAATAGTGTGTTAATCAAAACTTTTCATCTCTAAAAGATATCAAAACACCTACGTTTCAGTGCTATTCAAACTAAAAGGAAATCAAATCGCTAATTCCTAGCCCTAATAGTTACTACAGGCATCATGGATCGTTTACCCCCGAAGTCCCCCCCCCCCCCCCCCCCCCAGGAGGCTCACACGAGCAGCGCAAATGCAAGAATTAAAACGTTTTTCATATTCTGGCATTTTTAACGTATGAGTCGGTAAAAACGCTCACAAGTGTCGTGTAAGTGAAAGACTTTGCATTATTCGTGTAAACCAGGCTTAAAAGATACTAGGGTCTTAGGCGTGGTAAAGTATGATACCGGTTCCTTGATTTTGACCCCTAAGAGCTACGACGATCAACCCACCCGTTTCAAACTGAAGCTCAACCACTTCTCATCATGCATAATTTTTGAATTTTTGCCTTTATATTTAGGATAAACTATCACGGTATCATGTTTCATTAATATGGTACAAAAAAAAAGGGTTCGAATCAAACTATAGCGATATTTCTAACAATCTAGTAATTTGCATTTGAAAAAAATGATTTACTATATCTTGGTAAAATAACACTTTGTTCACATCCAAAACTGTTTTTTTTTTCCATAGATTTTAATGAATAATTACAATGGAATTGACAATATTTTTTTATTCTCGCAAAAAGCGTACTCCATTCAACGTTAGAACGCCGAAATCATAACCTTATCCCATACTAAAACGACCGAATTGTTACCCTATCCAAGTCATAAAACCATAAAAATGTCAAAAATGATAGTTTACCTAAGACCTAAAAGCCGAAAAATCATACCTCATACACTATAGCTGGACGCACTGGTCATACCCATAGCAAATATGGGAGAATAGCCCATACCCATTTTCAATATTGTGAAATATTGTTAACCATATTGCAATATTAATAATGATTAATTGAAAACATTAAATGGATTGATTGCAAACCTGGTTGGCCCCGATTTTTCGACGAACTCGTGTTTTTCGTCTTTTTATTGCGTTAGTTGGTTGATTGTCTGTTTCGAATTCGTTGGGAGTTTCTTGGTTCAACTGTGTACACGTTTGACTTTCTTCTATCTCGACGTCTGTTGAGACTGTGGGAGGAATTTCAATTTCTTGATCGAAACTATTGTGTTGATGACGGAAGCATTCGTGATCAATCTCTATCGCTTTTTCTCGAATTTGATCTGCGACTGAACGAAGTTGGGTGAATTCCGATGCTAATTGGTCTATTTTCTGTTGTACGAACTTGACGTAGTCACGAAATTCATTTACGGAGATCATGTTTGTGTATATATATCATATGTGTATTCAAGTATGCTTGTTTGTTTTCTAAACTGCTAGATTCGTGTTCAAGATTTTAAACCAAAAGGCATTTTCAAACCATCCAATCATGGAATTAATTTATTGTTTTATCCAATCAGATTCAAATCTTAATACACTGGCGACGTTTTAAAAAATGGCATACGTTAAAAACCTGCTATGAGTCAGACGGTGTTCAAATTGACCAATCGCATGAGTTTTTGTTAATTAATTCCATTTCGATAGCATTTGAAAGGCTTCTCGAAACGCACAATATTATTACGTTGAATTAAAATAGCCGTACATCGATGGATATAGGAAAAATGAATGATGGACCTTCATATCGATATCTGATCTGGATTGTACAAATCCCACCTACAACCAATAACCCTCCGCTTAATTCTACAACGGAATCAACAGAAATCAAGCCTATGAAGTTTGGCAGTAGACGTTTTCTATAAAGCTGTAGAAAAATTATAACCGTCTGAATCTTAATATACAGTATATTAATTTATAAGAATTAAATGTTTTCGTTAGCTAATAAACTATTTATAACTTACTAAGAACTGAATTCGGAACATAATTTGATTATATAAACCAAATTTAGGCTTTTAAAACGATCAGATTTGTCATCCATAATTTCTGAAACAATAACGGTGAGTTGCTCGATCAAATTTGTCAAAAAACCTTCCTTGAAGATCTCTCATTTATTGTGGGGCGCGAATAATCTTCGGAAAATTTCATTATATCGCATAAAAGATACCAAAAAGTGAGGATTGGGCAAATCTCATATTAAAAACCCCAAGAGATTTTTAACCCTAATAGATACGACAGGCATCCCGTTTACCCCAGGAGTCCCCCCAGGTTTTTCACACCAGCAACGCAAAAAATGACAAGAAATGATATGAAAATGTGAGTTAGTAAAAACGCAAAAACACAAGTGTAAATAAGACTTACATTTACGTCTAGTTTTTGGGCTTGCTAAAATGCGATACGTATATACCGGCTTATTGATTTTGACCCCTAAGAGCTACGAAGATCATCCGCGCCGTTTCAAACGGAAGCCCAACCCCTTCCCATCATGCATGATTTTTCACATTTTGCTTATAAGTAGTGGTCAATTAAACAGATAAAGTTAAGTTGACAGGGTTTATAAATATATTCACCGTAAAGGGCCGGGTAATAACTATCGAGTTATCAGGTTTGATTAATTATAAAATAGTATAAAGGGGGATTCGAATCAAACTACAAAATGAAAGGCAAATAACTTTTTATTCACTAACAAGATATAAAATGAAATATACATTTATTTTCTCTCAAACGTTCCGTTTGTGATAAACCGCGTTGTGATGTTGTTGTTGTTTTTATGTATATTCCAAAGTTTTTAATCCAAAAAAATAGAAAATAGCTTAAGTCCCTTTATTGCTCAACCCATGAAGCCGGCTGAGTCCAATTATATTCTTCCTTGTTTTTTTCTTTGACAAACTTCTTAAAATCATAATTTATACTATCGTAGTGTTCATCTGCTTTTCTGACATGCTCACGTTTTAACCTTTGTGCATTTTCCTTCTCCTTCTCGTCTTTCGAAAATTTTGTTATCATTAAATATGCATCGCACATTCCACACGTATCAACGTAAGGCTTGCGAAACGAAAGTCTAAATTGACGAAATATACTTCTGTACGTGGTGTATGATAAGCTCACTTGTGTGCCTTCTTCTTTTTTTCTTCGAAATTGTCGCCAGAGTTCAGCAACTGATAATGTTGAATCGAGAAACTCTCTATCTCTTGTTTTTTCTCTGGCATAGTGTGAATCTTCTCGATCATAGCTCCGTATGTGGGCAACAACCTTCAAATTGTAATGAGATATGAACAAAAATTAGTTTAGTTTTCTGTAAAAATTATTACTTGCGTTAACTGCGTCGTTGTTAACGTAGCAGGGAACAAAATCGAGGTGACTTTTTGAACGTCACGTTACAAGGAAAGTTTAGGTGTTAACCCTAGAACATTATATATTTTCTGAAAGCTAAAAAAACATTATGTGGCTATGTGGTTTGATATAATTGATTAAGTTTTAACTAGTAACTTATTAAATTTTGAACAAAAAATGAGCGGTCATTTTTAAAAAGATTATCGTCACTCAAAAATTACTTAATCACCATAAAAGCTATTTTGCTTCGTTACCAAACGCATCAAATAGGGCTGCGCGGCCGTTCTAAAAATAAATGTCACGCCATTAGATCCCCCGCCTGACTCAGACAACATTGAGGTCAACTCTCTGAGTAAATGTATGGAAGATTACTGATACGGTCGCTATTTTTCTTTAATTTCGCGTTCGATACGTAAAATATGGTTAGCACAAAACATTGCTGTTGGGGGCAATGTAGAAGCGATTCAAGATATCCAAATAGATTGCCAAAATATTTTCAAGAAATGGTGAAATTAGGACAAAAAGTTTTCATACCGTACAATTGTCAAGCCTTCGCAAGACCTTGAGCGTTGTAACAGATGGATTAGGGCTTGCTCTCGTAAGCATTTTAAGGCGGTATTACCGTGGAGAATATAACTTTTTTGTTTGTTACTTAATTTACAAAACATGAAATGTACAATTGTTATTTTTTTATTGCAAGTCTACATATATACAAAGCATAAAAATAGCAATATGTACAATAGCAAGAGTGCTACATGTGCTGCATTTTTTTCTTTAATAATATGCTTCATTATTTTATAAACTGGAACAGAGAGAAAGGGAAATGGTAAAAAATATATATATTATTGTGAATATAAAGTTTCTATAATGCATATCTGCATGGATTATTTTCAAACTTATATGTATTCACAAAAATATTTGCAAAAAAAAAATAGACTTTAAATGCTAAGAAACAAGGCCTTGACATGGATGCACAGGATGCACAAATAACTGCACCAGTATGGACTGAAAATGTTATTACAATATTGTGTGGCAAATCAGTTTCCATAGAAGACCAAACGTGAGCGCGAACAAAATAATAATTAATCTTCGGTCTTAATATCCGAGACGTCGTGTACAAATCTACAAGTCTACATATTTTCGTCCATTCTTGATCAGCTTGTCTGTCACATGTCCAAGTCTTTCTACTTCTTCTATTTTAGAAAATGTTTCTGAGTTCAAATAATTCTTATAATCGGGATACGATGGAAGTGATTCTACTGCGTATAGTATATGTAGCCGTAGTTAATCTGCGCCGGTTTATGGTAAGATGGACATGATTTCCAGCCAGAATTCAGTATATTTGGAACTTTAATTGAACAGCTTGAAGACGTAAGTTTGCTAGAATCATCTTTTCTTGTTTCTTTTTGAATTTTAAGATCGAGCCATTTTACACCATCAATACTTGGTCAAGAGTTCGATGGTTTCCTGACGCTATACAATCACGAACGCGCTCGACAAGATCGGGCCGTTTTCATGAGAGATTTTGTTCTCTAGATTTTAACCAGCGTTTCAATTGATCGACAGTATAATTATTTGGGTCTCCCTCTAGCTCACAACCAGGAACTCCGTCATTTTCTGTTAAAAAACAACCTTTTTGGAGCTCATTTAGAAACGGCATGCTAATTCCACCCATACATTTCTTTAGTAACAAGGTCACAAGTTTGTCTGAGTCACGGTAGGGGGTCTTTTCCCGTGACGTCATGGCCGCGCAGCCCTATTAAAAACCGTATCTCATATTTGTAGGATGGTTTTTCATTTTAGAGATCAAAAATCAAAAATCAATTAAAAATAACAAAGACCTAAATCGAAAAACTGAGACACGGTTTTTAAATTGATGATGTTGGTGACAGGCTAGAATAGTTTTCTCTCTGATAAAATAATTTTTAAGTAAGAATAAAATGACCGCTTATTTTTTGTTCAAAACTTAAAAAGTTACTAATTAAAACTTAGTCAATCATCTAAATTACACAACCATATTATTATCATTATTATTTTAGCTTTCAGAAAATGTATACTTTTCTAGGGTTAACTTCTAAACATTACATGTAACATGACTTTCAAAAAAAAATCACATCGATTTTGTTCCCTGCTACTTTCAGGCTGGGTTAATATTGCTAATTCCTCTGTTTAGTTTTGCGCACGTCTAATACGCAAATTATGGTAATGGTTTAGAAAAGACAGCGAGTCGAAAATAGTTGCGAAATTAGTTTGAATTCTACTTACTCCTAAAATATTACTTTTTATACCTCTGCTTTTATTATTAACGGGACTTTTTTCTGGTTTCTGTTGTTTCTTCTTTGGTCTTCTAAAACACGACCAGAGAACGGCTGAATCTTTTTTTAGCAGAACTTGTATTCTTTTTCTTCCTATTCCAAATATCTTGAGGAAAGCAGTCTTGCATACTTTAACTTTATCCAGGCCAGTGGCACCTCGAACATGATATGTTATCTTATTTCTCTGAGTTCGCAGCTTAATGTCTATAAGAGATACCAAGAAAGAGTTTTGTTCGTCGTAAAGTTTACGGTCAAAGTCTCTCCTTATAGTTGCTATGACTCGATGGCCGTGGTTTAAAAGACACGTGCCTTCAGTGCAGCATTGCAAGGTCATATTTTGAACATTGGGATATGGCCTGTTTTTTCTTGCTGAGGGTCTTGTCTTTTTTCTGCTTTTTGTTTTTTGCTTTTTTGCTCTTGGTAAACGATTTTCATGGTTACTTGTAATTCTTCGTCGAACATGTTTTTCAGGATCAAATTTATATTCGAATCCGGTTTTCTCCTCCATTCTGGCTAGCAAATCGGTTGGGAGCTTTACGTTGATCGACTATCTCGTCAAGTGTCTAAGTGTGAAATGATGACTAGAAAGCATCAGCGAGATTAACAATATTCCTTATTCCTTATTGGATGGTTATGAATATCGATCGCAATGGGATTTGTGCTTTCATTAGGATGAATAAAACCTTTGATCTGTCTCGGCTTCGCGGCAAACTTGTCACCTATTGTTTTTCATCCTTTTGTCTGTCTGTTCTTTGTTGATCTCTCATTGACCATTTCACAACTGTCTTAGTAATATATTCAATGTACAACAATGCTCCACAAAGGCCTACAGACAAAGGAGATATGGGGGACACAAGTCCGCAGGTTGTGGAGTGTGATGTACGCCATATATAACCGAGGGAGGGGAAGGGCGGGAAAGACCAGCGCCTGAAACTGTAACCCCCTCCCTGAGTTACGTACTGTCAGCACATTTCCGCTTGAGATTTGCTGATCAACCGACGAGTGTGTTACCCTTATTGTTGTGCCTATTATATACCCCTTGTCACGCATGATTGCACATTGAATAGTAATATATTCAATGTACAACAATGCTCCACAAAGGCCTACAGACAAAGGAGATATGGGGGACACAAGTCCTTGGTAAGGCTGATACGACCTATCATTAATTGAGTGGGCTATTTTTACAAACCTTGCTAGTCAACATTTTACTTTCTATTCCCTTAACTTATTGTTTCCTCTTCTTTATGTGAATATTAACTCTTGCCGTTAGTAGTTTTGCCGGTTTGCGATCCCTCAACTCATTCTTGTGAAAGACTACCCTTAACTTATCACATCGAATTACTCAGCGGCAAATGCTGGGGTAAACCCTATCAGCAAGTTTCTCTCTTGAAACCCGGCACCAAGCTTTTGCACGAGCGCGGTGTCATCGAAACCGACATCCGATATTTTATCCACTTGGGTATAATGGTCAACCATTTGCGTAGTCTGCCACCCGATGTGGTGGGCAACCTGTTCCTTTGATGCACCCAGAAGCCTCAGAAGAATTGCAGTGTCGCTCCTGAAGCTGTTTCACCCTCGTGAATTCCGAGTATGGTTAAGTCAATGCTGAGTCTGGATTGGACAGCGTGATGGAGGAAAGGTTCGTCTTTTATGCCCCCTTTTGGGTTGGTCGAGCGAAATAGGAACCCTCTAGCAAGGTTGACCCCCCAATACATCAGCAACGGCCACAAAGTTAACTTTGTATTTGTACCCCTGAGTGTTTCGCCGATACGCTGGTGAATTATTAGATTCTCGAGATCAGCACTTTGTAGTGTTTCGTAGGTTTTTAGCCTCCCCAAGTCGGATGCTCTCGCGCCAGTTGAAAAGCTCAATGTAAAGAAAGCTAGGTCACGAGTGTAGACAAAGCGGCTCAATGGGGATAGGCTTGTGTCCGCTAATAGAGTGCGCAGGTATCGCATAAAGCGTAGAAATGTGTCCCGAAACAGTGGGGGTGCCTGCGTGGAGGGGGTACGGGCCTGTGCTCGTTCCAGACGAATGGACTTCAGGTAGGACTGGATAGAATGATGAATCACGGGACTGCCTTGAGACGAAAAATCATCCCATCCGTGCGAGTGACCCGAAAAACGGAAAATTGACCGTAGTCCCGATGATGCTATCAACTGAGCCTGCAACGAGCCTGAATTGACAATGGCAAGGGTGCTTTCCTGTCGAACCGAGGAATGGGCAATTACCACGATGAACTTGGGTCTTCCCCTTACGGTCCTTCCAAACGAGGAAACGGAGTACATCATTGGGGTTAACAGAACCTAACGTTTTTGACCATGGGAGAGCTGACAAGAAAGTTTCAAGCTCCCGCTCTAGTTGCCCCTTTTGCTTTTCGTAGGCTCTACTCGCCCGGGAGCGCTGCAGTTCTCTGAGGCGAGAATCAATGGCGTCAACATCTTGTTCGAGTCTCTTCGAGGGGTTATCGCATCCAGGAGGCTGACGGGACCAACCGCACTGCTGGTAAAACCGAAAGCAGTTGTCCTTCGGGTACGCACATCTAGGGCATCTGATGGGCGGCCGCCAGACCCGTGGGACACCCTACACAACAGAAAGGAGCTTAGACCAGACTAGTGGACTAGGCGGCTAACTACACAAAATGAACAACAACAGAAGCCACTAACAACTAACCCACAGTAGATCAAATTCCTTTATTAGATTAATTCCAGCCCCGCGGGGGCTATATATCCGGAATCCCCGGCACTGCGTAATGGCCGCTTTTGGTTTTGATTTATTTGATTTATTTTATTATTATTATTACTATTATTATTATTATTATTATTATTCACATTTTGTCTGATAGTACATTATGATTGTTGCCGGAACCAAACCTTGGTCCTTGGGCTTAAAAAAAAAAAAAATAATTAAAATAAATAAATAAATATAAATTAAATAATTTACAAAATACATAAATAAAAAAAATTACACTTATAAAGATATTGACAGAACTCTCCTTAATATGTGAGCAGTTCCGAGCAAAAACTATTTTTTGTATCTGTATACAGTCTAAAGATGTTGGCAGTTTCTTGACATGTTTAGTTAGTGACTTCCTTACAATTCCCAATGCTCCCAAAATAATTGGTATGGTAATTGTCTGCATCTGCCACATTTTTGTTATTTCTATCTCGCGGTCCTTATATTTGGATCGTTATTATTATTATTATTATTATTATAAATTTTTTTAACGAACCATAATGAATAATTATGACATACTACTGATTCTCATTATACAGGAGAAAATGAGCAATATTAATTGACCGTGGGGGTAACAGCCGTGATTACAATGACCAGTGAGTAGCGATACAATGTAACAGTCTATTAACAACGATCATCAAAGCCTGAAAGCCCATAGGCCCCCTAGTAGCTCTAGGCGTTCCCATGCTTGCGGGGATAACATCGCGTCACTGGTTGAGAATGCTCTTGAGGGAGCGTCCGCCACGTTTTCTTTTGAGGGGACATAGTAAATCACTAGTACAAGGTTATAGTGCAAAGCCGTCTCATAGATCGCCCGAACAACATCTGACAGTTCTTTACTCTTGACGTTTCCAAGACTGTACGAGAGCGAGGCTATCAACGTGGCAATCGACTCTGTGTTTGAGCTCGTTGCCCGAGAGCAAGAGTATACCCGAGGGATGTCAACACTGATACAGCTATGTAGGCGGCTGCTTCCGCTTTTTGGAAGTTAGACCACTGGCATGATGATGGAGTGGCTAGCTGGCCTATATGTCTATCGTCGATGTACTGGCTACACGGGACGCCCAGCGAGCGTATGTAACTGGTGGCAATCAGGCCTACTGAGTGATAGACAAACGCACTTGCCTTCCAACCAAATGGCAGAGTCCGGTAAACAAAATAGCATCCTTTCCAAGCTAACCCAAATAATGGTTGGCTATCGTCCGTAAGAAGTATGTAGTCGTATCCGCTTTTGTCGTCACACACGCTTTGGAAATGCCCGCGCTCAACTGATAACGAGGCAAATCCGAGAGATAATCAAGCGAAAAAGGAAGATCCTTTAACCACAAGTTCAGAAACCGTTCATCGTAGCACATGCGAGGTTTGGTTGGTTCTACGGTTATCGGCATAACCAGGTGCCGTGGGTCAACCTCGTCAACTAAACCTCAGAAACGCAACGAACCATTGTTTACTCTTTCAACAAATATTATCGGAGATAAATGATTCGAATTTTGAACACGACGTGCAGTTCTGGAAGGATCGACGAGGAGGTAGAGGTGAATCGTGATCTTGCCCGTCAAAACGTCCCTTAAAATGGAATAGAAACTCCCAGGCATTAACACGGTCAACGACAAGAGATAGCACCTCAGTACTTGCAACCGACCATGGTGAGGGGCCTGGGCCGACAATCTCGATGGGCTTGTTTTCACAGTTGCACCAGCGGGCTTTGCCCTCCTGCACAGGTTTGTTTAACAAATGAGAAAAAACCAAACTTGGCGCGTTTGACGAGATCAAAACAAACCTTTAATGGATGAATCAATAAGTTTGCAACGAGCAAACAAAGTGACGAGACGAAAAGCACAAAGAACTGGCAAAGCTACAGCCCACCGAGAATGTCGGCCCCAGGCAACCCCTAAGGGCATAAAAGGCATTAGACGCCCGCACCTAAGAGCACGACAAACTGGCGAGAAAAATGGTAAAAAAAAAAAAGACCTTGTGAAGCATGTTCTAATTCCCATGACACATACGAGAGGCAAATACATAAATAAATGTAGAGGATAATACGTGTGGAAATAAACCTGATACAAGGAGTCGACTCTAACGATTTAACGGCTTAGGAAGTGAGTGATTTCGTGTAAAAAAACAAAAACAAAAAACCAAAAGAAAAACCAGACAAACAACAACAACAGAACAGATTGTCAAGACGCATGAGAGACTTTGACTTTATTCAAATCCCGTGAATTGGTTACAATTAAATTCCATTTGTAGTGAGAAAGCAAAAAACCTGCAATGTGTGAAAGCAAATTGGACTTGGGGAACATGCACGTGAAATTGAGCTAAATCCAATGCGTTATGTCCATGAAACCCGAATGGGACTTATCGACGCCCGCCGTTAGGGCAGTTTCTTTGGAAATGCCCCCCCTGGACACAGTTGAAGCAGCGTAGTCTTCCCCCACCCCTATGGGGAGCTCTACCTGCCCTCTAAATACTGGCCTCTGGTAGGGGTAAAAAGCCGGAGCCTGGGAGCTGGCAGCCTAAGAAGACTTCACTATTTTAGCTAACCGCGGAGGTCTTCTTTTTAATGTCTTACAATTCTCTCTTCATGGCCTCAAACCTTGTCTCGAGCTGAAATAAATACGGAGAGCGACAGTCAGTAAACAGTACTTCTCGTCACAACATTTTAAACAAATGCCTGTTGTAGGTTGCGGGCTTCCTGTGTCATTTTGGGCTTCCCGCCAACTGGGGCCATGCTTTTGACCTTTAGAGTCGCGGTCAAGTTTTAATAAAGTCTTGGCTAATATCGTTTTAATCTTAAATGACTAGCAGCCACAACTGCTATCTAGACAAAACCTAATGACTAGCAGCCACAACTGCTAAGTACAACATCTTAAATGACTAGCAGCCCCAACTGCTAACTACACAAAATCTTATAAGACTAGCAGCCCCAACTGCTAATTACACAGCCCCAACTGCTAACTACACAAAATCTTATAAGACTAGCAGCCACAACTGCCATTTACCCATTATCTTATATGACTAGCAGCCCCAACTGCTATCCACTCAAAAACCTTATGACTAGCAGCCACAACTGCTAATTACACAATCTTAAATGACTAGCAGCCCCAACTGCTAATTAGACAAAATCTTATAAGACTAGCCCGGGGGGGTACTCCCTTCAGATCTGGGTAGGGGTGTTCCGCTGGGATCTTGTAGGGGTTACCCTGTTTATGACAAAAAATACGTAACTTCCATACCCTGTTTACGACAAACTACAATTGTTTACAAACATTATATGATTTGTATAAATATATCAATTCAGACACACGTGCAGCTCTTGTTTTTAAAAGTCAACGATCTTATTCCTGCCGATTTCCTGAATTCAAACTAATTTCTCTCATTTTTTTGGACCCTGATTATGACAGAAAATTTGGATTAAATCGGAAATAGAGTAGAATTAGATACCCTGTTCATGACACCAAGGTCGAAAAACCATACCCTGTTCAGCGGATCATCCCCGTATAGTCGATATAGGGTAGTACCCCCCCCGGGAAGACTAGCAGCCACAACTGCCATTTACCCATAATCTTATATGACTAGCAGCCCCAACTGCTATCTACACAAAAACCTTATGACTGGCAGCCACAACTGCTAATTACAAAATCTTAAAATGACTAGCAGCCCCAACTGCTAACTACACAAAAAATCTTATAAGACTAGCAGCCACAACTGCCATTTACCACTTATCTTATATGACGAGCAGCCACAACTGCTAATTACACAATCTTAAAGAATGACTAGCAGCCCCAACTGCTATCTACACAAAAACCTTATGACTAGCAGCCACAACTGCTTATTACACAATCTTAAAGAAAGACTAGCAGCCCCAACTGCTATATACACAAAAACCTTATGACTAGCAGCCACAACTGCTAATTACACAATCTTAAAATGACTAGCAGCCCCAACTGCTAGCTACACAAAATCTTATAAGACTAGCAGCCACAACTGCCATTTACCACTTATCTTATGACGAGCAGCCACAACTGCTAATTACACAATCTTAAAGAATGACTTGCAGCCCCAACTGCTAACTACACAAAATCTTATAAGACTAGCAGCCACAACTGCTGTTTACACAAAATCTTAAAAGACTAGCAGCCACAACTGCTATTTGCACATTAACTAGTATGACTAGCAGCCACAACTGCGATAAAAGACCTGTAGTATACTGTATAATAGCACAACTAGCATGCAGCCCCGGCTGCTAAAATTCGTACAATGGAGTCGCCCGTAATGCGATTAGCATACTGATGAAGTGAATAGACCGCGAAACAATTTGATTATAATCTTTCCCTTTTGTGTGTATATGAAAAGCGTTAAACCCACTAAAGAATTTACATAAAGCTGTTAATGAACCGGAAAGTTACGCCCCCAAACCAGGATAACAACTAATGCAAATTACCTAGGAAAGATGACTGCACTTTAACCGTAGGTAAATTGAAAAGGAAACGGATAACAAATAAAAAGTGACTGGACGTAAATGTACAGAAGTACAACAGAAAAACAACAACTGCCCGGGGAAAGCTAATAATACCGCACAAGAAAGCAGGCCCGAACCAAGGATAACGACAAATATAAATTACCTAGGACAAACGAGTGAACTATAACCATAGGTAAAATTGCAAAGTAAAGCGGCAGCAAATAAAGCCGAACAAGGGATAACGACAAATGTAAATAACCCAGGAAAAGCGAGTGAACTACAACCTTAGGTAAAATTGCAAAGTAAAGCGAAAGCAAATAAAGCAAATGAACGTGAATGTGCAAAGATACCACGTGCGAGAGGGAGAGAAAAAAACAACCTACTCGCTGGAAGTTAAAGCAGTTAAAGCCCGGGAAAATAAATTACCTCTTCAGCATTCGCTGGCCTAGGTGGTTCAGCAGGTTAAGACGCCGCGTTTTCTTCACCGTATGTCGGCAAGGCCGGCAAAACTACAGGAATTTGAGGTTCTACGGCGTGTTCTTGGTCCGCCATGATGCGAAGCATTTGCTGATCAACCGACGAGTGTGTTACCCTTATTGTTGTGCCTATTATATACCCCTTGTCACGCATGATTGCACATTGAATATTCACCCTATTCTCTTCTGTTCTTTCCACTTGCTCCGACAAAAGACTAACGTTGAAAAATTCATTCCTATGGGCCAGTGGATCGAAATACAGGACAGTGCGAAATGATTTTTAGACGACAACAGACCATAGAGACACCGATTGACTATGTAAACTTGATCAATACCAAATTAAGTCCTCGGATACACTGGATCGAGATGGAGCAAAGCCATTTTAAATGCCATTCTAAGTGGCTCAGTGGAAAATACTTTGAACAAAGGAAAGACATACATGGTCATCCATGTCACTTTAGCGAAATGGTACATTTTAATTTTGGCATAGGTGAACGAGTAGACCCCAACGATAATGAAGTAAAGGTATTTAGTCACCCTGGATTTGTGTGGATGAGAAGGACTCTAAATCTCGAAGAAGAACCAACTGTACTTGATCTCAGGATAGCTGCCGCACAAGAAAACGTCCTGGACAGGAACAACTTAAAGTTGCTTAATAACAGACCAATTAAGTTATCAGAAAAAAAATGTCGCGATCTACTCAACTTGTGCAATTATCTTAGCCCTGATGCTAAAGCTTATTACCAAAACATTGCCAAAAACAAGTAGACTTCATTCGAATACTTTCAGACCAGACGCCATTTTGTTTTTGAAATGTTAAGTCTGTGGGGAACTGGTAGCTAGTCAATGTGCCCAACGAGACGAAAACCACCACTACTCATTTAATAGTTATAAAGCAATTTATTTTAACCTAATAGTTTTATTATCTCATATTTACAAGTCAAAATGGCAAGGGCAATATTTATCTATTTGCAATGTTCCAATATCAGATATTTACAAGTCAAAATGGTAAGGAAAAACTGTTAATCTATTTGCAATTTTTTGATGTATTCAAGTCACAATGACAGAGAAAAGTATTAAGCTATTTACAATGTTTCTAATGGCCATATTCGCAAAAAATAGAGTTATTTATTTTCTTTTTTATCTAAAAAATGAAAAGATTAATTTAGACCAATATGTAGCAGACTACATATACTTATAAATATGTGTGCATAACTCTAATTTCCACGAACTGGCCCATACAAATGAGAGCAAGCCTTTAAAAGTTGGTATACATTCTTCCTCTTTGATGAATAGTCATCCCAATGTCCCATCAGTTGAGCTTGGAGGTTACGGTACTGTCGTCTTTGGGTGCGTTTTAACTTATGGTCTGCAACCAGTCTAACCTGCAGAGTGACCAGCTCTGCCTCTCTTCTCAACACCTCAATCATTAAATACATTGGAAGATGGACTTTTCCATTAGCTATACGGTTCAGGCCATTGTGCCAGCCTTCGACATCGTTGTTTGTCCTAATGGCCTGACCGTAGACGCTCCATTCCTTTGGTGGGAAGTTGGTATTATCTATCCACTGGTGACGGACATACTGGGTTAGATGGATAAGGGCTCGTGAAGATGCTTTCTGTTCTAGATAAGTAAAAACCTCTCCAATTTCTTGATGTGGGAGGAAAGGAAGGGCCAACAAATTTCTTATGTAGCGATGGGTTGCATCGTTCTGTGTGTATGCCACTGTTAGACCAAGTTCCTGCGCCTGTTAAATATAGAATAGTACATAGTAAGAGTATGTATTCATATGAGAACAATGAAGATTGGCCATCATTATTAAATATCATTACGAATAACAATGAATCAATCGTTCTCACAGGCAACATCACATGTATATACTATGTGATGTGACACAATCAGAGGTCCAACGTGAAATCAATAAGCTAAGAACTGACTGCTCAACTGGACCTGATCAGATTCCTATAAAATTCCTTAAACCAGTTGCAGAACACTTATCAGGACCTCTTACTCATACAATAAACACTTGTATTCGCTCTTCGTACTTTCCAGAAGCATGGAAAATTGCTAGGGTATCACCAATACCAAAAATTGATCAACCTAAATCTCTAAAGGATTACAGACCTGTCTCCATCCTTCCTGTATTGTCCAAAGTTTTTGAAAGGCTGGTTTCGAAACAAATGATCTGCTTTATCGAAAGTAATGCACTGTTTAGGGACAACATCACAGGTTTCCGCAAGGGACATTCAACTACTACAACACTACTGAATATTAGAGATTGCATCATTCGTGCAATGAAAAGAGGAGAGGTGACGTTAATGGTACTGGCAGATTACTCGAAGGCGTTTGATACCATCAGCTTCAAATCAACCATCAGTAAGATGCACTCCATGGGATTTTCTAAGGACTTTCTTATCTGGATGACATCTTACCTAGAAGGCAGGAAACAATTCGTGCAAATTGATGATAACGTCTCAGAACGATCTAAAACACGCTTTGGAGTTCCACAGGGATCTATCCTTGGTCCACTTATTTTTAATATATATGTATCTGATTTGCAATCAAAAGTGGATGGCCAATGCTTTCAATATGCTGATGATACAACCCTACTACATCACTCTTCTCCACAAGATCTACAAAGGTGTGCTCACATGGTAAACAGAGACATTGAAAAGTTAATAGATTATTCAAAGAACTCTAATCTAGCATTAAACTCAAACAAAACTAAATGGATGCTGCTTTCTACCAAACAGATGTCAATAAAGCAGCAATTAGAACATGTTCCTGTCAACATCAAATCCTGTGATCAACCACTTGAAAGAGTATCAAACACAAAGCTTCTTGGCGTACACATCAACCAGCATTTGACTTGGCAGGATCATATCACCAATACGCTGTCTTCTTGCTATGGAACTTTATCTGTATTGAGAAAGGTAAAGAACTTTGCACCAAAGCACATCAGAAAGAATTTGGTAGAAAGCTTAGTACTATCAAAGCTAGACTACTGTAACACTGTGTTTGGTAATACCATCCAACAGTACCAAATACAACGCCTACAAAGAGTGCAAAATAGCTGTGCTGGATTTGTTTTATCTAGATATGCACAAACAAACGACCTGAAAAGTCTTGGATGGTTACCCGTAAGGCAAAGACTCGAACTGAGTGCTGCAAAACTTGCACATAAATCATTATACCATGAGAACGTTCCTTTAAAGATAAATGAACACATTGTTTTGTCATACAATTTAAGATCTCTGACAGCACCTAAAGTAGAACAAGCTAATCAGTTTGAAAAAGGAACATTTCAAGACCAGGCCTCACAATCTTTTAACAATTTACCTCCAGATTTGAGGAAATGTGAGGACAGTTTAATGTTTTCAAAAAAGTTGAAAAGCCACTTGTTTAACTTGTAATTATGCAATTATCTTGTAATTTTTTAACATTTTTCTTTTATCTTTTAAATGTTTTGTAATCTTTGTAATAATTAGTAGGTGAAGAGCCACCTAGTGGATATACTACTAATAAATCCGTTATTATTATTATTATTATTATTATTATTATTATTATACTGTAACTACTATTCCATCAAGTTCTTTGTCATGAAGTATAAAACCAGTAGACTTGCATACCTTACGACACACTGCCTGGCTCCAGTGGAATACACATCCCATTCTTTCAACACCTAGGACAGTCCTTACTGCTCCCCACATAGCCAGTTCAAAATCCATAACAACTCTGGTTACTTCAGGATTACAGGGGAGAATTCCAACAATCATCTGTAGCATATGGGAATCTGTTATCTGCACTATTTAATTCTACCTGAACTTTTACTAATTAAACGTAAATAAACTTCTTAACTTCTTAACGGACTGGTTTGTAGTAATCGTAAGTAGACAAGAAAATTCAAGAGAAAAATAAATAAAAACATAAGAAAGCTTTATTTTCATTGTTTTATTTTGCTTGTGAAATACTACATAATCTAGCATGTTTTTTATATCTCGGGCGTAACGTCTCCCAAACTCGGGCGTACTGGCTTCGGGCGTTCTGACTCTCGGGCGTAACGACCGGATACCCTTCATTCAAGTATCAGAGTGGTTTTCAAAAATTCGTGAAACAAGTAATATTATTTCCTACCTATTATTCATTGATTTTAAAAAAAGAAAAAAATGAAATTAGAGTTCGCCCTGGAAAATTTAGCATCACTTAAGTAATTATTTTACGGCTTTATGAAAACCACTCTATTTTTCAGTCATGTGACGCTGTTGATAAAACGTTATTGTAAAAATCACAGAACATAAAAAATAGATAGAATTGCCACACAATGTATTATAGAACTATCGTTTCATTCACTGTTAACTACCCAGAACAATAACAAGTGAAATAAATTGATCAGCTAATAAAGTTTGTCTTAATAATTTTATGATTTATCAAAGTAGATCCGTTTGAAATAGCGCACATTTTTAGTTTTTTATGATAAACTATGGACAATCATGAAATTCAAACACAAAAGCGCTAAATATATCACTTTCAGATTTACTATTTTGTGAGCTATTTGCTGATTTTTGAAAACAAAATGTAAGGTATAAACGGATAGAGCGCGCATAGTTATAACTGCAACTAAAACAATAAAACAACAACAGACAAGAATAAGATTATTTATTAACAATACGTAAATAGCATATATTGTTTTAAACACTTCTTCGATTATTTTCACCGTGACAGTAAATCATTTCATGAAGAAAATCTGCCAAAGTAAAGACCCATTTACAATAACGCGCAATTTCATTGAAATTTTATAAAAACGTTTTTTTAGTCAGAAAATACAAAATAAGCGGTCGCACAGAACATGTCTATTGTTTTCGAGTGAAATCATTGCGATAATTTTGAGTGTGTACGTTTGAATTTGCTGCGATTATCGCCACGATATTTGCAGTCTGTCCACTCATGCAATTTTGGCTTTCAACTTGATCACAGCGATGATCGTGCGAGAATCGCACTGCAAAATTTGCTAATGTAGTAAACGAGCCTTCATTTCCTTTAGATCAGGTTACAAATTATTTATTTATTTATTTATTTTTTTTTCAAAATGCGATGTATTTTCGGAAAATCAACATATGGAAAAAACCGCGGCCTGGCAAAGCGCACAGTAAATGCACGGTATAGTTACAATCCATGCGTACAGTCCCAAACAATCCATAGTAAAAGCTTTCGGCAGAAAGCATGACTCTTGTTTTTTTCATTGTTCAATTGTTAACTAAATATATTTTTTTCAACGATAAATAGGTTATCGTCATATGCTAAATCGTTGCGACATAGCAGGGTTAAAACCATATTCTGAAAACGCACCTTAAAAGAATATCTTCTCTAGCTTGCATTAGATAAAAAATGAAGATCATCTTGGAAATTGTGTTTAAGAAAATCACTTTAGTAATAATTAACTAACACCTAAACTAGTACCACCAAAAACAGAAATAAACAGAGAACTAAACAATCAAACAAACAAGAAAGGTGAGATTCTGAATCTTGAGTAGATGTCCTGTCCTGTGTTGTTGGTATTTTGGTGTTTTCTTTATAAGAACGATGTAGCTTCGGTCGTATATGTCCTGCAAAAAAATCACCAAAATCATTGAAAACTAGTATTCCAACTTCTCATATGACAAAGATGGTCTATAAAATAAAATATTCATTTCATTTTTCTTTTTTAGGGGTAGAGAGTAGATTGTTCTACCCTTCTCTTTTGGAGAGCATAACGTTAAGCCTTGATTACACATATCTGTGTAATTTTAACTTGGTCAATTATTGATACGCAAAGATGTACATTAGCATGCAGCAAGAATCTAAGACCTGAAACGTGAAAGAGGGCAACAATGAAAGAATGTCTAGTTAAATGACCACAACATAGAGAAATTGCGTTCAATAAAATCCATAGTGCATTTAAAGATGGGAAATTTCAATTGTGACTTGTAAAGAAAATCGCTCACCTCCTATAGTATTAATAGTCGCAGTTAACAGTACCAAAACGTAGTGTAACGTCACTGACAACGGACGCAAAAGGTCAACCTGGGACACCTGCAGATAGAAAAGATCAGCTCACATCAAAATACTAGCAAAACGTTAGTATTTTGCACGACACAAATGAGTTTATCCGAAAATGGGCGCACAACATGAGCCGTGAAAACTTAAAATGGGTCTACTTTGCTAAGCCCCTTTTGATACATAACAGTTAGACGCAATGTTGTCTATGTTGCATTTCTCCTCTGATATAGAATAAAGTAGATTTCACCATTCAGATTAGTCGTAACTGGCGATTTAAAAAAATACTATATTAAAATATTTCCCTCTGTTCTATCTAATTGTTATTGTAAGATAGATCTGTATGAGTGATAACAAAAATCCATGTGCTATGGAGATGGATGAATGAAAATGAAGATTAAGTGTCGTCTGAATCCGGGCGAAGGAGTCTGCTAAAAGAAACAAAAGGGCAGAAATTTGACATATTGGGATTCCTTTGTGTAGACGATCGCTATGATTTCTGGACTTTTTGTTAGGAAATTCTGATTTAAAATCCCACAATGCATTTGAAATGTAGCTCGAAGTCTCCGTCGTTTTTCCGAATGTTCCCGACGAACCCTCGAGGCTGGATAACATTTGCGCTGTCACAGGGATTTGTGTCCACCAGAGTTTTGTGTTCCCCGCGCGGGCTTGAAGACTGGACACTAGTATTTTTTTCTTATTACCTACCCCTCCCACAGGTAATTTAAGAAGAATTGCTCCTCCCGAGCGCTAAGCTCGCTTAATTTCGCGGGAAATTTTAGTGGTACCTTTGAGATATTTTTTTTCGCGGGAAATTTCAATTTTAGTTTTAATACACTTGATCGCTTTTTTTTCTCTCTGTCATGGACGATGAGGAATATGACAATATTGTTAATTATTTGTCAGACAAAACTTGTCCATCTTCTTTTACGAAAAATCAAAAAAAAACTTTACGAAGAAAATGCAAAAATTTTTGTTGGGATGAAAAGCAGTGCAACTTGTGGTACGTAAAACACGGAAAAAGAAGATTGGTCATCAAAGGAAAACAACAAAAACTACGAGTACTGGAAGAGTGTCACTTGTCAGAATTCGGTGGACATGTTGGGAGAGATAATACAGCCAGGAAAATCAACGATCGCTACTACTGGCCAGATTATTACAAAGACATCATGTCAATGGTAAATCAACGCACACAATTGTTTGTTTTTATCTACTCTTTTATTGATTAAAAGTATTCTCGTTTTCAAAAACGGGGCAAAAACGTAACATCTACTTGCAATTCTTCGTGACTTTTGAAAAAAAATGAAATGTCGATTTTATAGATTTTGTCGGGAAAAATCATATATTTCTCTAAAAAAATACCTATATAATCTTAAGTTCTTACATTTCATTTTTTTAGAAAGCATTAGCACTTATTTTTATTATTGTTGTAGAAATAGTTGCAGTCATTCTAGAGTAGGAAGATTAAGCTAAACATAAGAAATTTTTAAAGGGCAGTTTTTTATTAAAATCAGTTTTGATCTAGCGTTTTAGATAAAGTAATAGAAGTTTTTCATGATTTTTTAAAACATCTATCTAATCAGTTTTAAAATCTAATTATTCGTTCAATTTTATTTATTTGTTCATTGTTTGATTTATTTATTTATTCATCAGTATTTATCCAGTATTTATTCATTATTTATTTATTTATCTAGTATTTATATATTTATTCATTCATTCATTTATTTTATTTATTTATTCATCATTTATTTATTCATCATTTAATTATTTAATTATTTCTTTATTTATTCATTCATTCATTCATTCATTCATTCATTCATTCATTTATTTATTTATTTATTTATTTTTATATCTTATTAACCGAGCGGGAGGTCTATACAGGAGAATCTTGACCGAGGTCGAAAAGTATTTATTTATTTATTTATTTATTTATTTATTTATTTATTTATTTATTTATTTATTTATTTATTTATTTAGGAAATGATTATTGATAATTGTTTGTTAATGTAAATCAGTAAAGATACTCCAAAAAATGATTATTGCTTTTTCTCTATCAATCACTATTCTATCAGATTGAAAACTGTGATCGTTGTCAGCGTAATGCAAGAGAACCTGTAAGAACAGTAGATGTTCTTCACCCAATTCCTGTGACAGCTAAACCTTGGTATATGGTTGGTATGGATTTGATTGATGCACACACTACAACAGAAAAGGGAAACAAGTAAGTATATTATAATGTTAAGTGAAGTGTTAGGAACTTATACTAACAATGACAATACAGCAAGGATCAAATTACTGATCATGGGCCTGTTTGAAGCATCAAGATGTTTCTGTAGGAGAATTGTTAAATAGGAGAATGGTTAAAACATTCCTGTTATATGCATTAACAATTTTTTTAATCATAGATACATCTTGACTCAGACAGACTATTTCACAAAATACGTTGAAGTCTATCCAATACCAGAAAAGTCAGCTTACTGGGTAGCAAAAGGCCTTTACCACTCTTTCTGTCGACATGGGGCACCAGTACACTTAATTTCAGATCAAGGAAGAGAGTTTGAGAACTATGTGAGTACATCAGAATAGTTCAACCATGTTCCTGCATGCCATCAATTCTGAATCACACAGATCTGGAAAAGAAATGCACAATGCCTGAAACAATATTAATAATATTAAATTAATATATAGGTACCAATGCTTTAGGGCTATGCAAAATGCATCCAAAACGATATGTAAATTACTATTATGGTTTAAAAATGTAAAAAATGTAGTTTTCATTTTGTCCATTGTTCCCATTTCTTTTCTCATCCCATCAGACTAAGAAAAATACAATCGCAACAGACAAAAACATTCACCAGTATCACACAAAAAAATTAATGATAGAACATCCAATAATTAGCAATGATAATATGAAAACATTTATAATTCAGGTAACCAAAGAGTGGAAATAATAAAATGGGAAGAATTTGATAAACTGCCAATAGAACACTTTCTCAAAAACAAAGAAAACCTCCTGGAACAAGACATCGTCTTCATCCCAATGAACTCCTCCCATCACTGGGTTTTAGGAGTTATACTTCCTCAAGCAAAAAGTGTTGTGCTATTAGATAGCAAAGCGAAGGGGAAGTTAGAAGATATTTCCTTTACCAGAGTTGCACGAATAATGTCAATTCTAGATCAAGCTGATCCATCATTTGATTATTCAAACTGGTCTTTCTTTGTCAATGGCCCTGATGATATACCACAACAAAACAACTACTTTGACTGTCGTGTATTTCTATGCATGTTTGCCAGATGCATAGCAACTGGATGTGCCTTGATTGAACAGCATACCATTCCAGCATTCAGAAAGTTAATGGTCTTAGAACTCCATCAGAAAGTTCTTTATTCCATTTCTGGGCACCTAAAGGCAGAACAAATAATCATTCAGCAATAATTTATACATGAACTTTCCCAATCAGTGGCATCACTGAGCACTTCATTAACATCACCAGTTATTGTGATATTCATTAAGGCATATTGTACGTGCCAATATCTATTATAGTGTATTGTGTGTGTGTGTGTAATCTCATGAGAACTAACTTTCATCACTCATTTTGTAAACTGTATTATTGTTCTACAGTATACATTAATAAATGCTGATGAACTGAACTGTTTAGTATTTATTTGTCCTGTACAATTAAAACAGAGTCATCTGTGCTATTGTGCTCACTTGCTCACTTAAATGTTTTTTTTTACATGTTGTGTATATTTTCATGTTTTTTTTGTTTTGTTTTTTCTTCTACTACTAGTTGCATTTACAACATCACTCCTATTACTAGTGAGAAATGCCATTTGTTGAAAAAATGAACAATAAAACAAACAATGAAGCACTGATGATAAAATAGAGAAAAAAGAATATCTATATAGAGATATAGATTTATTCAAAACAAAAACAATTAGAACTGAAAATCTATGTAGCAGCTGTCGCCCTGCAATCCATGCAAAGAGTGAATATTTAAAATTCTTTTTGTTATATCCATGCATTTATAATTTTGTGATTTAATTAAGCACAAGTAAATTTCAATAATTTTAGTTGCTTGATATCTAACATTTGTATAAATTTTATATATTGAAGTAACTTAATTTATTGATTGGCGTCAATAATGTAGATTGACAAATATATTGTCTGGTACACTGTTTCATGTGAAATAGCTTGGTTTCTTTTATATCTTTTGACTAGTGTAAATGCTTACTTACTTAGTAGTTGATCTGCATGATCGTCTATATCGATCCAGAGGAAAATTTCTCTACAAATAAACTTATAAATATGCACTACATGCTCTCGGATATTTTAAAAACATTTTAACATGTCTTTAGAAAAGCAAATCAATTTAAAAAAAATAATTTGTCATGCTAAACCTCCATTATCTTACCTTACACTCTTTTAGTTCGCGACGAATCTTGAGTAGCACGTGCATGCTTGAATCGTTGGTAGAAAAGTAAAAATATTTCTGCAGCTGTATTGAAATCAATTTACAGTTTAGAGCTTTAGTAATGATCCATTCCTAAGTATATTATACAATTAGTTCATTCTCAATTTCTCAATTGAATACATCTTGAAAAGGCTTTATACACATCTGTTTTGGAATCAGCTCACGTGTGGAATGTTCTGTGCTGATTCGGGGGGTACTCGTCATCTTCAGCAGTCTGTGGAGGGAGCGGTGAGTAATCACAAAAACACTAGTGTTCAGTCTTCAAGCCCGCGCGGGGAAAACAAAACTCTGGGGGACACAAATCCCTGTGACACCGGATATATAACCTCCATATGACTTCAGAAGGCTTTCCGAGGAACCGAATCCTAGGGAATTGGAATCCGAGGGAATCCGGGAATCCGAGGTCGATGCCTGTATTCCGATTCTTGTAAAACTATCTTTAGCGATCTTTAGCGTTTTTAGCCACAGGTAGCCCAAGCTAACTGTTTGTGACCGTTTTTTAGCAATAAAACGAAAAAAAAAAAAAAAAATATGATAAAAATTAAAGTCTGCATATGTGTATTGTCTATTTATATTTTCTGGTAGAGTTTCAAGCCATTTGGAGCAACATTAAGTGATTTATTTAAAAATTCCTGAGGGCTACCTGTGTTTTAGCTATGTTAAATTCAAAGCCTTTCAAGGCAATTTTGATACATATCCCACTGATCAAACCAAACATTCCAATATCTAAATATCGTGTGCACAACTTCGGACTATCATAGTTACTTGTATTATCTTATTGCTCATTGGGCTTGGTGGGGAGGGGGACACAGGAAGCTAAAAGCGGCTGCGAATGACAATGGCTAGGTTGGGTTTCCTGTGAGTTCTCTCGAGTCTGCGCAATGACCAACCCGCTTCTTTCGAATCGATACTGGTCTCCCATGTGTGTGCCAAGATGTCTGTGAAAATTTGAACAAATTAACTAAAAACATCGTCATTGTACATGCTGAAAAGCTTCAAAACGCTACAAATATGCCCATTCTAACAGGTTCAAGCCCTGTAAACCCTAACGCTTCGACAGAAGCTCTTGAAAATGCCGCCAAGGAGGTTAGCCGTCAACTACAAGCCGACAGACAGTATCCTGATTTATCCTCTCAATTGAGAGTTGTATCTCAAAGTAAGTAATTTTAATTTTAGTGTATTTTTTAAGCTTATAAGTAGTGGTGTTTTTTGTAGTATTTTGTTTCCTATACTTAGTTTAAGATTAACATATTGTAATCCAATATTTTAGTTTTTATTTTGTGCAAGTTTTGTTTCTCGGTGTGATTTCAATCGATAGATATCCGATAGCAATCTGTGACAATATGAAAATATCAACTGTAGTCGAGTTTCCCTAACTGTCGTGGGTCGTGGGTAAAATTCGTGGGTAAAAGTCGTGGGTCCCGAAAATTAAAAAAAAATACAAACTGAATTAAAATTAAAAGAGAATGTTATACTTTTCATTTATTCGCTCTCATTTAGGCTATGCTGGCAAAGTGTGGGCCCCACAGACCAGCATTAACCAGTTACGCATTTTAGAGGGTGTTCAACGGCAAGCAACTCGCTTCATTCTAAACTGTAGCTATAAAGTGTCAGAAAGACCAAGTTATAAGTCCCGCCTATCTATTTTAAAGATCTTGCCACTGTCTTACTGGCATGAATACAGAGATATTTGCTTTTATTATAAATGTATACATGATCAATACAATATCAACGTTAATCTCTATACTAACATAATCACTGGTCGCACTAGAAACGCCAACAGCCTTACTCTGCGCCAGAATCGTTTTCGTACATCATTATTCAGGGACTCTTTTTTTAATCGTATTGTTCCCTTATGGAACAATGTACCGCTTGATATACGTAAATCTGAAACTTTTTCTACCTTCAAAGATCGCCTGTTTAATTTCTATCTGAACAAACCTACTACTCATTTCAAAACCAACCGAATTCAAACCTGGAAAACTGTCTGTCCCTATTGTCGTTCAATCAGCAAAACTAACTGTTGTTAATGTAGTGTGAAGTATTTAGCTTGTAATATAGTCAATTTTCTTTTATTTTTATGGGGGCTGACTTCGTTGGGACTACGAGTCCGTTTGTCCTCCCCTCATTTAGTGTTTTCATCTATCCTGTACCTATATTTATTATATTTGTTTATTCTTTCTTTCTTTTTTTTCCTTCTTGTAATTGTTATTGTAATTCACTAAATGGAAGTTACTATAAATAAATAAATAAATAAATAAATGAATAAATAAATAAAATTAAAATGAAATTAAAATGAAATAAAAATAAGACGAAAATAAGACGAAAAAAAGACACGCAATAATCATGATGTAACTGACAGGCTAAAATAGCTTAGTGTCAAGCCAGGTGACACGTAACATTCCAGAAAGAGGAACTTCACGGTTTTAAATGTTTTACAAAATGAAACGGGTCTCATTTTTGTTTTCGATTGTTTGCATAAAGTTTTGTCATGAAAAGCATGAAATTGTGCCTTTTAAAATTAGTCAAGTATGTACAAGGAGGCCGTACAATGACCAATGGGTACTCTATATAAGAGTAGCAAAGAGAGATTTGGGGTGGTAAACACCAAACGTTTTCATTTATTCAGTTTACCGTTCATATCTATATGATACTAAAAACAAAACACACCAATATTCTTGCTGTTGCTATCATTTTGACATGGCAGGTTGTTTGTAATCTTAGTATGCACCTGCATTTGTTTAGTAAAACACTTTGCACCTTCTTGATGATTCATATAATTGATTTCCGTTGATTACTTTTAACTTCATTGTCGTTGTGATGAAATATAAATTTTAAAAACTTGATTGATTGAGTGATGATGAAAAGAAGTTCATGATAAAAACACGCAAGTGATAATTTGTCTCATGCTGTTGGCTAATTTAATTAAAATTCATTCGTGTACTCAGTTCAAAATTGTTTCGGACTTTCTCTTTATTTATCGCTCAAATAAACTTTGAAAAGAAAGAAAAAGTTATTATCTGAGGAACTCAAAATAAGTGTTTTTCTCAAAACAAGAAAATTCACTTTTAGAGTGTTAAACACTGATTAAAAAAACTGGCACAATAATTTGTGAATAACATGGGCCGTAACCAAGGTGGGTGCACAGGGTTCACTTCCACCCCAAAAAAAACAAAGGTCCGCTCAAAACTATAATTTCTTTTTATGCTATCTCTCATGTATACATATACCAAATAATACTACTACTATCAGCACTTAGCTCTGTTTGATGGGCAATAAACACAATAGTCAATATGGCAAAATAATGGCTATGTGTAACAATAACACATAGCCTTTTATTTAAAATGAATTGACGAATGCAATCCAAATTCTCCATCATCCTACGAACCGTTAAACCCCCAAAACCTCTAAAAATAATTTCCGCTTTTTCAGACAAATTAAAATCAATTGCGGCCCGAACATCTTCACCTTTTTTCAAAGAATTATGTAACCGCTTAACAAAAGAATGGCCCCATAACAATACTTTGGGCTTTGAAGCCTGAGAGGTCATGTTTACTTATTTGTCGCTAAACGCTCAAAATGTTTCAACGATAAAAACTTTATGACAAAATATGCCGAATGTCACGAACTGAATTAAGAATTGCTATGATACACCTACCTCAAAGGTTTTCCACCAGAATGTCCAAAATATAATCAAAATAATGCAAAAAAGGCAAGAATACAGCGACAAAAACTTTTAACAACAAACCTCTCTGACTTCAAATACGTAAAGCCGCTCAACTGAAACATCTTACGCCACTTTGCTGTACGCGCCATTCCTAGTGCCAGCCTCCACCCGGCTTAATACTACACAGGAATAACAACTGATTGAGATTTCATAAAATCCTTATTGCAAAACAATAATTTCTATAAAATCACTGAACAACCACTGTGAAAAGACCAAGATTAAGTGTAATGGGTATTGAAGTGTAATCACAGAAAATTCAAACAATAAAGTAATTCAATATCTAAGGTTTTCAATTATTTGAAATATGATATATTACAGTCTTTATTTTCATTAGATGTACATACAATTTGCAGGGTTTTTTTTGTTGTAAACGACAACGCTGAAATTTTATTGTTATTGTGTGTTGTTGTGCAACAACTAGCGACTACAATCGATTGATCGCAAAGTTTCAAATGCGAAAGGTAGCGTTTTTGTTTTCATTTATATCAGACTGGCTTTCTACATTGGCTAAATAGCGTGTTTGTTTTTCTTTATTTGAGTTCTGGAATATTAAAGGCAATCCAAGCTACCGATTTGTAGCTGTCTCTTTGGATATATCAAATGATGAAGCGATGTGATTCCTTAACCTCAATAAAATTGCATAGAACGTAAATTAGACCATTCTCTGTTGATCATATTGTTCCCAATACTAATATGTACGTAAATTGTTTAAGGTGTTTTTTGCTTTGAAAAAGATTTGAGTCTTTAGTAATTGAAATAAGGTGGGACTGAAGGCTAACATGACCTTTGAATTTGAAATTTTTTTACCACTTTCGGAGATTTGCTATTCATAACGCTCACTCGCAAAGTTTCACATTTGTACATACATTATTTGGAAAGTTATGAGCAACCAAAGTTTGGTATCTAAGTGGTATTTCGTGGTAAAAATCATGAGCTTAGAGTATCAAAACAAACTAAAACTAAAGCACCGCAATTACCAGATGACAGATGCACGTTGAAACTTTGACAGTTTTCAGCTTGTTCACACCTACGAAGAATGAGCCGTGATCGTAGCTCCAAAAACATACCATATAATTTTGCTTGTTAACTAAATAAAGTTATTAATTTTATGAGCTTTTTCAAGCTTTGCACATTTAATGTTGAATTTCTAACTTTTATGAAATGTTTTTGATAAGCGAAGTCACTGCAAAGTCCGCCATTTTTGTGCCGATGAATTCTTACATGAAGGGCATGACAAATGTGCTTTGTTTGAGGTGACGTTGCTACGTGTCACGCCAAATTACTCATGTAATTGGTTTTCACGGGAGTAATGCACCATCGTGTATGGGTTTTATTCCCTTTTTTGGAGCTTTGGATGACCTTTTTTGACAGATGATGACTCAGTGTAACGCAATACGATGTGGGTAGTGGACACGAGAGCTTTCTACGCTTTGCGAAAGAATTTCATGCTTTTTTCTACCAAAAATAGGCTTTCACTGCAAAATCTGTGTTAAAAATTAAAAATACTATTGGCATACCTTTTTCATCCATCAAAAAGTCGGCAAAATTGCCGGCCACCACTCGACATCATCGATTATAAATTCAAAATGGCGGCGGGAGTTATTAATAAGGTGTATAGCTGGTTCCATTCAAAGTTCTATGTTTATGTCTAAGTCTGAAAGTCATTTGACTCATTAATATGTTTTAAGGCCCAGTGTAGACCGGTATTCTTTGCGCACCTCCACTGCTTCGCAGCCATTTTCGTGATGATGGAAATTAAATTGATTGGAATGTTTTATTATAATCCATTTTCAACATTCATCTCCATGAATGTTATTACAATCCAGTACTTTCATTTTATAGAACAATTATCAGTTAATGATGTTAGCGTCATATTTTATCAACTGAGTTTGTCGGAAAGATTATTTTCAGATATTTAGTCAGGCTATAGTAAATGCCAAACTCATATTGTTCATTTTCCTGTTGTGAAGGATTCGAAAGGACTCTTTTGGGTTTCCATAACTAGACAAAGAGTGAGTTTGCAGAATAGTTCTTTGATCACTGTCACTACCGTTAGATGAAAGAGTCACAGGAATTCTCATTGTCATCTTCCATAAGCTATAAGCAACAAGTATTCACGGCATCATATTATCATCTCACATCAATGATTGCATGTTTTTAATTCCATAATTGTTTCGTTCACAAGAAAGCTGATATATTATAAAAGATTGATGAAAACACTCACCAGCGGGAATCTGACAGCTTCGCAACATGTTTCAACCTGTGGTTCTAATATATTTTAAACCAATCAGAAAGCGACTTTGACAATAGATTTATTTTCAAAACATAAACAAACGGCCGCAAAGCATCCCGGTCTACACTGGGCCTTTAAACATATTTTAAACATGTTTTTTAGTAAGGGGTGTCTCATACATACTTTTTTGTTCTCACCGCATTTTGACACTGGAAATCAACTGAGGACTAACAGCTCACAGTAGTTGACACTTCACATTCCAATTCACAATTGTTGTCCTTTTATTTCAATATACTTATTTGAATGTTTTTATTTAATGTAGGTTCTGTTTCATTTAGTGGAGTCAATGATTATGACTACCCAATACTATCATCGCCATCAGTTGGTCTGGAGGCAATGGAGCTCATTACCACACTGAAAAGAATCCCTTTACCTGCTGAACTTGTGGAGCAGTTTGAACGTATCCTTATTGATAAATTGATGTTCCAGTTTTAGTTGTAACCTGACATACTGTTTGATCAAGGCTGAGATTGTTTTCTTAAAAGATAGTCTTATCAGTAGATGCCCAGTTATCTTTTGTAAAGCATGGAAATGAAATTTATACAATCTTTTAATTAAATTTATATAAGAATGTGTTATTTCAGTCCATTCCACTAAACTTATGGAACAACTTACTTCTAGCCATAAGGACTAAAAAAGATTGGACAAATTAAAAATAGTTGTGAAAAGTCACCTTTCTGAATCAGCTTTTAATATATTTTACAAATAGTTTTTGAATTATATGTATGTATATTAGTTTAAGGCCACTGCCTATCCACTGCCTTTCCAAACGGTCGACCATACCTAATTCAAATGACTGTAGCTCGCACAAAAACCAACCCACAGTTTTGAGTATTTGCTCAGTTAGGTTAGTTTGCTTTTCTCGAAAGGGAGTTTAATTAGATATTTGTCAATTATGGTATTCCAAAAAGCATCCAGGAAGAGGAAGGTGGAGATTTTAAGTAACTAGACCTGCCCTGCAGGATTCACTCGTGCCTTGTTCATGCGTCCAGAAAAGTGTTAGCAACACACTGATAGTCTACTGATGGTGATGAGGATAGTTAAATGTACTGGTGTGTTTATTTGCATGGGGTTGCTTTTTGGACTATTTAGCATCAAACTGCAAATCTGTAGGATGGTCATATATCTAGTTTCTGCTCGTCATGATAGAAATACCTAGACTGGACCTGATAATTTATCAGGAAATAGCTGGAAAATATGATTTTTTGTATAATACCTCGTGGAGTTTGACGGCTAGCAAAAAACTCTGGGAAGTACACAGGAAGCCCATAACTATTATTCGTTGTTTGCTCTTTGTTATGTTTTTCTCAATTTCGCAAAGTTCAGGCAAAAAAGAGATCCTTTAGACTTGAAAAGTGACCAAATAGTTTCCTTTGGGTAAGATATACCAAAAGATCCTTTTGAAATATTTGTCTTTTTTTCGCTTTTGTTAAAACACATCGCTAAACAATCGTTGTTCAATTCCAGTGAGCGAACTTTGTAATGTCACGTCTACAAGCTCGAAAATTCCCACTTTCGCAATGGATTTTTTGCTACTTTTTGATCTTGTTCACTTCTAATGATTCTTCTCAACAATTCCACGAATTGTTTTTCCTTCAATTAAGTTTTATTTAGCTGTCTTGATGCGACATGGAAGCATTCGTTTTAATTATTTGTTTAGCTGTTTTGATAAAACACATCGCTAAACAATGGTTCTTCAATTCGAGTGAGCGAACTTCGATATGTCACGTCTACAAGCTCAAAAATTCTCACTTTCGCAATGGATTTTTTGCTTCTTTTTGATCTTGTTCACTTCTAATGATTCTTCTCAACAATTCCACGAATTGTTTTTCCTTCAATTAAGTTTTATTTAGCTGTTTTGATGCGACATGGAAGCATTCGTTTTAATTATTTGTTTAGCTATTTTGATGCGACATGGAAGCATTCTTTTTAATTATTTAAAAACTTGTTTATTAAGAAATAACTGATAAAATTGCAAAAGAAAGATTACTACAGAATAAAAAAAAGTATTAAAAAAAAAAAACCAAAAAAAAAAAGATTGGCCGTTCGGAGACTTGAACCTACGTATATATAGCTTAATGGATCTTATTTAGGACGTGTTCGGCGCGATGGCAAAGCGGGTAAGTCGCAGGTTGACAATGCTAAGGTCCCAGGTTCGAGTCCTGGCGCTGGCGTATTAGAATTTCTTTCTTTGTTAGTTAATTTAATTCGGTCAGACCTGGTGAAACGTGTCTGAACTTGCCAAAATTTCTAACAGCGGAAAAAAAAAAAAAAAAAAAAAAACTCGCAGCAGACTAATACTCGTGCCAGAGGCCTGGGCACGAGTAATAATGTCAGAAACAGTAAAGAAACAACTTGCACGAAAACGCAAGGAATTACTAGCGCAACACGCCGTTGTTCCGTTTGCCTCAAATTTGCATATTACGACAAGGCAGCACGCAGGAATGTGAAGATGAAAACAACATCAAAGCACTGAAAGTCACGAAAGAGAAGTTGCTTTAGACATGGTCAACTTTGAATTTTGTTTTGAGCATGTTAGAAAACGTCAATCAAATTGGAATTCGGGGAGCATTTTGAAAACATGTCAAAATTGACTGACAAAAGTTTAAAAAAAAGTTATCAACTATTTTTTATTTCCGAGCGGTAAACGTAATTTTTAGACATTTTGCGGAAAAAAATGCTCAAAGTTATGTTTACGTCGATGATTACTGACAAAGATCTGTTGCACTATATGACCTGAATTTTTACAGGAAGGTAGCAATATTTGGACGGTATTATAGTGGCATAAGTGTCTTCTTCCCAAAGTTATCGCAACACTAACAAACAATTATGAATTCAGGGGTTAAAAAAAGTCGTCTCTAATAACTCAAAATCGGCTTGATACAATTTTTTCTAACTCCCTATACTTTGAGGCAATTACTTGAAAAATACCGTCATGGGTGTGGTTTTAAAAGTTTAGATCGAAAAGCGCGTAAAATGAGCAAAACGTAAACCTTGTGACACCATTGTTCTGTTGCCATGGTAACACTTATGTAAACAAAAAATACATCATTAAAAACTTGAACCTTTCTATAATAACTGAGCAAATACTCAAAACTGTGGGTTGGTTTTTATGCGAGCTACAGTCATTTGAATTAGGTATGGTCGACTGTTTGGAAACTATAGGCAGTGGCCTTAATAAGACATTTTTTTTTTCAATCAAGATATTTCACTTTTAAATTAACCCTTTCGCTCCAGGAGATTTTTTGGCGATTTTGAGTGTTGGAGAGCAAAGGCGCATGATTTCGTGTTGTTGTTTTTTTTTTGCTATTATTTTGCCTCGAAGCTTTCTAGTTGTAATGAGTCTACTGATTGAAAGAAATCAAGCAGGTGAGATGATTTCCAGGAACAAATCGTGAATTTTTGTGACTGTTGAAGAAATCATCACTTCAAGACTGTTTTAGAGGCAAATTCTCTGACTGTCGTGGCTTTTTTTGTAATTTTTGGCGGTAGGAGAACACAACAAGCCTGAAATTTTGTCAGAGTTTGGAGGTAGCATTACACTTATTAAAAAAAAATTAAAAACTTTTTGCTTGAATGCAAAGATTTTAGCCAAAAAATCGACCTGCAAAATGTGTGATTTTCAACATCTGAAAATAGCGAAAAAACATGATTTTCTTGCTTTTTAAAGTTTGAACTGTATGCTTTTGCCCAAATTGCTATTTTCCTCAACCTGAATGGTACTTAAAAGTTAACCACATTCCTAGTGTTTGCTTTGAATGGTGATTTATGGCATGAATGACTTAATTCAGGTAGATATGATTTTTTAAAGCAAGGTAGTTGTCTATGGCCGGTTTTGGCCAGGATAGGAGCGAAAGGGTTAAGCAGTAAAATATAATTTTTGTGTTTCTATTATCTGTTAGAAACATGCAGTATTGTTGGGAGAAAACGAGAAAAGGTATTCAATCACAAGCTGAAACCGAGGTGTACTTACTTACTTGATTTGATTTGAGGTTTTGTGCTCTACCCACTTGTGTACTAACTATATGACATCTGTCCCTTCAAGGGTAGTACACCATGGACCTTTGGTTTAATATCCTTATCTGAGAAAAATTTGAAATTCTAACCATTTGCAGAATGATGTAACTACAAAGACATCGATTTCTCCTCAATTATTTTAAGAACCTGAGTGCTGGTCCAGCCACAGGGATTGAAACCGTGACGTCCCACACAATAGACTGGCGCTCAACCAACTAAGCTAACCAGACTGTTGTTGATAGTTGATTTGTCTGCAATGATTCTAATTTCTCTGGTCAATCATTAAAATTGAATTGCCCATACAAAGTTAAAAATGAACAGAGTAAAACCATAGTTTGCTCCGTGACCTTTCATCTTGTTTCACTTTAGAATTGCTGTAAATGCTTGTTTTTAGACGTCCTTTTACTTGTAAAAGTTGATTTGTTGACAAGTAGTGATTGAAAAATGGCACAAATGTTTTTATGATGCTGATCACTTTCTTGACAAGGAAGTAGTAAAATCTTCATCTTCGAGTGACTTTCAAGACAATTTCAACAGCTTTATGTGAATTTTTAATTTCTTTTTTGATATCAGCATCACGCCCTGTAGGCTCACTTGTACAGAAGGATGTGCAGTGGGCTTCCTGTGGTGATCCCTGAAGTATGAACTAAATGGTAATATGATAATATAATAATGATAATTTATATAGCTCTATTCTCTCAACTTCAATTGCACTTTACAATAATCTTATGCTGAAATGACAAAAGGCAATCTATATTAAAAATATAGTAAAATATTATTAGTCGATGTAGCAGTAATTGAAAGATGAATTTAAATACAAGTACGACAGTTTTAGTTTGAACATGTTTCGGCAAAACTTTCGCCATCTTCAGTGATATTTTATTGCTCAATACTCTTATTTTATACTTGTACTTGAATTTACATATTAATGTAGAGAAATCACTAAGGAACACTGTAACTTGAGGGTAATGTTGGAATCATATGTACTTGGTGATTGAGTGATGATTTACACCACTTTGGTGCTCTGACAGAAAATGGCATTTGTCCATATGATTTCATATTGAACTTTGCCATTTTTTCTAATTTATGGTGCTCTGCTATTAAATTTCACCTTAATAGGACATCAGATATGCAGTGCAACTGCATGATGGGATTGTTTCCAGAGATACGTAGAGCATGGTTGACTATTGACAGTGATATCTTTGTGTGGAACTATGAAGATGGGTTAGTATAGTTCTATAGCTGTAACTTTGCATTCTTGCTTGATTTTTGGATTGGTTGGTTAATTGCTTTTTTATGGAATGATCTTGACAGTGTTTATGGTGTTTTGTAACACTTTCATACTATTGCAGATATTTGCAAAATGTTTACAGTCGATTTCACATCACTTTACGTTGACATGTTGCAAAGTACATTTCGAAGTACCAAAGTACTTAGTGAAAGTCTCTTCCCAACCAGAAAGCTCAAATCGTATTTCCGAACTTGCCTAAACTTGCCAAAGTTCACAACTTCAAAGTTAATTTAAGACAATTCAAAGTTACATTTAAAAATTCTTCTATTTTTCCCTTTCATTTCTAATTTTTTTTGTTAGCCAGGTAACCCAAGTATCTCTTAAGGTAGTTCGGGATCCACACTTCCCGCCGATAGAATTTTTTAAAACTTTTTCTACATAAGGACTGACACATATGAAAAACAAAAATGTAATAAAAAACAGGGGTCACCGTGCTTGTTTTGGAACTGTGGGGGGTGGTAATAGGCCCATTTTTGCCCCATTTCAACTAAAAGAAGTGATATCAAATTTGTTGAAAGTAATATTCTTGCGACCGAATTTGAAAGTTTTTCACAAATCTTCTATAAGAGTCTGACAAAATACTCCCTTCGCTATAGTTCTCATGAATTTATTCCTTGGAAAAGACATAGATTAAGATATTTTACGGAGATTTAAATGAAGAGCTTCATTAATTTTTTGCACACTTTACCACAAAAAAGTCAAAATTACAATGTTTTGGTCTCGAAGACCATGTATTTTTTATTTCAAAAATTTAAAGCTGGGTTTATGCCAAATATAAAAATGGAAAAATAATTGGGAGTCACCGCACTAATTTTAGAGCTATAAGCAAAAAACGCGCGGAAAATAAGATGATTCCAATGTTTTGGACGCGCGAGAATGGACACTAGTTGCTTCTGAGGCCCGTATGTAATGCTATGATGTTATTTTTTAACAAAAAGTTCAAGAATGACCATATTTTGGCTGTAACGTAAAATTTCTTTTTAATCGCATGAGAAATTTTATTTGATTTCACATGCGCGAGCAGGATGCGCAGTAGCGAGGGTCCCGAAATGCCTTAAGTGTTAGACTTATAGAGGGATATGGTGGTAAGTTACAGGCAGTACTATGTTGTTTTCTTTTATGTTTCTGTATCTCTACAGCATGGATGCCAGGTCTTTCTTTCTTTGAAAACTCAGCTATGCTATGTCCACACTAACCCGGATAAACTTTGTTCATCTGGTTTGGCCTTCTGTCCACACTAAAGTGCATGATTAAAACTTTTTTCTAATTTAAGAACTATATTTTACATACTTTTTTATTATATAATTTGTTTTAATATACAATGTAAAGCGCTGCTGTACCTGCTGGAATTAGGGCTATAAAAATATTGTTTATTATCATTATAATTACCATTATTATTATTATTCCGATACATTTTATGCTAATTTTTTGTCACAATATTGGAAAAAAGTTGCATTTTCAAATTTATCTGGCATAGTGTAGCCAGGGTATCAATGTACAAACTCACATCATTGGTTGTTGTTGTGTGATGTTTATTTGAAAACTGTTTTGCTTTGTAAACAGAAGGTCTGCACTATTACATATGGACTTGAGCCCTTATGGAATTGCTTCACCCTGTCCTGTAAATGGATTTGTCATTGTACAGTTTATACGATAAACATATTTTTAAATCTAGATTTGCATTTTCTTAAATAAACTTTGAAGTTGTGAACCTCGGTGGTAGGTAAGTTGGGAAATATGATTCAAACTTCACAAGTTTATTGGCTAGCTGGGAACAGACTTGCAAACTTCACAGCATACTTCCAACAAATTTTGAAACACTTCATCATAATGTGAAATTGATTGTAAAGAAACTTCATCTGTTTGATTTCGAGTAAATAGCTAAGATAGTTTAATGTGCCTATTTTCTTGTCAAATATATTTCACAAATTTTATCTAATAGATGGAATTAAATTCTGGTTGGTGTAGCATCCAGGAAAAAATTGTTGTATGATACATGCTTTAAGTATTTATCTATATTTATATATTATTATATTTAAATCATTACATATCACTAGTTCATCAACATGTTATTATTATTGGGTGTCCATTGAATTTTTTAGGAGTGATTTGGCATACTTTGATGGACTTAGTGAAACTATTTTATGTGCAGGACTAGTGAAACCTAAACCAGGTAAAAATACAATAAGATTTTCAAAAAGTTATTCAAATATATGCAAGGTATACACCTCACACACAAGAACAGTTCTGGCAATATTTATTTTGACATCAGTTAAACCAATAGAATTGCCTCTGTAAGTATGTGAATGACCATCATTTTATATATTTATCATTTATGTATTGTAGATCACATTAGGATTATAGCAAGCAATGTAACAAGTAATGTTAATAAAATAATGAGCTGAAGTGTTTTATATATTTTTTAGGTTGAAAACCATGAGGTGTAGCCGAGTGGTTTTAGTCCTGTTAATTAAAAACATGACAGTCATGCGATTTTTTTGAATGACTTCAAACATTTGTGGTGGAAGGAAACTGTTTTCACAGCTGCACATTCATAACTGCAAAACACTTGTTTCCTCAATGTGATCAATGGGATATTATATGACTTCATTATGTAATTTTGACAAATACTGTTGAATTGCCTCTTTGTTTTGCAATAGCATTGTTGTGCAAATGAGTATGTCAATCATTTTGAGTTTAATGCAAAATATGATAATTTGCTGTTACGTTCATCATGCGACCAAAATTAGTGTTTCACAAACCCCACGAAAGAAAAAGATTTGTGGGGAAAGTGTTTACCTAGATCAACTCAATATGTCAACAAGTGGTCCTTTAAAATATTTGCCAAACGGCAAAGTCTACATGAGAATAAGAATTCCTCTTTGAAAGTTATTTATGCAAAGTACTAAACTTGGACACCAACATAATCAACATGACTGTGGAGTCCTTGAATTTTTGGCTCATGAAGTTTATTTAGGTTTGTAAGGAAGTAAATATACAATCAACTGTATTTATTTAGTACAAAGATTCATGTTTCAAACTATTACAATATACTCAGAAATTTTACAGGTCTCTATTAGTGATGTGCTCTTGCTCTATTTTGGCACTTTATCAGTACATCGTTAGTAATGTTCCAATAGACTTACAAGAGCACGTCAACAATAAGGACCCTGTAGAAGCAATAAATAATTATTTTGTTGTCTATTCAATTATTCAACCTAACATTTCCCTGAAGATGAAATTGAATCCCTCAGGCTTTGTGAATGCAGAATTTTTATTGGGTATAACATTTCATACACATGACAGAACTCTGTAATTTCATTGCACCATATACTCATTAATTGTTCATGAATTTTTGAAGAAATAACAGCAAATATGAATCTTTACCCAACTCCAATAACTAACATAATAAAGTAAAGCAGCTTGGATTTTTTTGAGTCTTCATGAATTTTCACAATATACTAGATCAATTTAATTGAAGCCTTTCATGGGAAAGGGCAGAAAAGGCTGAGCATATTGAATGATCTGATTGTTTATGTTGGTAGAAATCCTGGCTGACTCTGTCAAGTACATATTGTGTCTGTCAACTCCAGTGGATATTGTGCTGCTTGCTGTTACATTTACAACAAGAGATAAAGGTATTATATCATTTCAAAAACTCATGCGTAACCAATGAGATTAGCCTATTTGGATCACGTGCACGTTTTTAATATATAAAGAATACTAATGAGGATACCTCTATCAGATATAAAGGTCTATGAATCTCTGGTTTAATTTCATCACATACCTTCACTAGCTTTTGAAGATGCTAAATAAGAATAGCAGTCTTCTAATGGACTCATGTTCAGTGGTTCTTAAATGTGGGATCAAAATATTCACATTTGTGGATCAACTGCTCATGTCCTATATACATTTTAAGACCATCTTTATAATTGCAGTGTTGATCTTTCTAAGAGGCCACATGACTTCATCTCCCTTTAACCATCAAATATCGCAAAAATGAGGTCCAGAAATGAAAAGAGCATGCTTAGTCCAGTCAATCTACGAAAATTTTGACTTCAACCTGCCACTAATTGCAACAGAAAGTTTCTCAACGGTTTTTGACTCAGAATTATGTGCTTGCCAACATAAAAAGTCCCAGGTGGGGAAGATGGTAAAATTTAGTGATTTTACGACTAATCTGACATTAACATGGAAACAATGCAAGGCTCTGATCAAAACAATTATAGATTTCACAAGCGCAAAAGTTCAATAAAAAGCGATGTATTTCAAATATTGTAGGGTAAATCAAAACAATTTTTAGAAAATAGGCTCTTTTGCGTAAATATGTATTTGATTAAAGTAATGGTAGTTAATATTTATCGAAATATTCTCGGATGTGGTTTGCAATAATCCATTGTTCATGCTACAGCTTTATCACTTTTTTTATCACACATATTACTTTTCCATCATTGTGTTTCAAAACATTTTTTAATAATTTGTTTCCTCAGGGTGAATAATCTTTCCTCAGCTTTCCTCCGCTGCTGATTTAACTTCTAATTTTTTTTGCTTAATACCTCCCACTTCTTGGTTTTAGATCTATTTTTAAATCAATTTTGTGTTGAGTCTATCCAATAAAGATTTCCCTGCTAGCGGAGTCTCTCACATATGCTCAACAAGAAACACAAACGTGAGAGATGCTGCTAGGAGGAAATCCTGCAATAAGTTATCATTGTTTCAAAAACCAAAAATTCTACTAAAGCTTGCAATATCTGATATGTAATTATAATTAAGGATTAACTGAACATAGACTTCAACATAAATTGGACTAATTGGACATGATTGAATTTACAATCTTGAAGTAGGGAAACAAAGAGTTCTCAGTTTGTTTTCTGTGAAGGAATTTGAAGGGCCTTGCTCATGAAACTTCTCTTGAAAAAATTGATAGAGCTAGCATCAGTCACAATTATTATTACATATTATTTTACAATGTCATAATTCATTTTATCTGTTGTTCCAACAAATTAAAGTTTCCAGGAGTTTAGTTGCCATTGGCAGATTGTTACCAAACTGTATGATTTGACCTCTTAGTGCAAGTAACCCATTTTTTTATTTGATGTCTATTTCATTTAGTTTGTTTCATTTATTCATTTTTTTTTTCTATCGTTATTCATCAATCTATCAATTTGTTTGTTTATATATTTTCCTATATTGTTGTACAGGTGGTTTACCAGAAGACTGTCTCGCTGAGATGCATCTGCAACCAGACCCTCTATTCTCCATACCATCTGATAATGTTTACATGACATGTGTTGCTGGTTCTTTTAATGGTCGCATCTTTACTGGCGGCAAAGACGGTTGCTTGTATGAGATAGCTTACCAGGTAGCCACTAATTAAAGAATGTTAACTAAATTGTAGATTAAACAAATTAGTATGGTAATTAAAGCGACAGACAATGGTAGGATTACATTACCACTTTTTTTTTGGGGGGGTGGGATATAATTGCAGCTAGTATATACATATAGATAGTTGACAGTACTGTTTTCTTTCATTATGTGTTTGTTTGTTATCTATTAGGCAAGAGATAGCTGGTTTCAAAGAAAGTGTCGTAAGATCAACCATTCTTCAAGTGCCTTGTCATATCTTGTTCCTAATTTCTTGAATGTATCCAGTGAAGGTAAGATGTAACAACTTGTTTTATGTGTACACGGTACGGTGCCAACACTACAATTATTACCTGTGGGCAGTATTTGTATTTTAGAAATTAGAGTGCATGCACTTAAGGTTACAAGAAAAGTTCATGGCATGTCACTGGGTCTCATAGTAAAAAAAATGCTAGCATGTTGGAGCTTTTGCTATTTGGATAAATCATATCTTATTTTAAAGCTAAATTGATGAAAATGACCATATTGTTTTTATTTCAAAAGCGAACAATGGTCGCATGTTTTAATGCTCCAAATGAAGAGGGAGAGTTTTTGTTTGAAAAGGTAACCCAAGAATACGTTTGATCAGATTGCTTAAATTTTTGTACAACGTCAATCATCACATTTGTGGCTACAAAATTGTGTGAGCGATTTTTGATATTTTTTTTAGTTTTTATTTTATGGTGAAAAGTATCAGATTTCACTGAAAAAATTGGATGAAAAAATTCAACTCCAGTTTATTTTCATACCAAATAAAAGATCAAACGAGATTTTATAGCCAATTATGTGATGATTGACATTGTACAAAAATGTAATCAATCTGACTAAACATATTCTTGGGTTACTTTTTCAAACAAAAGCTCTCACTTTTCACTTGGAGCGCTACAATTCGTGATGTTTTTACCATTTTGAACAAAAAATAGCATAGTCATATTCTTCAGTTATTCAGCTTTAAAATGATATATAATTTATCCAAATAGCACATGATCCGATGCGTTGGCAATTTTTTTGTTAAATTAGTGCTTTTTACCACTTAGATTATTGAGAACTGTTGCACACTTGTGTGCACTGTACTATTACAACATGTAATTTATAATATTTTTTTAGATCCTCTTTGTCAGCTTGCTATTGACAATACAAGGAATATACTGTACACAAGATCAGAGAGTGGAACCATACAAGTATATGACCTGGGCAACGATGGACATGAAACACACTATGTAGCTAATATGAACCAGGACAGTATTGCACACAAAGCTGCTGCAGCAACCAGGTATGTCTCAACCAGGATATTATGCAGACTGGCATCAGAACAAATGGACCAAAATTTATCATTTATCTACACTCAATTGCGTGTCTTACAGTGCAGGGACTTCAACTGAAGACACCTCAAGATTTTTAGCCAATCCAAAATTGAGAACTCCAACAGGCTATACAAAATCAATGCTTTACTTTTGCAACTCTAACATGAATCAGTGTTTCTATAGAAACAAAGTGTCTGAATAATATTTTACATCGTAAAAATGTACAGAGAAACCTATTTCATTCCAAATTTTATTTTAAAACTACATGTTGTTTCCTTGCAGAACATCCGACTATAACAACTTCAAGCCTGTTATCCATATCGCACCAGTATCAAGAAGTGAATCAGACAACATTCAACTAGTAGCCATCACACACACTGGTGTTCGGTTGTACTTCAGCACTGTATCATTCAAGAATTCCCTTGAACGACCCAGCAAACTTTCTCTGGTTCATGTAAGAATGCCACCAGGCTTTGCACCATCAGCTACTTCTCCAAGACCATCCCATGTACATGCTGCTTTTTACAGACAAGGTACAATTATGCTGAAATATGTGACCTCTCTTGTGAAAACATACACTTAAGACTTCCGTTAAACGGGTTACATAAACGGGTAGCTTGCGGGTAGCTCGCAGATAGCTCACGGATAGCAATCACCTGTTAAATTGAATTTTTATGATATGGTGACTCACTTTGTGAACATTATTCATGCCAGTAATAGACAGGTTAACAGAGTGAAAACAAAATCATGGCTTCATTGCTTTGTCTAATTTTACTTTGCATAACTTATGTTATTACTATAAACTAAAATTAATCTACATTAGACCACAATAAATAATAAGCTTTTCAACAGTGTCAACAACTTCTCCTTTTGACAAATTTCCATTAAACAGATTGAATGACTCTGACATCAATAGATAACATGATAACGAATAGATCGCAGCTGGCTAACATATGGCTTGCTTCGCGCCCCTTTGACAACTTTTCCTTGTTAAATGGAAAGTCATTAGTGCATGTTTTCGTGTGAGAGGTCACATATATTGATGAGATTTATCATAATTCAACATACTGTCAATTCTTCATTTGCAAACACGTGATAATTCAGAAAAAATATTTTATTGTAAATTGTACTGCAAAACAATATTCATATCCTTTGAGAGCATTCAAAAGAATGTAATTCTGCCAAATTTAAAGCTTCTAAAGCAAATAGTTACTGAACTATTGACAATCAAAGATTATTATTATTTGTTAAAAATGTATGGGGTCGCCATGTTGGATGATGACTTATATCATCCAAAATGGTGGATAGAACTTCAGTGGTCTAAAAATAAGGTTTTTGGATTGTGTACTTGACTTGAGTCACCAAAGTCTATTTGAGACAAAGGCTCATAACGGAGATGAAGTTATCGCCATATTTATCCTTCAATTCAAATTACGTGATAGTGTTGCATGACACATTTTAGACCTAAATATCGTGCAAGTGAACAACATTTTTGGACCTATATTTCTACAAAGTCTTTTAATAATCGTTAGCTATGACATAATAGTGAGTATGTTTCTATTTGATTACAAATAAATTTGTCATACTTTTGATGACATCACTTGAAAACAAAGAATAATAAAATAAAATAATGCTTAGGGTGTCTTTTAAACTTCCACAAAGAAAAGGGTGTGTTTAGTAGTTAGGAGGCTTTTAGTAAGTAGCCCCTTTAGTATTTCCAGCTACCACAAAATATTTAATGCTCATCAAACTATAACAAAAAGTTCAGGAATACTTATAATTCATTTTCTTAATTTGATGTATAAGCTCATCCTTGACTTCCTTGATACATTGCATGTTTAGGTATAAGGTATTTATTAAATAAATAAACTTTTGAAACACAATAGGGGTGCTACCTAAATGTAAATGCGAACTTTATTTAATGAGGGTGACATTTCCCCATTAATCAATATGTATAATGAAGAGATACAAACTTGTACTATGTTACTAGATAAGACATAGTTGGTGTTTCTGTAGAAACATTTATAAAATGTGTAGATAAGTTATTCACCATATAATGGAGTAAGGAATAGCAATGTTTTGGATGTTAGTGCTTCTTTATATAGTGTATAACATATCTACAGATTTTACAACTGAAATATATACTGGTAATCTTTATGGTAACTGCTTTTTCCAGACAGAATAGTAAACTACTAACCTAATAGAAACCTAGCCATCATTTTCACTAGTATTTCTCATATAATAGTAATTTCTTACAGGTATCAGTTTATTAGCTGCATCACATACAGAAGACACTGATGTACTCTGGGTAACCAGTGCTGATCCCTTTCCTTTCCAGTCCCCTCTCAAAGAAATGCAGGTAAAGAAGAATCCAGAACAAACAACAAATCATATGGGATTTTATGTGCTCTGTATTCTCATTAAAGACCTGTTATTGCATGAAAATTGAAATGTCTTGAAAATGTAAAAAAAATATCAGCTATTCAATTCTGACAACCCAGCTACTCAGTCAGACTGTGGTCTTGATACTAAAGGGTTATTAACCAAGAGTGAGGTCTGTACAGAAAATATCAGACCAAGGTCTTGACAGTACGGACCGAGCACAGCGAGTGTGTATAAGTAATCAGATTGTTCCATTTGCTAGTGTCCAGACTCCACAGCCATACAATAATAAAAAATATAAAAATCTTACACCCATATTATTAACTTATCAATGTGTTTGTGTGTCAGGTGAGAGTTCCTGTAGATGGTCATACATGGGCTGTTAGTGAAGTCCCTGATTTTGCCTCTAATCTAATCAGCCCATGTCCTGTGCTATTTGAGAAATGGCCTGAACCTCCTATAGTAGTCAAACAACATGCATTACCTCAGAGATCTTTTGTGGTCCTTAGTGCACAGGTATTGTCAATGATAATGACCATGATGATGATGATGGTGATTATGATGAAGATACTGGTGATGATTATGATGGTCATGGTGATGGCCAAGATGCTGATGGTACTGACAATGATGTTGATGAATTATCATAATTGCTTCAATAATTTTCTATAGACGCTAAAAATACAGGTGTTGTTATGGTGACATGTTAATTCATCATTAAAAAAATCACTGATTCCATTTCAAAGAGCATATCAGAATGAGGAAGACTCCAACATGTTATCACTGTATTATTTAATGATCACAATTTACAGGTGTTTGAACTACCAAAGATTTAAGTGAGAATTAGAATGTTGGCCTACCAGCCTTGTTTTCATGTTTGCCATACATTTCAAAAGCTTATAGCTCTGCAGTCATTAAAACTTTGTCAAAGTACTATAAATGATAAACTCTTTCTTTTGGTCAATTCAGTTTTTTTATAAATATTGAATGTTTAAGGTGCTCATTCTTAGTCCCCTGCTCTTTTTTATATCTATTATATTAAGTTTATCGTAATATAGTTGATGGTTGAATTTTTTTATATGTATAAAGTTTATACCTTGCACCTCATATTTCAGGGTAGTTATTTGATGTCCAGCTATCGTCCTGTTGAACAGCTGCACCAGTTACTTGTCTCCTCACAGGGTTTTGACTCAGAAGCAGTCCAGGCTTTCTTTAAACTACACAAGGTTAGCATATAACCTTGATAACTAAGCTGATCGCAATTATGCTATTGTGAAAAACTTGCTTCAGTCATGTACAATCAACTCTATCCCCACAGACATACAATAACAGGGTTTATTATAATAGTTGAGATACTATGCACGTTTTCATTGGTTGAGAAGCGTGCTCCATAAGTGAACAAAGCACGCTGACGACATCATTTTTTGTAACACGCACTCTGATAGGTCAATTGACTAGAGCGTGCACAATTGATGCTGTCAGGGTGAAAGTGAAAGGGAAGCATGCATTTTAGCAAATCTTGAATGGAAATTACTTTTCTGTAAGTAGAAAAATATTATAATTTTAAGACAAAATCTTAATGAAAATGCACATATCTATGTAAAAGAACCTAAGTTGCTGTCAATGTTATTATTTTTGTTAAGTTGATTGCGTTGCCTGTGTTCTATTACTGAACAAAGCTTGCTTAAGCCTCTTCTATTTGATAACTAATTAAATCATTCTTCAATTACCACTTTAATGCTCAGTCATTGTGTTATGATCCTGAGGATTCAAACTGCTTGGAAAACTTTATGTTCTACCTTTAAGGGTCCTGACCACTTTAGAACAACAACGACGCTTGAAACCTGTGCCCGCGAGCAATTTACCGCTGAGAACGCCGCACGCGCGCCAAATCCCGCCAAAAGACAACATAAGAATAACACAAGGAGCCTTCGAAAATTTTACTTCAACCAGCCAAAACCCTCATTTTTTTGCGCGGGACTCTATATTTTTCTTCATTTTTTCTGAAAGATTTTGTAAAAATCTTTCTTTTGACAAGATTTGAAAAAATCCTGATGACTTTTCAACATTACACGCGATGGTAAGTGGTTTAGGGTTTCACTTTTCAAAGCGATTTTAAGTCAAAGACGAAAACAAAACTGTAAATTTCGACAAAATAGTAAAACATATTCAATTTATTTTCCCATATTTGTGTTAAATATTGTCTGGTTGAGATTGCCTGTAAAAACTATGTCAATAGCTTTGTTAGCTATTGTGTAATAATTTTTTTGTGGAAAATGCATTTTTCACTTCAAAAATGACAAAACATGGTTCTGTTCAAAAATTTTTTATCTCATAAACGGGCGTGGGACGAAATAGCTCTATCCATTTTTCAATTGATCTATAAATTCTCTATAAAATATCTTTCTAAGAAAAAATTGCGATGACATTTTGCTTAAATAATGAGGACCCTTGAACATTAAATTCTGTGTTAGAGTAATCTTTACACTTACATTGCATGTCAAAAATGTTTCCACTCAATAGCATCATATATAAATAAGTAGATTCACTTATTTGCTTTACAATGTTTTAGGTATAAACACAATTTATTTTGCAATTTTTTTTTTCATATCTAGTATGCAGTCATGGACTGCCTATTTTTTTATTTCATTGAGATCCTTCAGTAATTAGCCTTGCTGTTGCGGGTTTCCTGCCCACCTTAACTTTTTTGTACGTTATTTTGGGCAAAATTTATAATTTAAAAATAAAAATAATAAAAATGATTGTTTACATCTGTTAACAGTACAATTAACCATGTTTGAGAAATATCATGTAGTTTATTGTAAACAAATAATTATGTGGTTGATTAAGAAGCAAGTCTTTCATAACACAAACTGAAAAAATAGCATTTCTCATAAGCACATGATGGTGATGTATAATGTGTAGCATTTGATTTGTTCTGATATTATTGTGTTCTTTTCTTTAGGAAGACCAGGCTTGCGCTATTTGTCTTGTACTGGCCTGTTCAAGTCAATCCACTGACCAACAGGTAACAAAAGCAGATATTAAAATGGATGGACATTCTGCTCATTGTTTGTATTTTTCTGGAAAAAAAAATTTCCACTGGTGTTACGTGAAAAGAAAGAAGCAATAACAAATTAGCATTAACAATTATTGTAATTGTATGTTGACATGGTGTGTTGTGTTCAGGTTTCAGAATGGGCAACCCAAGCATTCTTTAGATACAGTGTTGAGATCCATCAGTCGGTAACCAGTAATCCAGCAGATAGTGGTGTAGAACCTTCATTCCTTGATGCTGCATCACCTAGTAGAATACATGGCAGTAGTTATATATCAACATTACAACCTATGCAGACAAGGTACAGCACAAACAGTTCTCTGATGTGTTACTCATTTTTTAACATGGATGTATTACTGTATTATTTTTCTCTCAATGTTTTGACATCATCCTACATTATTCTCAAGAGTGCACCAAATCTGTTAAAAGGTTGAGATACGAGTCTCAATTTTCGTAACAAAATACACAAAAACACCAATGATGTGAATTTTCTTTCTACATGATTCTATTTTCACATTTTTACAGTACAGTGTATGTTATTATGAGTTTACTAAAGCTGGACCCTCTGTTCATCCATTTTTTTTCTTTTGTTTGTCAATGATTTATTTTGTTATAGATTTTGTGCATGAACCTATCCTTATGCTGGTCTATTGTCTTATCCATTTCTTCAATTATTCATTCCTTCATTTATTCACTTTTGATGAGTTCCTTCAGGTTTTCATTCATCCATTCATCTAGGTAATTGTGATTTACTTGATTCCCTTTCTTTATCCAGTCTACAGAATTCTCAATTTGAACAAAGCTACATTACATCTACTCCACAAGTAGCTCCATTAGGAGGAACAACAGGACGAGCTGTGTTTCAACCTGATTTGACCAAGTCTGCTAAATATGATGGACTATGTTTATACATTGCTAGACTACTAGGGTAAAGGGCACAACATTCTCTAAAAACGTTTATTATATTTGATGATAAACAATCCCTATATTGAAATACACATGTAGTTGAACTTGAAATAGATCTGAACACAACGTTGATGGCACCAGAGACATTTATTTAATATTTTAATTAATTTGACTATAAAGAAGCGTTCTTGTGTTTGTACTCAATTTCTATACTAAGCTATACTTTATTGTGTGTAGGACAATGTGGGATGGTAGAATAGTGATTGAAGATTATCTAATCCAACCAACACCAGGAAATACCAAGGTGAAATAACTGTAGAACATAACTGCAGCAGTAGTACTGTAGGTCTAAAATGACTTTGTCAAGACAGTTTAATTTTTTTTTAGTCACAGACTTTAGGGTGCTTTGAACTTTAGTCATGATAGTAGATATTTTAGTGATCTTATAATGTGCAAGAGTTTTAAATGTCTTGAAGTGAGAGAATGACAGTGGGTAATGCCATGAAAACATTTTCAGTATAAGTCTTTCAAAGCATGAATTATTAAATAGTTATAAATTAAAGGACATTTGAAATGTTGGTTCTGTTGCAGCCTCCATTGATATTTAGAAGTCGTTTTAGCTGTGAGCAGCTGGCATGGTTCTTGGAGAAGATGAGGGAGCTACAACAGTGGATGGACAGACACTTGCAGTTTGCAGCTCTTCCTATAGATGGCAGGTTAGAATAGAACCTAAAGGTTGATAAAACATCTTCCATGACTAACTGGTTATCATTGATATTCCTGTAATTGCATAGTAATTGATGTTATCATTGATATACAAGCCCTGTAGGAAACACACAACTAGCTGCTAGATAGTGCATTGTTTGTGTTGATAATTATGACCATGATAATTAAGTCTGGTGTCCATATCATAATGAGAACAGTCGAGGATGATCACAACATTCTGAAAATTGAAAAAAGTGTTTCCATATAATCATAGACAGTCGAAATGGATTGAAATTGTTCATAGGATCAAAAAAAATTATTTCCATATAATCACTTTTTTTCTCAGTCATGTGACCTTTCTTGATTGTTTACAATTATTTGGAAGCCAGGCTTTAGGTCGCAATTAAACAATACATTATAGTTTATGCCCTTGGGAAGTCATGTTATTGTGCTATTTCCTATTTAATAAATTGTTAATAATATATTTTCTGTCCAACATCCACCAGCATACTTTAGTTTGCTTTGAACTGAAATAAGTTAATAATTATTTTTTGTTTTCATCGATTCTAGTTTTCTGAATGTATCCATAATGGCAGACCAATCAACAGTTCAGAGATCAAATCAAGGTAATGAAGTGATTTAATATTGGTTTCCAGCTTTGAGATCATTCCACAGGGATATATTCTACCTGTAAAAATTGCTGTTTGTCTGATATTTTACAGTTTTTGAGTTGATAATCATTTTAAAAGAAAAAAAGGTGGGATCACCGATTTAGTTTTTGAGATAATTGCCTCCAAACACAAGGTTATATTTTCAAAATCATTTACAGGACTATCTAATTCTAAAAAGTATGTTTACTTTTCCTAATACTTAAAAACTTAGTAGCAATACCTATAAGATTCTTTAAGGATACATCCCGGGCTTTTGGGACGCAAATTTTGAAAAATCGTAGCGCGGTTGTTTTAAACTATTTTTTAATAAACTATATCCTATCTAGTGCCTAGAATAACAAAGATTGCGATATTGTGCTCATTTTCTGTGCAAAATAAATACTTTTTGCAAAATTAAGATAAGAACGTGAAACTACGCGTCTTGCTTTCTTTGTTACTGTGCCAAATCTTTAGACCACCCGCTTCAACTGTAAAGTGTTTCTTGTTCAATACATATTTTCCTACCAAAGTGTGTCTGGGTTTTTGAATTCTTGCTTTCATTATTTTTAAATAGTTTTTGAAGTTTGAGGTTTAATAATTTTCATGATAAAATTAAATCCAGTGGCATAACTCAAAAAATCAACACACGATCGACAAACCCAGACACACTTTAGTACTACGTTATATTGAGAGTCACCATGCAAAATTTGGTTGAAATTTACCGAAAATATTTGGCACAGGAACATTTAAAAGTGGCCTATTTTATGAAAAAACTACAATCGAGAACAAGAAAGTTTTCTGGTTTACGGGATAAAAGGATTATCCGAGTAATGTTTACTTATCGATGACAAGCTATGAACAGTCACTGACCCGCATTGAGTTCGAGCTATGAAATCTGAGACTACTGATTTCCAGAGAGCATCGTGGTTTGACGTTTGAGAAACGAAAATGGTAAATAGGTCGAGAGGGAAAGACGAAAACAGTAGTGGTGAACGAGGCCGTGGTAGTAGGAGCCTTTATTGCTCAGAGCAAATGCTTCAGCTTTCGCCTTCGAGAATGTAGACGTGACCCCGGTTGATGTTCACTTTCTTTTCTTCGTGCTCACAAAGGGAGCGTGCCGCTTTGCTGATCGCTTCGACATCTAGTTTAACTGAATGACTGAAGTAATAGCTTGATGAAATATAGTTTAAAATAGACGTAGAAGTTAAGACAATATGTGCTTGTGTTTTCGATAACAGTTGTTTGAGTCACGGTTTATCACGTGCGACGTCAAACTGACTATGCGTGACAACAGATCGAGGTCACCCTGTTGTTGACGCTTCCTGTCAACACTATGACACCTATGAAAACCATCGAAAAAAATTCTTTCGCCAATAACGCCCGTTTGAATATTTTTATGAAAATAACTTTTTTACTGGTTTGTAGACAAGAGTTTAATGTATCATATGGACGAATAAAAAAAATCCGGCTATATTGAACGAAAAAGGCCGGGACGTATCCTTAATTGTATCACCTACTATTTTGGTGGTCCATGAGACATTATCATTGTTTTTGTGGCATGTAGGCGAAGTGTTCCTCCTCTAAAACATTCCATTTTAGCACTTCTGGAGGTCGTTTCTAACTTCTGAAATATTGAATTATTCAAAATCCTACCTGTAAATTTTTTTGATTTCTAAATATGTTCTAGAATTTATTGTTACAACTATATTTTTGAAATAAAAACTGGGGGTCACCGAACTCGTTAGGGAGCTATTTTCGTTCAAATACACAATTTTAGGCTTTTTACTTTGGGTTACCTAATGATGTAAATATACCACAGGGAGCCTTTAATTATCCAGTATTGCTGCAGACGTTCATTGAACAATCTCAGGGAAAATGCAATTCAATTTTTACTTTCCTCCAAACAGGGTGGTTGAAGTATCTTTTACATCATCTGGTATTATTCCTAAGTTGATGAGTAATGGCTTTTTGGTTATATGTTGTTTATTGCATTAGTGCACGTCAGGAAAATTACCACCATTTTAAATTTCATAGTTTGACAGTTTGTGTCGCAGTTAGCATGCACAGAAGATGTGTGCAGTGCAAAACTGTGGAATTACCTTAAGTTGACAAAGTTTGTAACATACATTACATAATATGTTATTTACATTGCTTGTTGTTCTATTGTGTTGAATACACTAATTGGGAAAACTTAGTATATGCATACATTAAAATGAGAAGAGAAGTATGCTACAAAAATTCATTAAATCTGCAACTGGCTGAAGTGGTATTACCTTTATGGTGGGCTATGATTTTATAAGCTTCTGTATATAAGAGGGCACTTTGTACAATTTTGGTCCGTTGATAATAATGGTTGTTTGAAATTAATAGCAGAGAGACAAGCCCTAGGTAACCTCAAGAAACTGGTGGATCTATGTTGTGAAGCTATTGGACTTTGGCAGTTGCTGTGTGAACATGATTTTGTTGCTGTTACCTCAAGAATGGATACAGTAAGGGCAATTCAATGCAATTAATCAAGCAGCAAAATAATCAGTCAATTTCTCAGTCAAACAATCACCAAGCAATCAAAATAATTTGTCAATCTCTTGGTTAATATAATTGTATAACAATATATATGACAATCACTTTAGGTACCTATTTGAATATATGTAATATATACTATATGAGCGGCCGATCTGTATGGAATATACAATGTCAAGCCGAAGTCATACAGATCGACCGCAATGTCTAGGTTAATGCTGCTATTTTAGATTAATATTTTTGAAATTAGTTTTAATTTGGCCAAGATATTTCAAGCTAAACCTTATGCAAATCAGGACGGTTTCTGTATCAAATATACAGATGATGTCACGGTAGTGATTTTTTATTGTTCTGGGTTCATTAATTATTCATGAATTTCATAAATATATATACAGCAATATGCAGAAATTATGAGCCATTGTCAAGTATGTAAGTATATATCAAAAAGGCTTTAGATATTATGGGATATCCTCACTGATATTCTTTTCGTAAACAACATATATCCCATAATTTCTAAGTATATAAGCCAACTGCAAAAATTGCATAATTTCTTTGAGGAGAAATAAATTAGTTAATATATGGTCAAGACGACAGAATATATATATATAATTATATATAATAATTTGTTTACAGCCACTTATACCATATTATTATATTTTTTTCATGGTTTGATTATTTTATCACATTCTTTTTTTAGAATGCAAGAGAACAGTTACGCTACATGAAATTCAAAGAATTCATTTTGCGACCTGAGGTAGGATTATTGTAGGACTATGGTAAGCCTATGATAAGTGTACAATGTGTTTGTGTTTTTGGAAATGTCAGGTTTGTGTGGTTACCTCTGAAACAATGTGACCTGAGATAGACATGTCCATACAAAGGTTTTGTAACTGCACTACCCAAGAGTCTATAAGGGTTAAAATGGAACACTAACACAGTTGCATTTGTTACCCCACTATCCAAGAGTCTATAAGAATTAAAACATAACAATAATCACAGTAACATTTGTTGTTGTCAGGTGTCCAATTCTCTCATTTCTTCACTAATGAACTGTTACCTTGAGGACAGCAGTTCTACCCATGCAATTAGTGAAAGACTGCGAGATATCTCTCCTAGCCTCTACAGTGACTCTGATGCTCTTTGTACAAAGGTAAGTAAGATAACTTTTAAATTTAATGATTGGGTTCTGTTTCTAAACTTGGTTGTGTCAACAATGATTGTGATAATAGTGATGACCAATGTCTTAAATGTCAGTGGTTTTTAGCCTTTACAGTGTACAAATTCTTCCAACTGTGATGAATGGTGATACTGCTTACAATTAGCAGTTATAATACAACGAGGAATAATTGTGTTTCATGGTATATTGTTACAGGCTGGAGAGCTTCTTACCATTGCTAAGAAAACTGTTAACAAAGCTGAACAAAGAAGACTACTCAAAGAGGCTCTAGCAGTAAGTTAATCATGTTGTAGGTTCCACAAAAGCTGCTCTACTAGATGTTTTAGGAGACTCCCATTAGGGGGGGTGATGAATAATTGAACATTTTTTCCTAACAAAATTCCTTTTGAACTGTAAAGAACTAGTTCAGTACGTCATGGATTGAAAGAAAAAAATTGGGGTCACTGTGCATTGATTTTAATGAGTTATACATCATTAACTAGTACAAAGTAGGCAATTTTTAATCAGAAGGGGAAAAAATCATAAATTGTAATATAACTTTTATTTCTAAAGGAAATATCTCCTTAACCACAATGCACATAATATTCTTGTAGATAAATGTCTTTTAGGGTAAGAAAATTGAAAGATCTTTTTTTAGAGAAGTTGAACACATGAATATTAACATTTTCACATTAGCTGCCCTAAAAGAAATCACCAATATTTCTAAATAGTTTCAATTTTAAATTTTCAAAAAACTCACTGAATGAAATATTTTTTGTATCACTTTATCACACAAATAAATGAAAAATAGGGGTACACATGCAATTTAATAATATAATCTTTGTACAAGCATGAAATTTTACTGTTTGCAAAAATTGCACATAAGTCCCTCCCTAGACAGCAGAAGAATTAACTATGCATTTTAGGAGATTTTCGAGATGGTGCCGCGGGAAAGATTGTTGAAGTTTGATCATATAACATTCACTTTTGAAGCTGTTTTTATAAACAAAAGTGCATTTTCAGGTCAGTTTTGCAAATATTAAATGTTTTTCTTTTAGGATAAGGTTTATGGGAGATGATTGATAGCTAAATTGTTTTGTTTCTGGACGTTTGACAGACGTGTTTGTTTTTCAAACTTTGTCGAGAGCATACGCAGTACTCAATGCACTTTGCCCTCCTTGTCTCAAAAGTTTTTTTTTTTTTTTTTTTTTTTTTTTTGGTGACTACCCACAGGTAGCCCAAGCTAGATGTTTGTGACCATTTGTAGCAGCAGTAGAACGAAATAAATAAAATATGTTAAAAACTAAAGTCTGTACTTGTGAATTGTTATTTTCTTTGCCTTCCTATCAAATTTCAGGCAATTTGAAGGAATATTTTAATTAGGGAATTTTTGAATAAGGAAAGGTAAAGAAGACGATTTTGGCTAGGGGTTGCCTTTTGAATTTGTACCTTTCCTTTTTCTTAGGATGTAGGGGGAAATATTCAATAACTCCCTAAGCATTGCTTCAAATTGCCTGAAATTCAATAGGAAGGCAAAGAAAATAACAATACACAAGTACAAACTTCCAGCTTGGGCTACCTGTGATCTACCTCTGTTACATATTAGTAACAACACCAAGACACTTCAAATTACCAACTGATTTGATAGCATAATCTTTCTCCTTAAATATTATTTCATGTACAATAACTAAGTAGTCCTATCGTATTACAACAATGAGATATAATCAAGGTTATGTAACCTAACAAACATTTGTAATAATCTGGACAGTGTCTAAAACTTTAAATACTCAGTGCAATTATAGTTCTTGTTTTTTTAGAGCTATAATTGAACTGAGTATTAAAAGTTTTAGACACTGTCCAGATTATATTCACCAGTACAGATCTGTTCATTGATATTTGTAATAATGATGTTGAAACTATGCTATGTAACAACCCTTCAACACCAGCCAACAACACACAGTTTCAAGGTTATATATTTTTTTAGAATTATCGTCAAGTGACTAATCAAGTCAACCTGGAACTAGTCTGCTCTATCTTTGAATCTGGTGAGATTATATCCCATAATATTCCATAATATACCAACCAGTATAATAGTACACCACATCACACTCACCCCATACACAATTCACACCTATCCCATACTTATTCCATGCCAGTACTTCATATAGGTTTTTATTTACTAGCTTTTACACATGTGTGAGACCACAACTGTGCGACTCAATGCTGGTTGCTGAGACAATAACATATACACAAGTAGTCACTAAAGCAGCAGTAGCAGTAGTAAAATTAGCAGTAGTAGACCACATAAATTTCACAAGCTTTATTGTTTTGTTTCAGTTCATTTCTATGATGGTATTGTAGAGTTGGCTCTGTATGGAGCACTCAAGAAGGACCCTCAAGGACTAGCATTACATTTCTACAAAACTGGAGAAGGACCAGGTGATGTACATGGACAGGAAGCCATGATTGGCAGGTGAGAACAGTTTGGATCATTTAGTCATTAGTAGGATTACCATTAGCATGTGCATGCTTGACAGAACAATAAACACACCTTTGTAGAGGTTTCTTTGAGAACTCTCTGCCAAGCAGGGTATATGACTATAATATATATACTATAATTTTTCAGAAATGTGACCCCCTTCCCCCTTCTCAAAGTTGTGGTCTGGATAGCAGCCCAAAGAACGTAAAAAAATGACATTTTATGTCAAGTGTTCTGTCCAAGATTGTAGCACTCTGAAAATATTATTGTGGGGGTATTGAGCATGGCATCATGTTGTTTTTAAATGAAATTCTTGTACGTTAATCCCTATTGATGACCAATGATGTTCTTGTTCCTCAGGAAATATTGCTATAAGTGCATCACTGACTGTCTACAGAGGTTACTTGCTATCAAACAAACTCAAAACCAATCCCCTGGTGTACCATCTTGGCCAGGTCCACCACCACCACCAGACCCCAATGCTCTTACAGCAGAAACTGCTGACCAGTATGTAAGTGTAAATATGGTATTGACTTAAGCCTGGTTTCCATATAACTGCAAATAATCAATAACAGTCACATATGATAGAAACAAAAATTGATTTTGGGGAAACCAAAGAGTTTGAAACCTATGACCAATGTGAACAATTACAATCGCACATATGTGTCCTAAAACTAGCCAAGTCTGTGTCTGTTTTGATAATGCATTTATGCAATGTATTCACTGCATCCAGGATATAGATATTCAAGGTGAATAAAGATAATTGGTTTATTTAATGTGTTTTCAGATGGACCACACCCTGGCCATTGCACTAGGGTCAGATGATGAACTATGGCATCTATGTCTGTATCAATGGCTGATTGATAACAACCTGACAGAAAAACTTTTAGAGGTATGAAGAATACTTTGAGATATACACGTACATTGTTACTTTGATCTTTTTGTAAATGTTGTACTTATCGGTTTTTGTGCTATAGATCAAATCTTCTTATTTGGAAACTTATTTGAAACAATCTGCAGCAAATCAGGTGAGTTTGAGTTTTCACAAAAGAATGACAATTGTTAGGGATAATAGTTTTCTGAGATCAATAGTAGTGACAGTTTAGTATTGTTTTTCATCATATATTTAATGATTTGTTGTTATTTTCTTAGCATCCCAATGACCAAAAGATGCTTGATTTGCTATGGAGGTATTATGAAAAGACAAAGAATCATGCAGCTGCTGCCAGAATCTTGTCAAAACTAGCAGAAAAAGAAGGGTAAGTGGTAATGCAACACAACAATTCTGTTGAATATAGGTGTACTCAATATGTGATGGTGATGATATTGATATTGATGATAATAATGATTATGATGTAAATAACTGATGATGATGTCAATGGTGGTGGTATTGGTGATGCCGATAGTGGTGATCATGGTAATGATGGTGTGGAGATGATGGTGGTAGTGATGATGCTGATGATGATGTTCTTGATGATGTTTATGATATTAGTGTTGATGGTGGTGACGATGATGATAACAGTAATGATTTTTATACTTGGGATGATGTAAAAATGGCTGTTATTTTTTGGTGATGATAACAATGGTGATGTTTCCGATGATATTGTTGATGATAACAACAATAACAAAGTTGCTGCTATGTTGCTGATATCACAGGCAAGACATTAATCTGGAGCAGCGACTGGAGTACCTGTCCCGGGCCATCATGAGTGCCAAGAGCAGTAATCTTAGAACAAGCTCCAGCTCTGAAGGAGAGTTCCTGCACGAACTCGAGGAGAAGTTAGAGGTTAGTCTATTATGGCAATGTAGCCATCATGAAGTCAATGAATGATAGAAGTGACAGGTATAAATGAATAAATATGTGAATGATCGAATGAATGAATAAATGTACAAATGAATAGTGACTGAGTGAACATCTACCTCATCTACATTTGACAGACAGCTTCTTTGGTCGCATCATGAAGGTTTGTAACTCTACTGAGATTTCAATGGCATTGTTTGTATAGGTAGCTCGTATTCAGATTCAAGTATATCAGGCCCTTGCTAGAGCAAATGCCAGTCGACAATCAAGAAATATCCATGATGCATTGGCACAGCTGAATAGTAGATTATTGGATGTGACTACGGTATGTATCACCCCTCCCTGCCTCAGTATATACCACCCTCCCTCACCCAGTATGTTCCTCTCAAAATCTCTTATACAAGCATACAAATGCAGGATTTGTTTAGCCTTTTTTTTCTTCATGACAAAGTAACAGTGTTTTGTTTGATTACTAGTTATATGGGGAGTTTGCAGATGTGTTCATGTTAGCAGAATGTAAGCTGGCTATTGTACACTGCGCAGGACACTACGATCCAACACTAATAGAAACACTATGGAAAGAGATATTAGAGAAAGGTAATAGTAATACATGTAATGGTGATAGTGGTAGTAATAATGCTGATGGTGATATTCTTGAAAATCAAATGTTAAATTTTTCAGAACTACACGACTCTTCTAGTCCATCCAGTGATCGAATTACATTACTTAGTAAAAAGATAGTTACTCTAGGAAAGACCTACGTTCACTCTGAGAGATATTTCCCCCTTGGTAAGTACTTGCTGACTGATATAAAAAATGTGTTTAGCTTAGATTTTGTTTGTTTACTTAGTTGTTTGTTTGTTGGCTATTTTCCTTGTTATTTTGATATTTACAAGCATCTAACCACTGCATAATGTCTATGACTCACGCTATTTTTCTTAATTACTTGTTGTACCGTTGATACTGCCGTAGGTTCGATAATCCTGATGCTTGAAAGGAAGAGTGCAGAGCTAAACCTCGACCCAGTGTGGGTATTTCTCACCATGTTAGAGATTGGCATCCCCTTGCCAGTTCTCCACGGTGTCTATGATAGGCTATTCAAAGCAAAGGTTGGTTATTTTAAGAAAGAAATGTTACTACACACCGAACGCATCTACAAATTACTACTTTGTTGGTTATTTTAATTAACCTTATTTGGTAAATGGTGAAGATCTCAGAGGTCACTACGACGGTGATGACGATGGTAGTGTCAATGTAGTGGTGATAAACATGATGGTTGTGGTACTTGTATTCGGTGATGATGATGTCAACGACAATGATGGTAGTGGTGCTAGTTATGGTGGGGATTGTGTATTTGTGATAAAGATGGTTTTGTTGGTGATGATGATGATGATTACATTGATGGTAGTCATGTTGAGGATTTTATTCCTGTAGTTGTGATTACTTTTTACCACTAGTTGTGATAATAGATGGTTGTGTTAGTGATGCTGAAATTGGTGATGATGTTAATGACATTGCATTGTTATTACGCAAACTATTTTACTGTTGCTAGGATCCCTGCTGGCAGGCCATGGATAAACCACTTCATATTCTGGATGTGTTGTATCATCTTTTGACAAGATTTGTAGAAACACCCTCCCTAATACCACATTACGACAGGTATTGCCATACAAACAACACTCTTTCTTAAGGCTCTCGGCTTACAAATTGCCTACACTACTATGTTTGTGTGTGTGTTGGAGGGGATACTATTGTTGCCACTACTTTTTTTTTCAAAAATGTGTTTGTTCAAACCAAATAGATGTTTGAAGGTTATAGTTAATTTTATGATGACCTTTATTTGTATTATTATTATTGTGTCAAGCTTTTGGCCTACGTGGCCATCTTCAGGGCAAATGAAAAAATTAAATTACTACGTTTCTGTTATAATATTGTTCTTCTGTTGTGGTGTTATGATTGCTGTTTTTTTCCTTTTGTCTTTTTTATTGCTGGACTTGTTCTGATGTAGTGTGGTGATAAAGTGCTGTCGGATCGTTTGTTTTATTTTTAGTTCACAGTTTTGTGTACGTTATTGTTCATTTGTTCGTTAACGTTGTATAATACCCATTTTGTTTGTTGTTTGAATTATTTTATTATTTCTTTTAATTCGCAGACCTGCCTTCACGACTACCTTGCACGATGCATGCGCCACATATCTGGTGGAGCTCGAGTCTATCTGTTCACGTGACCGTAACGTACAAGACATTCTGGCTCGTTTCAAGGCCCTTCAGTCGCGTCTGAAACGAATGTTGTAGACTGGAAACCACTAAGAGTGACAGTGTCAATCATTTTATCATCATGTTGTGATTGGTTTTTGCTATTGAATATGTACACTAACAGATACTGGAAAACAATACTGTTCCCTTCACTACCACACCCCCTACGTCAATTTTCTATACCTGTCCAATTTATTTTATAAGGCTTTCATTTGTTTTTTGATACAATCTCGTACCCAGAGCCTTCGTTCCTCTTGATCAGCGTCGAGAAACATAAGACTCTGGAGAAACGGAATTTTAATTTCTGATTGGCTCTCGAGAAAACAATGGATGAAACAGGAAATACAAAAAAAATCCAAGAAACTAGTCACAACTGTTACCTAAAATCAATCGTTATTGTTGATTAACATTTAGTCACGAGAGTAAAGTTTTCGAGTGATTTTTTTAGCGATATTTGAGACCTATAAATCTCGAGATTTTAAACTGAACAACCAACACAGGGAACCCGGCGATGTTGCTTATGTCAGTTGCATTGTCGAGTGTGTATATATTGATCACGGACTCGACGCATCTTAGTCGCTCAGTTTTGAAACAGAAATTAACTTTGCTTATCCAAAATTACGATCGTGCGCAGTGTTGATCGGAACTCCAAAGTCAGAGCTGAAAATTCCGTTTCCCCAGCGTCTTATGATTCTCGACGCTGATCAAGAGAAACGAAGACTGCGTACGAGATGGATTCTGATAATTATTAAAGTTCTCCGATTTTTACCAAGGCATACTAATAAATAATTGGAAGATTTGGCATTCATTTGCCATCATTATTTTTGTGAAAATTATAGAATACTGTAAGGTGTACCTTGTCCTTTTTTTTAAAAAAAAATAAATCTATTATTTACTAAGAACTTTTCAAATTGTAATGTTTGCGATTATTGAGGAGCTGCGTCATTTTGTTATTTTTTTTTAAGGTGGCTACATATAATTGCAGCGCGCGTGCTCGTGCATGACCAGGCACATGCGCACACCTCAAACTTGAAGAATTTTTATTTTGATGACGTCATGAATATATACAACGTGCGTTTTAAAAAAATAAAAATAAAAAACAGCGGTAATTCTTTTTGCAATTTTCAGAATATCACTTTAGTGGTATAATAAAGTAGTTTGCAAATTTTCAACGATTTTTCAACTAAAGATTCTTTTTAATTTAGCAAAAACCATTATTCTGTTATTTCTATGGTTCTACAGTTGGGATTTTTTTGTCACGGTAATATATGCTAGTTCATGGTACTGAAATTCATATACAGTGTTTTCAACAAAATTTAACGCTTAAGGTAATTCCGTAGAAATAAAACTGCCCGATGAATTTTTTTTATACTCGTCCTAACAAACAATTTTGAGAAACGCTTTCAGAAAATACAATAAAAAAGAGGGGTCACCGACTTCGTTTTTGTGCAATATGACGTCAAAGTTCATCCATTTTGGTGACTTGAGAACGTAAAGAAATAAGCTCAAAAATCGAAAAGAAACGGAACAAAAACACAGTAATTTGTCTTTTAAGAGCAAAATTCGTGTTTTGTTCAAATGTCTGCACTTTATTTTATTTTAAAAATATGAACAGATGTATATGATCTTGAAGAAATTGATGAAATACCAACGTGCGCACGAGCTGCTAATTCATTCGAAAAAGTCCTAAGCTGAAAGTATTTAGGAAATTTCTTAAAAGTTAGCCCGATGACCTATGCTCAATTTTAGATATATTTGATGTTATATAATTACAATACATTTTATCAAATAAAAAACATAGGTCACCATGTTAGTTTGCGAAATATTGCAAAAAATATCATTTTATTGTCAAAAAACAGGTTTTCCGAGAGAGGACTGGGTCGAGTTTCTAAATTATCGCGTTTTCTCGCTCGAAAATGTTGCAATTCTTCGAATTTTTTATTCAAAGTACTTTACAAACATAATTTGACTACATTATATGATACAAGTCCTGAAACCAAAAATCATGAGACATGCGCAGAACTATGCACAGTGCAAAACTACGGAATTACCTTAAAATTAGTTTTATTTTTTCTACGTTAAAAATGAGCTTATAAATATAGTCCACTCATGAGCTTTGGGGGTAGTTGTAGATGTGGAGATATACAGTAATTCCCCTCGGGGCTTTTCAATTACTGTTTACAACTGTTCTTTGGGTGACTTTACAGACTGCTATATGCAGTTTACAAACACGAGTATATAGAATAATTGTTAGTGGTTATGCCCCCGTTGTTAGTAATTCCTCAGTGGTTCTTCAACAATTGGATTAGAGTATAAAGTAGATGGGACCTCCGATTTTACGTCGTTCTCCGAGAGGACTTAAAGATCTTGCCATTTGCAGAAAGAGAAACAAAGGCAGAAACTTCTCAATTATTTTAAGACACTGAGTGTTGGTCCGGGCAGGGCACGAACCCGTGACCGAAGTCGGAAGCTCTACCAACTGAGCCTACCGGTCGGCGGTTGATATTTAAGGTAATTCCGTAGTAATAGAACTAGCCATAGAATTTTGATAAAAATTTCTACGGTAAAATATTTTGAATTTTTCATCAAAAATATAAAATAAAAAAATGGGGTCACCGTATTGGATTTCGCGAGAAAAAATTTTAAAGTATACCCACTCAGTTTCTCAATTTAGCGTCTAACATTCGAAAATGGGCATCATACATAAAAGTATCTCTTGACTGAGCTTGGTCAATACAAAAAACTTTGAATGTGCTTAAATGTGCTCCTTATACATTGGGCTACCGATGTAAAGCAAAAGATTTTCACTAAAATTCAACAGCGAAGAGAAATAAAGCAAAAAATAACAAAATGTTCGAATTTGTACAGGCCTCATTAACGCTTTGAACGAAACACTTTTCGAAATATCGAAAAATCTAGGCATATAATTTTGTCATCGATCACATATGTTTTAAAAATACATGATTTCAAATGATATTATGAAATAAAAAAGATAGGTGCCTGTATTGGTTTGCGAGATATTTTGAGAAATATTCTCAAGTTTCAATAATATCATGTTTTTTCTTGAGTTTGGACTGGGGGAGTTTAAAGAAATTCGTAATTTTTCGCTTGAAAATGTGAAAACTGTTCGTATTTTTACGTTAAAGTGTTTCTCAGACATAACTCTGTATCTATTGATGATAAGAATGACCAAATTAGAGGCCCTCCCCCCCCCCCCCCCGCTAAATAATGACAACTTACAACTTACCGTGCCCAGTGTAACTGATAAGTGTCTGATGAGTTCATTTGAATTTGTTTGTGAGCATTTGAGCAATCGCAGAACGACTCGATTCGAAACTGACGACGCTTGGCTTTGCCTTCTTCTATTGTGAGTGTACAAACGGCGAAGGCTGTGTGTGTTTGAACGAACATCCATTTTCCACTACATCTCGACGTCTTGAAAATGCCACGTTAGTGAGAATGGGCCTCCTGTGGTCTCCCCGGTAATGTGTTGTGAGACTGGGCGCTAGCAAAAACTCTGCATAAAGCAAAGACCGAAAAGCTAAACCTTGTCCGTGCCGGCGCCTTACGGCTGGGCACGGTAATGAACTTCTGAGATCCTAGATGCTCTATAACTATATGGAGCCTCCTTAAGTTCAATATTACGAGTAACTCGTACCAAGTTCAACTACTACGTTCAATCTGCAATTGAAATCAGGGCACAGTATAAATCTGCAATTGAAATCAGGGCACAGTATTAGTTCAAACTTTATATTTTATTGAAGTCAATAGAAAACAATATATATGTTACATACGTACAAATACAAAAAAAGACCGAATCGCTTCCAAATTCCTTCATTTTTTTTTCTTTTTTTCGGAATTAACCATTGCAATTTGAAATGATAAATTATTTGCCTTTGCAGCAGGCCAAATACATTGATCGGCGTGCACCGTATACAACCATCTTAATTTGTAAAACTGCCTGCTAGATAATGACATATAAATATGCAAAATGCATTAGATCCCAACAAATATTATGCAGTAATACTTGACGTAATTAATCTAAAACGTATCGGCATGAAAATTGCATTATGGGTGTGTTTGTGCAATGTCGGGCAGCGTTTGGTCTGGCTCCATGTCGTCTTTCAACTCTGGTCTTTCCAATAAATCTTTGAGCTCATTTTCAAATTTTGACATGAGATGTTTGAAGTCTTTATCGGGGGAAGCAACATTAAAGTCGGACAGGGATAACAGTTTTTGCCTAGCCATGTCTGCGTCTGAAAAAGTAAGAGTTAAAAATAGTGAAATCTAAACTCACATTTTCTTTTTTTCCTCGACCTTCCATTTCGAGGCTTGCTTGCAATCTGTGCTCATCCCTTCATATCTCTATCATTTTTCTTTCTCTTTTCGTTCCCCTGATGTTTTCCCTTTGATTCCATTTGTTTCCTTCAGGTCCTTTTGTACACCCATGTCATGCCTCTAGTTTTACTTCGTAACTGTGTTTTTTCCCCGAATGTTTTTCACCTTCCCTCTCCTCGTTTTTCCTGGTCAGACATGAATTGCTCTTATTCTTTCTGGAATTCCTGGATGGATTAGTCTGGAAATTTTTTTCGAACGGATCGGAAACGGAAGTATTATGGTTGGCCTAGTAGCCCGACATTCCAGGTCATATACGTAGCCGTTCATGATCTCGTTGCTGAGCTGTTTCGAACGATTCATATTGTGCATCTTACCAGAGATGTTTGACTGTATATCATTTTTGGTCGACCTTTAAAATGTGTACTTTCTCCATTAATCTCCTCACGTTAATAGTGTCTATTTCAATGAGACTAAGATGTGAGGCTTTGCAAACTTACCTATATCAAATACAACTTTAAATTCATCCTTTCCGGGTTCTAGTTTGAATTTTTGTCCTACAAAGTTACCATTTGGAAGCGTGACGGTAGCAATATACTCTCCATGAAATCCATGAAACTCTACCTCGGCACCATTTAGGTCGGTTTTTGTTGGGTTCATTGTCCCTCTTGTTGTCCACTTGTCTAGAAGTTGGAAATAACGCTGACCAGCAGCATTGAGCTGTAAATAGAAAATAAAACAGTACATCGGGAAACGTGAAACTTGGACTGAATACAATGACTGTAAATATTAGGAACTATCGCTTAAGAGTGTAATACCAAGCTTGGCATGTAAAAATGAGGCTAGGCATGCACGTACAGTCGGTAACTGAGTCATAGGATATACTCGTTTTGTAACAAAGAACGATGTCTTTGATATTTTCTATTGCAATGGCCGCTATTGATAATTTAGTTAGTTATGTTATGATTCTTTAATCAACAATTATATTGTAAACTGGAAATAGTTCAAAGTATAAGTACCCAATACCCGATCTACGAACCTTCCAATTGTTGTCAACTAGAGCTGCATCCGGGCCTCTCCAAGAACTTCTCGCCCAGAAAGACCATAATATTATTCCACTAACACTAGGATGACTAAAGGACATGCGCATTAACGCCTCCAGGCTGTCAGCTTTTTGAGTGACATTCTTGTCTACAATATCAACCTCGGTTAGCCATATTGGACGACCAACTTCTGCCAGGGCGTTTAGACGCAGCTAAGACAAAGAAATGCTAATCGCTGAACTAACCCGTTAATATATCAATGAATATCACATAGAATCTTCGAAGACGCACGATCTACATTGTGGCTATTCTTAGGAGGTTTTTCGAATTCTGACTTGTTTCAATAAGTATAGTTATGTCAACTTACTCTGAGTACGAATGGATTCACTGCACCAGTGAAATGTCCCTGAACACCAACACCATCGATGTTGACACCACGCTCTATCAACTCTTTGGCCTGCTCCACCAACAGCTGTAACCAATCAAATATACATAGAATTCGGAAACGCGTCACCACTAATTAAGAAATATATTTCAGAGTATTAAATCTGTCAGACAACAAAACAGAATGGCTGGCGGATTGTCATGCAGGTTAAAAACGTTCTGTTCATCATACAGCCGAAAAGACATTTCAGTTCAGCAACAGACACAAATGTTTTGAGACCTCAACAACCGTGGCTATTACTCGAAGGGCGTAGAAAGTACCTGTGTTAGTTGACCATTCTCGACTGTGTCAAAGTCATTGACGAACAAGTCTGCGTCAGGATCAAGTTCTGCTGCTGCTTTAAACATCCATTCTCTGACAGGTTTACCAAGTCGCTCAGCAAAGAATCGGCCATGTAACATCTCATTATTTACATCCCAGTGCGCAAACCTTGAAAAAACATAGCAAGAACTGGATCGGTCAAGAATAACCTCGTGAAGAAATTTTGGTAGCATAAGCAAACAGTAGGAGAAATGAAAGAATGCACTGAAGCATTGTAAAATGTAGGGGTTTTTAAGTACATACTCGCAATCAAACGCCCTAACGCTTCATGTACGCAATTCCATGAAAGGCGTGTGTACGACAGGTTACACTAAAGCATATACACTAGCATGTTTCTCAAGTTTTCAACTGCTCATGGGCATTTTAGATTTTGTAAGATTAATTCTAGATGTATCATTAAAGATAAGCATGCAGTAAAACAGATAATCACTACAGATCTTTAGATAAACAAGATCTTACTTTCCATGGTATTTTTGTAACACGGCTCTCATTCTATACTTCATGCTTTGAAACATCTTTTCTTTGGCTTCGTTTTTCAGCCATTTTGGTACCATGTCATCAACCGCCCAGTAAATACAGTGACCACGTAACGTTTTGCTGTAAAATAAAGGTTTGAGTTTTAAATCTGATAAAGAATTTAAGTTATCGATTTTGGCTTATCGATTTTGGCTTCATGTTCTTGAGGAGGGTTTTCTTGGTTTGCTTGCTTTTAAAAAGGTGTGTTAACCAACTAAAAAAACCCGTGGCATGTGAGAAAGAAATAAATCACATATAATCCAGCCGCCCGAGCCAGAACTCAAACCCGGGCCATATCGATGAGAAGCCATAAGCTGGTCACCCATGTCACCAAATCTGGCCCTTGTCTATATCATGTAAGAGCATGCATGGCGGACCTTACAAACCCTATATGGTTCCAATCGAAACTAGGTCACATCGGCGAAAGGCAAATGCAGTCATTGCGTACCACAAAAAGTTATACTCTCGTCACGAAACGTAACGCAGGTATGCTTACGACTGGCCTATATATGTTGGAGGCTAGTGCGCCCACCGCTTAACCACCGCTCATGTCAGCCATAATTAAAAATGTCATATATCAATTCTAATTTCTTTCTTACTTGTGGTTTTGCAGAATATTTAGGGTTTTATCGACGTTCTGAAAAAACAGTTGTCCCTGAAAAAAATAGAATGATTTTGAAAACATGAAATTAAAAGTATAAGCATAAAAACAAAACATACAGATATCAAAATGAGTTAGAATAAAGTAATTTAAGTATGAACAAAATTGTCACCTTTTTGGGTTCCATGTCAGGCCATTTCATAGCATTCTCCATAACTGCCCACTCAAAGTTTCTAAGGAAGAATTCTCTATATTGAGAGTTTTTCAACAGGTTTTCAGTGTTCGCAGCAGCTCCAAAACCAAACTTGTGCTTAATTTGGTCAATCTATGTTTGAGTCAAAGAAATAGAAATTCGTATTATGCGTTACAGCTAAAATCGTTGCATCCCGGTCGGGCGGCCTACCTCTGCAGCTTTGACCGGATTTTGTTTTGTCTGTGACATCGACCGTCGATCTAGACTGATTCAATAAGCTCTTGCTCTGCTGAACGATTTTCGTTCTCAGGGTCCCACTTATCAAATTTGCTATATAAAACTGATCCGCATTCTGAAATCATTGCCATTGTAGATCGTAGAGGACAGGTTGTAGGTGCTCAGAAGATTTTGTTCTTGTAATGTTACTAGCTGCGAAGTCCTGAATTCGTTATTGGAGTTTTGAACCTTATATTGATCTGGAAGGGCTTATACAAGCATTGCAGTGATCGTGATTTGTACATATCCTTGTACATTTTACCAAGTCGTTGTTAATAAATTATGTCAGCCCCTTTATGACTTTATAATTTGTATTTTTATTGTTGTATTTAGTGAATAAAACATTTTGTAAGTTTATCTTATTTTGTCGTATTTTAACAGTCGTTATATTGAAACTTACAGCGGAGCGCCATCTGTCTGGTTTACATTTGCACAGTTTCATATGGTGATAAGTCGGACCCTGAGAGCCTTTCAACAAAGAGTGAACTGGGACCGACTTATGGATTCAGTCTCCCTTCGGTCCGTCGATCAAGCGAGGGGGCATCTTTGATGTTACAGAAAAAAAATCCAGTCAAAGTTGGCACCCTGTCGCGATGCAACGAGTTTAGCTGCAACTAAGGCTTACGTCCTCCGACGTCAAACTCGTGTAAAAGGAAAGTATACCATAGAGGTCTAGCAATTAGCATGTGGAGTTGTTTGTTCCAGTTGTATACCTTGATCTCCATTAGTTTCATGTGCTGTTCAGATATTGTATTTGGTGGCACATTAACCCTGAAAGTAAGAGCATCTAATCTATTGATCTTGATATTGCAAATCAATAATAATAATCTTGATAATCTAATTGTTTTTAAGTTGATATTATTTGCATGTTCTAAAAACAATGTATGGATTGTCATACCTTATATTAATTTTTCTTTTTCTGTACTTTTCTATAAGTATGTCTGTCTTCTTCTTCCAGTCAGGATCCTGGTACATTTCTATCAGGCTTGTGTCATCTACCATTATATCTACTGACTTATTAGGACCTCGATAGAAAAGATAAACATAGCGATACCCTTTAGAGGATTCTGGCATTCTGAAGGCTGTTTTCCAATATACCCAGCCATCATCTGGAAAATAAGAATGCAATATGAATTGGTGATTGAAGTAGCTTTTCTATTACTATGTATTCGATTATTCGTCATCATCTAGATAGTTCAAGGTTAACAAAAACGTTTCCACGATTGCCTATGAAACAGTCAAGATCTCAACTTTCAAGACCAAACAACTGCAACTACTCAATCGCTCAAAATGGCACGCACATAGGAGTGTCAGTCCATTACTGACCTGATGAAAATAGATCTCGTCTAGCAAGTCTCTCAGTAATCTCTTTACTCTGATCCCTTTTCTTTAATCGTATCCATAACTCTATTGTATGGTAATCACTGGTGTGTTTAGGGTCGAGCAATTTCGTCCAGCCAGAGAATGAGTATACACCGCTGGGCTTGACTCTTCTGCCTGTATGCAAAGGATAACAAACACAGACCAATATTTATGCATCGAATATTATTAATTAGCTGCTATACACGAGGGAGGTGTTCTTTCTTGGGTATTAAATATAGATTGTTGTAAACACAGAAATAAATTACAAACTGTATTTTATTCCATACGTACGTACCTATATATTGTCCAGGACCAGCCCATTCAGCTAATCTAGCATAGCAAATACCACTGTGTTGACCTTCCTTGTAATCAAGCGAATACTTAGACAAAGCCCCTCCCCTGGGATCGTCTGTTTGTCCTTGACAACTCCAGCCTAATAGAGGACTGGTAACCAGAGGTTGCTCAAAACCTGGGTTTACCAGGAGGTTGGTGCCTTTCGGAGCTTGAATGAAATCTAAAAAACACGGCTCAATGACATAAAATATAGTAACTGTGTAGCTTGACGATAAGAAAATACAAAAGGAGAAAAAGACCACAATAAGAATGTGGAAAACTCACTGGGGAAAAGGAAAATAATAATAAAATAAATATATATATATACAAAACGAAGAAGGAAGCTAGAAAAGAATAGAAACAAAAAGTAAAAACAACCAATGAAATGACAAGAAATAAAAGTGAAAAAAGACGTATGTATATATGCATATATATATTGTAAAGCTGTTAACAACATTTGATAATTATAGCATTGATAACCGAAAACAAAACTATGATCCGAGACATAAGTTTCATACACGTTGTAGATCGGCGAGTGTCGTGTGATTATAAGAAGGCTAATGAGGTCAACAAATGCACACACAGTTCGAAAACTAATCAAAACAAAGAAATGGTACATATGTGGTACGACTCACCTCCATACTGGAATTCATCGACTTCGTGAAACAAAGGTTGGATATTGACAGGTTTGACTTGCCCGTTAAGATACAGAGGGTTTGTCATTGCACCTGACAGCAGAAAACTTCTAGTATCCGCGGCATTTGTATTGGATGCTTTAGGTTTTAGCTGAATAAAGGAACGATCTTGGCTGGGAAGAAAGTCGTTGTCTTGTGTAAAGTGAAAACTAGTTTTGGGAATTTGAGGGTGCTTTTCGTCAGCGAGGCTTGAACCTAAAAAGTACAAAGAACTAAACGTGACCAAAAAAAAGCGTTGTACAAAAGCTAAAAATGAATTACATATTGAACAGATACGTTGATAAAAATGTTTTACAGCACATTAGAATCTGAAGTAATCAACTTCGTCCGTCTTACAAAAAAAAAACGCACGTTTGAGGCCAGTGTAGACTCTTATACAACACTGACTACAAAATTACATTACTAATTTATCACTTACCTTCTAAACTATATACATCCATCGCACCGGGCCCTCCCGTCCCATGGCTGCAGTTAAAAGATGGACCATACTTGTGGTACGTAAATCCTGCATGAACACTGCTGACACATTGGAAATGATTACGGATACCGAAATAGGAATACCCATGCTTCTTTGTGATCCTTGCACATGTTGATACTAAGCTTTCCTTATTTGGTTGGTAATTGCTGATAGGCGAATCGTCTGCTAAGTCTGCTAAAGCGCTTTCGCCACCATCGTCACCGTTTATTTTCCAACATCCTAAACTACTATATTCTGTCAAAGAGAAATTCATTGGTTCAGAATGAATGAAAAAAGAATTGTATCTTAGGAGTAAAATAAATCAATGATGTGTTTTTAGGAGATAAGAGAGCTAAATAGAATCCAGTATAAGACACAAGTTAGATTTCAGAGTATTGTATTCAATTATATACTGTTGTTTGTGTATTGAGCTCTGTGGACGGTTCGTGGTGGTGCTAGGGTATTAGAAGCAGTCGTTCCTTAGTCTTTTGTCCATTTTGCGACGACCGTTTTCAGGTTCATCTCCGGCCCCGAGAACTGAATAATACATATGAGTAATGGATGAACCTTAATGTTAATGATTGTATGAATACAAAAACGACGATTGATTGAATGAATGAATGGAAGATGCATGAGGAGATGGATTGGTGGATGAATACATGAATGAATGGATAAATGAATGGTACGATCGATGGATAGATATGGATGGGTAAATGAATGATTTACTAATTGACGTATATGGATGTATACATATATAAATGAATGAATGAGTCAAACATAACCATATACCAGTTAACTCGATAGCCTGCGACGTTACTGTAATCCCAAACAGTATCATCAATATTGTCATGGTCCACATCACTTTTTCCAATTCTCATTTAAAATCATTAGTTCTCAGTGCATCTCTCCAGTAATCTGTGTACTTTCGCACATAACAACTCTACAAATAAACAATAAACTTGATTCCAGATCGGTTTTTGAAACTTTTCCGACAATTGTCCCCCTATACGATATATTTTGGGGTCTCCTAGCTAGGACTAGTATCAGTCGAAGCATTGGTAATAAGCTGAACGATGCCATGTTGTGGTGAAGGTTTACTTGTTCAAACTCGCACTCTGCACCTCTTTCGATAATAACTCAATATTATTAGCAAAAAAAAACACCACAAGATACGAACTTACCATTTATTTATTGCCTTTTTGTTAACATCTTTTGTGAAGAGGGGTTCATTTTAAAAATGTAGGATTTTTCTTTTCTTTCTATTTTTTTTTTTTTTTTTTTTTTGCAGTGAAATTAATTTTTTTAACCGTCGTTTCTAATAATTTATGTTAAAATTCCGTGATACATTACATAGAAATTTGCATTTAGGTATAAACAAAAAGCATTTCTTGAGCTTGTTGATATTGCCGAGATATTTCAAGCTAAACCTGACCCAAATCAGGACGATTGCCGTATCAAATATACAGATGCCTTCAGTGTAATGATTTTCTATTGTTCTGGGTTCGTTAATTATTCATAAATTTTATAAGACATGATCCCTCACAGTTCTTTACTCTCGATTTGAACATATAATATCACCAGCAACAAAGTCATGTCAAACACCATTGGGAACTGCAAACACGTCTAGAAAGCCTGTTTGAGCGTATTTTTCTTACTTTTCAGGTTGTGGTTCAGGTAATGGGCTTGTCCTAGCCGTAACCGTCACACGGGATTTTAGAACAATTTAAGAAATTGCTGACCTTTTTTTGCCAATAATAATTTATTGAATGAGGACGTTAAACCTGAGGTTCATGATGTACTATCCTTATATGGGACCTATACGTCTTATTGTTAGTATACAACTATCTACGGTCAATATGAAACCTGATTACAAAATCTTCAACTTTGACGCTTAATTTGAATGCTTCTTCTTTAACTTTCGTGTCAAAAAATAAACATTTTAAGTTTGTATAGGTTTTTATTTGAAAACCCCAAATAGTGATGCATATCTATGTATATGGAGGTTGTAACTATTATTATGAACGTAAGAAATTATTCCAGAAGAGTAAAAACTTTTTTTCAATTTATCATATTCTTTTTTTAAGCGTCAAAAATCCCTTATTTTATTTCCTTGCATTAACCAACTAGTTAAGTTGTTGCCCAAAAGAAGCAATGTACTTGAATACCTTCTTTGCGGTTTAGATATACTATTATTATAGATAATAATTAGCGAGACGATTCACCTGTTCCTTTGATCGATTACTGCACAGTAAAAAACCTGTCAGGACTACACTCAAAACTGATAAAAGAACGGAACCTATTGTAAGGAATTAAAAGCTGTTTCTATTTAGAATTGGTTCATAGAGTCTCATGCATGCTGGAAGTTTTAGAATTATGATCAATCAGTCGGTATTAACCTTGGTCAAAGATACTATGTGAAATCAAAAGTGATCCTTTCTTGTATCACGTCAAGCTTGAACTGACCTCGTATTTTCAAACTCATAATACCATTGTAACTCCCTCTAAAGATCGTCGCATAGTTGTTGACAATACTGGTACTCTTTAAGCCGTTTCTGGAGTACTTTGCACTCGGTCAACCACCGACGAGAGCCAATCAACACATCATGACGAAACAAGATCAAAAACCTTTATAATTTTCTAAATGTTTCTCAATTTCTGACACACTTATTTTAGGGGTAGGTGATTTTTTTACTTGTTTAGAATAATATTTATTTTAGGTATTTGACCGTTAAATGACTTACCCGTAAAGGCGTTCACCTCTTTGAGCTTGGAATTAAGACTTGCTTTCAAGAGCTGTGAGCCACTTTAACGTTGTGTAATTTTTTTGTTAATTTAGAATATAAGAACACCTTTCGACAAAGTTCTTAAAGGGTGCAAGATCTTCATTTTTTGACAGAAATACCTGTTATTTTCCACTATCTTGTCACGGTAAATAGAATCATTCGTTTATTGGTGAATTGTTTTGATTTCTAGAGAAAACAAAACCTGTCGAGGACATGACTTTATAAATAAACAAAGGTCAAATCGTTACCTGCAGGGGAGGGACCGACATGAATATAAAAAAACAACACAAACTGCTAAGGGGAGAGGGACAGGTGATATATTGTTGTCTGCTGTCTCAACTGGAACATTTTGTGCAAAAACCTATAACTAATAACTATGCGTAATAATTCTATACAAACTATTATATTGTTTTTAGACATATCAAAACTCAACTCCTATCTGTTATTTTCCCTTTTTTTAACAAAAAGCATAAGCTATAGAGATATCAAAGCTGCTCATTTCTTGCTATTTAGTCTCTGCTCTGATGTTTTAATTCTACAATGCTACAAAGCAAACGAAACATCAAACTTTGTCCGATACCACAAATATACAGGGGGTAGGTTGTACGAGCTATCACTGAGCTATCAATCGGATAAATCCATTTCCTCGCCTGGTACAAATGGCGCTCTTAACTCTTAAATGTGTTATCTTAACCCTGATCTCTATATCATCGAGAACGATCGAGAACGGTCGCAATCGATCGAAAAAAAATTCCATAAAAGGGAAAGCAACGTTTTTTAATCCTACGATCGTTTTCGATCGATATACGATTGTCATCGAAAACGTTCAAAAACTGTCGTAGGATCGAAACACTTTGGTTTATTTTTTCCCCGATCATTTGCGACCGTTCTAGATCGTTTGCGATTATATGGAAACCAGGCTACAATAGTTTATTCTTAAGCTTTTGAAAAGCATATCTTGTACGTGGGTTGTCGCAAAGCTCTAGTAGGCCTATATTAATATATACATTTAAATTATATATTTCTATCGCATAGATTGACATAAGCACGGCATAAGAAAGGCACTGAAATGCTACTTGACTGATGAGCACAACCAGCAAATGAACGAGAAATTTCACATACAGAATGATTTATATCTTCTTCATATAACCTCTTATTTTGGTAGGAAAATATTGTGTTTCTGGATAGATTGTTTTGTGCAAATAGCACGTCCCAATGATGACAACCATCGACAACATCGTTCTCAAAATGTAAAATGTTGCAATTTATAGCCCAATTAATTTATCCAGTAGAAAAGAAGGCATTCGTTTATTAGCTTATAGAAGCATTTTCTAAGCAAAAAATTCTCAAAAGAACAGAAGAACTTGCAAAATTTTCAACAAAATTTCATGAAGTTCAATCTCGGCCATTTTGAAGACTAAGCGTGACGTCAAAGTGGAGAAGACATGGAACATAGGTTTTTATCTAGAGACGCCCCCTCCCTCTAGGTATTCACGGATATTCAAAAGCAAGGTATCGATTTTACGACCATTATATAAATTGTTCGTATTTGAGTTTGAACCTATTAGAGATAAAAATCATGTATTTACACGCCCTTCTTGATATAGTTTTAGTACCTTTTAGAGGTCATTTTTAAAAAATCCGACGAGTATACCCGCCCTATTACAGATTCCCTCCCTCTGGGATCAATGAAATGTAGTATTACCACCCTTTAAATGCCGTACAAAAAGGTTTGGGAACAAACCAAGCTCTGTGACAAAATGGGACTAGTTAAGGAATGTCTCATGGTTAGCGTGCGTATATCCAGTTCTGGATGCACGCGGGAGGCTGCTAAGCACGAGAAAAGCGTAAGAGTGGCACGACGCGAAGCGGAGTGACACTCTAGCTTTTTCGAGTGCTTTAAGCAACCTCCCAAGTGCATCCAGAACTGGATATACGCTCGCTAACCATGAGACATTCCTTTTATAACATAGACAATTTTTTTTGCTGATTAAACGCGATATTCTCGATACTTCGCGCGTAGAATGGACTAAAAGGCGCCAAAAAATACTGCTTTCAATAAACCAGTTTAAAACAGCAAAATTCTGCAATAATATCCAGCTTCAGTTGAGAATGCTTATAACTGATAACAAGAAAGAATCTTCGTTATTTTTTTTTCGTGTTTTTGGGCGAATTTGATGTTAGAGGGAATAAAATATATCCAAAGCCGCCATGCAAGTGATCGCTAAAACCAAACTCGTAAAACTAGATCGAATTCGATCTCACTTACAAGTTAAAGTTATTACTCGTAATGGATAATTGAGAATAGATAGAATGGGCATCCATAAAATGTATTTTTTGTTGTTTTATTGCGAGAAAACAACGAGAAATTATACGTTTGCTTTACAAAAATTTTGCCAACTCAAAGGGTGAACCTCTCCGACAAAAACAAACAAAACAACTATCAACAAAAACTACCAAAAAACATTTGTCAAATCAAGGCATCATTTATTGCAATAAGTTACTTACATTTTCTTAATTTCCATTGATAATTTGTCCGTTAACATATTTTTAGCGAAAAAATCCATGCAAACTTTCGCACAAGTTTCGTGCACCAGCCATTGAGAACATTTAGTGAGTCTGTCATCCTAGCTGAACCACGGTTTACAGCCAATCAACAAATGGTCGAAAATATCATGATCGATCAAAAATTATCCTAGTTTTTTTTTAATCAAAAAGGACTTTTAATAAAAGTCTTACTGCATTCACTGAGCTTGGTCGGTTTGTACAGGAGATCGAGAATCTTGATCGCCAAAAAGAATGCTGACGCAAGTTTATGAAATATCCGCCGATGGCTCATAACAATGAGCCAATCAGAGCGCGCGTTATATCGTGTCTATGTTATAAAAAATAATACCTAGCTCATTTGCAACTTATAGAGAAATTTTAATTTTACTCGTATTAGACCACATGATTCAAAATGAGATGAACTACTTTGCATGCTCAATGAAAACCAGCTTTTTAATCGATCCACTTCAGTAAAACTACTGAGAAGCCATTCAAATACATAGCAACATTACACGTCATTCAACACAGTTTAGCAACAGCAACAACAACAAAATTATATTATAAAATTATCACTCAACAACAAACACTTTTTTTTAATTTGTCATTTAACAAACTAGTTACTGTGAAAAGATAATAGCATTACATTGAATCATCAGTGAATAAAACCTCCTATCATCAAAACATTTAGTAAAATTTAAATATAAACAATTATCTCAAAACACTTGCAGTTTGCAAGAAACCCATTTTCCTTTCATTTAGGTTGATTAACGAAGGATCTCGATGCAATCCGTTATTTCAACCAGACTGTGAAAATGAAGGCAAAACATCAAAAACCCCGTATTCGGGTAAGTTTTCAAAACTTCTAACTGTTTTGTTAAATAGTAGTCGCAAGGTTTCTTTTCTTGTTCGTAAAACAAAAAATTAAAAATAAACATTATTTAAATTGTGTTTTTTTATAAGTATAATAGCTAGTGTTTCATTGCAAAAAAGATCAGCAAAATCTAAATCTCAAAGTTAATGTCACCGGACCGCTTTTACGCGGACGGCCTTTTAAGGGACAAATTCTAGTCAGTTTGATGGCTAGAGCTCAACAAACCAATATCTCACTTGTTAGTATTATGACATTCATTTGCGTCGGTGTGTGTGTGCCTTGAGTTGACTATATTTAACAGAACTATGGACTTGTTCAGTGTTATTCTTAATTCCTTTTTAAACCTTTCAACAAATAATAAATAAATCCACGGATTGATGGCTGCATTAGAGGTTGACATAAACGAAGAAACAAACCAGTAGGTTTTGAACTCGCATGTATCGGTCGAATTCCATCCCCAAGAAAACGTTAAAAGGAACACTCCAAGGTTGTACGGACCCCAACAGAACAGAAATCCAGCCACCACTGCGATGGAGATTTTGAGAAACGACCACATTTGCAAGGTACGTCTCTGTTGCGACCGTTCGGTCAACGCCGCCGTCATTCTTTTGTAAGAGATCTTCAAGATAATGAATGTGACAGCGTACAATACGGTCATCAGAATGAAAGGTAAGACAATGAAAATAATGCACGTGATCATGCTGTAGGCTTGATGATGAATGTCATTATCATAATGATACTGGCAATCAGCTCTTTTCTCGTCATACTCTGTCAGCCTGAAGAGCTTGAAGTACGGCGCGCAGTAGGCCATGGCTATGATCCAGATAACTGCGCAAACTATGTAATGCATACAGTCTTGCTTTTCTTTTGAGCTGAGTGAAATGTGAGGTTGTGCAACAGCGAGGAATCGTTCAACTGTAATAGCGCACAAAGTCATAGTAGTGATGATTGGTGAAATGTCTATGATATAGGTACTTAGCTTACACAAGACATTACCTAGTTGCCCTCTTACTGACCATAGACCAACTGTTCTTGTAACAATCTCATATAATGTCTTAGGAGCTACGATGAATGGGACGCTTAAGTCAGAAAAAGCCTTGTTAAGTATGAAGATATCCATAGCGCTTCTTGGCCGCTGTGTTCGCAGTACTAACACAATGATAAAGATGTTCCCAAACCCTGCAAACAATGTGATCAAAGCATAGCCTACTACTTTAGCTATCATTACAGCCTGGGACTCATCTAAGTAGTAGCAACTTTGAGGCGTAAATGTGTCGTTGTTCATATCTGTATCCTGTGATTTCGTCAAAATGATGCAACTTTTGTCAGTGATGGGAATCTGCCTCTTTATATATACGTCGTATCAAAAACAAAATTACATTTTCTGTTTACCTGATTGGTGTAAACAAAATGACGTTTTTATGTTTACGTAGTAATTCATGTAAACAAAATGGCCAATACATCAGCCCTTATCCCGTTCATTTACCTTAACCAGAAAAAAAGAAACCCAATCTTTATGCACAAGATTTAGATAGCTATCAATTTTCGAAAACTCTGTTTCGTTCATTAATATGGAAGACGGCTGATATCCGAATCAAGGTGCATGTTTTTGAATGGGAAGAATGTTAAGTTTTCTGTTTACTAGTAGTGGAAAACAGCGTTGTACAAAAACAACCTCTACACAGATAGAGCATGATTAGACAATCAAAAGATCGTATCGAATACTCTTTGCAAAACAAGTGCACTAGCAAAAGTAAAAACCAAAGAAGAAATAAGAAAATATCACTACCTCCTCAAAATGACCTTTTCAGAAATGGAACCATTGACCTGGCATCAAAAGAGCTGACGTACTACTATTAAAGGGTGAGAAGTCGACGTAAAAATAATAAAAACAACATCACGTGCTACTGCGCCATCTCATGGCATTTCACATATTACCAGTGAACTTTAATTTTGTTAAACAAGGAGGGGGCCGGATGTTCTAAGTATTTGCGTCAATTATTGAACAGTATCCACATACGAAAAGAAAAATCACTAACAGCTTTTAAACGTGACCTGAAAACGTCTTAAATGACTTCCTCAATTTTTACTTTTTATTCTTGTTTGGAACACTTTTTTAACAAAATAAGTTTTTTTAACCGTTGCATACCTAAAATTCCTAATTCACTCGAACCTGATGCTGATGCAAGAGGCACCGAAACGCCGTATAAACTTCTTGAATTTCGCAATACTCAATTTTTAGCTTTAATTTTAAGTTTTCTATTAGTTTATTTTGTCTCAGTTTTATGAACATATATGTTTAGTAATTGAATAATATAATTTGAATATGCTTATTTTGTTCGTTTTATACTGACATAACTGATAAATATCTGCCTATCAGTTTAACTGATAAATGCATCAAGATATTTTAAGAAGCGTCTCTCATAAGCAAATATATATTAATATATCTTTATAGACAAACACTTTAGATTTAGCAGATCTAGCATCGGTCTCAGCAGGAAAGCATGAACCACCACTCAGAGTCCTAAAATAACTAAAGCCGAGAATCTGCTCAGTTAAGTTGTCATTTCTTAATTTCTGTGTAAAGCTGACTGCGTTTTTTCGGATATGGACCATTTTATCGATAGATCACGCATTTTATTCCAGTATAAGAACGTTGCATCCTAAACAGACAAAAGGAAATAGCAAATATCTGAACACGTATGCATGTCGGACTGAATAACGGAAATAGGTTTTTTGAGGAAGAGAATTAAACGTCTTGAGAAACACCAACAAATACTCGACCAAAACTCGATAAGAACTGACTATGACTGTGTTTACCAATGACCTTCAGCTAGAGTGTGTTTCCGTTAAAAACATTTTGTTTCTCTCAGTGTAGTTACAAGAATGTCATGTGCAATGGAACAAGAAGACGCGGAGATTTCATAGCATTACTGAGCAGATACAGAAACAAAAGCATGAGGTGGTCCAGCCTGCAGGTCTCGATCATTGTAACCTAGCTAGTCGGCATGACCAACTAGGCGGTTTTTTATGTGATTTGCATGCTACTTTTAAACCTGATAAGAGTGTTATCTTTTGAAATCAAATTCATAATCGCATAACCAAAATATAGAGGCCGAGAGTTGCTGTTGTTTTGCAAGAAAACCCAAACACTGGTGAGAACTGTAATGATAGAGCTATGTAAAAACAAAGTACTTGAAAAAACAAATAAAGCAAAATCGGTTTATCCACGTTAATGGTATGAATCGCTTTCAAAACCCGTGAAATCATGAATGAGTAATAACGCAAAAGTGACTGGATACATCGAACAAACACACAAATGAAATTCAAAAGAAAAGTAAAGTATGGAGAACTACTCAACTAGATTAATTCTATATATTCCAAATATATATATCGTTACTTTTTATATTCAAAATTTATGGCCTTGTGAAAAGGAGTATTTAGCTACTTCATTGCTGAGATTAAAGAGCGTACAAATCACAATTGATGTGATTTTTTTTATTGTTTTTTATTTATTTGTTGTATATTTGCATTCTTACTTTCTCACTTACTAAACACCCTAACCTCTCGAAAACAAAATACCTATGTTTACAGCAAAATATATCACAAAAAACGTTACAAGAAAGAACCCATCGAGACGCTGAGCAATGATCAGCCAACATTCCTTCCATTCTTCTCTCAACTTCTCCTCAACTCCAATCCTTCCTTCTTTGGGCCTCTTTTTTTCCCCTATGACGTCATCGATTACACGATTATCATCACGTGACGACGACGTCAGATCTTCAACGACAACAGAGGTCGACGCAACACGATGTGCGCTTAAAGTTTTGCACGAGAAAAGTCGTACGACAAAATCGGATGGCTTGTGTCGATTAAAGTGGCACCTAAGCGTTACGGCTGTGGCTGCAAGAGATCCGGCGACTAGAACCATAACAGCAATGTAATATATTCCAAGTTTAGGAGTGTAATCCGAAGTTTCTGGAATAATGTCCGAGACGATTAGCAAATAAACACTCATCGCTAGCAATGTGGTGATGCTCAGGCCAACCCGCTCACCACAGTCGGGAGGAAGGTAGAAAGTTAACAGCGATAGAAACGAGATGATCACACACGGTGCAATGAGGTACAGTATGTGGTAGTTGGGCTTCCTGTCTAGTATGAAACCATACGTTATTTCTGAGAATGGCTCCTGGCAGCATGGATACTTTATTTGATGGGTGTGGATAGAAATGCGGCGGATACTCCAGTCCCCATTAGCAACGTACTTTGCTGGAAATAATATTGACATATAATAAATAGACATCGCGCTGATCTCAACAAAACGGGTCCTGCTATTTTGCGGGCTGCGGTTTGCGGGTAAGATTTGCGGGCTGCGGGCTAAAATTTGCGGGCTGCGGGCCAAAATTTGCGGGCTGCGGGCCAAAATTTGCGGGCTGCGGGCCAAAATTTGCGGGCCGCGGGCCAAAATTTGCGGGCCGCGGGCCAAAATTTGCTGTCCGTAAATACACGATAAAAAATATTTGTGTTTTAAAATATTTGAGAGTACATATCTGCTTATTAGGTTGCCACTCATCGTGATAATACACAACATGTGATCTGTACACATCTTTTCACGTTTTCATGGTTTAAACAAAACGACTGACAAACAAAGTTTGTTCGGCCCAAACAAGAATGATAGCAAGTTTTGTTTGGGTCAAAAATACTCGAATTTTGTACATCCGCACTACTTAACCGCAAACGTCAATCACAAGCCTGTTATTATCGTACCGGTCTCATTAAAGGCTGGTCATTTTGTCTATCATACTATCATACATTATTTGCGAACCATAATTATATAAATGAGCCGGGGAAAAGACAAGTTGCTTGAACAGTGACCTCAACACAATGAGCTCGCACTGTTTACGTGCTTATCACTGTTATCGTGCTGGGTGCTAAAGGGTAAACCTGTCAGTTTTTGACATTTGTCATGGTTTGGAAGCCTCCAAACCTTCCCAGCGGTGTTTTTGATGTTTCGGCACGGGCTGACAATTTTTTCCTGGACGAACAAACGTGTTTCCTGTAGTTGATGACAGAATTTGTAGTTAAGGTGGGAAGGAAGGCATCCGGTATCAACTTTTTAGAGATTTTGAGTTAAGTAAAATAGGGCTCTACTTTCATCCAAAATGTACCAAATTTAAACAAAATTTACTTTATAACACATTGTTTACTAAAAAATATTCAGTTTTAATATTAAACAAAAAGAATGTGTGGTATTTGTGACATTTGTTGAGTGACCCGTCAATCACGAAAATTTAGTAAAATCGACTGTAAAATGAAAAGCTTTTTATCAACTGTTTCGAAACTTTGGCAGCTTAATCTACACTAAATTACTAAACTTTTCATCGCAGTAACTCTAAAATTATATTTTTGATAAGGGGTTGTGCGAAGATTTGTTATAAGAATTCTGCTTAAAATTGTCACGCTTGTAAATCCGACACAAAACAACATACTTTGAGTTACTGCCGTGAAAAGTTTCTAAATTACCTCTACTTTAGATATCTTGATTTTGAAAAGAATCCAGTTAAAGCTTAATACCAAAATCTACTTTTAATTATCACAGATTGTGCCGTGAAAGCCTATTTATGGTAGAATAAAGCATGAAATTCTTTCGCAAAGCGTAGAAAAACTCTCGTGTCCACTACCCACATCGTATTGCGTTACACTGAGTCATCATCTGTCAAAAAAGGCCATCCAAAGCTCCAAAAAAGGGAATAAAACCCATATACGAAGGTCCGTTACTCCCGCGAAAACCAATCACATGAGGTATTTGGCGTGACACGTAGCAACGTCACCTCAAACAAAGCACATTTGTCATGACCTTTACGTAAGAATTCATCGGCACAAAATGGCAGACTTTGCAGCGACTTCGCTTATCAAAAACATTTCATAAAAGTTAGAAATTCAACATTAAACGTGCAAAGCTTGAAAAAGCTCATAAAATTAATAACTTTATTTAGTTAACAAGCAAAATTATATGGTATGTTTTTGGAGTTACGATCACGGCTCATTCTTCGTAGGTGTGAACAAGCTGAAAACTGTCAAAGTTTCAACGTGCATCTGTCATCTGGTAATCGCGGTGCTTTAGTTTTAGTTTGTTTTGTTACTCTAAGCTCATGATTTTTACCGCGAAATACCACTTAGATACCGAACTTTGGTTGTTCATATCTTTCCAAATAATGTATGTACAAATGTGAAACTTTGTGAGTGAGCGTTATGAATAGCAAATCTCCGAAAACGGTAAAAAAATTTTCAAATTCAAAGGTCATGTTAGCCTTCCTTCCCACCTTAAGCAAACAAACATTTGCCTAGTGCGAATCGGCCCTATGTCACGACCAATTAAAAATTTTGAACACATCGAAGGAAATATTTTTCTCTGCATAATTTCCTTACTGATCTTCATCGATAATTTTTGAATTGCCGCTATCTAAGTAAACGAAAAGCACGAAGTTCAAGGACAATTTGTGGTGCAGTTTTCCTCAGCAGAGAATTTATACGTTTTTACGTAAGCAAAGTTTACGGATATTGTTGTGAACGATTCTTGGGGTGTCTGTAAAACCCGGAACATGCCCGGAACATGCCTGGAACACCCCGGAACACCCCCGAAACACCCCGGAACACCCTGAAAAATGAACAGAAATTAAAAAAAAATAATAATAATAAAATAGATAAATTTGAAAAAAGCCAAAAAATTTCATTAATTTATTCATCCATTCGTCCATTCATTCATTCATTCATTCATTCATTCATTCATTCATTCATTCATCCATTCATTCATTCATCACACCCGGATCACATTCATTCAAAATTCATAAAGCGCACATTGCGTTTAAGTTTGATGTATTTTTGATAAAACGTCCGTACGCAAAATTGTAACAGAATTTTGCGTAATAGGACTGTGGTTAAAGACGTTAAATTGATCGAAGTCTTCAGCTCTCCTGAAAGTACATGTAAGAAAAAGTAAATATCGTTTTATTTTACTTGTATAATTTTCTTCCATTTGATAAAATTGTAAGGGCGGCTTCTTACGGATGGATGAATAGATGAATGAATAAAGGAATGAAAAAAGAATGAATGGATGAATAAATGAATGAATGAACAAATGAATGGATGGATGAGTGGATTAATGTATGAATGATTGGATGAATGAATGCAAAATTGTAACAGAATTGTTGGATTACATGCTCTGTGAATTAACTATGGATATTGGCATCGTATTCCAAAGATTAATTACTTTTTTTTATGTCGGGCTTGATCTCAACAACCTCATCTGCATCGCTTGAAGACATCGTGAAAGTGAACGAACGCATGCCGTTTATTTGTTAATATTCAACACTGTCAATCATTCACTGATTAGCTTAAATCATGTTTATAATGACACAAGAATACAGAGTAGAAGTAAAACAAAATCACAAGAGATGGGAGTTGGGAATATTTGTCTTCTGTTTGACTTTTTTGTTCTGCCATTTTTCTCTTTTCATTTCTTTTTTTGGCTTTTTTCAAATTTATCTGTTTTATTATTTTTTCTATTCATTTTTCAGGGTGTTCCGGGTGTGTTCCGGGGGTGTTCCGGGCCTGTTCCGGGTTTCGATTCAATTATTACTCGTTGACATATTTTTGACAAGTTAACGATGTGTTAAAAAATAGGGTGGTTCCAATCCCATTTCCTGTGTGCTCTACATGAGTCCTGCAACATTATTTCGAGTATAAACAAAAATCTGGTAACTTTGCAATTGTCGACCGTGCGTTTGCACTTCGTTATAACAACATTTATAGCAATAATAATGAAAAGCTACGTGAAATACGATAATGTATGTTTTGTTTTAAACACAGAACTTTGTTGTTATTGTGTTATGTGATGGAGTGGAGATCATTTGAGTACTGTCATGAAGCCGTGCGTGTCAGAATACAAAGTAAATTTTGCATCAAACACACTCGTAATTTCTCACATGATTTAAAATAATTATGCCCTACTCCGTGTTCTAGATACTATAATTAAGCAGTATTTTAGTATACCCAGTTCATGTCACGCGACATCCCAATTCGCGCAAGCCGATTTAATAGGTCTATTCATCAAAATTGTTTGTTTGTTTGTTTGCTTATTTGGTTGGTTGGTTAGTTGGTTGTTTGCTTGTTTGTTGCTATTATGATGTGGAATTGTTTTTTGTTGCGACAAATTCAATGTGATATTTTTATTTTGTTTATTTATCCGGTTTTTTGTTTGTTTCGTCTTTGTCTAATGTTGTTGTTTATTTATTTTGGCCTGCAGCCCGCAAATTTTGGCCCGCAGCCCGCAAATTTAGGCCCGCAGCCCGCAAATTTTGGCCCGCAGCCCGCAAATTTTGGCCCGCAGCCCGCAGCCCGCACGTTAGTCGGACTCCAACAAAACCAGCTAAGCAATAATAATAACCCAATAAGCAAATATAAACAAGACAGCAGCATAGTAGTTCTTTTCGTTACCTGCATTCAAATGTTCAGCATGGAGCTGTTCAATCCTAAGCAGTCTTTTATCATAAGCCCAAGAACCAAACGACATCTCACAACTTTGTGTGTCGAAGGGAAAGTTCGTGATATCCATACTGCAGGAGCTTTTGAATACAATTGGGTCCACCCATGTGCATAAACCATTGCTTTGCACCACCACAAGTCCATTGGATTTTGATTGTTCTTGTAGGCCGTTACCGCTAAAAAAATGACAGATTATGTTGGTACGTAAAACAATGAATCACCGCAATTCGAAACTCTAACACTGATCAGCAACAACAAAGATATCCGAGCAAAACTCTTCTCTTCTCTTCTCTTCTCTTCTCTTCTCTTCTCTTCTCTTCTCTTCTCTTCTCTTCTCTTCTCTTCTCTTCTCTTCTCTTCTCTTCTCTTCTCTTCTCTTCTCTTCTCTTCTCTTCTCTTCTCTTCTCTTCTCTTCTCTTCTCTTCTCTTCTCTTCTCTTCTCTTCTCTTCTCTTCTCTTCTCTTCTCTTCTCTTCTCTTCTCTTCTCTTCTCTTCTCTTCTCTTCTCTTCTCTTACTTGTTGTACAGCACGATATCTGGTACCCATATTTTGTCAGAGTGAATATGAAGAGAATGAACTCCACCATATTGTGACTCGTCCCATGTTACGAAGGGATTTGTCCATTTCTAGAGAAAGAATGATTTACATACACAACATTATCATTCAAAGCGTTATGTTTACTAACAAATGTATTGATTTATTGAGAGAACAATAATTATTCAGAAGCTCTGCTGTGATCGATTTATCCTAGCTTACCTGTATCACCCATACATTAGTGACGAGAAGTTGTCGTTTTGTGTTCTGGAAAGAAAGCCATCGAACAGGGCTAGAGACAATACACATATACTGACTGCGGTCACCTAAAAGGCTTTACAAAAGTTATTATGCTAAGTATAACATAAGTTAGACTAAAAACGAATGTGACTGATCTTTTGTAACTCTAGTTAGTTGCTATGTTTGTCGGTAGGGTTAAACAATAGAATTGAACAGACGTCTAGTCATGGTGCAGAGAATGGTGTTACCTCTGATAACCGACCAAAAAAGATTCATGTAGGCAATCTCACGTGCACGTGCCTCACATACACAAAAGCAGCCAGGCATTCCTTTCAAACTCATCACGACTTTAGTAACTACATATAATAGCGATATTTACTGTTTACAAACAAACACGTCACAAACGAATTGTTTTGTTAATGTGCCAACCACAGCACAAAAGATTCTATTGAAATAAGAGCCAATCACCGTCTGGTTGGCACATGAATGACAAAGGCTTACGTCAGCATTAACATCGCTATACAGTAAATGTGATCATAAAAAAGCTATCAGATTGGCCACTGCCACAAACGATCATCATTATCGTCATTATCATCATAATCATCATTTTCATGAGGGTGACATGGGTGGCCGAGTGGCCTCTCGTCTCTCACCGCTATGGTCCGGGTTTGAGCCTTAGCTCGGGAGCTGGATTATATGTGAGTAGAGTTTGTTATAAGAGTTGTTTCTCTCTCCTATGCCACGAGGGTTTTTCTCCAGGATCTCTGGTTTTCCTCCCTCATTGCAAAAATCAACTGTGTGGAAAGATGTGTGCAAAATAGTGAATGTAGGGGTAGTGAGTGTGAGAGACAGTCTCCTCACTTAACATAGAAATGCTAAATAACCTGGAGACTATAAAAAAATACATTGTTATTATTATCATCATCATTACACCAGCAACATCATCATCATAATTATGACCAATATTATACATAATTAATATTTTACCAGCTCAACCAGCTTACTCAGTTGTATACCAAAAGATACATTAACAGGCTGCATAGGATCAACCACAGGTCGAACGGCGTTGTCATGACGACTAGAATGGAACAATTGATCACGAAGCTTCTTCTCATACATTTCAAAACCGAAACAAATTCCAGCTATAATTAACACAAAAAAAAGACATTTTGTAAATCGTCGATCGAGAACTGCAGTGTAAACAATCATTTTTACACCAGTCTGCAGTATTATTGAGGCTATTTTTTTCAATTATCAAATGACAATCTCTATATGTTGTTTTGACCCTGCAGCCCGAGTAAAGTAAATCTTTAGATCTCTTTAGCGTCCTCCGTTAATTACGCTGAAGAAACCTGTAAGTTTTCGGAGAAAAATATGGGATAGGCGACATTTGAATGACGAAAGCCCGACTAAAAGCAGTTTGTGGGCAAAAGTTACTAGGGCTAGAAATATAGTGCTACAGACCATGTACAAAGTGGCGGTTTGAAACTATAATTATCTGTGACAGAGGACGTTTTATAAAGCCAGCATGATTGATTTGCCTATATTGTTGCTTACTTTTCAATGTTATTTGAAAATATATTATAAATTATAAAAACATACATATTGCTTAGTGTTGCTATGCTATTATAGCTGCTGCATGTATATAATACAAATGGGCTTTTCGCCATGCGTCCAATTCCTACTTCGAAAACAAAAGATTTAAAAACAGCAAAATATACTGCATCAAATTCATTATGACTTCTTTATTTGAAAGATGTCATCCAAACATTTCATCTTAAATTGCCTACGTGGGATTTTCTTTTTACAATTTCACTTTAGTCTATTTTTAATTTTAACACATTTTCTCCCAAATTATTTGATTTGACTAATCTTACAAATTGCTATCTTTCTAAGAAAATTAATGAAACAGCATTTCTCTCTTTTTTTTCGCAGATAAGTTCAATCTGATGACGGTGTATGTATTTGAATTTGGTCCCGAATGTGCGTGCAAGAAATTAAAAGATTAGGAAACAAAAGGGTTCTTATTTGTGGCGTAAGCCGATTATCTTTTCTCGCCTCTTGTGCCTCTTTCTTTTTTTTTGTACAGTCGAATTAGAAAAAAAAAATTGTTCACTTTTTTATAACATAGCTTACTCATAGCTAATTGTCAAATGGAGGAAAATAATTTTGTGATATTTTGTTTACTTAACAAGTCGCCTGTACATTGATTACAGGAATAGTAAAGAGATTTGTCATAATGGCCACCAACTAATTATGACAATGTTTAAAATTGCTGATGTTAGAAAAATGCACTAATCAAAGGATAGACATCCACCTTATTAATAGCTTGTAAAAGGTTGAGAAAAATAGATTTAATTTTTAGGAAGATATAAACATTGGAAAATTAACAAAAGCATCAAAACGAGGCCAGCAAGGCGTTGGCAAGAAATTCCATACAATTCCTTTTTTTTAACCTAGCAGAACTATTTAAGATTTTTTTTTTCAAAACAGCGATACTTTCAATGAATGTCTATTTATGATACGTCTTTTATTCGAGTGCAACAAAATAAGAAAAAAAAAAGATTTTTGGAAAAGTAAATTTTCCGCCATTTTGAGAAAGGTGTATGAGATCCCATTTAATAGTCGACACAAAATCGTCGACGTCTTTCATGAAATGAGACACACAAAATATAATTTGATGTTGTTATTAGCAAACGTTTCGATTACTGCAGTGTTCCAATTTAATCAAATGATGCTTCTTGAGCTGGCGTAATTATTGAAAAAGATTATAATTAACAGTTTTCTCACATCTGCGTCAGGATATCAGTCAAAAAGAGCCGGCAGGTATTCTCTAACTTAAGTTGCAATTATTGAAATAGATAAGTGCTGTTTGTTCGTTCGTTTATATGTATAGACGAAGGACAGAACTTGATAAGACATTGCCAGAAATGGGTGATATAACAAAACTGTGAAATAGTAAGGCGCTCTATACATTCAATTAGATATTTCTGAAACACCTTTTAAGGATATAGCCTAGAATTGTAAGTTCCGCTTTATATCTTATAACTGTAACTATTCACATAGTACAGAAAGTAAATAAACAAGAATGAAAACTTTATTTAAGGTAATTCCTTAGTTTTGCACTGCCCGCAGTTCTGCGCATGTTTCAAAATTTTTGCTATTATGAATTTTATCGTTGATTCTAATTAGATTACGTTTGAAAAGAGCTTTAAGAAAAAAAACAATTCAGACATTTTCAAGCGAGAAAACGCGATATTTTAATCAATGTAACTCGAATCAGTCCTCTCCCAGTAATGTATAGATTTTCACACATTTGATGTCTTGAGACGTCGATAGCACGAAAACGAACTGAGGCACCTATCTTTTTTATTTTCTTATTTTTTCAAGAACTATGTTTTCTCTCACATATCTAATTGTCAATAAACGTCCATGTCTAGTTTTTTTAGATATTTCAAGAAATGTGTCTTGAATAAGCACTTCAACTTCCCTCGAACACCATACTCTATGTTAGAAATTTAGCACTTTTGGTTAGAAAAAAAGGTTTCTCTGATCAAATAAACACACGATTTTTATATCCACTTATATCGTTATGGAAAGATAGCAAAATCAAGAGAATTGCGTATGTCTAGAAAGATTTATCGACCAGTAATTAATTATTGTACAAAACATGGTACTTTTCAAAAAAATTCTCGCGAGAAAACGAGTTCGGGGACCCCATTATTTATTTCATTTTTGAAATAAGCAACAAAAAATTTTTATGTGGAAAGTTTCAAGGCATGTCCATGTCTAGTTTTATTTCTATGGAATTACCTGAATAGACTTTAATGTAACAAACTTTGAAATGATAATAATAATAATACTGATAATAATTATAATAAAAATTACAAATTTTATATGCTAAAAAGAATATGTATCGATATGAAAAAAAACCCCTAGAAATTCATTAAATCGGGATTTTCCCAGACGTTGTTACGCTTACAAAAAACGAAATATGTGGATCTAATGGCAATGTTGACCACTAGTATTTTTCTTATTAGCTTAAAACATCACTGAACAACAAAACTGTACAAAAAGAATTTAAAAAATACTGTAGATCTGTTGCATCTTTTCCTAACTTGTGAAGCTACATGCTATGATTTGCAAGCTTATATATTAAACGGTTACATTGTAAATAAAGCGGAATTGACTAAGTCGAAATCGATACAAAATAACCTCATAGGCAAATATTTATGTTGAAAACCTCACCTTGAAGAACCCAAGTCACTATAATACCAAGAACTGCTAAGCAGACTGAGAGCTTCATTTTATGTTTTTTAACGTATGTTTATTACAAATTGAGCGATTTTTATGAAGAGGTTGTTGGTACATCCATATGAGCTGTTCTCGCTTTCTCATTGGATAAACCTGGGTAGACAGATTTATCATAATATTTCACCAAAGGTTTTAAACAATACTTTCTAATTAGTTTGATTTCTCTACAATGTAGGTTTTACCAATCAATCGGGTCAATGTTGTGATTAGTCTCAGGTAAGATCAGATGTTTAGGCTATTTGTACTACATGCATTGTTTATATCCTGAATATGTGCACTTTTTATTCAAAGATTGTGGGAAGATCCTCTACCTTTGTTTTGTTGTTGCCATGGAAATATTTTTCATGCTACATTGCATCCATTTGTTATTTAACTTGGTGTAATACTTTGGCCTTTGTGATAGAAAAATAGATAGATAGATAGCTGTCGGTGTTCATGTATTTTTTTCCCTTCAGAACCATCTTCAAGGGGTCTCGACCTCAAGCACCATCCAGCGAACATGAATTCGAAGGATTATTGCACTTAGAGTTTCTCATTTCCTTTTCCGCTAATTAATTTACAATCTTCTCATGTACCTATCAGGCTGGGGAAGGGGGGTACCGTTCACGAATCACGGACGATTTTTTGCTAATTTCACGGATCACGGCATTAACAAAAGGCATTTCACGAATCACGAGCTTTTGCATTTGCTTTTTTTTTTCTATGTCTATTCATTCGTCTTTTAGACTTGTTTCAAGGCTAAATTTACAGACCTGCTTATTTCTACAAATACAAATGCAATGGTTTAACTGAAATATGCATTGTGTACATGTGTAAATTAATTATAAGTTGTTTACCCTGGTCCCAGAGGTTCGATTTCACTCAGCCTGTGCCTCCCCCTGCCTCGGTTGAGGCTCGAAGCGCTGCACCAAAACGACTCTGTCTGCGGCCTCGAAAATTATGGCGCTTTAAGCCTCAACAAAAACAAAGAGAGAGACGCAGAAAGAGAGAGACGCAGAAAGCAAAACCGAACCTCTGGGACCAGGGTATAAGCTGTACTAATTACATAGTAATGTTATTCATTAATTTAAAGTTTATAGTAAAATATTTGATAAAAAAATATCAAAATTTAAGATCAATATTTGAAATTGAAAAAAATATATATTAACTCACCATCGACATTTAATGATGCATTGGCGATTTCATTTATTATGACGAAATTCACTCGCTGCTTCCTTAACTCTGAGAAAGATTTGTGTTTAATTTCGCTGCACAAATGAGAATATTGAATTTCTCTTTCTGAATGGCACTCTTTCCAAGTAAGAATACAGACACGAAAACACGAACAGCAGTCGTGGAGCGATGTTTGCCAGCAAACAAGCAAGTAGAACCACGAGGGTGAAATTTGATATCAATAAACAAACAGTATTTGATACCTTATTCCAGTTAGTGTTAGGATCTCAGGTTTCAAGTCAGCGCAAGGTCAAGGTTTTTTTGTTTTGTTTGTCTTACCGGTAGCCTGAATAGCCAGAGAGGAGGACGAGGTTTCCAAGATTTTTTTTTTCACGACATATAATCGCTAAAATCACGAATCACGGCAACAAAAATATGCCGATCACGGGTCACGACCGACTTCAGTTTCACGAATCACGGCATGTTTTTTTCTGCTTTTCACGGATCACGGCATAAATATAGGTCGAATCACGGATCACGGAAAACCCCTTCCCCAGCCTGACCTATGTGTTTTAGTGCATATATCAAAATGTATGGCTACTCTAGCTCAAAAAGAGATAAGATAACAAGCGAGTTACGAGTTGGGTTGAGTTGAGTTAGAGTTGAGATAGAGTTAAGATTGAGTTACAGTTGAGTTATCCACAAATCACTATCTTAATTCATAAATTGCTTTTTCATAACGAAAACATTGAAATGACGGAAAAAAATTCAAAAATTCAGTTTTATAATAGAGTGCAGACACAAAAAGTGTGCAATATACACAGCGGTATTTCGGGATTGGCTATTTTGCGAGTTTCGAGTTGAGTTAATTTGTGGATAACTCAACTGTAACTCAATCTCAACTCAACTCGTAACTCGCAAAATAGCCAATCCCTTTTTCACCATAACGTAACTTAATGGTCCATTCATCCATCAACTCATATGTTCATCCATCAATTCATTCATCCATTCTTCCATCCATCCATCCATTCATCCATCCATCCATCCATCCATCCATCCATTCATTTACAAAAAATATGGAAAATAGTTCAACTCTTGATATGTATTTTTTTTGGTATATTTCTTCGTCAGGGACGATTAATTAATTAGTACAGTTTTTGTATATATAAGTGTACAAACAGAGTTTTTTCTTAAACCAAAACTCTTTAATGATTAATGAGAATAGGTTTGAGATAGTCAGTATTCTCAAACACTATTTCACGATGTAATTAATTGAAAATACCATAAAAACCACAGTTTGTAATCACATGTTATGCATTGCTATTGTAATTTGCTACCTAGAAGCTAGAATTGTTTTATACCTATTTGTTTGTTTACCTTGTTTTGCAGGGCCGTAACCAGAACCTTTACAAGGGCTGCACATTAAAAACCTGGACCATTGATGGGTTTTTAGTAGCATTTTTTTATTAGTAGCTGTCATATTTTTCACAAATCGGCCCATGAAAAACCGTATTACAATTTATTACTCTTATTGCGCTTTACAGTTCTTTTGAATGACTTTTTTGTATTTTTGATAATTATTCTAGTTTTTTGCTCTTGATTCCAAATTTAAGAAAAAAATTATTGCAATAAACTAAAATGAAGATGGATGAGCGGACCTTTAGGCCTTTCTTGGTTACGGCCCTGTTTTGTTGATATTTTTCACATGGATTCAAGCTAAGTTTTTTAACACCGTCTTCAATCTAGCCCATAATTCCTAGCAGTTGTAATGCTTCTTATGATAGTATATGCCTTGAGGACAACAATAGTAGTATAGTTATAATAGTATAATTTCTTTATCCTTGGTAAGCTTTACCACAGTGTAATCAATTGGTCAGTTGTTCTCAGAAGAGCTTCACAAAATGCATTTTCTTGCTAACTGAAACAAGGTGTATGTACATGTTTGTTTTCACAAAGCATACTTCTTCCTGACGAATAAAGTACACAACGTCGAGACCAAAAACAACAATGCAAACGAGCCAAGAAATACGAAATCTAAACGACGTGCAAAATCCTTCCAGTACTCAGGCCACGTTTCAATGTCCTCGTCTTCTTTCACTTCTTCCTGTAATTGTTCTTTACTATTCGGAGTCGTATTGACAGACTCATTAACGGATTTAATTTTTGCTCTTAGTGGTTTTACAATTGTGATCTGTTGCTTGTGTGTGCGGGAAAAGCGTTTGATAAACGTTGGCGGTTTGCTGCGTGAGAAATGACATCGTAAGACCACTGCGTTTGCGGCCACTACTAACGCTAGCTCACCCATTATCACCATGTAATAGAGACCAAGTCTCGGTACATAGTCGGACGTTTCTGGGAGAATATCCGACACGATCAAGAGATAGACTGCCATCGCTAGAACCAATGTGATACTGAGACCAACTCGCTCACCGCAGTCTGGTGGCAGAAAGAACGTTAGCATGGAAAGACACGAGATTATGATGCAAGGTACGATGAGATACAAGACGTGGTAAGCTGGTTTGCGGTCTAGTATGAAGGTATACGTGACGTCCGAAAAAGGGTGTTGACAACAGCTGTACTGCATGACGCGGTTCTGGATTGTTGTGTTGCGTACTGTCCAGTCTCCATTAGCAACGTATTTATCTAAAAAAAAACAACTTCTAACTCAGATCATGAAAACATTCTGTCTTTCACACGATATATAAAGCGCTGGTGTTGTTAGGAAGTAACAATACGATACTGTGGTATATTTTTCCCGTATATAGGAACATCACCGAAACATCACCACATACATCATTATCATCATAACCATCATGTGTCATCATCATCATTATAGTACAACCGTCTTCATCAGGACATGTCATCATTGTGATGACTGAGAAACATAGACTATACCAACTATTTTTAACTTGTATATTTTGAATTTTTTATATTATGTTTTTATTTTTCTCTTTATATTGAATTCTTATATATTTTTTTATTTTCTATTCTTTTCTTTCTTAATACAGAGCCCTACTGAAAAGCATTGTATAATAATATAATCTGGTTAAAGATTGTATGAATTATTATGGTATATTACCATCATGATCATTACATACCTGCTGTAATAGGCTTGTCGTGTAACTGCTTCAGCACCACCAGTCTATTGTCGTACGTCCAAGAGCCAAATGTTAGTGCACATTTTTGTGAATCAAATGGAAAGTTAGTAATGTCTATTTCACAAGAGCTTTTAAAAGTCGCAGGTGCCATCCATTGACAACGCCCACTACTTTCTAACAAGACGTACGTCTTGAATTTCTCGGTGAAACCAGCCTGAGAGACTTCCTCATCGCCACTGAAAACATAACAGAAACACGTTGAAATGACTTATAACAATTACAGTTTTGTGCTTCCACCATTAAAAAAATGAAAATTAGTATCTTAGGTAGTTGTTCATTTTTGTCATAAAATACTTCCCCCACCACCAGCACATAATCACACGAGATCATTATCATCAGTGATTTGATATTTGCTTCTTACTTGTCATAGAGGACAGTGTCAGGGACCCACATTAGCTCTGCTGGTACATGAAGGGTGTGGATGCCTTGGTATTCACTTTCATTCCAGGCAAGATATGGGTTGAACCACACCTACACACGACAAAGAAACAACTAGGTCACTCTCATTCCAGGCAAGATGCGGTTTTGTATCACATCAACATACAACATAAAAAAACTTTAGGACAGTACGCACTCTGATTTCAGAAAATACATGGGTTATTGTGCCATATCTACAGCAGCAAGAGTAAGCAACAAACAATCGAAATAGTGAAAGGGGGCTCAATCTCAAAAGCACATTCCTATGGGGAGAAGAGATAGGAACAAGTCCGTACAAAGATAAAACTATTGTTAGTTTATTCATTTGCATGTTTAAGGTGTTTTATTATTCTAAAAGTATAACCTGATATCACAAACGAATATAAAACTATATAAAACTGCTTTTCTCATACCTGAGTAATCCATGCGTCTATTACTAGCAACTGTTTCTTTGTGTTCTGTTATAGCAAAGATGATTGTTAATCACAAATTATAGGGACAGCCTCATGCTCGAGTGGCTAGAGCTAAGAGTCTTTCCGCGCTGTGACGCAGGTTCGATACTCAGAACGGTTCGATGCGTGACATGAACCGAGTATGTCTGGCTTTCATGACGTCGACACGAGGGTAATTTAATCCTCTAAAATTTCCTCTATTAAACAAAATGTTGTGCAGTTTTTTAAGGAAAAAAATTCACGATATTGAGCTGATCGAACTTGTTTTTATCTTTGACCATCAAACACGTGCAATTCTCATTATCATTTTTTAAAACTCATTATTACATAGCTCGATATATGAGTATGAATGCCATCCAAAGAAAGGACACTAACTATTTACCTATTATCGTTAACTATCACTGCATACATGTCCTCTTACCAGTTCAGAAAGTTTACTAAGCCTCAGCCCAAACGACACATTGACAGCTTTAGTATGATCAACAACTGGACGAATTGCCTTGTCGTAAAAAGCACTAGAAAACAGCTTATCTCGCAGTGTCTTTTCGGGGGATGATTTCATGATGCCTGTCACGTGACCTACAAAGTGAGGATAGTTTATGATTTCCTTTTGATAACATAGACGTATTTTTCGCTTTGAGTCACGATCAGTTTACAACATTCCGGCTACACTGGTACTCTTCATCAGAATGAGGTTGGATACGAATGTATGAAAAGTAGTTGTTTAGTTGTGTTGTCATGGTGACGCGGAGTTATTGTCTAGAGGTTTTTTATGAAAAGAAGAGGAAAAAGAGAAACAAAGTTGACTGGATTTTTTAGTGATTTCTATGTGACTAGAACTCGCGAACCTTCTTTTAATAAGCCACGGGAAATTGGCTTGGTCCTTCACATGCTCAATCTAAGTTAGCATATTATTTTTCTGATCTCATTCCCGCCTCCCGTTGAGTACTGAGTAATTCTTCATAAAAACCTGCTGAGGAGTACTTAGTACGCCTATCGTGGCATATGTTTTTCCGTTATTCACTTTGTATTCATTTGTTCGAGTCGCTGATCGAGACACAGTGTATTTTGCATATTTTGCTATCTACCTAAAACAGTAAAACCAAATTCATTTTGTATCAATTACTCAACCCACAGTTCTTTCTGCCTCATATTTATTACGTTGGGCAATGGTTCATATAAAATCGTGTTGATAGCCCTTTTTAATTGAGTTGCATAATAGTGGGTATTATCATAATTTGTCCGAGAAATAACACAATGAATAAATATAAATCATTTAAAGTGCACCAAACTGGAAAACGTATTACTTTTATATAAGTAGCTAAAGTTAATTGACATCTTATTGCAACATAGACCCACTGACATAAGCTTATTGTGGTTTATTCCTCATTAATTTAATGACTTTATCACAGCTTTTCATGTTTTTTTAACAATCATTTTATCAGGTTTCGAAGAGGTTTACTTCGACCCGAAATTAAGTGGGCTATATTTAGTGTTTGGTTCCAGCGAAAGAAGCTTTTTTTTAAGTCTGAGCCGTATAAATGACTGACTAATTAACAACTTGAAACAAAAATTTCTTTTTAATATCGTCAAGTTGTTATACTCAAACAGTTTGATTTATCGATAATTTTCAACTTCTTTCTGTGTAATGTGTACGTAACACACATGCAACTGAAAACTTTGACAACTGATTTTTGTTCGATATTGAGAAACAAATTTGACCTGATGACTCCGTTAGTCATGGATTCAGAGTGCTAAAGGTTTCTTTAGTGTAAAGAATCATTAATTGGCGAATTAAGCAATGTCGATACTGACACTACATTAATCTTACCTGTGAAAAGAGACAAGGTGATGATCGTCAACATCAAAGCCATTTTGCGGCTAAATCTGAGTCTTGAAAATACTTAATCTTTACTCTTCTTGTATGGCGATTTGGGATCAGCTTTGTCGATGACATGAATCGTACTCAATACACCTCAATACACCTCAATACAACTGTAATAGTTGTTTGTCTTTTCATGTAAATGACGTTCCAATTATACCGATAATAGCTATGTCATAATGACGTCACATGGATAGTTAATGGACAAGAACAATCACCATAGTTACTAAAGTGTTTGTAGTACTTGACTAGTTTTTATTTCATTCTTCAAAAGTTTCAAAATCTAGTCTGAGGTTTAGTTTGGAGTTCATGTTTCGATACCCTGAGCATGAAAAGGATTTTTATTAGAATAGATTAACACAAGGTCAAGAAAACAAAACCTGAGAAACCGTTTTTGCCTTGATATATAATACAACAAATATTGAAAATCATAAAACAGCCTTTTATCCAAATAATATTTATATAACGTTAAAACAATGTATACTTTTATAGTTGTAATTAAGTAATTAAATTAATTAATTCAACTTACACACAGAGAAAGAAATATATCTCTGGGATCCTCACGCCCGGGGAGCGGGGGGGGGGGGGGGGGGGGGGGGGGGGGTGCGTGAAGGAACTCCGGGGATAAACGATCGGGGATGCTCGTCGGAATTTTTCAAAAATGCTCCTAAAAGATACCGTTATACGTTTTTTAAAAGGGCGTGGATTCACAAATTTTTCATCCCTAAAAGATACCAAGTTCATGAGTTTCAGTGGCCTCCAACCCATAAAAGATACTAAAAAGTGAGAATTTGGCAAATTTTAGATTTTTCAACCCTAAAAGAGACCAAATACTGATAAGCAAATTATTCATGTTCGGTTAAGAAGCACTTCGAGTAATAACCTAAATACGACTCACTGCGAGCGTTTACAGGGATACATCAGAGTTAATCGATCATCGTCATCAATTGGTGGCTCCTTTTTTAGATATTCTATAATGTAATCACTAAGTAAAAAACGACGCAACCATTTGACAATTATTTGTAAATCCATGGAGAAACAGGTCTATTGTTATATTAGTCTATTAACGTGGTAAGAGTATTATTCATTCAAATGCTTGATAATGATAGGCATTAATAAGTGAGCTTGACGTCCAATAGTAACACGAATCGTTTTGCATTGCTCTAAAGTTCTAAAGTCGACACAAACGCCTTTTATTTCTAGGGGATCTTTGGTAATAAGTCGGCTTTTAGTAATTTGGTAATGGGTTATGGCTAGAGAGAAGCCTGTAAGCAGAAGCCTTTCAAAAATAACCATGAAAGGCACGGCAACATTCAATCGCTTGTTACTATTTATTCGCAGTTGCTAAATATATACTTTTTCGGGCGATTTGCCAAATATTTGATTTGAAAAGTTGTATAGGGGACTTTATGTAATAAAGGTTCCAATTACATCAATAGTTGTTGTTTAATTTACAGGTAGTCCAATCTTATTAACAGTGTTGTTTAGCAGCAGTGTTGTAGCTAGACAGACAGACGAAAAATATATGGGTATTTGATGTGGATTGCATGGGTACTTTTAGGTCAACTTTTTTTTCTACTTTAAAGTCAATTAACTTCAATAAAACTCTTATCTTGTATCGCTATATATTTAAGAGTGTCATGTATGAATTTGAGCTCAATTCGTTGGATTTTGATAGCATTCGCCTACCATGCACTAACGTATGGTAAGTAAGTAAGTCTTTTGCTGCTAAACAACACTGTTAATAAGCTTGGGCTACCTGTGGTTAATTATTCGTTGGTTGATCATTCATGATTCAGTCCGTTATTAATCATATCACTCATCCAGGCATCCATCCCTGATCGATCCATTCATTCATTCATTGACTGATCATTTATATAGATTATTCATGAATGACCAACAAACGAATAATTAACCAACAAAAATTGATGTAATTGGAACCTTTATTACATAATCGAAAGTCGCGTATTATCAATAAAGTGTGTTTAATCTGAAACGGCCGTAACGGAGGATTCTATTAAACTAAACAGTGTAAAATTTTAAGCAAAGTGCTAATCAACCCCTTAAAGATACCAAAAAGTGACAATTTGGAATTTGATAAAATACTTTATATTTTAAAGTTAAAGGTAAAATCCAACGCAAACACCATGGAAGAGCATGCGCAAACTGGCATTAATAAGATAACGATTAAGCGAGCATTCACTTCTATTCTTTTATTCGCGGCTAAAATACAGTGGACAACGTTCTTCTATTTAATTGCTCAAAATTTCAAACCAACCGTGTTTTGCTTCCCAGAGTGGTTATGGATCATTGGCTATTCCATAATGAATCAACATGTGAACCCAGTCACGCGATCAATTATGTCAGTTTGTGGGTTTTACTAAATTGTATCATGTTTTTGACAAAAAAAAACAAAAAAACAAAACAAAAAAACAAAAACAAAACAAAAAAAAAACAAAAAAAAAAATGAAAATTGACATGGTTACATTCAGTTGTATTTTCTCAACATATTCTGAAATAGAAACATTTTTCTATTTACAGGAATTTGTAAAATGTGCAAAAAAAAAAAAAAAAAAAAAAAAAAAAAGACAATCTACCAACTGTACCAATAAGGAACAAAAATAAACACATACAAAAAAACAAAAGTACAGAAACATTTATACAAATGAACAAAAAATCGTCCATTAAATTAATAGACGTGCAAACAGAAATAAAAACAAACAATAAAGCCAACCGAAAAGATATATTACTTTATATGAATACTACACACGAAAATCTCAAGTACACTTATAGACATGAAACAGAAATAAACTAACAAAATATATCTTCAACATCCTTAAACCAAATACATAACTTTAGACAACTGACATATGAGGAATTACTATCGATGCTCTTATTTTTAAAATATTGACTGTAAGTAGAATTCTTAATGATTACTGTCATAGAATTAACACAAAGTGTACTTCAGGTCACTCTATAAAAAAGACATACTATGTAATATTTTCTCTCAGTGTCGCATTGTAAAAACACAAACACAAAGAAAAGGTAAAAGTCTTAGAACATTATAACAAACTTTCTTTCAAACAAATTATCAATAAATAAAATTCACCTAGAACGTTATAAGCGTATTTATGTTAATAAGTGAGCTAGAGTCGATTTCGATTATTCCTCTGACCGCCCAACGCGCGATTTCTAAACAGCCGATCTCGAATGTTCGGAATTATAGACGCGCTAAATCAGTTGCCATGTTTTCAACATCAACAAATGGAAAAAATAAAATTCATGAAGGGAACTATAATTCGAATAGACAGTTTTGATGTTTTTATACCAAGAAAAAATAGTTCGGCGATAAAACTAAAACTAGCTTGGAAGCTGAGCTAGATTAGGGATTGTAGTTTTCGTTTTTGTTTCAAGGTCGATTGCACGATATGTTGAAAATAGTGTATCATTAAACGGCAATAAAGGATCAAGGATTAAGGTAAGAAGATAACAATATTTTTACATATATTTGTGCTTTATTTAACTGGTTTTAATTATTTTATTCTTTGTTGTATTTTTTACGTATTTTTCTTATAATAAAGATTTGACGTTTGCAAACCACCTTTAAAACTTTTAAGTTAAAAAAAAGAGTTATTGGTTTGAAATCAAAATATTTCATTCCAATTAAGTACAAAAACGAAAAAGAAGTGGTCAAAGAACTAATACGAGTTATTTTACAATTTGACAAGTTCAACTGATTTTATCATTCAACAATATTTTAGTAAGTTTTAATCGTAAATTTTTTGTACATTTTTATGCGTGCTGTCTGTAATACATGAGATAAAAACTAGTAAGGTGCTAGTGTGGGCTGTGTTGGTCCGTTTCCATAGAAACAGTTGTAAAATATAATTCTACTAGGTACATTAGATACCGTAATGGCATTATGGCGAAACTGACGTTTCGGACGTTAGTGCTTCGCCGTAGTAATAATACAAAGCTAATATTAATACAAAAAAGATACGAGCAATTTCTTCTCGAATAATGAATGAACTTCATATTGTGGTAAACACTGAATGGTCTGCACGGGGCCCCGTCTGTCGACTGGTACATCCATAGTACTTTCTAGTTTTGCTGGACATTTGTTTATAGTAATTTCGTGCAGATGGTTCGCAACGATTGGAAACAACTGTTGTCATTACTGATAATAATTCAATATTTGTATAAAGCGAATAAATGCACACACTTTACAAGAAAACAACAATAATTGGATAACAGGTACTAAGTTGATTTGCCACAATTCAAACTTGTCGCTCGCTTACTGAATGAGCTTTGTCTTTAAGCCTGGTTTCCATATAGTCGCTTCTGTCGCTTCTGTCGTTTCTGTCGCTTGAAAAAGGCACAGAAGCGACAGATGCGACAGAAGCGCCAGAAGCGATTCTTGCGTTTGACTGGTTTCCATTAAATCGCATGTGTCGTATCTAACGGTCAAAAAGACTCGGACTAGTCCCCGTTTGCCGCCAAAACAGAAATCAAAATGGCGGCAGTGAATCGAAGAAGACTTTTAGCAGGTTATATGCTTCTGATAAATGTCTTAAGAAGAAGAAGGAGAGAGCGCAAACAACGAAGAAAACATCGCTTTTGGGTTCGACCCATATTCCAAAGAAGAAATCGGCTTGGAATTTTCCATACACTCGTGCAAGAGATGAAAACCGAAGATCGCGAATATTATTACAAGTAAGTTAACTTTTAAGTCTTAAAACTTATAGATTGTAACTGGTACTTTACAGTTTATCCAAGCGCCACGTACTTTTCAAGCATATAATCTTGGCCCAAGCGTTCTCTCTAACGTTTCTATTTTTATAATCTTTGGAAAATTTGTTGTAGAGACACTCATATTTCTGGATTTCTTCCATGAACGAAGAGGTGTTGTTTGAGATGTTTGCCGCCATTTTGAACAACAAGCAACAACAACAACGAGGTGCATCATGGGATATGGAATGTCGCTTCTGTCGCTTCTGTCGTTTGAAACCGGTTTCCATTAAAAAATATAAGCGCGGGAGGTGTGATTTCCGGTCGTCTCTATCGCAAGGATAGAACTCGAGTCTATCTCAAACGACTCATACGCAAGGGTCTTTTCTGTCGCTTCTGTCGCTTCTGTCGTTTGAGAAGAGCGTTTCCATATAATCGTTTCTGTCGCTTCCAAAAATTTGAAGCGACAGAAACGACAGAAGCGACAGAAGCGACTATATGGAAACCGGGCTTAACAGTGCTGTTTATTCAAACTATGTCCATGCATGTTTGCATTCCCCTAAACCACTTTGATGTCACATCAAAACAATCTAGTGTTTTTACGCAAAGAATCGTGGTCATCGGAGGGTTTCAGATCAATACAAATTCATAGGTAATTGCCCTAAAACCCGTGTAAATCCACGTAGATAGCCCTAAATAATATTAATATTATTACTCGTGCCCAGGCCCTTAGGCCGAGGGCACGAGTATTATTCTGCAGACAGTTTTTTTTTTTTTCGCTGTTAGAATTATATTAACTCACAAAGAAAGAAATTCTAATGCGCCAGCGCCAGGACTCGAACCTGTGCCCTTAGCATCATTGTTACTTCGTCTTAGCCGACTTTGCCATCGTACCAAATACGTTGTTAACAAAACCCATTAGGCTATATATACGTAGTTGGGTTCAAGTCTCCGAACGGCCAATCTTTTTTTTTTTCACTTTTTTTATTCTCAACTAATCTTTCTTTTGCAATTTTATCAGTTATTTTTTGATAAACAATTTATTAAATAATTAAAACGAATGCTTCCATGTCGCATCAAAACAGCTAAAAAAATAATTAAAACGAATGCTTCCATGTCGCATCAAAACAGCTAAATAAAACTTAATTTAAGGAAAAACAATTCGTGGAATTGTTAAGAAGAATTATTAGAAGTGAACAAGATCAAAAAGTAGCAAGAAATTCATTGCGAAAGTGAGAATTTTCGAGCTTGTAGACGTATACATATCGAAGTTCGCTCACTCGACTTGAAGAACGATTGTTTAGCGATGTGTATTAACAAAAGCGAAAAAAGACAAATATTTCAAAAGGATCTTTTGGTATCTTACCCAAAGGAGACTATTTGGTCACTTTTCAAGTCTAAAAGGATCTCTTTTTTTGCTGAACTTTGCGAAATTGAGAGAAACATAACAAAGGGCAAACAACGAATAATGTCCACTCGCTATGGTCCACTCTTCAACTGATTGGAAAATCTGCCGAATTTTGAAAGAAAAAGCGAAAATTTGCAGTATTTTTTCGTGAAAAATTGAAGTAAAGTGCAATTTATTGAAATCTTGTTTATTGAGCTTTTATGCTGATGTAGTTTTTGTGTAATTCTTGTTGATTTTGGAGTATTTTTTGCCGTTAAAGAAGAGGTGGTATGGATGATAGTTTCCTGCCTTCTAGTTGCTGCGAGCGAAGCGAGTAGATTGCTTGGGCTGCCTGTGGTATTATAAGAGCTTAAAGGCAAGTTCTAGATGTCGCAAAGAAACCGTATTGCATATTTTGTGTCGTTTTGTTTCTTGTTTTTTGTTTTGTTTTGTTTTCGATTTTTAAGAACTTCCGTTCTTGGGCACGAGTAAACCCTGAATTCAGGGTCTAGTTTAATTTTAATAATATTATTATTATTTAATATTAGTAATATCAATTTATAGGCCTAATTGTAAAAAAGCTTATGCTTTACTGATTAGCAACCCAATAAAGATGATTATTATAAAGATGATGATGATGATTATTATTACAACATGCATACAGAAACATCTATCTGAAAAACAAGCCATAATTTAGGTAAATCCTATTTTGTGATGGCGTCACATGTGTATTAATAAGTTTGTGCAGTCAGTTATTTCAGCACTGTTCAAAGCGATTGTTAGATAGAACAAGATTGTCAATACAATGATGTAATTCAGAATTCAATCTAGCTTTTGACATTGTTTAGCAACCTTTTTGAACACCCTGTACACAATGCATTTGAACTTTTTTGAACCGACCCAATTCTATTATACATTTTGAACGCCTCAAGCATTTGTCAAAACAGCTGTTTGCATTGCATTTTAGTCCATACTAACGATTGTTGAAAATCACGTATTTTGGTTTTGTAAACATTTGCAATTTCTAACACCCGTTTTGAAACGTGCTTAAATAACTGCACAGACTCGTTAAATCACACGTGACGTCATCGCAGAATAGGATTTACCTAAATAAACATTAGCCGAAGTCGTTTAATATAAAAAGTTTACTTTGCTTGTCATATATGCAAATGCCATGTCGAACCACATTACACTACTGTCAAAACTATAATAGCACGAGACTACATAAGCGACTTAAGAAAATCTTAGATTTAAAAAGCGTTTGATTAGTTCTCTTTAAGAGTTAAGAGCTATATAATGGAGAGCAGCGATCCCTTTTATACCAAACGAACTTGATGTGAAACTTAGCTAGGTGTGCAGAACAAGAACGTTTTGAATTCCATTGGCCAGAGCAAGGTAATTTGCGTTTCGCACGTATTTTCATTTGCTACTATTTAACAAATTTTAACTTCTCAAAGTCTTAATTGAGTTTTCCATAGTTTTATCAAATTTAGGAGAAAGTTTTCTTTGAAACTGAAAACAAGCCGAAATACACGGAACTGATGAGAGAAAGAACGTGCACGATTTGTCTAAGCTTGCCAAACCAATTAAGATACTATGGGTGAATTTTAAAAGAAATCAAAACAATTAAAACATTAAAAGTTTTAAACGCACTCTTAGTTAGGTGTGTTTTCAGATATAAATATTTCAAAATTCACAATGGTTTTAAGTGGCGGATCTAGGGACAGTGCGACGAAGTTCGTTGTACCCGTGGTTTTTACCAGGTTTCAAACTAATTTGTATTCTAATACACAGCACTCGTTTAGTAAAAGCAAAGAAGTAAAAAACTCTGGACCCCGTTCTAAAAAATAACCGGATCGGCCACTGGTTTTGTCCGCAGGATCAGTGAAGGTGACTTCATTTGAGTGCCTCGCAACGGTCAAAATCAAAGTCTTCTTATCATAGTAAACACATCAAGTAAAGTTTTGGCATATTGAAATTAAAAAGGTGGTAGCTTTTCCTCTTCTATAAGAACATGCAGGTTAAATTTGAATTGAGCAAACTCGAAAAACAGCTGAAGTTACAAGGAATTCAACAATTGAAAGAGCATCTTCGACAAATTCAGTAATGTCTGGTGAATAATATTTACATAGCAAAATTGCTCTAAATCACAGCATTTAATTTATATTGCAGTCCTATTTGCTCGTATAAATAGATAGTTTATGTTAGTTTTTAGGATTTGTCGGAGAAATAATTAAAGAATTGTGCAATAATCAGCAATGGTCACCGTTGCGTTCATGCTAAGTAACATTGTAAGTAATGTAGACCTGATTCGGATCTACAATGATATAGACGGTAGAGCATGCTCGGTTGGAATTATCAGGAACTAGCTCAACAACTAGTCTCATCATATTTTAGACCAAATTAGTCAGTCTGTTGTAGCGCAGGCTGGCGTACTTTTTTAATCGATTGTACAGGTGCCTTTATAATCTTTGTAACAACGTAATGAAAGGTCGAATGCCTAAGTTAAGATTGTTGGGTAGGTTTATTGTTTAGCGGTATGGCTCATCACGGTTTTTATCTGGATTAGACGCTAGTGTATAAGCATTAAATTTATAAAATATGAGTAGCTGATCTGTATGTGTGATGTACAATGCTTGACAATGTATTTCCCATGCAGATAGGGCGCATTATTGTATATTACTTACAAGTGTTTGGTAAAAGAAGATTGAAAATATCTTCATTTGATTTTGAGAAACTACAGGTCAAACTGTACGCAAATCAGGAAGAGTCTGTATCCGATTTACAGATGCCTTCATGGGTCACGATTTCATTGTCTTTATTAGTGAGTTTTATAATGACTCTTTAACGGTTTTAACTTCTGTGATATAGATTTTATTAGAATAGATAGTGTGAATAATCATACACTTATCACAAAGAACTATTGGTATTAGCTTCAGTTCCCATTTGATGGTTGGGCGGCTGGCTGGCTTATTCTTTATATATTAATTGTTAGTTGGTCGGTCGGTTGATTAGTTACTTGCTTGCAAGCAAGCTAGTTCGTTTGAGCGTTTTGGTTGATAGTGCATGTAAGGTTAATACTTGTAAACTACTTGAGCAACGGATTTCTAGATAATCCTCACGTGTAGTTGGCGTAGCTGAGGGTTTTTGTCGTGACCAAGAAAGACGCAAAATCTGTTTTGTAGACTACGTGAGGCGATCGGTAGTTTCAACACCTGATTATCTGCTAATACACCATTACACGCTATACAAACAAACATACACAGTTTATTTTCACTCTCCATGGCAATCCAGTGCTATCCAGATTAACCTATGCAGACAGTCTATTATGCCTATGGAGACAATTGGTCTCTTATCTTCTGTGGATACTAATTATATTAGAAAGCTATCATAAGAAAATCTCTATAATACTGTCTCAATTATCACTGAAACAATTTGTTGGGCGAGACTGCGAAGTTTTACCTGACAAACACAGAAGACAACCTTCAACAGAACAAAGTCGGTATAGAAAAATATGCCCAAAAAATGAGCCATTTGGAGTTGCGCAAGCGATTAAGGTATGGATCAGTATACAAGTATATAAATTAGAGTGCACAGGTTATTTTTGTAACAATTTTTTTTGTAGAGTTTAATTTGAAACAATGTTTAGTTTTTATTTCATATACACGACTTAACGAGCACATGTTTTTTTTTTCGAGTTTGTTTCGAGTAATGAGGTAATGAGAGTGTTAGATCAGACATTAAAATAAGTTAAACGCCTTCATCTTCTACGCTATTAAAGCACGTGCACAAGTACCGTTCATTTTTTATTTTATTTTCAAATTATATAATTATTTGAACGAAATGTTGAAATGAAGTACACAGCACTCAGTTTCTTTCAACGTCGCATCTGACAAAAATTAAAACAAAATCATTTATTGATTTATTTGGTACAAAAGTCGTTGAAACGGTTTGCTGTAAATCGGGTTACACCCATCGTGAATAGCGCTATATATCCATATATTGGATAAATCGCTACCCACAGGATACATCGCTATCTACTGGATATATTCTAAAGAAATTCTATGGACGTATGGAGTGGATAACTGTAATGGATAACTTTACCCATGCTTCGTGCAACCATGCATTCGTTGATAAATGTGACCCAAATTTTATTACTTGGAAATTTTGCAAGCTAAGCGCAATCTGTGGCACGCCATTTAACGTCAAAGGCTATTTATGTTGCTATGAGATCAACTCATGTGTCCCCACGCTGTAGTTAACGTCAAATTTTAATCCTGTAATCTAAAGTCGACTTTCAAGGCTAAATACACATAAAGCATTTTAGCCCACATTACGCTGCAAACAGGTTTATTACAGTATGGCTATTATGAAAACGACCGTTTTGCTCTTTATTTCGCGTTTACGTACCAGAAAGAAATGGTTGAAAGATTACCAAGCCACTGCGATACGATCGGATTTTGTTATTTATAAATTTTAGCACTATTTTGTACAACAAAAAAATGGAGGTTAAATTTCTAGCTTTCAAAAAGAACTTTTTGCCCATTTATGATACTTTGAGTAGAAGCAAAGTGATGTCAACCGTAGTCAAGATTCTACAATTAAATTAACAAACTTTTAATGAGTCAGTATCATGTTTTTAATCAATTCTTTATTTAATATTATTGAGTATTTGTCCTTTTAACTTAGAAGGTGGCAAAAATGTTTATTTTGATTTATTTTTTATGCTAAGATTAAATAAGAAAGCTTTCACATGACAGGTCAATTCAATTGGTTCGGGTAGATATTTTAAAACACTTTGTTAATATGCGTTTTTCACTCGGTTTTTAGTGAAAATAATTGTTTTTAATCATTTATTAGTTCTTTTAATCGTTTCGGTGTTTGTGAATTAAAAAAAAAAGAAATAAGTCTCAAACCAATAAAGTGATTTTACTTAAAACATGTTTCTTATGGAAGACAGTAAGTATAGTAACATGAATGATCGTGTTGGACAATGATTCTTAACTCGGCTATAAGGTTTTTATACATCGACATCTTTATTTTAACTCAGTGAACTAGAAGAGGTTCTAGGCAAACTATTAAGTGCATTTATGAATGGACTATGTATTTACATATAATTAATCTAGTAAAGCAGAACGGTACTTGCCTAGCTAAAAAAGTCATTTTGAACAAACCATTCATGTTCTTCACTGATTAGATCGGAACTGATTAGGGAAATTTTATTCTTTATATCAAAATCATTTTGAGTTTTCCTATCTTGTTAGATATTCTTCAAGTATGAATTTTATTTGGCTTTATTAAACACTACTGAGCAGTTATGTATACATCAAGCTGAATGTAAACAGTCTTCAAAATGTCCCTATTTACTACGGACTATCGCGGCATATTTTCTGGACAAGGGATTAGTTGGTTTGGAAACACAAAACTAATTATATAAAATTGACTTTTGTCTTAGTTGGCTAAATAGCCGTTGATAGTGTCGAACAGTAATTGGTTTCCAAAACAAGGCCACTTATAAGGTAATTTCAAAGTCGATTTATAATTCTCGTACAGCCAGCTCGGCCAGTTGTTTTATTCAATAATTTGCGTTTTTGTTTGTTTGTTTATTCCGATTTGTTTTCGCGTCATCCCCCCTTTGACCATTTCAGTTTCATGAAGTACTTGACTATTTCGGTTGTTTTTGTGATCGATTATTCACTGATCTCCTTTTTCTTGTTATTTAGTTTTTCGATCTGTCGATATAATGTATTCTTTATATATTGATTCCACCATTCCTTCGTATTCTTTTTGTGGACACTAAAAGCTTAAGCAACTGTTTAAAAGCATAAACCATGTGATTACTAAATTTGGTCAAATCTCTCAAAGCATCAACCGTTTTATAGCAGTACCAGTCTTTCATTGAACTATTTTACATTTGTTATTACGGCTGGTTAGATCTTTTATAGATCCTGCATTCACAGTATCGTCGTAAACAGTCCTTTTATTTATTCATTTCTCATTTATTGTACTTTTCAAGCGATGCATTATTTTAGGTTTTTAATGGTTTTCTATCTATATGTTTTGACAACCTTTTAGAAAAAGAAGTATTAAAACAGTTTCTCTATATGTCGCAGATGGATGTAACGTCAATACTGTACCTTGTGGTCACATGTCATCTAACCTATATCGTCATAGCAAAAAAACAAACACTGTATATTGGTGGACTATTTGATCTGGGTCAACTAGAATCATGGAAGGTGATACCGGCAGCCCAACTAGCCATTGATGAGATCAACAACAATGATTACGTGACCGGGTATACATTAGAACTGCTTATTAACGATACGCGGGTAAGTTGATGATATGTTGAAAGATGAATAAAATAAAATAAATTCAAAAATCATGAATAATTAACAAGGGAGAGAACAAAACAAAATCATAGTCATGACCGAGCATACAACTTTAATAATTTTCTCCAAAATATATATATATATATGATTTGTTGTTGTTTGTTGATGAATATTTCAGCTAAATATGATTTAGAAAATGATTTTTTTAAGCAATGTAAAATATTCGCAACTGATCTTTATGAGGTTTAAGACGGCTCGCCGTTTAATTTTAAATACTCATAAATATCAGCATATCTGCTCATTACATACAATGTGAGGTGCTTAAATAGTGCCTTTCACAAATCTCAATGCGTTTTACATTTGGATTTACATATACGGAACGTTAATTAAGATATTAGGGCGAAGCTAGTAAAATAAATAAATATAACAGAAGATATCATATCATTTTATTCATACATATCTTTCCAGACTGGTGATTTTTCTACAGCGTCTGGAGTACACAACTATCTCAATAATGGTCCTAGGAAAATAATGCTATTAGGACCCATTGATAATGCTTTAGTCAAATCTATTGCTGCTTACTCAGCTGGCCCAAACTATGGAATACTACAGGTAATGTCAAATAATTGACCATGAATTGCATGATGATGGTCAAATGGTAGTGATGATGGTGGTGGTGATGATGGTCATATGGTGCATGGTGATGATGATATCAGCCTGATGATGGGTACTCCCGTTGATGTTATGATGGTGATTATAAATATGACTGGATGCTGGTGTGGCGTTGAAAATGTTGTCATAATAAACATACACTGTATTTTGAACAATTTCAAATCATATTTTTTCAGTTCTCGTATGGTACGGATGATCTTAGACTTGCCAATAATCGCAATTTGTATCCGTACTTCTTTCGAACTGCTATATCAATGGCCTCCTTTGATGATCTCAGGGTATCTTTCATTAAACACTTTCCGCACTGGACAGAGGTTGGAATCATATATGGAGACAACTTGCTAGATGCACAGGTAAACCAACCACCTGACTGACTGACTGGCTTTCTTACTGGCTGATTGACTGACGACTGACTGACTGACTGATCTATATTTAATTATGGATATATTTTATTTTCATGTATAGCTTTCTAATCAGCTAAGAAGTCGACTTCAGTTCAAGGGTATTAAAGTTCTTGCTGAAGTGAGATTGCAGGAGAACGACCCTGGTAGAGCAATTAGAACAATTCAGGTGATAACGTGTGTCATATCAAACTTTTGTTGTTGATTTTGGGCTTCCTGTGGTGAAATACACTGTATTCCTCTTTTAGGTTCAACATGTTTCTATCCGTTAGAGTTGCCTGCAACTGCTTTTGATAAGTATTCACGTTAGCAGCCTTTACAACCGCTGCTTATCATCATCAGCGAGAATACAGTAAAAAAATTAATCATCATTTTGAGTTGTAGCAACATCATCATAATCACCTGTCTACAGACTCTTGACTCTATAGTAGACACACTACAGTAACATCATCATAATCACCTGTCTACAGACTCTTGACTCTATAGTAGACACACTACAGTAACATCATCATCATCACCTCTCACACTAGCACTACAACCAGTGTCATCTTCATCAGTATCATAACCACATTTTTCGCCATGTAATTCTACTGCTATTGAAAGTTATGGTTGTTTACACTAAGTACCGCGCCGTCGTTCTCGTTTTTACAGGAAAAAGACATACACATCATTTTTGGGCTATTTGCAGTTGATCTTGCAGCAAGAAAGCTCTTCTGCCAGGTAAAAATCCATCTTAAAGCTGTCTATATGGTCTTTCTATGGGTATTTAAAGCTATTACATGGTACATAGAGCTTCAGTTCTGATATTTTATTTTCGATCGTCAGGCACATAAGAACGGATTGTACGGTCCTCACTATGTGTGGATATTACAAATGGCTTCCAATACGGGATGGTGGAAACCTCAGACAGCTGAAGATATCGGAGGATGTCATGAGATTGAAATGACGTGTCAAGTACAAAACTACTTTCACGTTAAACCAGCATATATGTTTGAAAGTAAGACATCCCCTTACAGCTACTCAAAGAAGGTACGTGCCTTGACCGGTTTCAAACTACCCCTGACGGTCCGAAAGGTTTTTGAAATAATTCATGAGAATATTTTACTTGAGATGTTCGCAAAGCATTAACCTTGTTAAAAGCAAAAGCTTGTAAAAGCTAACTTTAAAAGTTATTGTGTTAAAGAACATAATTTGCGAATTCAAAATTTGCCATTCAAACGTTAGGGTGTTTTCAACGTTGCCCAAGATGCTTATTTATTTAATGAACTGTATTCAATTGGTAAATACAACATTTTTTTTGCATTCTTTATTTTATAATTGCTAAATTGCCTCGTTTTGGTGTCTTACCTTTTGTTTCAATTGCGAATAATCAAAAAACGGCATCATGGATTTGGCATTTTTTCCGAGGTGTACAGTTTATGTAAGGTTCCGCTGATTTAAATATCTGTACTCCATATCTCAAGAGCAATATTCCAAGAAGCCCAAAGTCAAAGAATGTGCATAACTCATTTTTGTTATGATTATAACTCTTCAGAATACCACTCAGCTGGAGAAGGACTATTTTTCTCGTGTGGACACCGTCAATAGCACGTCTAACCGGTCAGCCGATGCATGGAAGGTCTATGACGCAGTGTGGTCCATTGCGCACGTGTTGAAAAGTTCCATGTCCAAACTTGGAAAACCGCTGGAAAATGTAACATATGGCGATCCCATCGCTGGTCAGTTGTTTTACAACGAAACTGTGAAATTAGTCTTTGAGTCTCCTAATATGGTAAGTGAACCATTACATGGTATGTTTATAGATTTCATTTATTTCTGCACTATCAATTCAATAGAGTGCCAACACTAAATGCGTTCAACAGTTGTCACTATTTAGTAGTCAACTATCATAATGAAATGATGTTATGTAACGTTGTGTACACCAATGTGTCTTAAAAGGTAACTCAAATTAAATTCTAATGAAGACGTAATCATTAAACGCATTGTTAAACGATTTTTGTTATTTTAACTATAACTGCTTCTTTGCTTTTTTTCATGTGAAGAAATATGTTCGTTACTTCAAAAATGGCGATAGGAAATTTGACATGAATCTCGAACAAATCGTCATTAAAGGTAATTACCACTCATTATCAATCCTTATAAGCTTTGACAATATATCAATCAATAGCATTAACAAATAGTTAAATCTCTGCTGACCATTTAACTGAAGTGATCGATTCCAGACAGGTTTAGATGTTGATCGTGATGTTACTAACACTTTAAGGTCCTTTAACATCAAAATTGTTCTTATCAAAGTGCATTCTAGTCGATTTTCTGTTTTATGGCGCCATAGCTCACGTGACCAACTGCAAAAAATTCATAATATAGTAAGGACATCTATTCTGTATATGAGTTACAATTTTTCTCTTATTCAGCAAGAAATAAGGAAAATATTAAATTGTAAGCTTTGTTCAGTTCACTAGCTTGACTATCTATCATACCATTTCGCATCATTTCGAACTGGCCATGGAGTCGCCGATCACCATTATCGCTATTATCATCATAAGCATTTATTGTTATCATTATCAATGACGACACGTATGATTTTGTTTTCGATCTTGTAGATGGTAAAAGTAATCCTTCTGGTGTAAATGCAGGAAGCTATGATTTTCTTAGCGGGAAATTTAAAGAAGATACTATTAATTGGCAAGGTAAGACATTGCTTGGTTACTTAATGAACAACAACCGACAAACCAAGACATCCCGTTGGCTAGGTGGTGCAGTGTTGACTGTGATGCTGATTTAATAATGGTGATGATGATGATGACGATATGGAGCTGGACATGACGATTGTAGATCTTTTTGATAATGGTGGTCGGTCGGGGCGACGAATTGATAATATCAAAGATAGTACTAGTATGATGATGATAAATAGTATTCATCAAATGGGAATGTGTATTTTATCGGCAGGTATAGATACAGACGAAGTCGTGTATCTATAGCGCCCATAAAACACTCATTCTCATTTTATCAATTGCTTCTAAAACTCCAAACGTAAGTTTATATTTTTACATCAGAAACTTGATGATTTTACGGGAAGAAAATATAATTTAAAGTTTATGCAAATTAGGATGATTCTATATCAGTAGTTATAGAACTCGTTACGGGTATTGATTGGTTTTGAAAATCACTCATTAATCATTCATGAGTTTTAGAAGTGATACTATAGTAATGACGTTCAATGATATTTTTTACAGCTGGTACGCCATACCGTAAAACAGTTAACAACTATATAACACGATACATCCACCGTGCTCTGTTTGGTGCTCTCATCTTTCTTGCCTGTCTTGGTCTGTTGTATGCCCTTATTTGTCTGATAATCGTCATAGTTTGCAGAAAACAGCCGTAAGTATATGAAGAAATCATTTTTACTCAATTTTTCTTTCATTCTTTGTTTAGCTAATTATATTAAAGATATGCTTTCATTCACTGCACCTCTTGATACATTGGCAATCTTTGATGATTTCTGCACGCATTGTCGATAGATTGATTCATCGATTTTAGCACATGCATTCACTCTTCAAGTACTGATTCATTCTCTCACTCAGTTCAATTATTTGTTCATTTGATCATATATATATCTCAAATCCGTCCTGCGGGTGCTCTTAAAGAAAACTTCCAACGGTTTAGTAATTTTTTTTTTTTACAATTTGGATAATGTTAATCACTAACTCATAACTTATTACATAATTTTGCCTTCCTTCCTAGAATAATATGGAATTCTGGTCCGATCATGAACATCATCATCATACTGGGATGTATACTCAATTACATCACTATCATATTATATGCATTTGACTGGACGACAACCAATCGTGTTACTAGTCTATGCAGGGTAAGACACCATTCTAACCAATCACTTTTATATTTAGGCCGTGCTGGCAGACACTGTGTTATCAGCAGCAGCCTCATTAGAATATCATCATTATCATTAGTATCATCATCATAGTCATCAATCACTGGTGTCTTTCATGATCCCGTTATCTTCACAATGCTTATTTGTTTCCAGGCTCGTGCCTGGACGTTTGCCATTGGGTTTACCCTGTCCGTTGGAGGTCTAGTGGCTAAGTTGTGGATTGCCTACTGTGTGCTGAGTGAGCGCTTCGTACGAAAATGGGTAAAAAATCATTTATATAGAGTGCACATACTAAAAGTGTAAAACATAAATACCACTAAATAGTGCTATTTCATGCTAATTCTATTGTTACAAAGCTATATAAATAAATATTATTATTATTATTATTATTATTATTATTATTATTATTATTATTATTATTATTATTATTATTATTATTGTTATTATTATTATTATTATTATTGTTTTCTTTTGCGTAATTAGCGCTATTTACAATTAAATAGTGATAACTGTTGCACACATTTAATGATATTTCTCAGGGCACCGCTATAAAATTCATACATCATCAGCGGCATAACTGGCAAAGACACACAGGACAAAATGTATATCTCGATCGAAATAATAGAAGGTCCTTATATTTTTCACAGCGTAACATGTTAGTATGGATGCTTACCATCGTTTTCGTCTTGTTCATCTTTGACTTGATTATTATGGGATGCTGGGAAGGCATTGACCCACTGTTTGCAAGAAAGGTCATCTATAAAGATCAGGAGGTTTATAAATGTTTTGAGGTAAGAAGTGATCTAGTATGTATTGTGGTATGGGTCATTTATATATCGATGATGATGGTGACCTCGATCATGGTGATCCATATTGATGATGGTGGCAGTGATAAAAATACTATTGTTGGTGATAATTATGGGGATAAGGGTGATAACGATAAAAATAAATAGTGATGTTAATTTGGTATGATTGTGGAAACATGCTAGTCATGATGACGATGATGTTGTTGTCAATACTATATGATGTATACACACTGGTGTTGTTGTCAATACTATATGATGTATACACACTGGTGATGTTGTTGTCAATACTATATGATGTATGCACACTGGTGATGCTGTTGTCAATACTATATGATGTATGCACACTGGTGATGCTGTTGTCAATACTATATGATGTATGCACACTGGTGATATTGTTGTCAATACTATATGATGTATACACACTGGTGATGTTGTTGTCAATACTATATGATGTATGCACACTGGTGATGCTGTTGTCAATACTATATGATGTATGCACACTGGTGATGTTGTCAATACTATATGATGTATGCACACTGGTGATGCTGTTGTCAATACTATATGATGTATGCACACTGGTGATATTGTTGTCAATACTATATGATGTATGCACACTGGTGATGTTGTTGTCAATACTATATGATGTATGCACACTGGTGATGTTGTCAATACTATATGATGTATGCACACTGGTGATGTTGTCAATACTATATGATGTATGCACACTGGTGATGTTGTTGTCAATACTATATGATGTATACACACTGGTGATAAGGCGCGCGGAAGGGTCCAAAATTAAACTTTCATTACTAATCCAATTTCACATGTCGTCGGAAGAAATTTTGTAACATAGCTGTTTTATATCAGTCATTAAGAATACATAAAACTCGACCGTAGAAAGAAACCTCGATGGTAGAAATAAAACTCCACCGTAGAAATGAAACTCGACTGTAGAAATAAAACTCGACCGTAGAAATAAAACTCCACCGTAGAAATGAAACTCGACTGTAGAAATAAAACTCGACCGTAGAAATAAAACTGGATGGTAGAAATAAAACTCGATGGTAGAAATAAAACTCGATGGTAGAAATAAAACTCGACCGTAGAAATAAAACTCGACCGTAGAAATAAAACTCGACCGTAGAAATAAAACTCGACCGTAGAAATAAAACTCGATGGTAGAAATAAAACTCGACCGTAGAAATAAAACTCGACCGTAGAAATAAAACTCGACCGTAGAAATAAAACTCGACCGTAGAAATAAAACTCGACCGTAGAAATAAAACTCGACCGTAGAAATAAAACTCGACCGTAGAAATAAAACTCGATGGTAGAAATAAAACTCGATGGTAGAAATAAAACTCGATGGTAGAAATAAAACCTTATTTCTATGGAATATGAAAAACGTACGGAGAAAAGGGATATCGATACGATATGAATTTAAAGAGAACAAGTTCAAAGACGAAATCCCAAGTGTTGGCGTGAGATGAAATTAACCGACAAAATGTAAAACTGATACGATAGCTAAATTAACCAAAAATTAATAAAGACGAATAGTAGATAATGAAATAACATGAAATTGCAATACAATGACTGCATAACAATAAAAAAATATATTTTATTGGAGTAATATCCCGGGGGGGGGGGGGGGGGTACTACCCTATATAGACTATACGGGTATGATCCGGTCCAGTTTTATTTCTACCATCGAGTTTTATTTCTACGGTCGAGTTTTATTTCTACGGTGGAGTTTTATTTCTACCATCGAGTTTTATTTCTACGGTCGAGTTTTATTTCTACGGTTGAGTTTTATTTCTACGGTTGAGTTTTATTTCTACGGTCGAGTTTTATTTCTACCATCGAGTTTTATTTCTACGGTCGAGTTTTATTTCTACGGTTGAGTTTTATTTCTACGGTCGAGTTTCATTTCTACGGTCGAGTTTTATTTCTACCATCGAGTTTTATTTCTACGGTCGAGTTTCATTTCTACGGTGGAGTTTTATTTCTACCATAGAGTTTTCTTTCTACGGTCGAGTTTTATGTATTCTTAATGACTGATATAAAACAGCTATGTTACAAAATTTCTTCTGACGACATGTGAAATTGGATTAGTAATGAAAGTTTAATTTTGGACCCTTCCGCGCGCCATACTGGTGATGTTGTTGTCAATAGTCCAGTTTCATGTTCTTCATTGCTCAGGCTTAGCCTCGATAGTATGTGATATATTCTTTTGTACGATGTACATCCCGTGGGGATGCACCAATCCAAAAACAATATAAATACCAATGGTTTTGTCTTGACTCTTTTGTTAATTTACCTACAATTGAGGCTTAGCCTGAGCAATGAAGAACTTGAAACTGGTCTATACTATATGATGTATGCACACTGGTGATGTTGTTGTCAATACTATATGATGTATACACACTGGTGATGTTGTTGTCAATACTATATGATGTATACACACTGGTGATGTTGTTGTCAATACTATATGATGTATGCACACTGGTGATGTTGTTGTCAATACTATATGATGTATACACACTGGTGATGTTGTTGTCAATACTACATGATGTATGCACACTGGTGATATTGTTGTCAATACTATATGATGTATGCACACTGGTGATGTTGTTGTCAATACTATATGTTTTTGCACACTGTTTATGTTGTTAATTGTCGGTGCTGCGGTGTTACACGTATGAGACGTGCAAGTTACAACCGCAATATCAATCAACTAACATCTTTTATGATATTCATCAGCCAATCACCGAAAAGACATTCCAAGCAAACTTTTACACAGTGGAACACTGCACGTGTGACTATCCATTACTATGGCTTCTTATCATACTAATATTAAAATTCCTGGTCGTGATATTTGGTGTTTTCCTGGCCTGGCAGACACGTAAACTATACATCAAATCTCTTAACGACACGCAACACTGTGGATTCTGTCTATTTGTGGTCTTTTTCTTTGCTATTATTGGTGTGTTGTGTGCTTTGCTGACCACCAAGTTCCCTAACCTTTTCTTTGGTATTCTTGGAACGATAATATTTCTTTGTACAACTATTATATTGGGATTGTTGTATATTCATAAGGTGAGTTGAGGTGTCATGAAGACCAGAACGATGGCAAGATGATGGTGGTAATTTAAGATAATACTAGGTCACATGATCGTTGATTCACAAAATGCATACGGTGACAATATAAACAACGATAATATCAATGCTATAAACGTCGATCATTTTGATCTCATGAACGTGACTTTTAGTATGTTAGTGGTGAAAAATGTAGAAAAACATGTCTTAACTATATCTAGAAAATGACACGATTTTCACTGGTGACGTAAGCAGAGACAGAGAAGGAGATAAAGACCCAAAGACATTTCGGTGCATGTGATCATGAAAATTAACGAACGGAGACGGAGACAGCTTGCGTATTTGCTTACTCCACCGCTTATGTATCAGCTTACTTCACCGCTTGCGTATCTACTTACTTCATTGCTTTACGTATCAGCCTCCTTCACCGCTTGCGTATCTGCTTACGTCACCACGTGCGTATCTGCATACTTAATCGCTTGCATATCTCCTTACGTCACCACTTGCGTATTTGCTTACTTCGTTGGTAAAAATCGGTCTTTAATTGTGCTGATGCATGGCGAGTATGGTGATGACAGATTTCTGTAATTGTTGTGATTATTTAGATATTACGCACTACATATAACAAGCAATATTATGTAGTAGCCAGTAATAAAATTATTGTGTTTTCATTTTATCAGCAAGCACGAGTAGTGTGCAAGCCTCGATCTGGTCGGGTCAAGACTATTGTGGTAGGAAGCAACACCAGCAAGACGGATACTACTAAAACCGCTGACTCCGATTCCGAGTGCTCCTGTTGTCCCTGCTGTCCTGGCTCTTGCTTTTCACGTTGCTTTTCCTATTGCTCTTGTTGCGCATGCTCTGGCGCGTGTTGCATTGCATGCTGGTCTTGTTTCCCATGCTGCAATTTGTTTTCATGCTGTAAAAAATGTTGCTGTGGTACCCAGGTACACCCTGGCAAAAATGACGATGGGAAGACTGAGTTCTACATTAATGGTCAGGCACAGGAGAGGGAAGGGAAGATTGCTTATCTACTGAGAGAACTGCACGAGGTAAAGGTTTTCTTTTGTGATTGACACTTTTTGAAAATCCGCTCAAAATAGGGCTCATGTTTTAGTTATTAATTTTGTTTTTCAATCTAGCGAGAAGCTGAACTAGAAAGACTTCGCCCAGCTCCATACGCAACAATATGGACACAGACCTACGACGACGACTTTGATAATGACGATTATGACTACTCTGATCGTGAAGACGGGGATGGCAACACTTCAAATAGCGATAACGGTGCGAGTGGAGACGGCGGCAAGAAAAGGAGACGGCGCAAACGTCGCGGTGTTAAGATATTTAGTCAAGGGGCAGATTATTCTCATGTACAAAGCAGAGTCGATTCGCGACTTCACAAGGGGTCGCCCCGGTCAAAAAGGAAACAAGATGAGAAGTACTATCTTGGAGTGTGGCAGTCTAAAGGAGGGAAGCCTACTGACGCAGAGATCGCTAAACTGATGGCACAGCTTGCTGAGGTTGGACATTGCATGGTTTTGCTTTTTCAGCTCATAGCACGAAATTCTATTTTTAGGCACATTTGGGCATTAATAATAATAATGATAATATGAGACACTTTACGAATCCATAAATTATTGCATGTAAATGTCGTAAAGATGCAAATAAGACGTAAATATGAGTAAAGGTTAAGTAACATTATTATACTCAGTATCTTTCATCTCATTATTGGTCTACAGATATTTCTGAACATTTGTTTTTATTCAGTATTAATTATGTTTAAGCAATGTATAATAAAACATTGATTGAATTCGCTTTTGATGATATCCGTTATTATCAATGTCTCGGCAAGTGTTGTTGACATGAGCCTACGGCGTCCGCTATTAATAACAGTCACCTCGACATTGATAATTACGGATATCATCAAAGCCTCATCCAATAATTGTTTATGAACGCATTCGTAAAAGTAGCCTTTGCCGATCAGTAAATTTAATATTTCGTGGCGTTATTATTATTTTTTTTAATTTCTCGTTAATTATTTGTTCATTTACTGATTGTAAGGTGTATTTTTTGTTTAGCTTGTTATCCATGTACTCATGCATTGTATATGCTTGTTTTAATTGTCTTATACGTATATTTCTCGTGCTTTTATAATTTTTGTTTTGTTTAAATGTGTCCAATGAATTGTTTCTATTAGCACGCTAGCCCGCCGCAGATCTGTGTAGTATATCAGCTTATATAACTTGTCTTCAATAACTAACCCATTCATACATTTAGTCAGCATGTGTATATTATTTAATTGTCAATTACTTGTTTGTCACAACAGAAAGATAAAGAAATCGAGAGACTCAAAAAAGAAAGGGCGCGAAAACCAAGCCAGCCAAATGAAATAACGGTAAGATCGACAAAAGAAAAAATTAACTACGTAAATATCTTTGTCGTGTATCCTGTTCACCGTACCGTGCCATTAATCGTCCGTATCATCGTCAATATTCACTTCGATTTTCATGCAGTTGAACATTGTCATTTTAACCCTGATCATTACGGGCAAGTACTATCTCCTTTCGTCATTTTCTCCCCATGCTTGCACTGCTCCTGTCCTCACGGTTAATTTATTCAACAGCCACTACGCTTGTCTTTTGTACATTACTAGCATTAGACATTAACTTAATTTCAATTTTAATTCAGATTGTCAACGAAAATGGAAATAATACCTACACTACAGAAAAACACTGTCAGACAGAGTTCTTCCCAGACTATCATGACACTAGTGGAATGGTAGTCATATCACCTTCATCGTCAACGAAAAGCAGCCCTGCAAAAAAGTACTCAAGAGTTCGTAAGACACCTCAAAACGAGCCAAAGGATAAAATAGTAATCGTGAAGTCACCAGATGAAAAAGAAGTTAAAAAGGAAAAAGAAAAACCTGTACAATCTAGTGCGGAATGGTTGTATGGGAAACCTGAGGAGAAAAACTTTAACGACGAAAAACATACGGTTGTCATAGTGCCTAGTTCTGAGAAAGAGAAAAATGAGACACCTGAAGAAGAAGAAAAGAAGAAGGACAAGGAAAAGTACAAGGGAAAAGAGAACAATGAAAACAAAACAAAAGACAGCACTGTTAATATCGTCATTGTAGGACCACCAAAAGACGATGAAACTCCAGAAAAGCAACAAAATGACAAGGAAAAGAGAGTAAATGAGAACGAAAAAGATACGAAACTGAGTGAGAAAGAGGATGAAGAAAAGAGGAAGAGAGAAGAAGATCTGAAGAAGGAGAAAGAAAGAAAAGAGGAAGAACGACAAATGGAACAAAAGAAGAAAATGGAAGAAAAAGAACAAACCAAAAACGAAAAGGAGGAAAGAAAGAAAAGAGAAGAAGAAAAAAAGAAAAAAGAAGAGGAGGAAAGAAAGAAGCAAGAAGAGGAGGAAAAGAAGAAAAAAGAAGAAGACGAGGAAAGAAAGAAAAGAGAAGAGGAGGAAAGAAAGAAGCAAGAAGAGGAGGAAAAGAAGAAAAAAGAAGAAGAGGAGGAAAGAAAGAAAAAAGAAGACGAGGAAAGAAAAAAGCAAGAAGAAGAAGAAGAAAAGCAGATCCAAGAGAGAAGGAAAAGTCGTTTTAGTTTCTTTGGAAGAAAGGAGTCATTGCCAATCTCCAAATCACCAGACAAAGATAAACCGCATGATAGGTCTGCAGAACCTCAAAAATCAAATTCACCAAAAGACGACAAACTAGAAAAACCTGTTTCTCACATTAAGAACTTGGACAGTCCAGTTGAACCTGAATCTCCAAAACCAGAAACACCTGAAAAATCCAAATCACCAAATACGACTAAAAATGATGATACGCCAGAAGAGAAACAAGCTTCACCCAAACCAAAACAAGTTACACCAGAGCCAGCAATGGATGAAGCAAAACAGGAAGATTTGCCTGAGGATGAGAGTCCCACTCGACAACCGCAGAATACTCCAGCAAGTGTACACCGACTTCCACAAGAAGACGACGAGAAGACAAAAGAAGCGATCAGCAACAAACCATCCCCTGCGGAGGAATGCAGAAATAATGATGAGGAGATTGAAGAAGAACAAAACGATGATGATGATGATGATGATGAGGAGGAGGATGAGAATGATGGTGATGATGAAGAAGGCAACGATGATAATGAACAAAATGATGGCGGTGATGACAACGATGATGCTGCAAACAAGACGAATAAACCTAAAAGACGGAGAAAAAGAATCGGCGGTAAATTAAACTGGAATGCCGAATCTAAGATAGATAATTCCAGTGGTTATAAGAAACGACCCACTAAAAAGATCAAAACGTTTAAATCCGATTACTCTCACGTCAGGTCGAAGTTGTACGGTGGTGCGGATAAAAATGACAATGATAAACCGGATGATAATAAGGACAAAGATAGAAGGAAACCAAAGAGAAGGGTCACAAGAAGTAGATGGAATCCCAATGACAAGAAGGCAACCTAGTATATATTTGTATACACCTATTTTAAAATGCGTTGAATGTCGATTGTCGAATGCTAAATATAGTATCCGGCATCCTCTCCGACGTATTTTACAATGAGTGTATATGTTAGATTGCTTATAGCTTTATAACTTTATCGATATACAACTATTCTTGAGATGGTTGTACAGTTTAAAGACAATTTTGTCAATAGCAAAGTTATTTGGATATCTCATGTTTTTTTTATTTTGTTTAGATGTACAAAATAACATAACATATAATATAAAATATATGCACTTTTGTATTGATTTTAATCTAACCTTAACACAAGAAAACTGAAAACGTGAGATATGGAAATGTTATAGCGAATATGTTATTCGCTATAAATCAGTATTTGTACTATACAACCTTTTCAAGAATAGCATATATGCATATATATATACTTAAGGTCGATATACACTAGGCAACAAGTCGCAGCGACTTGGCCCCGCGACATGTCGCCTCAGTGTGCACTGGTTCAACAATCCAACCGGTTGGATTTCATGCGGCAAGTCGCAGCGACAAAATTCTGTCGCGGCGACAACAATTTCCAACAAAAATACCTAGTACACACGGGGGAAAATTGTCGCTGCGACATGTCGCGGGGACAGGTCGCTGCGACTTGTCGCCTAGTGTTTATCGGCCTTTAAGGCCGGTACACACTAGGCGACAAGTCGCAGCGACTTGTTCCCGCGATAGGTCGTAGCGACAATTTCCCCCCGTGTGTACTAGGTATTTTTGGCGAAAATTGTCGCAGCGACAAAATCAGATGTATTGGCGACAAATATTGAACCAATGCACACTGAGTTGACATGTCGTGACGTCAAGTCGCTGCGACTTGTCGCCTAGTGTGTACCGGCCTTTAAGGCCGGCACACACTAGGCGACAAGTCGCCTCAGTGTGCACTGGTTCAGCAATCCCAACCGGTTGGATTTCATGCGGCAAGTCGCAGCAACAAAATTCTGTCGCGGCGACAACAATTTTCGCCAAAAAATGTTAGTACACACGGGAGGAAATTGTCGCTGCGACATGTCGCGGGGACAAGTCGCTGCGACTTGTCGCCTAGTGTGTGCCGGCCTTTATACATAACACGATGTCTTTTTTTATATAATTACCACCACTGTCAATTGTTTTTATGATTTTCTGGACTTATCAAATAACATAACAATAACAACAACAAAAAACAGGTACAGAATTAGATCTTTTTTTTTCTAATGTCATGAAGGTGATCTCTAATTTTTACCAAGACGTCTACCAGTTTCTCAAATATACAATAAATTACATACAATGTATAACATTTAATTTAGAAGATGTTGCTATCAAAATGATTCCGCCTCTACTTCTATCGTAAACGTTGCTAAATCTACATTTGAAGGTTCAACCTTTTGAATTTTGCCATTGTTTCACATGTAATTATTCATATCACTTGAGAATGGAGTCATGGTGACACCGAAACGGGTAGGTACTTCATGTATTCCCTGATTATAATTTCCTCACATATATGTCTTATTGCTATTCAGAGTTTTTGTGAAGTAGTCCTTCGTTTTTTTTTTACTATATTTATTTACTTTATTTATGCATGATATTATTGGTTTTCTCTTTTCATATTTTCTTTTGTAGATTTGTTTATATGCATGTTTTTATAATCAAGGCATACATGAAGTACTTAGCCCGAAACGTCGTGATTACAGTAAAACTATTCGTTTAGTGTCGTTTTCGTTCTTAATGTAGATTCAGCAAAGTTTATGATAGCAACGGAAGGTGCCAGGTCTATCCATAAATTAGAACTTGTTTTAAACAAGAAAACATAGGTCACTGATTAAAAATATCAACATTGTTGGATCCAGAGTAAAGTAGATTGAAATTCCGATAGATGTTTGCCGGATGGAACGTAAGAGTGAAAGACACACGGTCGTTAATGGCTGCGCGACGCTTAAAATTGTAAAAAGTTACTTTGGTGTGATGTTAATTTTGTAGTTATATATGATGTTTTGTAGTATCATCCGGACAGCTGTTTAATGACTTTATAAGGAGGAATAGGGAGGGTTTTTCTTTGACTTGATAAAGCAGAATAAACGCGAATGTATCTAAATAATGGTAAAAACATTTCAACCATTTTGTCCAATATATTTGTCAGATATTGTGATATGTCGATGTGCATGTATGCTCACATTACAACAATTACATGGACTGAGCAGCGGATTGTTTTCGTATCTCTTTTGAAAAGAAAACAAAAGATGTGTCTTCTAGCCGTGAATGACATATAGTCCTCCATAAAAAAACAAGAACAACCACTCTTGATGGTATGCAGGAGTAATTCTTGATGTAGGTATGTTTTTGTCTGGATGGTGTAATTTACCTGAATAGTCGAAAAATAAACAAAACGTAGAGTTCGGTTGCTGCTATTGATGATATAAAATTAAAAGGTAATTAGTAAAAACGTATGCAAATTGAGCATTAATGATTATAAAACTGAATCAGAGACCAGAAATGCCTGAATAACATGTCACGCATCGGGTCATCAACACAAAAAACCTTTCGTCATTGAGCACAAGAACATTCGCAGATACTCTATTTGTAATATCCAGACACTGAATTGCAAGTCCACAGTTAGTGAAATCAAAATTTGCTTTCGAACTGCAGGTAAGAGCTCATAGAACTAATGATTATATGTAAGGAAGTTGATACCTTTTCATCTTGAGTAGGAGAAATCTGCTTCAATAAAAAACTAGGTGTTTGTACTACATGCCATGTATGAGTCGATAATCAGCCTGACAGGCAATTTAAGGTTGTATTCAGAGAACGTATATTGGTCTACTTCTTTAGTCCCAGACGTATCCAATCGATGAAACCGATAATCGATGCCAATCGATATCAATCGATATCAATCGATGACAATTAATCGATTGATTTCGGAAATTGATGAACAATCTATAAATGAAATTTGTGTGTGAATCGATTAGCATCGATTATCGATGTCAATTGATATCTTAATTGACATCGATTATTATCGGTTTTTTTAGGTACGTAGCTGAATAAAGAGACCTCAGATTGTTACAAATTTACGTTTTTCTCTTTTATTTCACAAATAACAATAACAAAGTGCAATCTCGGAAAATATAAAGTCATTTTTAGATGTATATACAATATGAGCGGGCGATTTGTATGGGCTGCAAGCGAGCTGTTTTAAATCTGTCTGCCAACGTCCATCGGCTATCACTAACCCTCAATCGGTACCCTTTGACGATCGCATGAACGATGACTGAACTATCTCCCGGCCCTGAGCTGCTATATTGACCTCGTCTTCAGAGATTTGCACAAGCAGGTTTATTTCAACATGTGCCTGAGTATTGTGTTTCCTGGGATGCTAAGGATCGTATGAAAGATCATCGATTGGCTATCGATTGGCTATCGATTGGCAATCGATCAATATTTCTTGTGTGTGAATCGATTGGTCATCGATTGCCAACAGGCAATCGATATTAATCGATAGACAGATATCGATTGTTATCGATTGATCGATTGGATTTCCGATGATCGATTCTCATCGATTGGTTACGTCTGGTTTAGTCCCATGACTGAAAAAAAATGTTCCGCGGTCCCACATTGAAAACAACCAAGTATCACAGCATGCAAAGCTTAACTTATGGTCTTAGTAACATGGAATAATATTGGCTTTTTGAAAACGAGAAAGTATTTTATTTGAGTGCTTCCGCAGACCACCGTCCTGAAATGCTTGCAAAGCCTTATATATGGGAGAATCAAATACCCACTTCAGAACTGCAGTACAAGTCAAAATTCAGAACTTCTGTGCTGGACTTTTTAAAGTTGAAAACGATAAAATATCGCAGTCGCTGTCTCGTAGTCCACGCAAAGTATGATGATAGTCTTATGTAACACTGTGGTATATAATTCAAAAACAAAATAAAACTCTGAGATAACAATTACTTAGGAAAGATGTTCCCTAACCAAGCTCCACCAGTTTTTCTTGCTTTATCGGTGTTGTAGTATTCTTTTGTGGAGCAGATCGGCAATATTAATATAAAAGAGATTATTTGGTGTCAGTTCTAATTCTTTGTCAATCATATTTGAGTTTCGGTTGCGGATGGCGAGCAAATACTGAAACACACTTCAATATGAACACCAGGCCAGTACAAGACATAAAACTCATTTTTAAGGTAATTCCGTAGTTTTGCACTGCGCATAGTTCTGCGCATGTTTCAAGATTTTTGGTTTCAGGAGTTTTATCATGTAATCTAGTCAAATTATGTTTGTAAAGTATTTTGAATAAAAAATTCGAAGAATTGCGATATTTTCGAGCGAGCGGAAACGCGATAATTTTGTAACTCGACCCAGTCCTCACTCCGAAAACCTGTTTTTTGTCAATAAAATGACGATATTTTTCGCAATATTTCGCAAACTAGCACGGTGACCTATGTTTTTTATTTGATAAAATTATTTGTTATAACATAACATCAAATATATCTAAAATTGAGCATAGGCCATCGGGCTAACTTAACTTTTGAGAAATTTCCAAAATACTTTCCGCTTAGGACTTTTTCAATGAATTAGCAGCTCGTGCGTACGTTGGTATTTCGTCAATTTCTTCAAGATCACATATTTTTTATACATTTGTTCATATTTTTTTAACAAAATAAAGTGCAGACATTTTAACAAAACACGAATTTTGCTCTTAATTTTGTTCCGTTTCTCTTCGATTTTTGAGTTTTTTTCTTTACGTTCTCAAGTCACCAAAATGCATGAACTTTGACGTCATATTGCACAAAAATGAAGTCGGTGACCCCCTTTTTTATTGTATTTTCTGAAAGCGTTTCTCAAAATTGTTCGTTAGAACGAGTATAAAAAAATTCATCGGGCAGTTTTATTTCTACGGAATTACCTTAACTACACCAAAACGGTAAATTGCTCAGACCTGAATGAGTCGACTTACAAGCTTTTTGCCGAACTTTGCTGACTAAACGAGGGATCACTTGAGAGTAATTCCCAACTTACTGGATTGCATGCTGACTCGATCAGGTCGAGTTTAAGCCGACTTACAACAGGCGATTTACGGTTGTATTCAAAGATCCTTCACTGTCCACTTTTTAGTCCAATGAAAATAGGATGTTCCACCTTCCCACAACTGGGCTTTTGAAAGTTGAAAACGAAAAAGTATCACAGTTGCAGTCTCGTAGTGTTGCAAAGGATTATGGGAGTCTTATTGAATATTGTGTAGACTTACAAGCTTTATGGCCGAACTTTGCTGACTAATAAAGAGTAATGTAATGAGCCGACGGCTTGAGCGCTATTTTACGTCAAATAATCAACAATATCAATCAAAGTTGTTCTTTCCACAGAACCATGGCCTCGGCGCAACATTACACGCTTGGACATCTCTTTAGAAAAGACATCAAGGGAAATGAAACAATCTACTGGTTATTTTACTCCCCCTCGTTCTACGTAAGCGGATACCGGTTTCGAAATGAGAACAAATATGGCATGTTTGACTATCCCCCTTCCACCCTCGTCCACCACAAGACCACTTACCCACGACGGTTTCTGTCTGTTGTTGGCAACGATTTTCCTGTCCTCGCTGACAGCCATGTGATAAATGAAGTCTTCCTGACTCACTGGAAGAAATGGGTTCCACAATTTACACCGCCCATCATTAAGTCGATAGACGACGGTTTAAGAGACCACATCAAGATTATGAGCCTTGGTCCAATGGATTGCATACCAGACACCAAACACCTCTATAACCCCAAAATGCATTATGGTTTACAACTGAAAAGTGTCATTTAAAAGATAGGTGTCCCCTGCCCGCGAGTTATGTCCAAGGATGATGCCAACTTTCCTTGTCTGGTCAAAGCTGATATGACATCAGGTGGGAAAGGAAACTTGTTTGCTAAAAACAAAGACGAGTTGGAGACTGCTATCCATCATTTGGTTGATGAGCTCGAATGGAAGGGAGGCTACATCATTGAAGAATTCCTAACTAATGTCTCTAAAGTGGTGGGATATTATTTCTACTTGAGCAAAGGCAGAGAGATTACATGGCTGGGGGTTTACGAGGAATGCTTTAAAGACCTATTTGGCTGGTCAGGCTGTTGGATGGATCTTGACAACCAAGAAGATCTGAAAAAGCTGGCTCATCAGGCGTTCACTCTACCTTTGGTAAACTACCTCCACGATGCTGGTTATTTTGGCCTTGTTAGCTATGAGATTGTTTTCACTCAAAACGGCCTATATATGGTGGATCTTAACTTGCGCGTCACGGGGAGCACAACACATATTCTACTGGCCAAAAGAATGTCGCATCTAGGTTACAGAAAATCCCACTGTGCCTTGGGCAAACTATTTGATTGCAAGCTGGAGGCTTTGATGCAAAAAGTGGATCAAATGAATGGCTGTTTTGATGGACGAGTGATATTAATGTCAGGTGTCGATAACAAGCACAGCACGAAAAGAAAAATTTACGGAATTTTTACGGATGCGTAAATGTTCGTAAATGTCTCTTAATCTATACGCATCTTTACGCAATGCGTAAAGAGCGTTATAGTTCGTAAATGTGCGTAAAGGTTCGTAAATGTTGCGTAAAATTGTTCGGGGTCTTTACGCAATTTTACGCGTTGCGTAATATTTGCGTAAATATAATTAATAATTTACGCATTTTTACGTAATGCGTAAAATGTGCGTAAATACTGAAGTACTTTACGTAATTTTACGTAAATGCGTAAGGCCGTGAAAGACCGTAAATGTCCAACTTGTGTACAATGAAATCAAGCTAAAAAAAAGTCAGTCACTTTTTTTTTCATCTCAGTAATTTGAAATAACAAAACTGACAAGAAAAAGTAAGCTTTGTTTTGAATTGACCGCAAAAGGAAAATAATAAAAACTGATATTTTTTATCTTGCTTTAAGATGTGTATAAAACAGTAAATTATTGAGTGGTGCTAATTTGATAGAAAGTCACATGTTTTAATACAAATCAGTTGGTTAACATGTACAAGAATATCAGAGTTCTTTTGAGGAGTTTTAACAGCAAAATAAAGCATTTTTTATATAAGATAATCTTCTCACTGGCGCGCGAAACAGCGAAAGGGCCTGGGATCATTGGTGGACCGCGTGAAGCCTGCAATCTAGTTTGAAAATGGCGGAACGATAGACGGTGTTGTAACGGTTTCAAGAGCCAAAAAACTAGATTTTTCCTTCTCAAATCAGAAATAACAGCCTCAAAGTAATATTGAATTATAAATGTGACTAAATGCTGTGGTTTTGGTGAATAACTGGGTGAAATCGAAGTGTTTTAAGGTAAGATTTGCTCGACTGTTTTGTTCGTACGTCGCCATGTGCTTTAGCTTTGCCACGCTAAAAGCTAATATATCTGGCAAAGTTCCTTATTTCTCCGTTCAGAGACGAGAGTCAGTAGATCTTAACTAACTAAAAAATGCTTTTTATTTCTTAAGTTAACATCTGCTGACTTGTTTTAGGATGGAGAAATCAAGAAATCTTTTTACCATACCAGCTTTACTTTTAGAATAAAAAATATAATCTGAAATCTCTCAAAATGACATGAAACCTTTCTTAATATTAAATAGAAATTAAACTCAATATGTTTAGTTTAAAATAAATTCAGCTACTGGCAGAGATCAAGTAATTAGCTAAAAAAATAATTTTCTTTGAGAAAGATAAAATATTGGCAGATGTATTAAAACTTCACTCTTGCATCAAGTTGATTTATTGTATTTCTGATATGTGCAAATGACTTTGTTTGTCAACTGCCCACAATTTGCTGAGTGAATTTATGCTGTTTTGCTTTTCATCTATGTAATTAAAGCCCAGAACAAACAGCCAAATGAATTTTACTTCAATTTACAATCTTATTCAATGTATATCAAATGCAACTTTGTGGATTGGCAAACTATTTCTATTTACACTATTTTCTTCAGCATCAATAAAAACCTGATCAAAACAGTGAACTTCTCTTTGTAGCAATACCTATTCAACAAAATTGGATGTTAAAATGACCAACTAATTGCCTTTAACATGAATCATAAAGAACAACAGAAATTAACTAGGCATAGTAGCATAAAAGCCAAAAAAAAAAAATACTTCAACCTGTTATAACCCATAGAGTAAAATAATAAATTTAGTAAATTCTACACACTGTAAGTAGCTTTTGATTCCAGAAAAAATAAGCTAAATTTATAATGTAGGAATGGTAGAAACTAAAAAAATGTTTGCTTTGATAGTTGACCCTCCCTGTAGGAATGACCTCAAAAAATCTTTCATCTCGATGATGAACAAAATCCTATCCTATTTTATTAAAAGGTTGCATTTCCTGAATTCTTAAAAAGTACATTTCCCTGAATGGTAGAGACTTAGAGAAAATAAAAATGATATTTGCTTTCATAATTGGATGTAGGGGATGCTAAAGAAAATTCATTTTGTAATTCAAAAGTGGCATTTTCTAAAAGCTCTTGCTTTGCTAACCTTTAAGAAGCATTAAATATACTGGTAATAAAACCTGAATTAACAAGGGCAAAGATGTAAAACCATCATCATATGTAGTGACAAATGTATCAAGGTTGTACTTATTGATATATTTTTCTGTTTTGTAGGTCTTTTGGACTAGTCTAGCTGATATGATGCTCTCAAGTACCATTATACAAGAATTTAATTTAATTGAATGTAAATAGTGGAATTTGACAACATCCCTCATTCATTTTTATCATTATTAGCAGCTATTCTTGAAAAAAATATTCCACAGCCACTGTTACTATATGTTATTTTTCTCTGACGTCAGATGTCATTTACTGAATACACCTATATCAAAAAATGTCATTGAAGAAAAATAGGAGATAGGCAGTACCTGAATGGCAAAAGCATGACTGAAAGGGATTGTGAGCAAACGTTTGTAATGTTTTGATATTCTTTGTCTAACTTTATTGCTTCATTTCATATACAAACCATAAGCATCTGTAACCAATTTACTTTTAATGTTGTTGAAAAATCCATAATAATTCCTTTCTGTTTAGCTATTGCTGCACATTCATTTATCAACTAGTCGTTTGTGCTTCTAAAATTATATCAATTATATTATGAATTATATTATCAACTATATATATATTTACGGATTTTGTCATCATTGATTCCTTGATTTTCACAATAAAACTAGTGATATTTGAATTAAGCGTTTTGTTGATTGTAATTTTGTGGCATAAAACATTTGTTAGTAAATGATGCATAATGAGCACTTACCCCTCAATAATTACCCGTTATTTACGCATACGTACGTATAAAAAATAAACGGAAGTTTTTTATTGCGTTTCGAGTTCGTAAATAATGCGTAAATAGACCATTTACGCGGTTTTTTTCATGCGTATTTGTTCGTAAATGTGCGTAAATGGAGTTTACGTATACGCAGATATACGTGTTCTTTACGCGTATTTACGAGTTGTGCCATTACGAGCAATACGCCTTGCGTAAATGTTGCGTAAAGAGGAAATTTACGCATTGCGTAAAAATCGCGTAATTGTGCGTAAACCAGGTATTTACGCAGTATTTTCGCAACCTTTACGCACTCGTAAATTTCGGATTTCGTGCTGTGAAGGATGGTTGCAAGGTAGACTATTCTCTTCATGGAAAGAGTAATGACGAATTGCATCAAATGCTCAGGAATATGGGAGTCTGATGTAATCATAAAGCCGTGGATAGTGTGACATTGAGGGAGGGAGGGGTGGTGAATATATACCACAGTTATAAACATATCAACACCATTTCCATGTTTGTCACAGTCTATTACCATTATTAGTAATTGTTATTTATAGGAGGCAGTATGGTGGAGTGGTCAGAATGTTAGTCTTGCAATCCGGCTGTCCTAGGTTGGATTTCTGCTCTGGCCACATAAATTATATTTGTCTGAGTCCCGATTTGGTGTCCTATTTTTTACAGTTGTTTATTATCATGTATACTACAATTACCATCATTAACATCACATCACAATCATTATCATAGCTACCTGCAAGATAAGGTATAGTGCTATGTTCTTGTATGCTAATGTCTAATAAATTAACATTCAATGTAGGAAATAATTTGGAGAACCGTGATTTGATATTATATAAATATTGTTTAGCTGTTGTAATTGTATTGTTCAAGTCTTGTACTGTCAATTTGTTTATTACAAATGAATATAAGCAGTTACAGCAGTCAATATCACTGATGACGTTGCAATAGTTGTCAACACTTTCCTCAAAGCATGATACCAGCCAGGAAACCACACTGTCCCCAGATCCTTTGAAAGAGCATACAACAGTCCTATTGCTATGGTAACCAGTCCATACTGTGGCTTGACAAGCAGTGCAGACCATGCAACTAACGAAGGCGTCACACCATATCCTAGAGTACGCCAGTCAAGTTCTAGCTCACTCTTGTTACACAGTGCATAGCCCCAGTGTATTGCACCTAGAAATGTTAATATACAGGCCCCATAGCCACATTGTGCATGCAGTATGAAATCCATGTGGTCTGGGGTAATTATAGATAAACCAGCCAGACCTGTAAATGGAATTGCACCAGCTAAACCTAGCCATAGAGCTGGGGCTGGGCTTGATGCAAGATCTTGTATAAATTTAGCATCTTTGCGAGCTTCTGAGACAAGCGGAGGGTCGTCTTTGGCTTGATTTGTGCACAGATTTCTTGATGGACATGCTGTACTGAAAGCTGGAAGTTTGTTGGTCGGCAAATACTAAAATTCAAAATAAGATAGTTTCTCTCAGTTGAAATAGACAACAATGTACCATGGCATTTAAATATGTACTTGACCATTTACTTTTGAAAAAGACTGTGTGATAGGTATATTCCAATTAGAAGGCATTGTTTCATAGAAGAAAATGATTTTTTTTTGGTGAGATATTCTTTCTGGGACCTTCCTACCACACAATCATATTTCAAAAGGATAAATGATCAAGTACAGATTTACATCAAAATCGAGCTGCTGTTTTAACACTAACTGGTAGCACAGGCTATATGCCAGTGCTGATCTTTTATACAATTGTTTTGTTCTCAACTCATAATTTCCGAGGATGAGAAATGGTCCAAAAAAAGACCAACTGGTCAAAAAGCAAACAACAGTCATTTGCAGTAAGAGTTTTATTTGACAGTTTTATTTTATATTGAAGGTCATAAATTAAAAGGTTAGTGTGATATCATAATTTATTATATAAAATACAGTGTATGTATGTATGTATGTATCTTTGTGGGTGACAGATAAAGCATATTGCTTTTTTCCAATCTGGCCCTTTGGGGGACTTTTACGGACTGCTATTATGCAGTTTACAAACATGAGTGTGTGTTAGTGATTAGTGCCCCCGATGTTAGTAAGTACAGACACTGAGGATGGTCGTACCTGCGTCCTCAGTGGTTCTTTAACGTCCACAACTGGATTAGAGTAGAGAGTAGACGGGACCACCGATTTTACGTCGTTATCCGAGAGGACGCGAAGATCTTACCATTTGCAGATAGAGAAACAAAGGCAGCAACTTCTCCTCAATTATTTTAAGACCCTGAGTGTTGGTCCGGCCACAGGGATCGAACCCGTGACCTCCCGCACTGTAGTCCGATGCTCTACCAATTGAGCTATACAGTCGGCGGTATACTGATTGGTATCAAAGCGAGAAAAGCACTATCACAACCATAAAGATATAATTTATATCACATATTTGATATTACTCTCGACCAATCAGCTTTCAGTATTTGCACGATCTCAGATCAAGTGCATTTGGATGGCTTCAACGAAAAACGTTTGAGTTGACAAACTGCAGGGTTTTTAGTGAAATTTTACTGAACATCCTAACTTTTTACTACACTTTGTAATCTATAAATCCAAAAATGGACCAAAGAAGATGTTTTATAAGCTTTCATTGTAAAAAAGCAACAAAAACAGGATGAACATGCTCCGAGAATAAAAATACTAACCGAAGGTGGACGATCTTTTTCAGTAAGATCGATTAAGGATTGGAACAATCTGGACAAACAAATAAAAGAGTCAATAAACTATAGGACTTTTAAGAGAACTTTATATAAAAATATAGTCACGCTACCATTTTATATAGTTACCTATTTTTTATTATATATATATATATTTATTTATTTTATTTATTTACTTTTTTTTTTCTCGGTATTATATATATTACCATAACTTATATTAATATTTTTTTACATGTAATTTTAATAATTTAGTAATTTTTACCTAGTTTTAATAAGTTGTTAGGATAGAGGGCCACTAGTTTATCAGTATCTTTTTTACTGTCATGTGTTTTTACCCTCTCAAAATAAAGTTTATCTATCTATCGATCTATCCGAAAAGCATTGACGAGTAGAGACTACACTGAAGAACAATTTAGGCAAACACATGAGTAAATCCAATCTTTTGAACTTTTTGCTTCTTTTCTTTTACTTTGTTCGAATTCTAAATACAAAACTTTGAATATCATAACTTTTACGATCAAGTATTTCAGTGTTTTGCTAATTTATATTGCAAATAAAAAACTGATGAGAATCATATCAGTTTGTGCTCAAAGTCACCGCTGTAGTTTAGATCATTACAAATAAGACAAATATTTCATTTGTATTTTATATAATGAACTTGTCCACATTACATGTCTGCTTGGGGATACAGATTTAATCTTCTTGTTTTGAAAATATAACACTTGCTCGCTGCACTCACCCACGAGATGTGATTTCAACTCTCGAATATAAAATCTGTATTCCCCCGCGGCCATGTTATATCAAGTTCAAGTTTATTGTACTTCAAAAATGTAATAGTAGATACAAATTACAAGAAATATTTAACAAAAACCGAGAAGCACAGTTCATCCGTAATAACCATAAGGGCTAGACAAGACAGATGAACAGACTTGGCAAGCTATACAACAAGAAAAAGGAAACAAATAAGACATAACAAATAATAAACAATATAGAAAAATTCAACAAGAAATGGGTAGCAACACCAATTGAATAATTTGGACAAATTAATAACAAAATGAAATGGAAAAAGCATGTAAGCATGCTTTCAGGGTGACCAGGGGGGCACGAAACCTGAATAAAAGCCATTCACCTTATAGAATTTATTTCCATTTTATAGGCTGGTTAGCGATTAATGCGGTGCATAGCGCTATCCAGGTTTCGTACAAACCGGCTCCAGAAATCAATGATCATGAAGGGCATTACTAAAACGCGGAACCGACGGAACCAACGGAACCGACGGAACCAACGGAACCAGTTCCAAACAGTAGAAAAAGTACCAAAAATGTAATCTCGGTGTTTAGCGACTATTTTTCAAACGGCATTATGTACATCCCGGAATCCATGGATCAAGATAAGACCTGAAAATATAATTTCAAAACTGGTCATTTCAGTTAATATTTTACATGATTTTATCATACTATCATACTGATCTTTGCTGCATATAAAGGGTTTTTGTACATTCTGTTACATGATTAATCAATTAAATTAATCATTATTCAATAAACCTTATAAACAACATTTCGATACCGCCATTTTGAATACGGTGCCTCGTTTACATGCTAGTTATGGCCCATTGATCAGTGGGCTCCCTGTGTCACTCGACACCTTTCGCAATTGTCCTCGTGGTCATGGAGTCTTCGGTAAGTACTTCTGTATGCCCAGATTATAATTTCCTCACATATATGTCTTATTGCTATTCAGAGTTTTTGTGAAGTAGTCCTTTTTTTTTGTACTATATTTACTTATTTTATTTATACATGATATTATTGGTTTTCTCTTTTCATATTTTTTTTTGTAGATTTGTTTATATGCATGTTTTTATTATCAAGGCATACATGAAGTACTTACCGAGTCTTCTCTTCCCACTTTGTTCACGCAGGTGTGCGTTTAGCTACACTTTGTAATAAATACTCTTATAATTTGATTGGTCTTCCTGTGTTGGGTTTTCTGTTTATATACAAAATGGCAGGCAGACAAGATGCTCTTTCTTTTCTACGGAATTGGGCTTCTAGTTTGAAAAGATAAGTAATCCAAAAAGGATGTCCAGTTGATTTGTCTGAAAAATATCTCGTATTTTACAATTGGAAAAGAGCAACAGGTAACTGTCAGGTTACTTTAGAAGCTTAAATTGTTTAAAACACCAAGATTAATACATCTTTTATATGTCGATAGCGATATTTTGGTAGAATCTACTGTTTTCTACTGTTAGGAACTGGTTCCGTTGGTTCCGTCGGTTGCGCGTTTTAGTAATGCCGGATCACGAAAATAACAAATAAGATATATATGCTGCTCCTACATGACAAGTTCCCATTTAGATTCTACCAGTATTCCAGTAAACTAGTCTACAGTTTAAGGGCGTGTGCGATCAGTTCAAGTATGACTATTTTAGCGCCAGTAGAGCATTTACACGACCTGCAGTTGTAACCGGGAACGGACCATGAATTTCAATCACATCATTGCATAATATATTTTCGGTAAGTAATTTTTCCAACACAATTCACTAGCACTTTACCTTTCTGAACAGAACTCCGCTACAAGAGACATTTTTGTTAAGGCTTCTAACAGCTATTATTTCAATTTGGCATCTTGAATATATCGAAAATTCTTTGAAAAGATGCGGAACGACCGTTTTTCCTACACCGGCCGCCATTTTGAATTTTTGCAAAAATAACTGCTGGCTCAATGTAAGGCGGGCGTGAACTGGCATGTTAAGGGGACTCTGTCCAAAATTTCTTTGTGCTTCATTGACGGTATTTACGTGAAAAAAAAAAAAAAAAAAAAAAAAAAGGCTGAACGCAGACTGAATTGCATACACTATGTAATATTTCCTTTACATTGATAAATATATTTAACATTGTATAACTCAAGAAATGGAAATTTGAGAAAAGAACATTCTACTAAAAGGGAAGGTTCAAACTCACTGCCCCCGGGGCTGTGGACCACTAGTGTGGACCTGGTCCATGGACCCCCTTCTAATTCATGGACCCCCTTTTGGACTACCAATTTTTTCATTTTTTTTTCGTCTTTTTTTGTTGTTGCCGGATTTTCAATGTAAGTTAAGTTTTACGAGTATGATGTGAATTGATTTTTTCCTACTCAGGCTAACAATTCTCACAGCACAAATTCTTGATCTACATTGAAGTTCCATGATTTGCATATACTAATCAAAGCAACATTCTTTCGCCGTTTAAACCCCGGGGGGGGGGGGGGGGGTACTCCCTTCAGATCTGGGTAGGGGTGTTCCGCTGGGATCTTGTAGGGGTTACCCTGTTTATGACAAAAAATACGTAACTTCCATACCCTGTTTATGACAAATTACAATTGCTTACGAACATTATATGATTTGTACAAATATATCAATTCAGACACACGTGCTGCTCTTATATATGATTTGTACAAATATATCAATTCAGACACACGTGCTGCTCTTATCTTTTTTTAAAGTCAACGATCTTATTCCTGCCGATTTCCTGAATTCAAACTAATTTCTCTCATTTTTTTGGGCCCTGATTATGACAGAACATTTGGATTAAATCGGAAATAGAGTAGAATTAGATACCCTGTTCATGACACCAAGGTCGAAAAACCATACCCTGTTCAGCGGATCATCCCCGTATAGTCGATATAGGGTAGTACCCCCCCCCCCCCCCCCCCCCCCGGGGTTTAAACCCCTTGTTAATACATTTTTTTAGCATCATGAAGCCATTTATCGTACGTTTTGCCGCCATTTTTGTAAACAACTACTACAGGAAGCCCAAATAACGCACAGGAAGTCCACAACATAGGTTATCAATGTTGTGGGAAAAAAAACAACACAAGTTCAACGTGATTAGAAGAGATTTTGAGAATTCCTTACCATCGCAAACTTCCATTTTTGAGATGCATGTACAGAAGCACGTGAGTAAGCGCAGCAAGCACGGATAAGAATTATTGGGCTTCCTGTGCGTTATTTGGACTTCCTGTGGTAGTTGTTTACAAAATGGTAAAATGTACGAAAAATACGATAAATGGCTTCATGATGCTAAAAAATGTATTAACAAGGGGTTTAAACGGCGAAAAACGTTGCTTTGATTAGTATATGCAAATCATGGAACTTCAATCTAGATCAAGAAGTGCTGTGAGAATTGTCGGACCTGAGGAGGAAAAAATCAATTCACATCATACTCGTAGGTCTTAACATTCAAAATCTTTGCAAAGAAAAAAAAGAAGAAAAAATATAAATAAATAATGAAAAAAATAATAATAAAACAAAATTGAAAAAAATTGGTAGTCCAAAGGGGGGTCCATGGACCAGGTCCACACTAGTGGTCCACAGCCCCGGGGGCAGTGATTTGTACCCTCCCCTACTAAAATGCAAAAAAACTTTTTGAAAAACATGTCTATAATCATTTTTGTATGGCTTGAATTATCTACTCACTGTATCGTGCGGTGGCCCATAACTGTCACAGCAATAACACCACGGCACAACTCAATAAACTCACAGCACAATAACCAACTTCCACAGCACCACACAAAATTACACAACACTGCACTATATTTTCATTAGAAAACAACCATTTTGTATGGCATTTCACAAAATTTTGACTGTAAAATAATCAGTTTCCACAGAGCTTTACAATATCACTGACGGCAACACCCACAAAGCCGCGGCACAACACACAAATCCTTTCAGAATAACACAGGGAGCCCAATGCTAAAGATGATGGGGGGTACAATATATTGTTGAAAAATCTATCTCTTCCCTATACTGTGACATGGGAGATTTGCATAAAATCCAATCAGCAACTATAAATCACATGAATCTTCTACTAAAATGTATATAAGATATAATGGCATTTTGTTTAGCCTATCAGTCAGAAATTCACCAAACTCTTTAAATAGCGGTATCTCCATACCCCACATCACCATTTCATTCAGGGACATTATAAATTTTCCTGTACAAATATTGTTGTTTCATATAAGCTAAGTAATTTTATTCTTACACCATACAATACACACAGGTTTATTGTCACCACTTTATAAAATACAGGTAACAACATTACTGTACTGTTCTGTGAAACACATTTTTCACAATAATCATAATGTCAACAAACAGTTTGTAATGAGTGCTATCTCAAAATTTGTATATTAGTCAAACTTTTGAGTTTTATAGTATTTTAAGTTATATATTTTTCCATAAAAGTGCATTACAAACTAAGTAAAACAATGCTAAGAAGTGGAATTAGTGACTTCCAAGTCAATATTTATATAATTGTCAAATGCTGTACTAGGTGGTACGATAACTAAATTTATCATCATTATTTAGTACCTACATATATACCCAGTTATTATCAGTGTAACATTGAGGGATGACATTTCCTACTCTACAGCCTTCTGGTTCAGCATGGTTGTTTCTAAAAAACTTTGTTTCCAACAATAACAGCAATATATTTAAACTTGTTGATGCAATAAAGAATCTCAAGTTATTTTTTTGAAGCTGCAAAACACAACTGGTAAAAAATAATATAGGTGCCACAAATTTCTTCATTATTTGCACTTGTGCAAGCAAGTCATTTTTTGTTCACAGCAGTTTAGCAACAATGTTTTACAAAAACACTGTGGGTCTTGGCACAATGCTAATATAATAACCAAGACATGCTGAAAATGGCTGTAAAATAGTGATCCCATTTGAAATAGCTTTCTGAAAATACAGGTTCCCAGGTTCCCATAGCATGGTATCAAGAACAAAGCAGTAAATATATAGCATGAGACAAACAAACATTAACTGTGTTAAGCAAGTCAAGCTCTGGCCCTAGTCATCCAAGGAGATTACTTGAACCAAACTAACACAAAAATCTCTAGAGATACTAGTCAAGCTCAAAGGCCAATCTTTTTGTGAGCAGAAATTATGGTTCAAACAGAAGATACACAGTATGTAGTGAACTTTTCCAACAAGAGAAATAAATTATTAGAATGTATGACTACCCTCATTTTCATATTTAAATAAATAATTCAGAGGCTAGGCATCTTGTCCTGACTACAGTTTGTCTCAACTAAAGATCAACATTTGAGCTGAAAATTTTAAAACACAGGCATGAAGACTCAACTAAACAAATAGGCTACATTTTAACTAGAAATGAAACTCTATTAATTTTTTAAAAAGCTAGATCAAATCCTTATAAGTTTACTTCTAATCAATGACAATAGATTCTAGACTTTGAACAGTAGCTAGAGCTGGCACTTATTTGGTTTACAATGTTTCTAGACAGTACTTTGTCATGGTTATATACATTTCCAGTGTTTTACTGTCAGTGACTAATTTATTGATTTAGCCCCCCCTCTGTAGAGGCTAAAATCTATAATATTAATAAGATAAGTGCTCTACGTGGTAAGCTTCCAAGGCTCACCGTGTATATTCTTATATGGACCTAAATTAAAAATAAACTCTTTATGATCCTTCTTATCCTGGCAGTATGTATATCGCGACTTTTCACACGAGCACTTAATGCAAATAAATTGTAACGTATCACCTATTCTAGAATGTGCAAAAGTGCAATATGCTGGTGCTTTACCAACAGTATGCCTTGAACACTCCTCTGACTTATCTGCCCCTCGTACTGACACCCCATGACGCATACGACCCTTATCATCTATATACATAGGCTTAAATTGAAGTTTACGAGCTGATAATATATGCTTGCCATCAATTGGTAACCATCCTTTATGAATCTCTTCTTTTGGTTTAGATGTCGCTTCTACATATTCTTGACTTGCCATTAACTTTTCTAAGTAGCTTCGTAGCATTGCTGACCCTATATCTTTAAAATTATTTCCCACAACGCCACTTGTACCACTTTCTAGGCTAATTTCATCACACTTGTTAAAGGTGCTATGTGTTTCTTTGAGTCTTGATGTAGGGTGGTGTGATTTGATGACTGGAGGTATGTGGTTATTGAATGATACAGCTGGTGGACTGGCTAGTGGAGGGGGAGAGGGATGAGGCATGCTGCTTGATCTTGGTCTGGTTTCTTTATTTTCTAATGCTTTAGCTGTGGATGGTAAATAAATATGTTGACATTCATTATGATAACTGCAGCTCAACTTGTTCATTCTGCATCATACCAACTAGTGGAAGCTGCAGCAATATTGTGATTAATGCTCATCAGTCTGGGAGCTGTGTGCCTTGGTGATGATATCAGTAAAATATTGAAATAAACATTACAGACAAAATAGACTCAGTCACGTAGACAGGCAGACAGAGGGACAGCTAAAAAAGATAGGCAGTATTGAATCCCGTAAGTGGGAGGCAGGGCAGTACATCAACAGCTACTAACACTAAAACAATACAACATGCCAGCACACAGATACAGGTGTGGGAAGTTTGAGTCCAGGGGTTTTATTGACAGACAAGTAAAGAATCACACTTTGGACAGATGAAATAGCAAAACATATCAGGGACCAGTAGATAACCTTTTTTTCTGGTGCATAACATTATCCTGTGAGACAGTGTTGAAAGGTATCACTTCACATAAATTTATAAGACAATAATCAAAATTATAGAATGGATCACCTGAAGCCATCTGTTTCTCTTTCAATGCAGCAGCATAAGACTGCTGTTTCTCCTCTGCAACTAAAGACCTTTCTATAATCATGTCCTCTCTTTCATCTAAGACATCATGGTGTTTATCAAAGCTATTAAGACCATTTTCTTCTAATGGGACACTATCTTGTATTGCAGGTGAAGGGATTGGACTGGCATCGCGGCTTATAACAGATGTTATTATAGGGCCATTACTGGGTAGATGGTTAAGAATATCAAGCCATCCACTGCTGCCAAGATCCTCACCAGTTGATGGAGGCTGGTAATTATAAGGAATGGGCCATATCTGTGGCTGTTGGAATGCCTGCATTTCTTGGACATATGGAGGTCGACCATCATTATTATTCACAGATGGAGACAAATGATTATTGAAGCCTGAGTTGCCATAGTATTGATTAAGAAAGCCACTGCCAATAACCCCAGGGGAGTGGTGTTGGTAGGGTTTGTTGTCTTCATTAAAGGTCTGCGTCCAGTTATCAGTTGTGGAGGTAGATGCTTGTACAGCAGCTTCTATTAATGGAGGTCTGTAAGGGTAGTAGTTAGTATCTATGCCATTTCCTCTTGAGCGCCACTTTGTCCATGATTTAGTTATAGGTATACATTGGCCTAGCGGTATTTCTATTTCCTATTATCAATAAATCAGTAATGAAAAATAATTAAAAAATAATTATAGTGAAAATGATATAAATAAACTACACAATATCTGAAATTTGAAACAATAAATTTTGATCGTAATAATAATATCAAAAACGTTTGTAAGTCATAATAAAGACAAAATAGAAAATGATCATTTCAAATCCCAAAGCTAATTTTGTGCGACAGTATGAGAATAGTTTCAATTAAGCACATGGGACTGGATGAAGAGTAATGATATTGAAACAGGTGCACTTGTAAATACCTTTAACAACTTTTTTAACTCATCTTCAGAATCCATATATCTTAATGTCATATCCTAAACAGCAAACAAAGTGTGAATTATTGCCCTTAAATCCAGTTAAAAGACATGCAAATGCAGGAAACATATGATTTAATAATAAAGGAGACAATCCTGAGCATGCGTGCCATACACAGGAAAAAAATTGTGATTTCCACAATGGGTTTATTCTGGATTATTGTAGGGGAAGTGATACCAAGCCCAATTCTTGGCCAGCATTGGGTTCAAATTTACCTATATTTTCCCCATTAAATGGGAACATTTCCCATGCAATTTCCATCTTTGGAAAATTGGGAATTCAGTTTTTTTCCCTGTGATACGATGTTAAAAACTCTTTCTCCTTTTTTAAAAAATGCATTACAAAAGGAATTGATCTTTTCATTGACAATTCAAACTCCTAAGATAATTCTGATATGAATTGTCTCAATATAATCAGCTATTTGTGCAGCGCTTAACACACAAAAATCATGGGATGGTGCCATAAAATTGTACCAGGCATTCCTTGAGCATGTAAATTATTTGCTTGGATACCGTATGTGAAAATATGTGCATGTAAGCAGAATGTTTTCAGTTTTTGGTTGACTTTATGAAATTATGCAGATTATGACGTTCTGCACAAACAATTGCATAACACTATTCGTTCCTGGCATTATTTAGCTAATGTATGACTGTAGTGTAATATGCTAATTTAGGTTAGTCCGGATTATAAATTGATACAGGTTTAAAACAATTGGATTTAAACTGACTATGCTCATGTAGTCTCCAAATTATAAACGAAGGTGATTACAGACTATATGTCACAAATTGTATAGTGATTATCAAGGTCATTGCTGCCAGGGATACATCATGTCTATCAGTATGAACAAATGATTACCAATAAAAGATTCCTCATTTAGTGTTTATTGTTAGCATGGCTGCTACTTAATATTGTCTTTTGATTCCCAAAGTTCTAGGGTTGTTAATAATAATTATGAAATTGATAAGTAACACTGCATATTTTGCTGTTATTATAAGAAATGATTATTTTAAGTTATCTAGAATAATCAATGAACATTTATATAGTGCCATTTCAGTGAGCTCAATGGCGCTTTATATATGTTATTAATTATAAATACATATTTTTTAAATTGTCAATACCTGTATACGATGTCTTAAAAACACTTCCTTGAGTTCAGGCATCCCTAACTCATCCAACATGGCAAATATCCCATCATAAGTATCCATCTTTACATCAACTTAGTAACCACATATATAACAGTATATCTATAAAAAATGAAAAAAAAAAATCAATGTAAGTAATATTGCATAAAATACAATCAATTCAAGAGAACAGTGTGTCATTTTAATCTTTGGTTCAAGGGGGAGGGTACTCCACAACGATTTGGGTTGAGGTGTTTTCATAATGATCCTAATAATTTATAAACCCTGCATTATAGTTTTGATTGATTGATTGAAGCTCTTGTTACAACAGTTAAGGTATCATGGGACCTTAGAAACCTATGTCCACAAAAGGCCTTGTAGCGAGCGAACTATTATAGTTACTACTACATAAGTATACATTTTCTTAAAGCAAAATAAATGAAGATTACAATGGTATAAAAATTATTTTGATGTGATCCATTGATTATTTTTAAGTGAGTGTTTTATGATTTTTGCCCGCTTCATGTCGTGGAGTTCCAGGAACACAGGATTACTTTACATAAACTAACAAATGACATTATCGTTTAGAGGAAAGTCTGATCTCAAAAACGGTGTCTCATTTTTTTTATTAATGTATTCTTTGTAAAAATATTTGCTGTTAAAGTTGAAAAGCGTCATTTTTAGTATCAACTTCTAGAGCTACACCGTTGCAAAATTTCAACACAATCGATTGAAATCTCGTGTTCCTGGAATTTAGGAAAAGAGGCGGTCGAGAATCACAAAACACTTATTGAAAAAAATAAGTATCACATTTATCAAAATAATTTTTATACCATTGTAATTACCATTTATTCAGCTTTAAGAAAATGCATACTTTTATAGTAGTAACTATTTAGTTCGCTCGTTATAAGGCGTTTTGTGGAAAGTACTTGACAGATAAAATTAGAAATGAATTATGATAAGATGCCAGAAATACCCTGGTTCAGGGAATCACCAATCACTGAAAATCTATGCAAAGATGAATGAATGAAAATGAATAAATGAAGAAATAGATAAATATAAATAAATAAATGAATGTATGAATAAATAAAAACAACTAAATGAATGTCAGCAGATTGATCTCAATATTATACCAATATTGTTTTTTTCCAAAACAAGTAATTTCTAAGTATTAAGAATAAATTAGTCAAAAAAGGAAATAACCAATATTCTTATCACTACAATATCATGATGATATATTTATTTTATGGTTCACAATCTACAATTGTTTTCATCCATAATTGTCAATGTTCATAGTTTTAATAATGAAATTCTTTGCAGTATTTTGCATTGATCAGGAATGCTGTATCCAAGACACACAATATACCATTTATTTGCATCGATTCAAGCGATAAAATTATCTTCACAAACACTAGCTACTGTCAACGACTTTGTTTTGTACACTTCCACAAAGTCGCAGTAAGCTTACATTTCAACTTTTTAAACAAACTATAATTCTAAGCCAGTTTTTATTGAATTGTTAAAACCAATAAAAAGTTTTTTAAATAAAATTGTAGAGTATTCTAAGTTCGATGGTCAGAATTGCTACGTATTCCAACGAGTTTAAACAATAGTTCTCGAGAAACATGTACTATAACGACGATAATCAATTATTCATTTCAAATGTAAATGGTGTTTTGAAAGTCGAACTTCCATGGACCTCAAAATAAAAACCAGGAACTGAGTCCAAGAAAAGCAACTTTAACTCTGCAGAATATATTAAAAATGGGCTTGCTTTTTAAGGAAATTTTGTAATTTAGAAATGAGAAAGAAGCCTTATATTAAAAAGACTTCTTCTGAGTTGTGTGTTGGCGTCTAGTCGCGCCAAAAACAAAACAAAAAGCGATCATCAACTTAAGCTTACTTCAATTAACCCTAACCACTGACAAACAACTAACGAAACGTTACCAGGGAGCTCAGCTATCTATATATTATTGTGTTTGCAGTTAAAGAAAACTCATTAACAATTTGCAGGAGAGATAGTTGTACGAAACACTTGTATATGCGAGAGTACCATTAGAAATCTCAACATAAAGTTAGTTTACTTTGCATTTTTCCATTGATACGCCATAGTTCATTAAGTAATTTTGTAAACGATACATTTATCACTTACCTCTATGAGTGTTTTAACCCCTAGAATTAGCAAACAGGTTTTTTCCTACAACGTACAAAGCTCTTTGATAGTAACACACGCCATCTTGAAAACTTGGAAGAAGCCTTCGATCATGCCAGGCGCGCGAAGACTGGGATAGAGCTATAGAATTTCTACAAAACTTCTGTTTTTCATTGAAGAATTTAATTCATTGATGAACTTATTTTTCATGGGAAAATAATAATTGATTTTCTAAGTGCGAATATTTTTGTTGTTCCAAAATTAAAAAATTGATAGCAAATTTGCATTTTACAAATTAGAAATAAGGTCTGACAGAGCGAAGACTAGGTCTAGTCCGAGATTCAAAATGGCGGAAAAAGTATTTGGGTAAAGTGTTGTGTAGTCTGAGGCTTAATTTTCTTGATTTACGATGTCTGAAATATTTTATTTTGTGGTATTGTGTGTTTTGGGAGCTGCTCTACATCGATGGACTGTCTCGTTAGGAAATTATTCAGGTATCACAATATATATTTAGTAGATGCATTCAACTTTCTTGGTACTGAACTAAGATCAAGGAGCTGATTATACGCTTTTCTGCAGGGACGGCCAAGAAGGAGGTGGGGGGGGGGGGGGGAGAGTTTGGGCTTCAGCCTCACACTTTTTATGAAAATGTGATTTTTTAAGACCATCGAGGTGGTCCGGGGAACACTATTCGAGCACCCCACTTTAAACTAGCCCCCTTTCCCTACTTTTAAAAAACTGCTCCGCCGTCTCTGTTCTTGAAATTAGTTAATGAAATTGGTGAACTATATATGTTTATTTGAATTTTTCACATACACGCTTTATTCCAAAATTTTGGAACAAAAATAGAATTCTAAATAAAAACCACAGACTTGAAATTTCAACTAGCTGTGCATTCAAAATTCACCCCCAAACTTGTTCAAATCTGTTGCTGCATGGTTTTAATAGATCAACATTGCATGCTCATACAGTAAGTATAGATGATTACTATCATGATAGGATTACTATTATATTATATACATATTAATATAGATGGATCAAGGCATGGAGGGGGAGAAAAAAACAAACAAACTAAAATTAATAATTCAATTATTTTGAAGATTTCTTGTATTCCTGAGTCAATGGTTATCTAATAGAGAAAATGTCTTTGATTTATTTTCAGGGAAGGGTAAGCCTCCTATGTTTGGTGATTATGAAGCACAGAGACACTGGCAAGAAATAACATATAATTTACCTATCAATCAATGGTAAGTTATGACTGCCCTATGTTACTGTTCTTGGTGTACCAGGCAGTTGTAATATTATAATAAAAAATAAGTGTATATTGACCATGTGTGTGGTAAAGCAAGCTAACGGCTTTATGCAAAAGAACTCTGAAATGCTGTGGCATTTTGTCTAAACACCTCTGTTCAGTCTACTGTTACTTCCTGCGTCCCCTCTTAGAATACGCCTGTCCTTAGTGAACAACTCAAACAAATTCACTAATGCGGCACAAGAGTCATGTGCCCTCATTTAAGCTATGAAAAGAGACCTGTATAGAACAGGACTCTATTGGCTAATTGGTGTTATTTAGATTTTATTATATATCATTTTTATTGTAATTGTGAAGAAACTACGACATGATCTTTCAGTTCTGCATTTGTTATCAGGAACTCGTAAGGGATATTGAAATGTAGTATGGTTGTCCTTGTTCTGGAATATTCAAGCTTCATATTATTTTGACACCATATTTAGTAATAAAAGCTTGATTCAAACTGGCTGCAGAAGCTATAAATCAAACACATTGCCAGGGGCAAATGCAGGATTTTCAGAAGGAGGGGGAGGGGGGTTAATTTTGGTTTGAGTTATATAAAAACCCTGATAATGCTGGAGTGTCGAAGTGACTTTTTCAGGAAGTTTCTAATATTGGTGTTAGGTGAATATTTATTATTTTTTATTAGAAAAAAACTAACAAAACATGTTTGGATGTTACGAAAAAGATATCTATTTGTTTCTTGATTAGCTTGAGATGTCAATAACTTTCAACCATTTCTCCTCCCTTTGATCTGTCCCTCATTACTAATTTTCTCACTGTTTCTTTTAACGGAAAAAATGTTGAATATAGAAGCAAAGAAATGTATGGTGGTTACACATTTCAATCCCTTATGAGGGCAGAGTTGATATTAGATAAAAAATGTGAAACGGACAAAATTCATTTGCTCATGCATGTATTCTTATCTTTTGCCCATATAATATTATTCATGAATTTTATTTATTCATCTTTTCATCCATTTATTTTGCTTTCTTTTTTTTCAATGGAAATTCAAATACACCTATGTGATGTTAATTACATGTTACCAGACAGTGTAAATAATTCTAATTAAAATTGTTGTTTTTGCATTATGTCTACATGTAGGTATCACAATTCCAGTCAAAATGATCTTGAATACTGGGGTCTTGATTATCCCCCTCTGACAGCCTACCACAGCTGGCTATGTGGTGCAGTGTAAGTACAGATGATGACATAGATCTATGATGATTATAACTGGCGATGATCATCAGATTGATAGAAATGATGATAGCCTATGTACCACAGCAGGCTATGTGGTGCAGTATGGTCAGGTATGGTGCAGTGTGATCATGGTGATGATGATATTGATTATTACTTTTGATAATATCATCTTTATTGTTTTCCTTGTAGGGCAAATGTTATTAATCCCAGTTGGGTAGAGCTTAAAACCTCAAGAGGTTTTGAAAGTGATGAACATCAAATCTTTATGAGATACACAGGTACATTGTGTAACATATTTGCATGATTAGCATTGACTACTTGAAAACATTGAAAACATTGTTTGCAATCCAACTTCTACTAGAGAATGCAGAGAAGTTAATATTATGTAAACAGTGTACCATTAATTATATTTTGTACATTTAAAAAAATATTTACAGTAATATACCAGTCATTCACATGCTTTTGTCTGCATCTCATCCTTTAGCACAATGTTTACATTACTGACAAGTTAATGATAATTGTTGATTGGTTACAATATAGAGTGATGTAGAAGTTTGCATTCCCTGAAAAATTATACTTCCAACCAATAACTGGAGCCCATACTTGATGGAGCTTTGCTCTATATCATTGATGTTCAGCTTTCTAGATTTATGCCATTGAAGTTTACATAGATTTAATTCCTGTTTGATATGCAATTTAATATGTCACTATCCTTCTGTGTTCTAGCTGTGATCATTATAGTGTTTGTTTTGGTTTCATATAGTTTTGGTAGCTGATATCTTGATCTACTTTCCTGCTGTGATTATGTTTTGTCTATTATGTCTTCCTAGTGGGTCTAAAGTACAAAAGGTAACTTTCTTAATAAACTTGTAAAGATCACCCAGGTCAATTTATCATTTGCATTGCTGGACATTGTCAAAGTTTACCTAGGAGTATTTGATTTCATAATTTTTTTTGTAAAAAGGTGACAATTTTGATATTCAGTTGCGGACTTGGCAATTGCAGTGATGCATAATACTTGTGCAAATAATTGATTATGAATTATCCAGATTTGTTCTGAACCAACCATGATTCTTTAATGTTTTGAAACTCGAACTTACTGTGATAAATTAAAGCAATAAGTAATAACTTTGTGTAAATTGATTCTCTGGTATTGTTAGGTACTAATAAGTGGTGTTATTCTGCTTTATCCTGGCTTGGTTCTCATTGATCATGGGCACTTTCAGTATCCTTGATTACTATTAATAACTAAACTAAGATAAATATTTATTTTCCCTGGAATACAACAACAAACTTTGTTTCACTCTTCAGCATAAATGTTTTACAAGTTAGAACCAAGAGGTATCTGACTACAGAATTAGAACCCAGTTGAAATCTACAAATTAAATCAGTCCCTGATCATGATGGGCCCCAAAGACCATTAAGGTAATTCCGTAGAAATAAAACTGCCCGATGAATTTTTTTTATACTCCTTCTAACAAACAATTTTGAGAAATGCTTTCAGAAAATACAATAAAAAAGGGGGGTCACCGACTTCGTTTTTGTGCTATATGACGTCAAAGTTCATGCATTTTGGTTGCTTGAGAACGTAAAGAAATAAGCTCAAAAATCGAAGAGAAACGGAACAAAAACACAGTAATTTGTCTTTTAAGAGCAAAATTCGCGTTTTGTTCAAATGTCTGTACTTAATTTTATTTAAAAAAATATGAACAGATGTATAAAAAATATATGATCTTGAAGAAATTGACGAAATACCAACGTGCGCACGATCTGCTAATTCATTCGAAAAAGTCCTAAGCTGAAAGTATTTTGGAAATTTCTCAAAAGTTAGCCGGATGACCTATGCTCAATTTTATATATATTTGATGTTATGTTATAACAAATAATTTTATCAAATAAAATACATAGGTTTCCGTGCTAGTTTGCGAAATATTGCAAAAAATATCGTCATTTTATTGTCAAAAAACAAGTTTTCCGAGAGAGGACTGGGTCGAGTATCAAAATTATCACGTTTTCTCGCTCGAAAATATAGCAATTCTTCGAATTTTTTATTCAAAGTAATTTACAAACATAATTTGACTAGATTACATGATAAAAGTCCTGAAACCAAAAATCTGGAAACATGCGCAGAACTATGCGCAGTGCAAAACTACGGAATTACCTTAAATCAGGAAGTTGAAATGTTAAGGGTTTGAAATGCATATTGGATGGGAATGAAGTGGGTGTTGTATGGGACCGGTATGAACTCATTATAGAGTTATTGTTTAGGAGATCAAACAAACATTGATTGGAATGACCATGGAAGGCTTCACAAATCTTGCCAGACATGCTATCATCTGTTCTCGCTTGACATTAATCCTGCAAATTACTGGTTCTCAGGATATTTGAGCTTATCAAACATCTCAATAGAGTGGAGGCTTCATTCTGACAGGATTCATTCAGGAGTAAAATCTTCAAAGAATCTCATAATTCAATGAATTTTTACTTTTCAAGTAAAGTAATTGCAAACATATTTTGGCAGTCCTGGTAACCATCCTCACTGTCTTGATAATAATATACTAGATGACAAAGCTAACTGGCTAGTTCCATACCTGTGAAGTGTACAGATGTTCATGTGCTGGATGTAATGTCAGTTATGTAGGTGAGACAACCTAACACTTAACATGAACATCTCTTGTGGGATAAGGTGTCTCATGTCAACAAACACCTGGGGCCAGTTGCACCAAGCCTGATTAATGTTATCCATTGAATAAAGTTATTCGCGCCATAGGATTTCTTTAGAATTTATCTTCTTATATTCTGGATAGCAATTTATCTTGTCAGGACCAGTGGATAGTGCTATTCAGGCTTCGTGCAACCAGACCCTGGTTGAACATGACGGGTGTCACTCTGTTTGCAACAAGGATTCTTTTAAGGTCCTTGACACACCCACGGACTTCCAGTCAAAGATCAAAGAGGCAATTCATATCCAAAGATAAAAAACTCTTCCCTCAATAGCCAAGTCAAACATCTTTGATTATCTTTCTATCTGATTTTTCTATTGTTTTCTTTACACATCATATACATTTTAATCACTATCAATGGCAAGATGATCAAATGTGCTAAAAAAGCACTTATTTAATTATAATTAAAAAAAGCACTAACAAAAGAAAACAATAGACTGAGATAGCTTAAAGTACTACAATTAATTTATTACTTTTGCATTGGCAAACAATTTGTTGCAGATGATTGCATATAAATATTGATTAATATAAAAATATTGTTATTTGTTTTCTTGACATTCTGCAAGATATAACTGCATTAGTTTAGGGCTGTGTTTATGGGCTGTGGTAGCATTGTGTTTGGATTATGACATGCTAGGATCTGTGGCATTCATGTTGGCTTTAAGTTATAAACAAATGGAATTATATCATTCCATGCCATTCTTTTTCTACCTTCTTGGAAAGACATTTTCCTTGAAAACCTGGTAAGTGTAAATTCTAAGTAAAAATAGCATTGGACACATTGCTTGACTACAGAGAGCTTATACAATCAAATAAAAGTAGTGAAGACAAAATAAAAGGTATTCCAGAAATGGACTAGAACAATTCTGACTGTGTTCTTGCTACCTCTTCTGAGCATGTAACAAGTGGATACATCAGTGTAAAAAAACTGCAATTTCTTTGCAACATGGCAAGTGTTTAAAAGTATTGTTGACAGATGTCATCTAATAGACATGTTCGTCTGTACCCCCAGGACTCTGGCCCAATCACATAAATCATTTATCATTCTTATTGTTTTAGGAGTGGACGCATTATATACCTTGGTAAACTAGGGACTGCAGTCATTGGTACATTTATTTTATGGTATGCATCAAAATCAGCCTGATGTCTCCTGAACCATCACTAAGACATGGTTTTATATGCCATTGGATATTTTTAAATTAACATTTACCACAACGAAAAGTACTGATGTATATGCTCAAAGCTCAAATACTTTATTGTAAGGGAAGAGCACTTTTCCCAATCATGGTAAATTGTCAGAGAGAGCTTGAGTCTCATAGAGGAAATGCTAATAATTCATCAAGAATATATTTATGCATATTAGATAATGAATAGTGATATTGATACCACACCTTGCTGAATATGATAAAGAGTTCCCCACCCTTGCTTTAAAGGCCTGTTTGTCTTGTTATTTTACTCAACTATAACTTCTGGCATTGTAAATATTTTTTCCTCAGTTGGTTTCCATTTGTTTTGGACCCTAAACAGTTACTGCAAGTGTTACATCGACTATTTCCATTCTCTAGAGGTTTGTTTGAGGTGAGTGATGGGTGTGTTGTATCCACCAGAAACCCATAAGTAGATTGAAACGTGTTGCTTGCTTCCATGCTACAAACTATTCACACTAATAAGCATAATATTATTTGGACACCGTATTTGGTCAATATTCAAAATGAGTGCTTGATACTTTAAAACGTTAGTTTTTAGGAAATATTCCTTTCTACATGTTCATATATATTATTTGCTTAATTTGATTTGAAGGTTTTGAAAGCATATAGAAGATTTTATTTGAGAAAGACTTTTCACCAAAAAAATAAAAATGTTTCATAGCATGTAGCGAAAGCAATGTACTGTCACTATGTTGAAATCCTTTTTTGAGTTTGTGGTCCCCAATCCTTGAACTGTGCTGACAGTCAAATTGCAAAATGTTTATTTATTTATTTATTTATTTTCGTTTGCTTGCTTGCTTGTTTTTTCACTCATTCATAAGATTATTTCACCTTTCCTTTATTAATTTGTTCATTCCCTCAATTTTTTCCTTGAAATTTCTTTAGATTCATTTATTAATTTGTTTGCTCATTCATTTGTTCCATCCTTGCTTTGATCATTTAATAGTTTGTTCCTGTATTCATGCATTTGTTTGTTTGTCATTGTTTGTTTTTCTGTAGGACAAGGTGGCCAATATTTGGTGTGCTCTGTCAGTTGTTATTAAAATCAAAGCTGTCTTGACTCAAACTCAAATAGTCAAGTTGAGGTAAGAAAACGAGTTTTATATTGCAATTGTATCAATGAAAATAAAGATGATCAATTTAATTTTAATGAAGTATAGGCTATAAAAAAGGGATAGTAACGGAAAAAAAATTGTTAATGCTAGAAAAGTAAAATCGATTGAGTTAATGTTAGAACTACTTAATCGCATATTTTTTGTTGGAATCAGTGCTTCTAATGAGTATGCACACGGTGATATCAATTGGTGAAACATCAAAACCATAACATGTTTCATGCTTATATTTTTTATTACTTTATAAAGCACTACAACGTTTCTTCGTCAGAGGCTCATTTAACTAAAGATTGTTAAGCCAAACCGTTTGTTTTCTCAACTCATCATGTTTCAATCTGAAAAATCTATCTTTATTATCTTGTGGTTATTTCAACCATGCATTAACCAGTGTTAGGACATTTCGGGATGCAGCAGACAATGCTGGAGTACAGATGCTTCATACAATCATCTGTTTTTAGCCACAGGTCAATGTTCTTGCACGTTACATAATAAACACACTTGCTTGTAGCAATCCTGCATGTGAAATGCCATGTATTTGGGTCGCACCGTGTCGGGGGTATAGAGTTTGTGCACAATGGGACTGTGCCAGAACGTTTTACTGTGCCTTTAAAATAAGCAAACAACAAAAATTGTTGCAGTGTAAAATCTATAATCCTTTTTATTGTCTATAGAAGGAATGCCCTGGGGCCGGTTGTACGAACCATGGATAAAGTTTTCCACTGGATAAATGTTATCAAATATTGAATTTCTTTAGGATTTTTTTTCGCTGGATTGGAATTTATCCGGTGGATAGCGCTATTCAGGCTTCATACAATCGGCCCCAGCACTGGCTTGGGTAACTCGCTAGTTGCTCGTTGCTCGTTGCTAATTGCTAGTTGCTAGTCGCTCGTTGCTAATTGCTAGTTGCTAATTGCTAATTGCTAGTTGCTAGTTGCTCGTTGCTACTTGCCAGTTGCTCGTTGCTAGTTGCTAGTTGCTCGTTGCTAGTTGCCATTTTTGGAATGAATAGATAAACGTACGCCTGCTATACGAAAGACTGCTCTATCCTAGAATGATATTTTCTTAGTAAGCAAAGTGTTCAGCTTAAGTGACCGTATATCTTGATGTATTTTTGTTAATCTAAAACTTTGATCCTAAATTCCACGGGAAATCGTTTTTTTGAGATAATACCTGTCTACGTCATTCATTTACATTTCCGAACGTTTCGCATTTTTGCCCTTTTGACCACTAATCCTGTTTCTCGCGAAAGAAAGAAGAACGATCCCGTTTCCCACAAAATATATTTGGGGACGTTATAAAAACGTATTGAAAAAGTAATAAAAAGTTATTAAAAAGTAATAAAAAGTGCATATTTTTAGTAGTAAGTAATAAATGCGTTTGTTTTCTTGTGGACGTTAAATAGTTTTTACACAGGAATCCCAAGTCCTTGGTTTGTACTGAAGTAAAACAGTTAGATCGGTATCGACTTTTAAAAATCGAAGAAAACTGTAAATTTATGTTTATTTACTTAAAATGAGTTTGACTTCTTCTAAAATCAGGTTTTGATCGCAACACGGTGAACATGGTCAACGCTGAGTAGACCTTTCATAAAAAAAGATGACGTCACATCCTGACATTTCCTGGCACGTTGTATAGTTGTGAAATCTTAATGAAAACCTTCATCGATATCCTTTAAAAGCATTAAAACAACGTAATTCTGTCAAATTTGAAGCGTCTAGAGGGAGTAGATGCTGAACTATCGACAATCAAAAATTTGTATTATTTGGTAAAAATGTACGGGCGTCGCAGATGCAGTATTTTATATCTTTTTTTGATTGTGTAATTAATTGAATCACCAGGAGTCTATGTGAGCCCAAATCTTATAACAGAGTTGAATTTATCTCCATATTTATTCTTCGATTCGAATTACGTGACACAAGATTTAGACCTAAATATCTCGCAAGTGAACAACGTTTTCGGACCCATATCTTCATAATTGAAATCTTTTTATAATGGTTAGCTATAACATATAGTGGGGATGTTTCTATTCGATTAAAAATGAATTTGTCAAACTTTTGATGACGTCCATTGAGAACGAAGAACACTATTAGTCTAGAATTCTATCCGATATTATAAACTGCGTTGTTAATTTAGCAAAAATATATATGTATATATTTTCCATTATGCCGGTATTTTTATATTATCCTTAAGTATTTTTACGATTAGCAACTAGCAACAAGCAACTAGCACGTTACCTTGTCTCTCCCAGGATTATAGAACTGTTGAGGTATGATAAGGTAATACGCCATATATTCAGTGACTATTGAATCGTAAAATTTGTTTTTAGAGATAGCTCGTTTGCTAAAGTTATGACATTCAAAATTAACGAAAAATAACAACTGTAGCAGTAGCATGTTAGCGGTAGCATGGTAGCATGTTAGCAGTAGCATGGTAGCAGTAGCATGGTAGCAGTAGCATGGTAGCATGTTAGCAGTAGCATGGTAGCAGTAGCATGGTAGCAGTAGCATGGTAGCAGTAGCATGGTAGCAGTAGCATGGTAGCAGTAGCATGGTAGCAGTAGCATGGTAGCAGTAGCATGGTAGCAGTAGCATGGTAGCAGTAGCATGGTAGCAGTAGCATGGTAGCAGTAGCATGGTAGCAGTAGCATGGTAGCAGTAGCATGGTAGCAGTAGCATGGTAGCAGTAGCATGGTAGCAGTAGCATGGTAGCAGTAGCATGGTAGCAGTAGCATGGTAGCAGTAGCATGGTAGCAGTAGCATGGTAGCAGTAGCATGGTAGCAGTAGCATGGTAGCAGTAGCATGTTAGCAGTAGAATGGTAGCAGTAGCATGGTAGCAGTAGCATGGTAGCAGTAGCATGGTAGCAGTAGCATGGTAGCAGTAGCATGGTAGCAGTAGCATGGTAGCAGTAGCATGTTAGCAGTAGAATGGTAGCAGTAGCATGGTAGCAGTAGCATGGTAGCAGTAGCATGGTAGCAGTAGCATGGTAGCAGTAGCATGGTAGCAGTAGCATGGTAGCAGTAGCATGGTAGCAGTAGCATGTTAGCAGTAGCATGTTAGCAGTAGCATGGTAGCAGTAGCATGGTAGCAGTAGCATGGTAGCAGTAGCATGTTAGCAGTAACATGTTAGCAGTAGCATGGTAGCAGTAGCATGGTAGCAGTAGCATGGTAGCAGTAGAATGGTAGCAGTGGAATGGTAGCATGGTAGCAGTAACACGGTAACAGTAGCATTTATGACAATGACACCTCACCAGCTCCCACTGAAACCAAGTCTCGGCTGTACGGAATCAAGCGGTAAATAGGAAAGTTTCCGCAGAAATCGCGCACTTCTTTCCGCAATGTTGACTTGTCAAGTTTTGGACCAATTCTCCAGTACATCTCAACCTTTTTTATGTTTTTAGAAGCAGAAGCTTGGGGCATCTAATTTCAATGTGAAAAAAAAAGAAAATTTTTTTTTTTGTATTTTGTTCAACTTTTTAAAACCAACCGGCATTGTTTCATCAAGTATAAAACCGCACATTTGGCAATATAGGTTTTTTTGTAAATGATGACTTGTTAAAAACTAATTTTGACTGCGTCGGTGTTTCTAAAAAAAACAGCTGGAAGAGTTTGTAAATTGATACACCGTAAAGGCTGGCGAGAAACTGACGTCTTCGTCCGAGTAAGTGACTCACCGAAGAGTTTCCCTAACTGTCGTGGGTAGTGGGTAAAAGTCGTGGGTCCCGAAAATTAAAAAAAAAATACAAACTGGATAAAATAAAAACAAAATAAAAATAAAATATAAACGAAATAAAAATAAGACGAAAAAAGACACGTTTTCAAAACCCGTGAAACAGTCAAACTTGACTTTCACCACAGCGTGAATTTAATGGAGTTTTGTAAAGAACATTACCATGCAGAGTTAATAAAATTACTCAAATTATTATACACACAACCGCTGTTACGATTGAGCATGAAAAAGCTCATAAAAAACTAATGGTGTAACAACGAAAGTACAATATAAAGGTATAATAAACAATAGTACAGCAAAGTATTTCAAGACGAAATGGGGACAATAACCGAAACCAAAACAAAGTTTATTTGAGCGATAGATAAAGAGAAAGTCCGAAACGATTTTGAGCTGAGTACTACACGAATGAAACTCCATTTGATCAGCCGACAGCACAAGACGAATTACTCACTTGCGTGTTTTTATCCTGACATCTGAGTTGCAAGAACTTCTTGTATATGTTTCATCATCATTAAATCAATCAAGTTTTTAAAATTTTTATTGCATCACAACGACAATGAAGTTGTGAGTAATCAACGGAAATCGATTACACGAATCATCAAGAAGGTGCAAAGTGTTCTACTAAACAAATGCATGTGCATACTAGGATAACAAAGATGAAAACTAGCAAAAACAAACGACCTGCAAGGTCAAAAGTAATAGCAACAGCAAGAATAATATTTGTGTGTTTTGTTGTATCATATAGATATGAAAAGTAAACTGAAGAAAACAGAAAACTTTTGGTGTTTACCACCCCAAATGTCCCTTTTCTACCCATTGGTCAGACTACTGACTACTTTAAAACAACAACGACACTTGAAACCTGTACCCGCGAGCAATTTACAGCCTCAAAAATGAGACCCGTTTCATTTTGTAAGACATTTAAAACCGTGAAGCTCCTCTTCCTGGAATGTTATCTTTCACCTAGCTCGTAACTCGAAGACACTAAGCTATTTTAGCCTGTCAGTTACATCCGGATTATTGCGTGTCTTTTTTCGTCTTATTTTTATTTCATTTTTATTTTATTTCAATTTTATTCAGTTTGTATTTTTTTAAATTTTCGGGACCCACGACTTTTACCCACGACCCACGACAGTTAGGGAAACTCCTCACCGAAACGTCAGCTTCTCACTAGCCTTTACGGCGTATCAATTTTATCAACTCCTCCAGCTGTTTTTTTAGAAACACCGAACACAAATAAGTGTATACAATAAGCAAGTAATCGTTTTAGCAATAAAATGCAAAATTACCAATTTCATTGCTTTAGACATTGAATCGGGTCTTGGTAAATCTGATGGCAATGGCGAGATGTGGCAAACACGGGACTTCTTGTCACGGCTCACAGTCATGTTCTGTGTAAAAAAAACAACAAAATCTTCAAAAAATTCAGTTGTAAAATTTGCAAAATTGGCAAATCATTATTTGTAGTCAGAGCTGGAATTGAACCTGGCTACACCGGCTATGCCGGATAAATTTGAAAACGCAACTTTTGTTCCGATACCTTTACAAACATTGATTGTTAATAGAATTAGCATAAAATTATTAATTAAATTTGCTTTTTCAAATTTACCCGGGTTAGTGTGGACGTAGTCTAACTTTGATGCTAGTTAAACGAAAACAACTTATTCCATATTACACACTGAGTTAATCGTGATATTGAGTCAAGTTAGTCATATCATCTTAGTTTTGAACAGTTATTATTATTATTTTTCGATGGCAGCGAAGTGTTTTTGTGCCTAGTGGCTAGAAGCTGTAGGCAATATTGTCGTCGTTCTTTATGCAAATTGTAAGTAACTTGACGTCACAATGGAGGAAACACGATACTATATTATAGCGAAGTTTAGCCCATGGCGATAATATTTACTTAAAGTCTTAAAATTGAATCATGGCAAAAGCCAAAAGCAAAAGTAGAAAGAAGATAAACAAATTTTCAACAATGGTTTGGATTCTTTGGACGTCAAGGTACATTTGTACGGTGGCCCACAACTGTCACGTCAATACACAAAATTCACATCACAACACAATAAATCTCACGTCACAATGAGCAGTTTTCACGACATAACCAATTTTCACGACAAGACACAGAATTTTGGTGTCATTACACACACTTTCACGTCAAAATAATCATTTTCCATGATATTCCACAATATCGTTCACGGCAATACGCAATAACGTGTTGTTAGACTTATGTCCAGCAGCACAGGTATCCCAAAGAAAAACATCATCCGGGGGGTGGGGGCTCATCACGTGGATTTCTGTCTGCTCACCAAAATATGGCGTTTTGTCCGGTTTGCGGAAAACTGTGTAGAAAAGAAGATAAATTCTGCACAAGCTGCGGCAAAGGTAAGTTCAAAAGACACCATTTTTCTTTCTTCTTCCCAAATATGAGCATAGTTGAGTCATATTAAACTATGATGATATTAAACTTTTAACATACGTGTCCAGGCTCCACTCTTAGCAATATATTTAGACGTTGATGAGCTCACCCCCCCCCTCCCCACTCCGATCATGTTTTTGTTTGGGATCCCTGTGCTGCTCGACAAAAGTTGAACAACACGTTATTTCGTATTGCCGTGAACGATGTCGTGGAAAATGATTATTTTGACGTGAAAGTATGCTGTGTCGGGCCGTGACAATTTGTTGTTTTGTCGTGAAAACTGGTTATTGTGACGTGAGATTTATTGTGTTGTGATGTCAGTGAATTCTGTGTATTGACGTGACAGTTGTGGGCCACCACAATTTTGTGTATTGACGTGACAGTTGTGGGCCACCGTACATTTGCGATGTAAGATTTCTACATTTCATTGTAAAACCAAAACGCATAGTTGTCTTATTCCAATCACGGTCTTTATTCTTCGACAATTCATTTGTAAATAAAATGTGACTTCTTTCGAAAAAGTATAAATAAAATAAAATAAAATAAACTCCTGTATATGTTTGACGTAGACGTTAGAGAGATTTTTTTTTTCGAGCGATTTTCCGAGGTCCGGCTTGATCTTCAATTCAATTGCGTTTCTACAGTCAGTTCTACGTTGACTACCACGTACTTTTTTACTTGAATATATCAAGAGTTGCGAGATAAAAGCTCTTAAAAATCGATGTAAATTGAATAACATGATTTTCACTATGGCGTGATTTTACTACGAAGACCAGCATTCGGCGGTACAGCCGTAAGGCGGCGGCACGGTCAAGGTTTACCTTTTCGGTCAATGCTTAATGCATAGTTTTTGCTAGCGCCCAGTCTCACCACACATTGCTGAGGAGACCACAGGAGGCCCAGTCTCGCCAACATGGCCAAGACGTCACATATTTAGCATTTTCAAGACGTCAATATGTAGTGGAAAATAAATGCTCGTTCAAAAAAGACGATCAAAACACTGACAAACACACACACCGTTCACCGTTCTGCGATCACTCAAATGAAACACAAACAAATTCAAAAGTTCAAATGAACTCCAAACACTAGCAGGATTCTCGTACTCAGACACTTCTCAATTACACTGGGCACCAAATGTTCTACGTAGTAGCTCTAGTTGCGATACAAAAGAAGATCGGCAAAGCATTCTGGTATTTGTAATATATCACGTTATCATATTACGTCTGTTGTGTGCGTGTTTGCAGTGACAGCCAAATTGAAGTTTATACTGCTTTGGCTGCCACACACATTCAGCATTTAAACCTTCTAGTAACTCGTTTTTCTTTTTTTTTTAAAGCTCAGAATGTTATTAAGCATCTGTAAATATATGTGTGAATAAACTTGAAGTTGCGTATACAAGGGAGGCCCCAACCACCCCCATACCACCCCCCCCCCCCCCCTCCCCAACAACAAAAACGTCTTTATTTATATAGATTATTTTTTGGATTTTTAATTTTGGTCAATCATTTTTGAGGTTGTACCCCCTGGATCCACCCCTCGTGTGTGTATGTGTGTAAAGGTTTCTTTCCCATTGCAATTATCTACTTACCATTTTGAAGTCATACATGTTGTCCGACTCAGACAATCCGTTGTGTGCTGGTACTTTAAAGTATTGTATTCCTTTTTTCTTGTCGATGTAAATTTTCTCATTAAATTTTGTACCCTTCTCAGAAATATGCAGTTTAAACTTTTCGACAGATGTTGGTTTGTCAAAAAGCGGATTCTCGTTCTACGATATAAACATAAATATTGACTAAGTAGTGTTTTAACTCATTCACTTACTGAATGATAGCACGTGTCTTATGCCAGTCCAAATCTTAAAATCATTTCTATTTCGGTTTGATTGTATATGATGAGTTTAAACTATTTATTCTTAGTATGCTCTTTTCATTTCTGGATTTCATTTTTACCGCAAGAGCAGCATTACTAAGGAGAGAATAGTTCCAACTTGAATTATCCACATAAAAATTGAAAAACAATGAAAATCACAATTCATGAAGGCGTCTGTATATCGGACACAGATTCGTGCAGATTTAACCTTTAATTCTCAAAATAAAATGAAGATATTTTCAATTTTCTTTCACAAAACACTTGTACTATGCTAGCAGTTTCATAATTAGTATACAATATTCGCGTCCGATATGCATGGGAAATTTTCCATACAGATCGGCCGCTCATATTGTATATATTATATATAAAACTCCCACTCCATCTATGTATCAACTTTTGCATGATGTATGTAAATAAACCATCCTCGGGAACCCAGGGGTTATATCTGTCACTGATGGAAATAAACCAGTTTCGCGTTACAAACAGCTCTCGCCAAGCCTCGATAACATGTGATGGACACTAAGGACATCCACAAACAATATAGATATCAATGGCTTTGTCTTAACTTATTAATTTCCTGAAATCGAGAGATAACCATGGAAGAACTCTAAACTAATCTGACGTGTTATAAATGGAAAGAGAGGTTAGTTTGTAGTTCAAAGCTTTGTTTTCTGTATATATCATAATGGGGATGTACAACAAAGGACTGTTCTTACCATAGTTACTTCACAAGTTGCTTTCATCTGGAAAGTACACGAAATGAAAAGTAGTGCAGCTACGACCGATAGAAAACCCTTAAGCATAAATGCAAAAAAATGATTTTATAAACAGTGTGCAAAAATAATAAAAATTAAAAAAGAACATACAAAGTGGTAGAATAGAGAATCAAACGAAAAGAAACAAGAAAAGAAAATGAATCGGAGAATATACAAAATATCAAGGAAAGTTTATGGGACACAATAAGTAAAGAAACGTTGTACTCACCATTGTCAAGAGACTGTACGATTCGTCATACCAAACTTTGTTGGAGCAACGTCGCTTTTTATATTGTTCGTATGACCTTAGGACCCCGGGGGGGGGGGGGGGGGTACTCCCTTCAGATCTGGGTAGGGGTGTTCCGCTGGGATCTTGTAGGGGTTACCCTGTTTATGACAAAAAATACCTAACTTCCATACCCTGTTTATGACAAATTACAATTGTTCAAGAGCATTATATGACTTGTATAAATATATCAATTCATACACACATGCTGCTCTTATCTTTTTTTGAAGTCAACGATTATTCCTGCCGATTTCCCCGGAATGCAAAATCATATTTCTCACTTTTTTGACCCTGAGTATGACAGGAAGTTTGGATTAAATCGGAAATAGAGTAGAATTGGATACCCTGTTCATGACATCAAGGTCGAAAAACCATACCCTGTTCAGCGGATCATCCCCGTATAGTCAATATAGGGTAGTACCCCCCCCCCCCCCCCCCCCCCCCCCGGGCTTAGGACTGGCTAGGCTAGGGACATGAGATAGTGAGCATGTGTACTATGTGATAAAGTGAATCATCTTCCTTGTCTACATTAACATGATTAAACTTGTCTTGGTAAATAAAGGGCGACTGTCTCTATTGTTGTTAATTATTAAGGAAGTGATTTCTTAATATATGTTGTGTGGCAACGAGTTTTCAGCTAGTCTGATCAGATCCGAAGAAGTTCTGCAAAAGACTGTTTTTAAATCTTTATATACCTATAAAATCAATGTGATCATTTTTTATCAATACGAGACCGGCAAGACGTTCATTTTCAATCTAAAAGTTTACACATTTTCGATTTACGTCACCCGACTTGATTCCAGCGCTTGTACTTGAGCCTGCTTGATATGACGTCATATGCGACGGAAGTCAGCCGATGTTTGTATAAGTTTCACTGTAACTTACCTTACCAATTTACATGATATTTCTTGTTATTATCTATTTTTATTCAACATCCAACAACAAATATCACTTCTATACAATGTATACTTCAAGGACACCCCGTTACATCTGGGAAAACGATGAGATTTTGATATATTTCAGTCTTTAGTCTCGAGTTGCTTTCAGTACAGAATATTTATCAAGTTCGCATGAAATATACTAGAAAGACCCATTTATCCAAGACACTGATATATATATAGATATACAATTTCTTTTTGAAAACACCAATTTATTAAAAAGGTTGACTGCAAGAGACTAAAAACGATACTTTTTCAAATGAGTTTGTGTACAACTTATGAATATAACATAACAAAAACTAACTATAACAAAACTCATCGATCAACTAGAAGTCGAAGTATTCTGATAACTATATACATAGCAAAAGTCGACTCGGATCATTTGTAATGTCCAGCTCAGGTCAGATTCAGTATACTAATATTGTAATTGGTAGCAATGTTTAACTACCGCATATAATATATGCATGTAACAAGTAAATATATGATTTATCAGTCAGATCAAGTCTCACTCTCATTGACCATAGTGATAGTGAATCGGAACAACTCCGCAGTTAAATCTAGTTTCAAAACATCTTTAAACGCTTACAGACAAAACATTTTTTTAGTTAAGGCATTGTTTTAGAAAAATGATTATAGTCAGGTAGAGACAAAGTATTCATTAAACTTCCATACCGTGCTATTTTACGCTTGAATGTGTTTATATGATAAAGGTCGACAAAGTAATTTACCTTAGTTAATAGGAACAAAAAAGAGCAAACATCTTTGCGTGCGCTAATTTTGAATTTTAATTTGCTGTCAAAAATCTAGATATCTTATTTTGTTTTGTCTCTCACTAAATTTTCATGTTCTCTTATGTCAAAGTTATCAATTACTTTACTTTCTCCTTGGAAATAGGCATTTTTTTTGTTGAATTTTTGGAAATAGGCGTGCATATTACTCTATGGTGCATCACTTTAGATCGGAATTTCAAAGTTAAATCAGAATTTCAAAGTTAAAACGAAAGTGGTTCGAGTATTAGGTGATTTACAGACAAATCGCTTAAATTCAAATGGGGGTGTTTTTATTCCCCTTTTTTCGCACGCTAATGGCGCTACGTACTGGCAATACGGTGATATGAAGCTGTAAACTTAGACTCTAATAATACGATATAATTTGTAGATATTAGTGAAAAATGTTGGTTTGATCAAAAAAGACATTGTTGGATGTATATCCTCTATTTTATTTCCCTATAAATCATACAGCACATTTTGTGTAAAATAAGGCAGCGTTTACACGAAGCCGGCTATTTTCGTAATAGCACATTTTTTATCCGTTTAGATCTACCGTTTACACGAAAACGCAACTTAGCCGGCTATTTTCGAAAACGCCTCTCAGAGTGGATATTTTCGAAAACGACGGCTATGCGTTTTCGTGTAAACGCTTTAACCGGCTTTTTTCGAAAACGCTGAAGTCATTACTTTGGTTCAGTCATAATGAGAGAGTTATTCAAATTTTTATTCACCAAAATGCTTACAGACGCTCTTCAAGCTACCGAAAACGATGGGAAAACGATAAGCGTTTACACGAAAACGCTATGTAAACGACTATATTTTTAGCCGGCTATAAAAATAGCCGGCTTCGTGTAAACGCTGCCTAAGTGAAGAATGTACGTGTACAAGATATGACTTGCGCATATGACGTCATTGGTCTTAAAATGCAACCGCTGTGCAGAATCAAGATCGATCAAAAATCGCGTTTTTTCGAAAGCAAAATTCAAGCTTAAAAAAGTCAATTTTTGAAGCTTTTTTCAACCATTTTCATTTTCAGCACATAATAAAGCCCAGGATGTACAGAAAGTTTAAAATCTTTGATTTTTGTCAGACTAGCACTTGTTTTCTACTTCTTTGTTATTTTTCCATCAGCATTGTCTCTTTACTGCTATATTGATAAATACTATACACTTGCTTATTATCAATGGCCGATTTATGCAAAAAAAATTATTATTATATATTATTATGTAACGGAGATATTTAAGAACTTAAATGTATAGCACGTATTTTAATTGAAAATGTCAACATTTCGTTTATTCTTAATATGTTTTAAATTTCATGTCATCTGGCGACACTAAGTCAATATAGGTAAAAGCTTTTCTGACAATTACTTTCCGTTTTTATTGATACAGGAAGTCTTCGAACCTGTTTAGTTTGTGCATGCGCAATTATGTCTTATTTAAAACAGAAGATTGTTTATTCTAAGTGAACATTCGACATTTACGCACTTTCTCTTGAACTAAACTTAAGCATTAGAAGATGATATTCGTGTTTCTATACTCTGTTAGAAACACGCGGGATTGTTGGGAGAAAACGAGAATTACAGGTATTGAATTACGAGTTTGTTGGAAAAATAGCCTTATTTTCGGTGGAAAAATCAAGAATGATTCGTCTCAAAGTGTTGGTATAAAGAAAAGAATGAAAGATAATCTGGATACGTATATTTAAAAGTGGATTTCAGTGTTCATCTCAAGTAAAAAAGTCTAGAGTCGTAAAAACAAAGGTTACGGCCCTGATAAGTGTTAAAGAAATGAAGTTTGTCAGTTTTGGGATTAAAATTATTTTACAGCCTTTTTAATACGGCCTCATTGTTTGTAATGACGACACCCTTGAAACCCGAGTTGTCTATGCTCTTATAGAAACATAGCCAATCAGAGCACGTGTTATATAATAGTTATTTTATAACAAAATATCAAATGTATATTGTTGCACTCAATATTTTATCTCTACACAATTGCATGCATAACTAGAACTAGCTTGATTGCACCATAGTTAGTAGAGGGGAAATTTAGTAAAAGACAAAGGATTTCTTTGTCTTCTAAATTTCACTCATGTTTTCTAGCGTTCGTCTTTATTATCAAAGATTGTTTTATTTTTAAAACAAAATCCCTCCCCTGTTAGAAATGCTGTATCCCTCCCTGCATTCATTTATTCATTTGCTGTGCATTCAACCATTTATTCGTTTATCAGCTCACTCGTTCATTGCTTTGTTTTTCTCATGTTTATCTATCATTTTTTTCCAGTTTGTGGTGTACATTGACTGCTGTTCTACCATCTTGTCTCAACGTTATGCGGTACCCTTCCATTGATCGATTTGTTCTTTGTCTGGTAAGAGATCGTCTTTCGCAACCCACCTTCCGGGTTGTAACCCAAGCTGTCTCGGTCGTTTAATTGTGTCCATTTACTGGCTCCCATTCTCTCCTGTCTAAAGTGTATAGCAGAGGAACGTTGGGTTGGACTGGCAGAGATACAAGAGAAATTGGGGACAGGGTACCAGAGATCTGAGTGAGATTGCTGAGAGGGTGCCAAAAGTCCTCATTTTTTGATCTGTACAAAAACCGCAAACAAGTCGGGTTTGAATTTATTATACCACTATTACGCCATAATATTAGTATTGCCAAAAGTAGACTGGAAACCCCGCTAGAATAAAAACTGAGTTTTTGTAAACATGAATTTGGAATTATTTTTAAAATTTACTAATTTTTGTGTAATTTGTCCGTTCTGCAGATTAATTCATCTCTTGCTTTTTTCCTGTTTTCTTACCAAGTGCACGAGAAATCTATTCTTTTAGCTGCTCTGTAAGTAATCTTATTAGTTTTGTTTGTTTATTTCTCTGTAGCAGAGTTCCCAAAATAGATCGTCGGTTAGGGTCTCTCCATGGAGAGACACGGTATCACTTTTTGAAAATGCTGTAATTTCGTCTCTATTTGAGCTACACTAATGAAATACACACCATTGCGAAGCTCGAGAATTGTATTTTTTAGCAGATGATTTATTATAAATTTTTATCGTAAGTTAAGGAGGCTCCATATAGTTATGGGGCGCCTAGGATCTTAGAGGTTTATCAAAAATGAACTGCCCACAAAGCGCATGGGCGGACTATATTTCAAAGACTTGAGTCAAAGATTTAGTTTTTGCACAAATGATCACGTGACCGGTCACCATAGCAACGCTATGGCTGTCATAATAAAGCTCATTTTTAACGTAGAGAAAATAAAAACTCTAGTTTTAAGCGGTAAATTCTTTTGAAAACATTGTATAAGGATTTCAGTACGATCACCTAGCATATATTACCGTGACAAAAAAATCCCAACTGTAGAACCTTAGCAATAACGGAATAGTGGTTTTTCCTAAATTAAAAAAATTCTGCAGTTGGAAATTGTTGAAATTTTGCAAACTACTTTATTATACCACTAAAATAATATTCCGAAAATTTCAAAAAAATGATCACTCAGTTTTTTTTTGTTTTTTTTTTAAAGAGCACGTTGTATAATTTCATGACGTGATCAAAATAAAAATTCTTCAAAATTGAGGTGTGCGCATGTGCATGGTCATGCACGAGTGCTCGCGCTGAAATTATATGGAGCCACCTTAAACGACATATTGGTTTTTGAAGGCGAAAAAAAAAAAAAAAACAGGTATCGCATTTGCAATTGTACAGATTTAGCATTAAAAAAGCCATTTCCATCTTTTATTTATAATAACTGAGGCAATGAAAACACAATATAATGAAAATCACCACACATTTTTTAAAGATAATTTATTATACAAATAAAAAACGTTTCTTAATAACAAAATGCATTTGAGCAAAAACAAAACGCCGTTTCATTTAGCATTAAAAATGTGATTTTAAAAAATGCAATTCTTGAGCTTCAAAATGTTTGTATTTTTTAATTCTAGCTCAATTAGGGAGGAAATGACAGCATTTTAATCGCTGATAGGAACTGAGTTTTTCCTGTACCCTTAAGTTATACATGCATTGATCTATTTCTTGCACGGGGTGCTGCAACTATTGGTTTCATTTTCTCCTCTTACATATAAATTCAATATGTCTCACCACGCCGTTTCAAAACGTGTTATGTTGTGGTCCGCGAATCAGTGTGCGGTGCGTTTGCTATATAACATTCTGTCAATGGTTGACTGGAAATCAATTCCGTCCTTAAAATTGGATGATGGTAAAAAAGATCAATTCTAAAGAACGTATTGAAAGTGCATCTCTGTGTGTGTGTCGATATATGTAGGTTGGTCTTGCATCTGTAGAACTATTGTTTTCATGTTATTTCATCGTCGCATTTTTTACCACAAGACTAACATCGTGAGACAAATGATAAGTAACTTTTTATTTTTATTTTATTTCATGTTCTGTCAACAGGCCAGTTTGCCTCCTGCTTCCATTCAGACCTCTAATATGTACTTGGTTCCTGATAATGTCTACATTCAGGTGAGTACCATTAACATAGAGTCACAACAATTTTATTATACATCACTTTATACGTGTAATTAAAATTGAACTTGACAGAGGGCACAGTAACATACCTTTTATTGATGTATTTGCTTGGAGGCTATACAAAACACTTTCCAAATAATAATAATAATAATGTGGATATAATGTAATATAATTTAAAAAAGTAGATAAAAATAATAATTAATAGTAATAATGTAATTATAATGCTTATATAGCTCATTTCACAAATCTCAATGCGCTTTACATTTGAAATATATGTTTTTTTATACGGGCCGCTATGTAATCAAATGAATTGATTATACCACTAGTGATTATTTGTTTATTAGTGTAATCATGGGTCATACTACGTTAGAAAGGAAGGAGCAAGTTTGCTGACGTGCATGCATTTGCAAGTTCCCTCTCGTTTATACAAGCAAAGTAAAACCCAGTAGAGACTTTTTGATATGGAACATATTTTTCTGTATGACATTTACTACGTAGAGCTTCGCCCTCGGGATTTTATACCTGATAAAACACTGCTGCTCGTTTATTAAATAGTACATAGCACATTTCTAGAGTAAGGTCAAAGAGAACAGCGTATATTTTAGTCACAGAAGACGGCCTGTACTTTCCTCCAATGTATGTTGTTTTATCTGCTTCAGCATGTGGCCATTGCTGGTGAAAGATGGTCTAGCCCAATCTTACGTTCCTGTAATGTTGCTCTTCTACGCCTCAGCTTATTATGTATTTACACTGGCAAAGTCTTGCGCAAAGATAAAGTTTATGGTAAGAAAAATGACCATTGTGTTCTAACTATCATCATTTATCTACTTGTCACATACTAACTCATCTTTCTTTCATTTGCTCTTTCCTACTCCTTCTTCGATCTCCTCCTCTCTTTTCTTAGTTACGTCCTTTTTTTCCTCCTCCATAGTCCCTTCCTTACCTCAAACTGTCGTTTACGGTCAACATTTGCGCTTTCTTCCTTGACTTCTCCCTCCTCTTGCCAACCCTACGCCAGGCCGCCTGTTCATCATCTACTATTCCGATCTGATCTGATACTATTTTTTACCAGTTCGTCTTGTCAATTTTGGGAGCCATTGTCCTACACGTTGCTGCCATTGTCGTCGTTCCACCACCACGCTATCCAGACTTGTATCCAGTCCTAATATCCATGTACTCCTGTGGACACTTCATGCTTTTCTTCCTTTATTTCAACTATCTACAATTTACATTACCTTACTTTCCAAATTATGTACTCAAATCACAAAAACAGGACTAGAATTTTGCTTACATTTTGCCAATGCACAAAAGTGACAATATTTAGACAGATGGCATTAAGGTTCATATAATCACCACGTTTAATGTTCATAGAGTAAAATTTGAATGAGATACAAGCCGTCCAAAAGACCAAAATGTTTAAGGGGGCTCCGACAAAGCGCCCGTATTTCACTGTGATTTTATTCAGTCAACACCAAACTTTGGAATTATGTAAGGTTTGAGGTCGTCATTCATAATAGAGCAAACGGAGGAAAACCATAAAATAAAATAAATAAATACTAACGAATAGTTGCTATTTAGTAACTATTTGTCACTTTTGCTCTAGTGACTGTATTGTTGATTGACATAATATAAGGAAAAATAGCCCCAGGCATCCACGGTATGAATTCAGGTAATGTAGACATTACAGGGCCATCACTACGTGGGATGCACGGTGTCGGACGGCAAGGGACGATTTTTGTAGTTCTTTGGGCAATTGATTTATAGGGGAAATTTTACCTCTCTATGTAACAATTTTTCGGACATAATGCATCACAATTATTGACACTGCCCAACCTTTAGATTTGTAATATTGATTCATGATTATTATTAAATTATATAATGACTTTCTGTTGAATGCCATAGCTACTTTATTAAATAAATAATAATTGATTTGCATGTATTTACCATTTATCCATTGTCTTGTGGTATTTTATTAAAAGCGATCATACTTTACAAATGCTTTATACATTATTGCAATTATGCAATTGTTGTTTTCTTGTGGTCACAAATTTATACCATAAAAACATTAGAACTCATAATTTGTACAATTACATTGTGTTGGCGTACGCGCATGAATCGTGCTCATTTTGTTGCACATGCATGCAATCCCCGCGCACCCATAATTTTTCTCTATCGTCCCCAAAGAAACGTTTACTGTGTATGGTAATTTTGCTCAGCGTTGGCCTGAAATACCTGTAATAGTACCTCAGTCATAATACTTATCACAGTAAGTATTTAGGCCCGTCCACACGTGATCGGCGCAGCACTGAATTGAAATTAGTCAGTACTACAACATCTTAATTTATGCGCTTGCGCGTACCGTTCACGTATATACTGCTTGATATCAGTTTAATAGGCAAACGCGAATATGGGAACTTCCTTGGCCATTAGCAAAAAACCTCATCTGAAAATCTTAATTTTTCATTCACGAATTTTTTCCCCTATAATGCAGAACATATCATTCGGCAAGAAATACAGAATAATAAAATGAAAGATGCTGTAATTGTAGAAAACGTTTTCCAGAACATTGGTTTAGATCCTGAAAAGTTTACTTGACGACTTGAGAAAATCAAGGTTTATTCACATTGACTTCAGAGTTTTTTCTTTTAAAAACCCTTACGCTTTCGTGTTAACCTCGTGATCTTACGTACTGGAATACGGCATTTTCGATGTATTTGTACTGATATTATCTTAAAAGCCTGACAATTCGTGCTCATCAGTGCAAGGAATTGCGTTATTACACTACAAGGACGCTGGCAATTTCCTCGAAGCGCGCCGAAAAGACCACTGCAAAAATGTCGAGTATTTTCACTTTGTAAAATCATTTGGAGTAACTCGGGCCGGGTTCTATTTTAGGTCGTCTATTCACTCTGATTTGTATCAATAATATCTGTAATCATCATTAGCAAAACGTAAATTATTTGCAAACTCGGACTAATATTTTTTCTCTTGCATAAGAATCCTTCCAAACCCTGACAAAAATGTAATTGATTAAAAATAAAAATCAACATACAGCTGAGATCAAACAAGAAAAAGAAACATTTCAAGGAGTTATAATAGATAAGCATTTAACATATGGAAATTTCGTGTCTTACTTCGCAAATAAGATATGAAAATCCATTGGAAACATTCGTCAGATGTCAGTAGTTTTTCTCTTAACATGTAAGGCATCCATTCTAATTTTGTGTGTTTTTCTTGATATATTCTTATACACAATGTTGTAATTAATATAGTGTGGGGCAGTGCACATCCTTCAAGTCTTTCTAGGTTAACCATTTTTCCGAAAACAATTGTCAGAATTGCACGCAAAACAGAACAAACCACTTTTTTAAATTTCATGATCTATTCGAATATTGCAACATTTAATATGTTAATGTGTTTTCTCTTATGCAAAAATTCATTCTCCAACAGTTTTGTTAATCTTTGCATCTACAACCGGTTCACTTGCATATAAATTACAACACTAGATCGATCAAAAAACTGAACTATTTCATCTTCCTGTCAATATCCATATTGCACATAACTGCATGATTATGACAAGTTTTCAAAAAAATTACGATCCTATTGAGACCTGGTCTGGGACTTAAACTCGCCTTACCTCACAGCGAGTTTGGTCGAGTTAAGGGCAACTCATAGACTTTCGGTACAGCGAGTTACTGCGAGATAAGGCGAGTTAAGGGGAAATCCCATATTTGGGATATTACAAGTTAATAACATTAGCAAATGGGCAGTACATACCAGTCCTAATAGCATGCTACAAGTTACAGTTGTAAAATATATAGGTAAATTGGACACCGTGAAGGGATGATGGTAAAACTGACGTTTTGGACGTTTAATAGTCTTTCGTCGGAGTACTTTGAGGGGAAAAAAAAGAATGGAGGAATATATATATGATAAAAAAGTACTAAAAGAATACTAGTACCTTACTAGTTTTTATCTCTAGGTTTGCTACAAGTTAGTACATGTATTGCTACATGGGCATGTACAAGCTTGCATGGCGAGTTACGTTACTGCAAGTTAATGCAAGTTAAGGTGGGTTAAGGTCCCAGACTAGGCCTCTATTTTATTGGAATACGGCGAAAGCCATCTGTGCTTTTTTGATAAAATTATATAATTAGCATAACATTACTAGTAAATGATTGACAATTTAATTTTGTCTACTTTAGATACATTTTTGTATATAGTAGAGTTATTCTGCCGATTTCAGGATATGACGAATTATCTGCGCTCGTTCGACCAATCAGAATCAAGATAGTGAGTAGAATGTATAATAATAGAAATTACTTGTTAATATATTAATTTTCATTTCATACCATTTACATCATGCAAATTATAGTTTCAAACCTTAAATGATATAAAGTACGGTGTCTGATTCTTAGTATTTAAGGTAGCCACCGGCTTTTTCATCAGACATCATGCTAATGACATCATGCCTGTATATATTTATCTGCAATATTTGCAACTTGCAAAATGTTAAAAATTATTATTGGCAAAATAAATGAATATTAAATACCAAGTCTATTTATTTTGATAACTTCCATAAACTACAAGGCCTACAACAAGGAAGATGATGATGATGACAGTAGTTATGATTTCTATAAGACTGCGCGTACAACAAGGATGATGATGATGACTGTAGTTAGTATGATTTCTATAACAGACTGCACGTACGACAAGGATGATGATGATGATGACAGTAGTTATGATTTCTATAACAGACTGCACGTACGACAAGGATGATGATGATGACTGTAGTTAGTATGATTTCTATAACAGACTGCACGTACGACAAGGATGATGATGATGATGACTGTAGTTAGTATGATTTCTATAGCAGACCGCGTACGACAAGGATGATGATGATGACTGTATAATTTCTATAACAGGCTGCACGTACGACAAGGCTGATGATGATGACTGTAGTTAGTATGATTTCTATAACAGACCGCGTACGACAAGGATGATGATGATGATGACTGTAGTTATAATTACTATAACAGGCTGCGCGTACGACAAGGATGATGATGATGACTGTAGTTAGTATGATTTCTATAGCAGACCGCGTACGACAAGGATAATGATGATGATGATGACTGTAGTTATAATTTCTATAACAGACCGCGTACAACAAGGATGATGATGATGACTTTAGTTAGTATGATTTCTATAACAGACCGCGTACGACAAGGATGATGATGATGACATTATAATTTCTATAACAGGCTGCGCGTACAACAAGGATGATGATGATGACTGTAGTTATAATTTCTATAACAGACTACATGTACGACAAGGATGATGATGATGACTGTAGTTATGATTTCTATAACAGACTGCGCGTACGACAAGGATGAAGATGATGACTGTAGTTATGATTTCTATAACAGACTGCACGTACCAAGACGTACGATTATCACGATACAAACATGCCAGTGATGTTGCTGATGATTATATCAGCATTACGATAACATCAAGCATTTAATCTACAACACGTCAGATATGTTTCAATGGTGAGTACAGGAGATATCTCAGCAAATGTGATGGTAACGGTAACCGTGGAATCTCATTCGCGCATATCGACTTAATAATAATCAATCTACACATATGCTGTAAATTGATGATCGGTGGCAGCTGCCAAATTCTTATTCTGCCATCATTATAACCTGCAGCTAATTGTTGGCAAGTTCGAGTAAATGCCAGACAAGATACTTCAGTGTTTGGATACCATGTTCGTAAACCATCGGGCTGTACATGCGCGTTGAGAGTAAACATCAAGTCAAGGCTCTCAGAGTTGAGGCACAAAATCTTAGAGTCTGACGTCCCAATGGCTAGAATGTGACCGTCTGGAGAGAACACAGCCGACGATATTTTCTGCCATGGTGTTTGGAGAACATTGACGCTTTGAATGCAAGCTAACCCTGGTTCGTTGTTATTCATAGTCCAAGTTTGGATTGTTCCGTCTTCGATACATGAAACTAAATACTTATGTCCGTACCGAGGATCGAACAGATACCAACACTGCATCGAGAGGGTTATAGAGCGACGGGAAGAATGGCGAAAAGGATCGCAAAGACACGGCGTGCTGGCATGATCATCGAGATCCAAACTCTCGTGAATATGTAAATCTTGAATGTCAAAGAGCAGCAGCTGCCCGCAGGATGTCGAAACTGACAGAAACAAACCATCGGGCGAAAAAACACAAGATTTCACAAAACCTCTTATTTTTGACGACAAGGTTGGACTCATCTTTTTTGTCATTTTCTTTGAGTTCACATCGATCATACAGATGTGGTTTATGTTTCCTGCGAGTCGGGAGATCACCACGATTGATCTACCCTCAGGGGAGAAAGTGCAGCATAATAGGTTACCACGGCTACGCCATATTCGTTTCATGTGGATCACTTCTGCGCTAGTCGTTTTCCACGATCGCATGCGAACTAACGCTAACGAATCCTCGCTGAATACACACACCACTAACTGGCCATCGGGAGAAAAGTCACACGATCGACAAGAACGAGGAAAATCCGCTAGAAAACCAGTATTAATCTGTCGTCGATTTAAATCCCATAATCGAATGGATGAAAAATCGCGAGTATGGCGTAAAAATGTGGTTTGTTCGACTTTAGACGCTGAGAGTAGTACCCCATCGTCGTCACTTGGGAAACAGCAAGCGTATATGTCCTTGTCTTCGTGTTTTAATTGAATGACTACATCGTAGAGTTGATTATGACGGTGAAGATTTAAAGGTCGATGTGATCGAAGTGAAAGTCGGGGGAACGAAGATCGACTCCAACTTGAAACTTCTTCGAAGTCTTCGTCTGTCTGGGTTGACAAATGACAACCCATGAGGTTATGAGCGATAAGTTATCGAAATCTTTTTCGTTGAAATTCTATTAAAGAGTTTATACCGTACTTGTCTCTAATCAGCTGAATAGTAATTGAATGTTCGATCGATTCGTATGTTTCAATGTTTTTATTGTGTCATAACTAAGCCACCTAGCCTTACACAGGCAACCCAACACTTTTAGATAAATGGACATTTTTAATTTTTTTCTCTCTCCACTCCAGTAAAAGTGAACTCATAAAATGCATTATTTAGATTACATGAAGCTTTTTATATTTCGATTTGAGAATATCGAGGCGTTTTTGTGTATGATATAACAATCAGTCAGTCAGTATTATCCTTTTGTTGGGCTTCCTGTGCTGTTGGTCTTTGATGTTTTCGCGTCCCTGGTTTCAGTAAAGTTGGCGTCTTTGTTGTCTTTAGTTATTCACCTGAAAAACATGCCTAGAAAGGCATTTAACTGCACTGTTGACTTAGATCTATACAGGGTAAGTTTATCTCACTTTTTACATATTATTTTTACGTTTTTAAACGTTTTATTGCTTGCTATTTTGATAATTTTGACTGTTGTTCTTTGTAGGCAACCTGTCCTGGAACTTTGCATCTCCACGACAGAAACATGGTTTTCATTTATGTTTTACTGTTTGGACAAAAAGAAAGAACAAAGTCTGTCTTTGCTACCTTTCCATTGAACTTCAATGAACGCTTTGTGTTTCAAAAAGTAAGCGAATTAGAAGAAAATTAAGAACATATTGAAGACATGAACAGTTTTACTTTAGTAATCTCATTTTATTCATGGATGCAGATAATTAATATTCGTAAATAGAATAATAGAACTCTTCCCTCACTCTTCAATTACTTGTCCTTAATTGTTGACAATGCTTTTTTTGTTCCTTTTTTGATCTCCTTATTTTCAAATTTCAATATTGGTTTATAATATATAATGATTAAATCTACATCTATTATTATGTTTTTCTAGACTTTTACTAATGTTTCGGAACCATCTCAAGTTGTAGAACTTCTAGAAGGTAAGTTATTAAATTTAACAATCATTCAATTTCTTGTTAATATTTTTTATTATTATAAATTGGTGGAAGAAAAATAAAATGCTATCTCTTTTTACTTAGATGAATTTGTTGTATTGGAACTGCGTCAATACTCTGATTATCACAAAGGTATAAAAATATAAATAATAGTTTCACTGTTTTCATTGATCACATGCAAAACTGATTTTTTTCTTGCCTACTTTAACTTTAGAAATGGTTTGTGACATGAAGGTGGATGTATGTACTGTGCATTTAACCCCTAGTTCTCTACATAGAAACACACTAAACCATCTGTCAACTGTACCTCATGGTCTCAGTAATAAGGGACTTGCAAAAATTATTATTTTATTTACTTCTAGGTGGTAAGTTACTAGGTCGTTATTCTCAGACAGTCAAGGAATTCCTATACCCCACCCCCACCCTTACAGGCAAGACTGGCATGGACAGAGAACTTTTACTAAGCAGAACTGTGCATTTTAATGTAAGTATTTTGCCATACATATAACATGTATAATGTTTAATAAATGTACTGTTTATTAGCCTGTGTACATCCGTTTCTCACCCCTCCCCCCCTACGGGGAAAAATCGGGGAGAAAACGTCTGTGATTTGGCGACACTAATCGTGTTCTGAGGTCACGTGCCGTCCTCAAGATCTTGAGGACAATTTTCATTGGATGTTATATTTGAAGCCCTGTGATTGGTTAAAAATCCACATTTGGCGCGAAATAACTTGTCAAGTTTCTCGCGGCATTTCCTGTAAAATATAAACGTAAAATATGGCCGTGCGAAATGAGTCAATGTGTTTTATGCAATGAAATTTTAAGCAAAAAATGTGATTTTAATCTTATATTTGGAGAAGGGAAGTTCAAAGTGTACGAGGAACTTAAAACTTTGGACTTTTCGTTGGAGACGGAGAATTGGAAGTATATCTGTCAGAAGTGTTTGAGAATAGTTAAAAAGCGACGAGGAGTAATCGAAAGCCTCAATCAAGTAAACAATTTACTACTTAAATTATATTCTGAAACGCAGAAAAGTCTGAGAAAACGTCAGTTTCAATCAAGTGAAGTTGAAGGTAATATAACAACGCAAAAGATCGTCGTGTTAGAAGACGAAGGCGAGACCGGCGAGGAGAACAACCTAACTTCGAGTGCCAATTGTAGTTTAATAACTTCAACTCCAGTAAAACAGCGAATTCAACCTTCGGTGAGCCATTGCGTACCCTCGATTCCCGCAATTCCTCCAAACAGTCCTGTTTTACCTCGTCACGTTGACTCCTCAAAGAAAACATCAGTAGAAGTTAAAGTAGAATGGCCGAGTAAGACCAAAGTCAACACTTTGCACGAAGGACTACAACCGCTTGGGAAAATGTTATGCCGGGGAACCTACAAGCAAATTGCAGCCGCTGTTTGGAGGAATAATGATTTACGGAAACACGTCCAGCAACTTTTTCTTCAAGAAGTAAACCGTGAATGCACTTACATGTGCTCTCTAAAACATGACAGTTGCCTACGTTCTCCGAGTAAAGACGAAATCTCAACCTTTTCAATCAAGAAGCTGAACGATGAACTAGAAAAAAAAGCTCCCTTATTTAGTGCAGTTTTATGGACATCAAGTTTGCGACTACGTAGAAGAGGTACAGACAATTCGGGCTGGCAATCAGCTGTCGGTATGGCCGCTTCAGTTGTCCTGAATAATAGATCACCTTGTATGAATGCTCTACAGTTGATCAATACCATCACACTTTGTCATACTGGAATTATAGTAAGTAACTATTATGTTTATTATACACAACAGCCATTGTGTTCATAATGATTATACATCATTGCAAAAATAATTACTTTATTGAAAATTTAATCTCTTTTGTATGAATTGTCTTGAGGACTTCACCAAAAATACCTCTCATTAATATTGGACTTAATATAGTTCAATGTATTCAGTATATAGCATATTTCTATTACCAAATAAGTGTACTTTAAGTAAAAAAATAGAGCTATATCTATGCACATCTAGATACAATATTGGACATAACAGTTGATAATCTTCAAAATTTACACAGTTTCATGACTGTACACTTCAATATTTGACCCTCCCTCCCCCACCCTTGATCAATGTTATTCATGGGAGAGAATCACCTTTAGGGGGGAGGGGGCTCATTGAAATACCATCAAAGTGATGTATTGCAGCAAATATACTCAAGAAATGTATAAGTGTGCTAAGAGTCATCAGCATTTATGTCCAATATTGTAGGTAGCTGATCTTCAAAATGATCTGTACAAAAAATCTAACATTGTTTTTTTCATTTATTGTAGGGTTCTCTGTCTAGGTTACAGTCATTGAGAGTAACAACCTCAAATAGCCATTACTACAAGAAAATGGATGAGTTTGGAAAAGGTTTTGATGCTAATTTGCAGAAATGTATATCTCAAGAAAGCAGGAGATTGATGTGTGATTCCAGTGAGACACCACCATTAACAGTAATACCTCCAGACAAGGGAAGAAAGCTGGTTTTTGATAATTTTGATTTTAAACAGCATGTTCACCACATGACAGAAACAAACCAAAATGTAGACATCCACTGGACAACGCACATGGCTGTTGAAAACAGAGTTGACAGTAACAACTTGTCAAGTGCCCTGCCACCTGATGAGAGTCTTCTAAATCTGGAAAATGGGAGATGCATGCCCAGCAGCCGTGAACATCAGCTTCAGAGAGAAAACTACATTACCTTGACTGAAAGAATGATTACAGAGATTCCTGCCCTGGAATTTCTAAAGCCATACACCATAAACCACATCCCGCCTAAGTATTCAAGAGACATGGCACAAAAGTCAGATATGGTAATTACCAGAATTTAATAATTTCTCCATCCGTGGGATTCCAGTGACCCTCAGGGTTGTCAAGTGTGATGTTTCACATGCAATAATCTTGTACAGTACATCTGATAAGAATGCAAACAATTTACTTATAAAATAAATTAGGACTAATTACCGCTAATTAGTTTTTGTATAGAAAATATAAAACAAAGGAATTGATATAATTTGGGTTTAAAGTAATAAGATCAGCACATGTTATCTGTTTTATGCATGGGTAAGTTGTTTGCACACTACTGGATACCCCAGCTTAATAATTTGCACACAAATGGTACTTCAATAGTTATAGTTATTTTATTCTTATAATCATATCCTATATTGACATTGTACCTAGTTATTGGGCATTGTAGTATCAATAATATTTTTAAATAATGCAACCATCATCTTGAAAATGGATCAAATGTCCATACAATCCCTGGGATCAAGTATTTCATAATCATTTGACATTTTTTAGATAATAATCAATTAATGATTGTTCTTTTGTTTTGGTTTGACTTAGACATTTCTTGGTATGATCTATAAAAATGAAAACAGTTCAGATGGCATACATGAAGTATTGAAAGTATTACACAAGTATCTTCCTTCCTACACAAAACCTGATGGTGGTGAAAAAGTATATGCTACACAAGGGGCTGTTGCTGACCAGCTATCAGTTGAACGAGGAGTGAATTGCCTTTTTGAAGTTTGTAATGGATTTACATCTGAAGAAAAACTAGAAGGATTGCACTTTGAAGTTGCTGATTGGCATGCAGGCAATAAGTTTCTTAAGGTAGTTAATGGAGTTAAAATCATATTTTAAAAATTCATGCATAATTGCACCCCAAGAAATCCACAAATATGGAATTACATGACAATAGGTGTGACAAATACTGCTGCTTGTTTTCTGTTCTATACCGGTAGTACTATTATCACTAACTTGTATATGTTTGTAATTGTGAATGGTAATTTACAATTTTTGTGTATAAAACAAAATAATGATATTGTGTCCAAAAAAAGAAACTAAGTACTAAATAAGTTTGCAAACTTTTGCACCATTATTATATTTTCTGTAGAACACCTTTGGTCCAAAAAAGAAATTAATTACATATTTTTTCATCTTATAGGTTCTTTTCAAGCATTTCTTTAGTGGTTCCTCTTCTGCAGACAAATGTACATTATACAGTGATAGGAACTTAATAAACAGACGAAATGTAAAAGCTGATGTAGATGCAGCAGTGAACCCGTGCAGACAGTTTTTGGAATTGGAAATTAAGGCAAGAGTTATTGCTTCAGCCATGCATATCCTTGGAATGAACAGCTTGAGTGCAATTCCAGATCAGAAGGTTGTACCAGGCAATGCAAAAGAATTGACAACAATCCAACAGAAATGTCTGTTAAGGAAAATTGCTTTGCAAGTTGTTGACACATTCATCCTTCAGAAAGACAAGACAGATGCACTTTTACATAAAGTTCTGACAGAAGAAGAGTTTGAATTGGCAAGGAACAATGACCACACAGAGGATGGACGATTCATGTGCAGATTTCCAGGTTGTGGGAAGACATTTGCACATGATGGTAAGAGAAAGAAAGACCATGAATCCAAACATGACATGCCAGAAACAGAGATTATAGACATCCCATTTTCTAGCAAGATTCCAAAAGTCAAGACAGAGGAATCAGATGACATGTTCAATTATCAATGCTCATTTCTGGAATATGCTATGATAATTTTCAACTTCTTTGATGCAATAAAAGAAGGAGATGGAGAACGTGTTGTGCGTTGCTGGAAATTTCAGTTGCCTTACCTAAGAAATGATACAGCAAGTACAAAATATGCTCTGGAAGCTCTCACTCTTATTTTTCAAATTAATGCATTGCTCTCACCCAAGGATGCCCATAGATGTATGTGGAATCGATTTGCATGCAACAAAGCTGGTTATGGACAAAACATCCCCCTTGACCTTCAGATGGAATTCCTCAACCGTCTTTTAAAAGAAGTGGTAAAAAAGTTGGGCCCCAATGCTAAGAATCCAAAGACAATCAATCGTTACTGTAGGGCAGTTGATGTCACAAAAGTTGTCCTTGGCAATTTCGATAGAGAAGTTTCCTTGGCAAGGAGGTCTGGTAAGCATGTCAGAGCATCCGCCCTTCCTGATCTACACAAAGTCATAGCAGAGCTTATTTCACAGAAAGCATTCACCTGGACTCCTAACAGGAAATACATCCATTACAGGGGTTTTCAGTCTAGTCTCTTGGAAGGCTTGGATATGCATGATATGTACAAATGGATAAACACTCATAAAAAGAACATAATTCTAGCTAAAAAGGCTCGTTGACTAATATCTACATTAAATTGCTCTATCAAATAATAATTTCAATGAACAATGAACTCATGTTTAATTATAACTGTACAAAATCTATATACTGTATCCAATATAGGAAGTATTATTTAAATGCAAAGTGCATTCAGTTTAATACACGAGTCACTCGAATGATATATATGTTCAGTAAAAGCCTGAAACAATACTATTTACAAAGGTTAAAAAAAGTGTTCTAAATTAAGAAAAACGGATAGCACAAAATACAACAAAATAGTATTCCAAAAGTTTGATGTTTAGAGTTCTTTTCATTTGATTGTGCAACAATTACTATTGAATTTGGTTATCGTTGGGAATGACATAAACCTTGGCCTTAAAAAATTCTCTCATCCTACTCCACCTCATTCAGTACTCCAACAACAGAAAACAAGTATTTTTTTTAACTTAAGATTAAGTGCTGTCTATAGGCTTTCACATTCTAGTCAAAATCACTCTACTGAATGCACTCTTGCTAGAATAGACACAATTGTATAGTGGAATGTAATCAAAGTAAATAGTATTTATTAGTCTCAATTTAGTGACTATTGTGTATGCCACTGACCACGAAGAAACATGAGACACAAGACACAATTACCTTTTGTTTCATAAATTGTTTTTGTTGAGAGACATTTAAGCAATAAATTTGAGACTGACAAATACCTTTTTGATTTCATTAAGCCATACAATAATTGCAAATATTGCATTCACTCTTTAATGTAGGTATATTTCAGTAGTAATTTAGAATTTATTACCGGTACTTAAATGTTTGAAGAAAGTTCAGTTCTTGTGGAAAATCATATAAATGTAGCTCATTTACTAAAAAGTTCATTTTTGCTGTGTATACTTTCTAGGTGATACTCACAATATTGGTCTTACAAATTACTCTGATTTCAATTTATCACTATAATCTAATCTTGAGCTAGTTGTTAACAAATCCTATGTGGCAAGAATGCTTACACTTTGTCCATGAAATAAAATCTTAGAAATTAGTTAGTAGTTACATGTAATGAAAAAAGTTCTTTTTTGGATTTGCCTTTTCTTTGACTGTTGTGGTTGAATGACTTCTACCCATAGTTAACTATAAGGTAGAAACTACCATTATTTAGTATAAGCACTCTTTTACCAAAGCATAATGTGGATATTGTGAAATAATTTACAATTCTATTAATATTTGGCTGTCTACTTGAAAGTTTCTTTTAATAATTTGACAGCCACACACATTTGATCATCCTTTTTAATTAAAAAAGTGTTGATATCTAATTTGTATAGTTGTTTTTACATATATAACTATTTCAACAAAATCTTGTCAGTGTAAATAAGGGAATACCGGATGATTTCATGACCAAAAAGTACTGTTTCTTCAAGTTGAAGATCTGCTATGTGTATCTTCTGAGCTATTCGTTAACAAAAAACAATACCTGTAGATATTTTTAGTTGAGTTATAGACATCTGGTATCCCTCATTCTCACAAACAATTTTTTTTCAAATAAGTATATATCAAACAATTCAAATTTGCTTTTAAAAATGCATAAATACAAAAAATGAATTCTATTAACTTATTTCATCAACACCTGGCACTGAATAATTTCTATTGGCCATGAAAAAAGAAACTTATGAACTTTAAGACCAAAGTCACATATATCTATATAATTACAATTTTTACCTCTCTCCTTGTGAGATACCCAATACGTTCTGTAAGAAATCATTTGCACTTACATTGTCCATGTCAGACTCACTAAAATCACTGGAATCAAAATCGATATCCATAAGAATACTATCAGAGATAAAGTTTACATGTAGTTCTGAATCATCCCTCACTTGCAGCCAATTATCTTGTAGATCAATAGATTCGCATTCACTAATTTGTGAGCTGCAGTTCAGTTCACTCTCATCAATATCACCAAAAACATCACTTATTGCCTCAAGAATAGCAGCAGCATGATCTCTTCTCCAAACCTCAACATAGTGTTCAACATCTTTCAAGGTTTTGATTTTTGAACAGCTATCCACTGCTTGTTTAATTTGAAATGTTGAAAATTCAAACATTATACTGGGCAAGACAACAGCTTGTGAAACAGATGACATCCACTTTTTTCTGTACACTTCTAGACCATCTCTTAATGTTTCTCTTTGGTCATCAGTTACTGATCTTACTGGTTCACATGGAACTGAATTTGTCTCAGTCTGCTTTACATTAATAGCCACTTCAATACTACAAGTTGACTCTCCACACTCACAACTTTGTGCACAGAAATCACAGCAGTTGTGTCCATTTGCAGATGAATTAATTTTGCCAGGAAAGTGCTGGAATAGGTGTTGTCTTTTGCATGAGTTCACATTTTCACAATATTCTTTGATGTCATCTTCACATCTAGCTGCCATCAGACCATTGTAGAGTAACATGCAAATACTGGCCTTCCCGTCTCTCCCTGCTCTTCCACATTCCTGCACGTAGCATTCAACATTTTTTGAGGGCCCGAAGTGAATTATTCGATGAACACCTTTGATGTTCACCCCCATGCCAAAAGCTATTGTGCAACACAAAATTCTGATATGGCCATCTTCTTTGCTTATGTTGTCAAGAATGTGCTTCTTCACTGATTCTGGTGTACCTGCATGGTACATTTCTACTAGCCTTTCAGTAGGTTTTTTTCCTTTATCAATGAAAAAATCATCATCAAGTTTCTCTTTAAAAAGACTGTATACGATTGCACACTGTCTCCGTGTTTGGCAGAATATCATAGTTCTATCACAAGATGTTTTGTTTTGCCTAAGATCTTCAATTAATGGCTCAAATAGGCTAGCTAATGGTACATTTTTCTCCATATATTTAGCACAATACGTTATGTTCGATTTCTCAGGATTTCTTTCTATGCAATGGGTTGATTTGTCCAGATTTAATGTTTTGAATATGTCCTTTTTGGTGGACTTCGATGCAGTAGCAGTTAAAACGACAGATGGTACTTTGTTCGGAATAAGAGACTTCAGTTCTCCTAGGTTTCCATACCAAGCACGAAAAGGAATGGCCGAAACTTGACTTGAACTAGAAAGGCCCCACTGACTGATACAGTGAGCTTCATCTATCACAACAGCTACAAGAGAATTCTTGAAAGAGTTGTTATCGAATACTCTTCGCCATTTAGAGGAGCTCAGCATTTTCTCTGGTGATGCGAACACGTACATGAACTGCCCAATCTCAACTTTGTCGAGAATTTCGTCATTGTTATCTTCATGTAATGCTACTGCCGGTAGTCCCAGAGATTTCAAGTAAGAAACTTGGTCCTCCATTAGACTTTGAAGAGGTGAGATAACGACAACAGTTGACGTCCCTCGTTGTTGCTTACGGATGTGATCAAAAGCCAAAGGAAGAGCGTAGAAAATCATTGACTTGCCATATCCAGTCGGTAAGCTAGCATACACGCTTTTTCCACCGAGCGCTACTTTCAAAGCCTCCTTTTGCTCTTCAAACAAATTTGAAATATTAAAAAACTCAGATACTAAAGAAAACGCTTCGTTCAACTCCGCCATATTGGTTTTGTTTTACTATTTGTGGTGCAGGGCGCATGCGTGCATTATATATGCAAATTTATGTCAGAACATGTTTAGTGTCGCCAAATCACAGACGTTTTCTCCCCGATTTTTCCCCGTAGGGGGGGAGGGGTGAGAAACGGATGTACACAGGCTAACTGTTTATATGATATTATTATGGTTAGTCATTTTTGTATATGAGTGTGAAATACAGTTTTATTGCATCATGGCCATAGTTTCTGTAACTTTTGAATTATCTGCCATGTTGTAGTGGTATCATGATAACTGTACTATTTCCCACTCTCATACTAAAATGACTCAGACAATAACTCGGATGAGGGGATCCAGGTATGGGTTTCAGGCTATGTAGCCCCTCATGAAATAATTTCATGTACCTGGTTTGTCATAAATATGCTTTCTGTGTTTCAGTCTATTGTCATGTTTTGAAAACAATCCTGGGCCCCGGCCTTGACTGGCAAATATATTATTTTAAAGTAAATGTGTATGTATTTTCAGGGTATAGACCCCAAGCTTGACTTTGCATCAAGAACTACAGTACAAGAGGTGACTATTCCAGGAGGAGTAGTGGATAGTTATGCTGAGGCTGATGGGTATTCATCTGATATATCTGAGGTAAATCATTCAACATATTAAGTGTTCTTCACTGCTTATTAGATATACAGATCATATAGAAAAATCATTGCTGGTAAATTACCAGTAATAATCCACTTAAATATGTATTTCCTGCAATGGTTGCCAAAAAGAGCTGTTTTTAGATGGTGCTCTATAAATTATCAGTTACAACATTGTTCAGATGTCGACCCCTCTCCCTGTCTTTGCTGAGTCTGTTTTGATGAGTGTACACAATTATTTTATCTCTATTCTAACCTAGGAATCTGATGAAAGCTCCATCACAGAGGAAGAGATTGTAGTCCATCCAACCAGTTATACAAGTACAGACTTCACTGATGTACACTGTGTATGTGAATGCCCAAGAAGACCAGAAAACAAGGGTGTTGTAGTTAATAGATCTAGGTCCTTGTCACCAACACGTCATCCAAAATCAGCTTCTCCTAAACGACAGCCACCATTCAAAGCTGGTGTTGTAGATCAGAGTATTATTTCAAGAAGAGATTTTGATAACTCTAGAAGAGCAAGACATAGGACTCCACTACCGGCTGAAGGAGATCCTAGTAAGTAGAGATAATACTGCCATGACATCATACAGAGGCCATTCAGTGGTTAATTTCTGTTTTTGATACTCTCAGCTAGTATATGGCCAAGTTTAACAACAGTTTTGTTCTTCCATGTTTATCAATCCATAAATCTCAGGAATATTTTGCTCCAGTTGAGTGAAAATCCTAGTTTGTAATATTTTCATTCATAATCAAAGCTGTCATGTTAATCATGTTAATCCATTGTTGTTTTAGTGCCTTGTTACAACTGTAAAGTTCCACACAAAGACTGTATTGTGTGTCAAGCGTACTACAAAGTATTTGGCCAAGACTTCTTGAAACATCGTTTCACAACAAACAGGAACATGACAACAAGAGCATCAGAACTGCCCATTACAAAAACACGACGATACTTTGAACATGATACTGGGCCAGCATATCATGAAAGGGCCTATAGTGCTCCTATACCTAGAGTTCAAACAAGGTTATTCTCAACCCCAAAAAGAAGTACCCCTTTGAGAGCCAAGTCAGCAATGGCCGATTTTGATGATAGACAGGACAGATACCAATCCTCAGTGAGTATTTTACTTCAAATCCTCAGTCTTGGTTTTTGTTATAATATGAATTCTAAAACTCATAAATAATTCATTGAAGTTTAACTTAGAAGCAATTTATAAGATTCGAATTCCTGTTTTATCAAGTGAACTGCAGCTATTAGGTAGCTTCATCTTGTTTCTATATCTGTCATTCTAAAACTCATTAATAATTCATGAGCTTCTAGCCCAATGAGAATCCACCAATAGGTCACATGGTTGGACCTCTTATCTCAGATAAAGTTATTATTTGCACTGTTAGTGTTCAGTAAACCATGATAGTTATAGAACTGTTTAATAAACATGAGTGTTATAACTGTGGGCTGCATCGCAGTTATAACACTCATGTTTATTAAACAGTTCTATAACTATCATGGTTTACTGAACATTAACAGTGCAAGGTAGATACTTTTTGGTGGATATCGTTCTCCATTTTGCTTAGCGACTTCCTGTATAAACTTAGCTAGCCAAAAATCCATCGACTCGGCATTAAACTCATCTATTTGCCGGGACAAGTCTTGGATTGCTGAAACTTCTTTTACTTCATAAGTGAAAACTTCATTTTTTGGGTCGTGATTTTGTCTTTGCGTCTGCCAATCAGCAAAAATTTTGCAGGCCCACTTATTTGAATATTTCGTACTCGAAGGAACAGCATCTTCCAAGTTTTTTTTCTGTTCCTCAGCCGTTTTGACTTTTCGAAACCGCGACATCTTCGTAATGATATGGCCCATTACACAGAATCTTAGTTTGAGGCAAACATGAATAACAAATTGCACATGTGCTTCTGTTTAATAAAAACACTATTTTTAAAATGACTAACTTACTAATGAACTTATTGAATAGTATTTGTTGAGCGTCCAACTAAAAGGCCTGATTACAATGCGCATTGTTCTCTTTATAGTCAGCCAAATCGAAGTTGTACACTGGATTTAAGAACAAATTCACTTTTAAATTTGGAACTCAAATTTTGCGTAAATCTTTTATAATCATATCGAGAAATATGTATTGGTTTTAGAAGTCATATAAAAAACTCGCAAGTCGTGTTTTATCGTGGATATAAACACTCGCTGCGCTCGTGTTTATATCTCACGATAAAACACTCCTGCTCGTTTTTTATATATTACATAAAACACTCATTCTCATTTTATAAATACTGCACATTAAATGTTGTAATTGCAATACCCTACCTCACTAGGGAATGCTTTTGTAATACACTTGCACATACTGCGAAGTGTTCCACAAGGAGTTTAGTTTCACAAGTTAAGATTTTTTTTTTGTGAGTTTGTCTTTAAAGTATTGTTTTGAACGTAGTGAAATGTCTAAAAGGTTACATAATCTTTGTGAAAATTTTATTATTTCTATCTGCAGACACATAGATCTTATATTTCTGATTCAGATGATGACAGTTTATTATCACTGCAAGAATTAAGGTAATATCAATAATTATGTTGTTTCTGTAGTTTTGCACAGCGCATAGTTCTGTGCATGTTTCAAGATTTGTGGTTTTAGGACTTTTATCATGTTTTCAATAACTCATTTATATTTAATAATTCATGAGCATTAATTTCAGTCCAATCGGTGGTCCAATTTTGGTCACATGCATATTTTATACCCATAAAATACTCACATTCGTATAGATTTTCAATGAATCTTAGTTTATATAAAGACTTCAGAGTGTTAGTACAGTGACCTATGTTTTTTGTTTGATGAAGCTATTTGTTTCTAATGGTAAAATATCAAATATAACTAAAATTGACCATATAGGTCTTCTGGCTAAATTTTAAGAAATTTCCAACATACTCTCAGCTTGGACCATTTCAAATGAAATGTTTGTACTCATGTTGGTTTTTCGTCAATATCTTCAAGATCACATACTTTTTATACATCTGTTTCATTTTTTTGAATAAAATGAAGTGCAGACATTTCACAAAAACATGAATTTTGCTCTTAAAAGACAAACTACTGTTTTGTTGTTCCCTTTTTCTTCAAGATTTGAACTATTATTTTTATGTTCTCACATCACCAAAATGCATGAAATTTGACATCATATTGCGCAAAAACGAAGTCAGTGACCCCCTTTTTTATTTTCTGAAAGCATTTCTCAAAATTGTTTTGTAGAACAAGTATAAAGTAATTTCATTGGTCGGTTCCATTTCTTTTTTTTTTTTTTTTTGAAAACATCAGAATCAGAGAGCAAATTACATGTAAATCATTTTCATTACCACATCTCAGACAGTTTTGTCTTTTGATCACACTGTCTGCACATCAATCACAACTGGTTTCAAAGCATTTTTTCTTACATGCTAGTCGATTTCTCTGTGAATAAGCATAATGGTGTTAATGATGAATTATCAAATATAAACTTTATTTTGAATGTTTTGTAATTGTAATATTATTGTTGTAGGTCAGAGATCAATTCAGCAAGACTAGAATCCCTTGATAGATCATTTGAAGATCCTGAACACCCCACACTAGGAACACGGCTAGATAGAAGGTAGGTTGATGTAATCATAATGATTCCATAAGGATCAATGGAAGGATATAAACTAAATCGCCATGCTTTACTTTCATTGGATATAATGTCACTTAAATTGGTACATACATTTCACCATAAAATGAATTATCTCTAAATATTACTGATTTTCAGCTTGCATCGATACTAAATGATGTGCTAAAAATTATCAACATTACAAGGTGATTATTTGTACCATCAGCATAATTACTATAGGTATACACTCAGACTGAAATCACTTCCTTTAAATCTGGCTGATTCAGCCTGTATGTAAACCAAACTTATAGACGCTATAAAAAATAAGCTAGTGTGGTTATGGTAACATCTTTGTTTATGCAATATAAAAAAAACACTGCTTCCATTTCAAAGAGCATATATCAGAATGGAGAAGATTCCAAAATTTAATCTCAGTCTGTTATTTAATGATCAAAATCTAAAGGGCTGGCATTTGAAATAACAAAGATTTGAGTGAGAATTAAAATGTTTTTGTTTTTTCCATCTTTTTCAAAACCTCACAGCTCTGCAGTCATTCAACAAAATTAAAACTCTGTCAAATTACTATAAAATGATATACTTTTTCTTTTGGTCAAATCAAATTTTAATAAATTATCGTTCCCCTGATCTTTTTAATAGCGCCCATAACCATACTAGCAGAGCATAAATAATAAAAAAGCTTGGTATAAAAAGCTTGATAAACAAAAACATAATAAAAGATTATCTAAATTATCATATCTAGCTTGACAAAGTAAGGTGCAAAATAGGAACTGCATATTGTGAGCATCTTTGTTCGCCCTTTGTACTATAATCAGCCTGCATCTGTTTATTTGCAATATGCAAATATTCAGACCCCATATTCAGTAACTTGCTGATTTAATTCTTTTCCAGCATTGCAGTACCATTCAGTAACGGGAGCTACTGGTCTATTCGTAAACCAGTGTTCACAGGTCGATCACACAGGGATATATTCCATGAGTCTGTTCAATCTGTTTATGAAGATCTCTATGATAATGCTGTTGATGATTTCTATCGTTTTGGATCAAGAACATAATGCTATACATATCTGTGAATGACATCACATAAAAAAGGAGTGTTGTTCAAATGTTGTGAATGATCTAAGTGTATTGTTTGGTCTTCATGCATGATCTAAATGTCAGGTTCAAGTGAGAATGTGAACTGGCAAAATGTTTATTACTGAACAGTATCATGATTGTGAATAATATACAAAAGCGTATGACTAACATACTTTTTGTTAAATAAAGTTTATGACTAACATATCTTTTGTTAAATAAAGTGTATGCAGCCAGTTAGAAAAAATTGATAAAGTAGAGAAATCATTCTGGATTTCGTGTTTGATATCCTAATAAAATGGGAAAATAATTAATTATTGATTTGGTCTGTTATAGTATAGCTGGATGTAAATGAGATTCAAGTGAGAAAATCGTTTGTTACGTAAGAATCATTCAAGAGTCCTCAGAGACTAATCAAGTAGACAAGCATCAAAACTTCAAATCCTTAAGAAATTAAATATTATTATTAGATTTAGTATATAGCTTGTCAGTGGTGGATCTATGGGAGGGGTCCTTGCTTTCTCAAATGTTTTTCAAAATATTGTAAGTATTTCATGTTTAATAGGTAGAGCACCCCCTCCTGAATACAATACTGGATCCAGTGTTGCTTGTGTAGGGACTCGTGAAGATCAGGAGAAAAAGATAGGTTGGATAGGACTGCACGTATCAATAATAGCAGCTTTTGGTTGAAAACCAGGGTGGGATTGGTATGGTTTTATTTAATTCATTGTATACGTTTTTGTAATAAAAAAATGTGACAACGTTCATTGTATCTTTATACGTTAGTTATCAATGTTACAGTGTTCATTGTATGTTCTTATACATATTTGTAAGTCATGGCCAATAGTTGAAGATGCAAAGAGATCAAGTAAGATTCCAGGGCCTGGTTGTTCAAAGCTCAGGTATAGCACTAATCAAGCTTTGAACAACGGCCTAGAGTATTAAAACACAATTCTCAAGCATGTTAAGGCCTGGGTTCAAAGCCATTTTGGCTAAAATCGTTTTATTTTTCCTGTGAGTTCATTTTTCACTAGAACTTACCCAAACTTGGTATGGTGACATATCTTTATGACTTTAGGATTTTAGGCTGATTTTTTTTGGGAGAGGGCGGTCATGTGACCCTGATCCTTAAATCAATGGATCCAAAAATTATAATTAAATATGGGGCGATGGTCATAATTTGTACGTAAAATGTTTTGACATATTTTGACTTCTCCCCATGAGGTGTATATGTATCAGCCTTAATACCCGAGCTCCCACTTCTCATTAAGGAGATATTATGTAAAAAAGGTCACGTGACCTGCTGTTTCAATAAAACATAGCCAAATATCTCCTTAATGAGCAAAAGGAGTTCAGGTATTAAGGCAGATTCATGTACGTCTTCTTGGGAGAAGATAATGTGCTATAATTTTTCAAGCAGAGTTAAAATCTGTAACCCCGGGGGGGGGGGGGGGGGGTACTACCCTATATCGACTATACGGGGATGACCTGCTGATCAGGGTATCGTTTTTCGTCCTTGGTCACGAACAGGGTTATCCAATTCTACTCTATTTCCGATTTCATCCAAACTTCCTATCATACTCAGGGCCCAAAAAATGAGAGAACTTATTTTGCATTCAGGAAATCGGCAGGAAAAAGATCGTTGACTTAAAAAAAGATGAGAGCAGCACGTGTGTCTGAATTGATAAAGTTATACAAACCATATAACATTTATAAACAATTGCAATTTGTCATAAACAAGGTATGGAAGTTAGATATTTTTTGTCATAAACAGGGTAACCCCTACAAGATCCCAGCAGAGCACCCCTACCCAGATCTGAAGGGAGTATCCCCCCCGAGGCCGTCACCCCATATTTTAATTCAAAGTTTTGGGGTGCATGCATTTACGATTAGGGTCACGTGACCACATTTTCTCCAAACTTTTCATTCCAAACTCGTAAGATGAATAAGTTACGTCTTCATGCAAAGTTTGGCTAAGTCGGAGAAAACAACGTAACAAAAATAAATAGATTTTAGACCCCCCATGAAGCCTAATCCAAGTCTTAACATAATTGAGAAGATCTGAGAACAGTGCACAATCCTCGCAATCAATTACTGCATCAAATTTTCCAGTTTATCAAAAATAATTTCGGCCATTCTATCATATCCTTGAGGAGTATAATGCAGCCCATCATCCCAGTATTTAAGTCTATCCTCCTTACTTAGGGAAGTGTGGGGAAGTTCTTTGTCAAGGTCACACAAAGTGACACCAGTCGTCTCATTGGCAAACTGACGTAACATTTCATTGATTACAATCCTTGCTTTCTCTCCTTGCTTACCGACATAGGACGAGCCATCTTTACCCATGTTCTCATAGATGTAATCGCTCTCGGGAATTGTCAGTAGTATTGTTTTAGCACCGCTTGCAAGAGAAGTTCGATGTAGGTCTTGAATTGCTTCAAAAATCGTCTTCTCATCGCCGTCTTGAAAAATTTCAGCTCCTAAATCGTTCGTCCCTCCGAGAATTATAACTACGTCATACGGTCCTTTCTCGTGGAGGACGTTTGGTAGCCTTGTTGTCATCTCATTTTGCGCAAATTCGCCGTAAATACCGACATTTTCGACTTGGAAGTCGCATTGTTTCAAATATTGTAGAAGTAGTTGTTGGAGTCTCACTGTGTATGGATGGACTTGAGGAGGATTGTGACTTTGATTGTATGTATCTCCATGAGTAAGACTATCTCCAAATGCTAAGATTTTCTTTGTTTTATTTCTTCGAACAGTTGTCATCTTCTTTGAAAAGTGCCTTCGAGAAGGACATAACTTAGTGGAAACCCTTGTTTCAAAAAGATGTCACTTCTTGATCACGCAATAAGAAAATAAACAGGAAGCCCAAACTAATACACATCTTTTTCGATTATTTTATTCTTATTTTTTCCCATCTTAGAGTAAATTAATACAGATTTTAATCAATCCTTTCAATGACTACTTCTTGTTGATAATAATGGAATGCTTCAAACGAATGACTTTTTCGAAATTCCTCGGGGTCCCTGTGCTGGAGATACGTTGGTAACGACTAGCGACGTTTGTGTTTAGACTCTTCCTCAGTCTCTCGCTCCGTCGCTACGCTCTAGCCCCCTGGTACGACGAGTATCTCCGATCGTTTACCTTTGGAGTCCCCCCCGGGGCCCTAGCCCTGTGTAAATCGACAATAAATTCAACTTAGGTCCTTCCCTAAACGGTTAAAACGGACAAAGCTGGATGCCAACAGACTTTTTTCAATTAGTGTGTTGCAAAAAAAAAAAAAAAAAGAAAAAAAAAAAGAAAAAAGAAAAAAAAAAAAAAAAGAAAGAAAACATTAGAATTAGCATAAAATAGCACTATTTATTTGTGTTGCACACTTGAATGTGTGCATTCTATAATTAAACTAGACCCTAAATTCAGGGCGAAGTCGTGCCCTGCATATGCCTTGGATGGATTTCAGTGTATTTAACCAATTTTCAGTTTTTCTAATTTAATTTTTTTTTCTTAGCAGGTACCATGTTGATGAAGTGATATTTTATTTTATTACTATTTGGTTGTTTTTGCTCAATTGATTTATGTTTTCTCAAAATGTTTTTACTTGTTAGAGTGATAAGTAACTTTTTATTTATATGTTTTAATTGTTTGTTTGTCAGTTGACATGTGCATTGTGAAAAAAATTGATTGACATGTCAATATGTGTTACAAGGTGTTTCGCTAAAGATGGAACAAAACATTTGCACAAGCCTGATCAGTTAATGTTTTACATGCAGTGTGAGGAATATTCACCGTACTATTCTTATCAACAGTTATTACAAAATAGTTTAAAGCGTTTGTTGTTAGTCTGTGCTTTACAATAAAAGTAATGCAATTTTCTCCATAGAAAAGCAAAAAGCCTGTGTTTGTAGTATTCTTCGTTTGCAACCACGTGATAATTCAGGCAAAATGTTTTATTTTAAATCCTACAGAAAATCTACATTCATATCCTTTGAGAGCGTTCCAAACAATGTAATTCAGCCAAATTTGAAGCCTCTAGAGATGAATTTTCCCGCGGTTTGCAAATTAGCGGGAAAATATTCTCTCGATGGTATGTCTCTCATGGGAGTCTGTTGGTGGGTGTATAAAAGGGGTGTTTTCAGGTTGTGTAATCCATCTTGGCGTTGTTACTAGCTAGACCGCTCATTATTATTATTATTTTGTTTCGTTACTATGTCTTTCAGCATCTCGCAAGAGTAAAAAAATCTTCTGGAGTCGCAGAAACAAGCAATCCTGTCTTCAGTGAACGAGCGTATCAGTGGCCTTCAGGAGACTATTGTAAGAAAACAAGACGACTTGGCGTTACAAATCTATTCTGAAGACCAGGATCAACACCAATTCAAGAAAAAAGGAAACGAGCAGCAGTTCAAATTCAATTCGAAGGTGCTCAAAGCGAATGCCAAAGTGTCAAGGGCGTTGGATTCAGGAGACGTTGCTAGAGCGAAGGAGGCGCTTCACGAAGGTACTGTGTTATTAAATAAGCGCCAAAAGCTAATTAAATTGGCAGATAAGTCTGAATTTGGGTGGGCCATTATTCAAGAATATGTGGATGACGAATTGGCCGATGACGAAGCAGACGCGAGAAAAATTAAGAAAGCGGAAAAAAGGGCCAGCCTCAAGCTTAAATCAATGCAAGAAAAGAAGAAAAAATCAAGTAAACCAAGCCAACCAGTTTCAGCGCGCAACAGTAGTCTCAATTTGCCTTACGCTGTCGCTGCTAATTCCGCTATTATGCCTTATTTTCGTCCCTCCCAAGGGCGTTTTCAAAACCGGTCAAGCCAAGACCTATGCTTCAGATGCGGCCGCCGAGGGCATTGGGCCGATTCCTGCCCAAGAAACTCAAATCCATCTACCGCTAAATGATTTGGTCTATGAATACGAACAATGTTCTTTGCCTTCCGGATTCATTCAAGGAAAACTGCGCGCTCGTATTGATTTTTGGCGCAGCATCGATTGTTCGAGCTTTATTCTCGACGTAATTGAAAACGGCTATAAGATCCTATTTGAAACTCCTCCTGTCAGTTATAGTTTTAATAATAGAAACTCAACTATGATTCATAATGAATTTGTTAACGAATCTATTTTAGAACTACTGGAGCGTAGATGCATCAAAGAATTAACTAATCCTCCAGAGTTTTGTAATCCGCTTCATGTCGCGGTACAGTCATCGGGCGAACTACGCTTAATTTTAGACCTTTCGCATTTAAACAAAATGCTTATTAAAAAATCTGTCAAATACGAAGACTTAAGAACCGTGCTACAGATTTTTGACAAGGGAATTTATGCTTTCACGTTTGACCTCAAATCAGCGTATCACCATATCGACATTTGTGAAGAACACATGCAATATTTGTCATTTAAATGGTCTTTCGGTTCAAATCAGTTTAGATATTTCTCCTTCAAAGTTTTACCATTTGGCCTGTCGTCAGCTCCCTATATCTTCACTAAGGTTATGAGACAATTGACAAAACATTGGAGAAGTAAAGGTCACGTTATCTTACTTTATTTAGATGATGGCATAGGAGGGGCTTACTCCTTCGATAAATCTAAAATTTTAAGCGATATTATCCGACATGATATTATTTGTTCTGGCTTTACCGTTAACGAGTAAAAATCTAATTGGTCTCCTCGTCAGGAAGTTTGCTTTCTTGGTTGCATTTTGAATTTCAAATCTGGCACGATCGCTGTTTCTGAGCGTAGAATTGAAAAATTGTGTTTGTCTTTAAACAGTGCTATTTCAAGTGCATCCATCCGTATTCGTTCCTTAGCTTCAATTACGGGTCAAATTATTTCGATGGGCAGTGCCGTTGGGAATATCACTCGCTTAATGACCAGAAGTTGTTATGCCGTGATTGAAAATCGATTCTATTGGGACGAGATTATCGTAATTCCCTGGGAGGTTAGACAAGAGCTCACATTTTGGCGTTCTAATATTATTTCATTAAATGGGAAAAGCATTATCCCTAAATCTAGTTCAGTTGGAGTTGTTTACTCAGACGCTAGTGATTCGGGCTTTGGCGAAATGAAGCGTTAGATAGCTTTCACATTTGTTGCAACAACAACATTTCAATCGATGTCGAGTGGATTCCTCGTAAGGAAAACGAACAAGCGGATTTTCTAAGCCGTATTTATGATGCCGACGATTGGGGGCTATCTAGTGTTTCCTTTAATCGTATAGACGAGGTGTGGGGCCCTCATACAGTTGATCGTTTTGCCAATTATTTAAATAACAAATTAGTGAGGTTTAATTCAAGATTTTGGAATCCAGGCTGCGAAGACATTGACTGTTTTGGATTAGATTGGCAAGGAGAAAATAACTACGTTTGTCCCCCTATTTCTCTTATTCCTAGAGTCATTTTACACATGAGAAATTGTCAGGCTGTGGGTACATTGATAGTGCCACGTTGGCTTTCCGCGCCATTTTGGCCAATGCTTACCACTGATGGTGTTCTATTTAGAGAGTTTGTTGTCAGCCATATGTTATTACCCAATTTCAAAGAATCTTTTACACCTTGTTATTGCAACAGTGTATTTGGCAACGAAGATCTTAATTTTAGTGTTTATGCCTTGAGAATCGAATTTTGATATGTTTATCGGTCCTTAATTGGCCACCTCAGTTTGATTTTCAATCTTAGTTTGTTTACGTTTATTGTTTAATGTTTTTCTAGGTCAGGACGATGATTGTCACTTATTGTTATTATACAACGGTTGTTATCAATGATCCTTTGAGTTTATCAAGAGTCATTATTCAATTTTCGATATTACTAGCACTTCACTTTCTTTGTAGTCTTGGCGGCGTGCGGTCTGCAGTCGATCACGCCGCATCCAAATGTTGTTATGTTTGTTGTTGTGTCGCACGCGGGTGTGTTATGAGGAACATTTAAGAGAGAGATGAATTTTCCCGCGGTTTGCAAATTAGCGGGAAAATATTCTCTCGATGGTATGTCTCTCATGGGAGTCTCTTGGTAGGTGTATAAAAGGGGTGTTTTCAGGTTGTGTAATCCATCTTGGCGTTGTTACTAGCTAGACCGCTCATTATTATTATTATTATTATTTTTGTATTTTTTTTTTGTATTTTTTTTGTATTTTTTTTTTAATTATTTGGTTATTATTTATCATTATTTTATTATTTATTTATTTATCTATTTATTATTTTTTACATTGATTTATTAAGTTATCGCTATTCTTCCCACCGCTGCATGTCTATTTAATGCTACTCATCTTGTTTTTTCAGATCATTTGGTTATCGACCAAAAAAAAAAAAAAAAAAGAGGAATGTGAAAGGGACCATCTGTGCCCGTTTATGTGAAAGGGACCATCTGTGCCCGCTTATGCGAAGGGACCATCTGTGCCCGTTAGTGTGAAAGGGACCATCTGTGCCCGTTAGTGTGAAAGGAACCATCTGTGCCCGTTAATACGAAGGGACCATCTGTGCCCGTTAATACGAATGGACCATCTGTGCCCGCTTATGTGAAGGGACTATCTGTGCCCGTTAGTGTGAAAGAGACCATCTGTGCCCGTTAGTGTGAAAGGGACCATCTGTGCCCGTTAATACGAAGGGACCATCTGTGCCCGTTAATACGAAGGGACCATCTGTGCCCGTTATTATGAAATGGACCATCTGTGCCCGTTACTGTGTAGGGACCATCTGTGCCCATTAGTGTAAAAGGGACCATCTGTGCCCGTTTTTATGTGGAAGGGACTATCTGTGCCCATTTTTATGTAACATTTCTCTGTTATATATGCATGTGTTTATGCTTATGTTATGCGTATTTACGTCTGCGTATTTACTAGCTGTGTGTGTTGTTGCGTGTGTGTGCATGGTACGGTTTATACAATCACACACACACACACAAATATAATATATGTATATATATATCCTGATCGTTATTTGGTCTTCTTTTTTCTTCTCAGATATTTTTCAGTCTCCAATGTGGATTGAATTTGATGAGTCTGTGCCTGCCCACCTTAACAACCTAGCTGATTCAGTTAAACAGTCTATCTTTGCCTCCAAAGCTGATGGAACTGTAAAAACGTACCTAAGTGGCTTTAATGGTTGGAAGCGTTGGGCTAAGTTGAATGTTTTCCACTACCTACCAGCTAATCCTTTTCATGTTGCAATGTATCTCCAGGTGTTTTGTCAACAGGGTTCTTCAGTTGCGCCCATCAACAATGCCATCTACAGCATAGACTGGGTCCATGGTTTGGCTGGCTATCCCACCACATGATTCAATCCATGTCCAATGCCTGCAAGAGGATTTTAGCCAAACCGAAATGCAGGAAAGATCCGATCACTCCAGAGATGCTCCAGGCCTTAGCTGAGAAACTACAAGATAAGTGTAGTATTTCTGATCTAAGAACACTTGCCTTGTGTCTTATTGGTTTTGCAGGTTTCCTCCGCTTCAGCGAGTTATGTAGTATTAATTCGCTCTTGTGACGTGTGCCTCTATGCATTTCAATGTTCTATCTTTTTAGAATCGTCCAAGACCGACCAGCTGAGAGAAGGATCGTGGATAAATATTGCAAGAACAAAGAGGATAACCTGTCCCATCGCTGCTTTGGAGAAGTACCTCGCCGCAGCCAATATCAAACTAGACGATGAGTTACCCCTGTTCCGTGCCTTGGCTCCGCCTAACAGTTCATACAAAGTTCGCAACCACGGCATAAGCTACACCCGAGCTAGGGAGATTATCAAGGGAGCCTTCAAAGACATTACCTACGTGTCTAATATTAGCTTACACAGTCTTCGCAGTGGAGGTGCTTCTGCTGCAGCTAACGCGGGCATTCCAGACCGACTGTTTAAGAGACATGGTCGATGGGCTAGTGAAAATGCTAAAGACAATTTAGATAAATTACTTTCTGTATCTCGTTCATTAGGAATTTGATAACCGAGCCCAGCAGGTTAAGGGCTGTGATTCATAGGGCTGGGATTTTTCCCCTGTATTACACGTACCGAGTGCGTTGGGGTTTTTTCATCCTATGAATACTCGTTCACACCCTTAGTTTAAAGTTTGCTATTTTAATTACACAATAGTATACTGGACTGATTGTAATGAGCTTAATCATCATCTTGCTATTAAACTAAGATTAGCGGTCTGCAGTCGATCACGCCGCATCCAAATGTTGTTATGTTTGTTGTTGTGTCGCACGCGGGTGTGTTATGAGGAACATTTAAGAGAGCGAATAATTACTGAACTATTGAGCATATAGAGAATTTGTCTGCGCATGTCGTAAGTTAATGGTAGAAGCCGCTATAATCACGCGAAAGAAAAATACCTTCTAAATCCCTTTTAATCCCAATTCACAAAAGCGATACTTCAGGTGACGAAAGTATCTGTTTCAACCATACAGTGATTGGCCGTTATTTTCTTACGGCTTATTATAGTTCTTGTTGGACATTAGCATAACAATTTGTTTGTTTATAACCATGAAGTATCTGCAAGATTCTGCAATATGGCCGCTTTCACAACGAGACCTGGTCATCTTTGACTGCCGATCAAAGATTTTGGCCAAAAATCTATTGAAAACCAAAAGTATAATACTAATCTAAGATTATTAAAGAAAGCATACCAAGGAAAAACTTAGCGGCGCATACATTTAAGCTCGACTTCAAATTTATGCGAAAAAATTGACCAAAGTGTAAGACTGACAAATCTTCTCCGTGCTTGAGTTAAAGATTATATTTAGTGAAGATAGAAGTATATCAACACAAGCCCGACCAGAAAATTACAAAATTTGGTGGTTCATCTGTGTTTTCACAATCATTTGGATTAATCAAGATCATTATAACCTAATTTCAGGTTCGGTTTCAAATCAGTCGAAATTGCTTGAGAGGAGAAACACAACCATGGCGTCAACAAATATCGCAATATCACGTTTTGGCCAATCTTTCTTAAAAAAATAACAATGCTGTGATGTAGAATGCGGTTTGACGACTCGCATCAGTTATATTTAGCTTCGGCGCAGCCCTTCAGTAAACATACCGCTTATCAAGAAGGAAAGTTGACCAAAACTTGCAAAATGCGCAAATAATCTGCTCATTACCCCACAAAATCGATCCTCAATAAGAAATCATTCTGTACCACACAATTCCCATGAGCTTTGATTCTTAATCTGTGGAAAACGTTTTCTGCTATTTCTTTTATTATGGCAGCAATCCTTACACGAATGCAGTAGGTTTGTGTTTTTATTCTTCGTTTTGCGGACTTTTACTCAAAAATATTTTGAGATCAAAAACCTCCACATTTACTTGACTTAGTCACAGCACCTTACAAAGTGATAGACTTTAAGTATCCATTTACATTTTCCTAAATTAAAGATCACTAAGATTGCGATTGGAACTCAAAAGTTCCCCGGTCGTAGAAAAAAATGTAAACATGACCGCAAGCAATCTCGTACCCTGAGTCCTCGTTACTTCGGCCAGCGGCTCGAAACAAGGACTCTGGCATAATCCACTAAAAAGTCCAAGATTTCTTGGACTTCCGGCTGCGCATGCGCCTTTACGGCCAATGTACAAACCGACCAATGGGGAATCGAGATTATGTCAGAGCTGATATTTAAAAGTAAAATCCGTTGTAATTCTGATGGAATCGATATCCAGCATCGATCGGCGCATCGATCAACATAGGGCGATATCGTCAATGAAAATGGATTTTTCCTAGTGATATTGTGGAAGTTTTGGAACAAAATTCATAGATAGTAATGATTATTTATTGAGTAAACATAATCCGAAGGGATTTTAGGTTAATTTGTGATTTTCGACGAGCTAGAAGAGAAATTCTGTCGGCTGTTGTCAGCCGTGTGTGACGAAGGGCGAAACATTAAATAATTTCCTAACTATTGCTTCAAATTTGCTAAAATTCTTTAGGAAGGTAAAGAAAATAGCGATTCACAAGTACAGACTTAATTTTTTATCATATTCTATATATTTTCTACTGCTAAAAACGGTCACAAACATCTAGCTTGAGTTTAATTGTGTTTCCGGTTTTTTGCGCTTGCGTGGTTGTCAAAATTGAATGACCAATCAAATTTTAACAAAAATCGGATTATGTCAGAGCCCTTGTTATCCGCTGCTGGCGAGGAAAAACGCGGGCTCTGAGTATGAGATTGGACCGCAAGCTAAAATTTTCTGACATGCGCAGACAAATTCTCTATATGCTGAACTATTGATGATCAAAGATTTGTATTATTTGTTAAAAATGTACGGCGTCGCCATGTTGGATGATGACTTATATCATCCAAAATGGCGGATAGAACTTCAGTGGTCTAAAAATAAGGCAAATTCAGTATTTTAGATCAGGTTTTTGGATTGTGTACTTGAATTGAATCACTAGGAGTGTATTTGAGAGAACGTTTTATCAGGCTGGGGAAGAGGGGGGGGGGGGATACCGTTCACGAATCACGGACGATTTTTTGTTAATTTCACGGATCACGGCATTAAAAAAGGCATTTCACGAATCACGAACTTCTGCATTTGCTTTTTTTCTATGTCTATTCATTCGTCTTTTAGACTTGTTTCAAGGCCGAATTTACAGACCTGCTTATTTCTACAAATACAGATGTAATATTTTAACTGAAATATACATTGTATATATGTGTAAATTAATTATAAGTTGTGTAACCTGGTCTCAGAGGTTCGACTTCACTCTGCACCCTGTCTCTCCCCCTCCCCCTGCCTTGGTTGAGGCGCGAAGCGCCGCACCAAAACGACTTGGCCTTCGGCCTCGAAAAGCCTTTGCGCTTTTCGCCTCAACAAAAACCAAGAGAGAGAGAGACGCAGGAAGCAAAATCGAACCTCTGGGACCAGGGTATAACCTGTACTAATTACATAGTAATGTTATTCGTTAATTTAAAGCTGATAGTAAAATATTTGATAAAAATATCAAAATTTAAGATCACTGATACTTGAAATTGAAAAAAATATATATGTATTAACTCACCATCGACATTTAATGATGCATTGGCGATTTCATTTATTCTGACGAAATTCACTCGCTGCTTCCTAAACTCTGAGAAAGATTTGTATTTCGCTGCACAAATGAGAATATTGAATTTCTTTCTGAATGGCACTCTTTCCAGTAGAGTAAGAATACAGAGACACGAAAACACGAACAGTAGTCGATGTTTGCCAGCAAACAAGCAAGTAGAGCCACTAGTGTGAAATTTGATATCAATAAATCAATAAATAAACAAAATATGATAACTTATTCCAGTAATAGTGTTTAAAGGAATAGGATCTCAGGTTTCAAGTCAGCGCAAGGTCAAGGTTTTTTGTTTGCCTTACCGGTAGCCTGAATACTGAGCCAGAGGAGGACGAGGTTTGCAAGATTTTTAATTTTTTTTCACGACATATAATCGCTAAAATCACGAATCACGGCAACAAAAATATGCCAATCACGGGTCACGACCGACTTCAATTTCACGAATCACGGCATGTTTTTTCTGCTTTTCACGGATCACGGCATAAATATAGGTCGAATCACGGATCACGGAAAACCCCGGCCCCAGCCTGTAAAATTGCAGTAAGTCTCTAGCTATTTCCATTGTTTCGCCCATTTTGTCTCTTTGACTATGGTATGAAGTTATTTTTATTGGAGGGGTTAACTGACTTCACTCTAACTACAATGGAATTAGAGTTTGTTCCTGTTTGACTAATTTAGTATTGCCAATATTTAATTACTACGTTTTATTACAGGTTTTTATCCCTAATGATGAAAAATCGATTCTCGCAGCATTCACTTTCGAAAGAAATCGCTAGTTATGTTTATTATTTTGTCCAATCAGAATCCGTCATAAAGCACTGCTTGCCAGGGTCTTTCTTCGAGCGTCTGTAGCGTCCGCCATCTCGTCAATGGCGAAGAAGAGGGGCCCTGGGGACGTGGTTACGCTGCTGGCAAGGAAAAACGCGGGCTCTGAGTATGAGATTGCTGTGGACACACATATTGAAAATGGTGACACTTATAGTCAGTTAGGGATTCATGACGGTCGTCTTTATTTTCTATCTTTTTATTGAATGATTATTTCCAGTAGATAGAGGAATGATTAGGGTCTTTAGCAGTTTGAAGTTTTTTGCTAGAGGTAAGACTTAAGTTATCTTATGTAAATAAGGGATCATTATATTAATTAGTTGGCTTGGTAAACCCTTAAAGAAATGTAGAGGTAAAAACTAGTAAAAAATACTAGCAAGCCAAGGACTGCGTCGGTGTTTCTAAAGAAACAGTTGTAAATATATCGATAAGTTGTACACCGTAGAGTGATTCGAGAAAACTGACGTTTCGGACGTTAGTCCTTCGTCGGAGTAATACTAAAAAGAAATGAAGCGTTTTAAAGCAAATATATTTTCAATTACAATCAATATCAATTAATCGATTGATGTTTAATAATTGATATGAACAATTAATATGGAACATTGATGTAAGCAAGTTTTATCATGTGCCAATCAATCGTCACCGATTGAGATTACCATTAATCATTGATTGAGAGCCATTGATTCTTGTTCAAGTTACAATATCATGCAAACGAATACACATTTCTTGAGATTGAACAAGCGATCATGAGGAAAAAAATCGGTTTTGTGAAATCCAAGAAATCAAAAGTTATTTTGACAACTAGATGTGTAGAGCCTCCAGGCAGATTGAGCATCTACGAATTTTGCCTAAAAAATGCAACTGCAAAAAAGTATATTTTCAATGATAACCATATCCCGGCAGAAAATCAAAAAAAGCACCAATTATAAAACAACAAAACTGCACTACCTTAGATTTAACTAATTTTTATCCATTGATTATCGATTTATTGATTGATTTTCAATGATCAATTCATATCGATTAAGTACGGTTTCACCAAGCACACTATCTGTTCATAATAGATGGTTAAATGCACTCCACTGTTAGCAGCACTTGTAGACAGGACTACCCTATTTACTTGACGCCGCTGCATTTATTTCAATTCTTGTGATCCAGCTGCGATGTTTATTCGAGGGTGGCGTTTTCTGTGAAGTTTTCTGCCTTCACATCAAAATTGTGCAATGCAAGAATTCTTGAAAAAGAAGGCCAACAGCAAAAAAGTACACTCATTTTGAGCTCAAAAATGTTTTTTGTAAAAGAAACGAAAATTCCATTGCTGGTTTGAATAGAAATTTGTACAAATTTTTTATGATTTTTATATAATTTAAATATGTATATATTTTTTCTCAAATAAACGAAGCACCAGCAAGTGCAGTGTCTAATTGAGGTCAGATTTTATTTGGGGGTCGTGTCTATTCAAGTTAATACAGTATGCAAGTTTTGTGCAACAGTCTCTGCATTTATCAATTTGCAGATTCCGGATACATTGCATTCTAAGTGTTTATAATTATTTTGAAACTGTAATATAATGTAGTGCTTATTAGTGCATATCACATGTCTCGATGCCCTTTACAATCTCTAAATATTTATAGTATGTAATCCAGTTTTACAAGCATGAGGTAGATTAGCAGTTAGTATGTATTAAGTCTAGGCCTATCACTGAGGATGAATGTTACCTGCATTCTTGGCCGTTCTTTTATGTCTCCCTGTTATTCGTTAATGTGAAGTGTGGCAAGATGGGACCTCCAATATTTATTGTCCTTATCCAAGAAGACCGGAACCCTTACAATTATAAATCCAAGAACATTCTCAATTATTTATAAAGACCCTGAGTGATGGTTCGGCTGAGGGTTCAAACCAGCAGCCTCCCTAACAGGCAATGCTCTCCCAACTAAGCTAACCTGTTAATAAAACAAGATTATATTGTGGAACTTGTTTTGTGCCCTTGTGAAATGGATTCCTAGTGCACTAGGAATTCCTAGGAAGTCCTAAGAATTCCTAAAAAAATCCTAGTTATAAGCAAAGGTGATTTAGGGCTAAATTATTAGGTCTTAGAAATTCATAAAATGTCCTAGAAAAGGGATTATCTTGTTGACATAGATTACCTAATTGATCAACTGAATGTGGTATAATATGGTACAGCAATAACTAACTTATGAAGGCTGGTAGGCTTAATCAAAGAACTATATAGTGATGTCATATTATGTGCATCTGATTAAATTATCAATAAGTTTCTGATATACAATTCAATCTTGTACTTTTAGTGAGCACAAAGTTGCAACCATTATCAGCACAAAACAATAGGATGTTCAGTGCGGAATCCTACAAGTTTGAAACACTGGCAGTCAGTCAACCATCTCAGTTTGTTTTTCAAGTTGAGCTAAACAGGCCTGATAAACGAAATGCCATGAACAGAGCCTTTTGGAAGTAAGTATTGAAAATCAAAATAATTCCAATTACACCCAAAAGAATGATTGGATGTACTAGATATTATTTGTTCTTAAGGTAATTCAGTCTGTAGTTTTGCACTGCGCACAGTTCTGCGCATATTTCGAATTTTAGAGTTTTACATTTCTTATCATCAATAGATACAGAGCTTTGTCTGAGAAACACTTTAACGTAAAAATACGAACAGTTTTCACATTTTCAAGCAAAAAATTACGAATTTATTTAATCTTGCCCCAGTCCAGTCTCGGAAAATCCTCAATATTATTGAAATTTGAGAATATTTTTCAAAATATCTCGCAAACCAATACGGGCACCTAAAAACATATGTGATCGATGACAAAATTCTATGGCTAGATTTTTCGATATTTCGAAAAGTGTTTCGTTCAAAGCGTTAATTTTAGTGAAAATGTTTTGCTTTACATCGGTAGCACAATGTATAAGGAGCACAATTAATAAAGCAAATTTATTTTTGATGAAAAACTCAAAATGTTTTACCGTAGAAAGTTTTATCAAAATTCTATGGCTAGTTCTATTATTACGGAATTACCAATCTATTTTATGCCTGAGGGAGCTACACCAATCAACTAAAATAACTGCAGTTGCTCTAACAAAAAGCAATCCACAGTTCTGAGGTTTTGCTCTGATGCTTTTAAACAAGAATTGGACATTCTGACTTTATATTTTTGCTTACAAGTATTACCATATCAACAAACTATCGTTTATTGTCATTTGCTTAAATATGCCACTAAAAAAGATGCTCTGTGTTACCAGATATATGTTTATAAAACCAGAAGCAGTACATCCTATTTTTTAAAAGAGTGTACGTTGTATATTATATGCAACCAGAAGGTTGTACATATATATATATATACCATTACACTCGATGAGATATTAGAGACAATCCATCAATATTATGATGAAATATTGTTTTTTACACCAGGGAGATGGTAGAATGTTTTACTAAAATCTCAAAGGATGCTGATTGTAGAGCTGTGGTGTTGAGTGGTGCAGGCAAAGTCTTCACGGCAGGTATTGCAGAGACATTGCTATAGTAATCTAAATAATCTGAAAAAAGTTGTGTATAATTATATTGTAGGGTTGGGGATCCCGGCTGGGATAGGTGCGGCAACATAAAATTTTTACCCCACTCTAAAAGCAGACTTTCATGAAACAAAATTTATATTGTCATATCCTCATTTATCATATTCCTCTTCATAATTGAACAGGCTTAGATTTGATGGACATGGCAAGTGTCCTTATGCATGATGGTGACGAAGAGTTGTCACGCAAGGCAGCAAGAGTACGCCAAGTTGTACTAGACTACCAAGAGTCTTTTTCAGTTATTGAGAAGTGTTCAAAGCCAGTCATAGCAGCAATTCATTCAGCCTGTGTAGGAGGTGGTGTGGATATGGTTTGTGCATGTGATATTCGACTGTGTTCAGCAGATACTTGGTTTCAGGTCAAGGTAATCATAGCTAGTTGATTTATTCACTTACTCATACATTCATCTAGTCATTTTTATTCATTGATTAATCTATCCATCCTGATAATAACAATGCTAATTATTGATAGATAGATAACCATAACTTAGCAATTACTACTCAATATTTACAATTATTTTCTACTATATTCTACTATTCATATTATATATGATAAATAATTCTAGTTAGTTGTCAAACAAATGCTTAAATAGATACTTTTTGACTTGGCTTCAATTAAAGTAATATTGTGTTCACAATGTTTCAAATCGGATTCATTCATTTATCCATTCACTCTTATATTTATTCATTATTTATAAAGTTATGATAATATTATATGATAATTAGATCCATTCAATCCACCCATCTGTCCGTTCATTCATTCCTGTATTCATCCAGCATTCGTTGGTATTTTTGTTGAATGGTTTTTCTTCAGGAGGTAGATCTTGGTCTTGCTGCTGATGTTGGAACACTGCAGAGATTCCCAAAGATTATAGGCAATGACAGGTACTCTGTTATTTAATATAGATGGCAGTGATTTTAACAATGATAAAACAATCATTATGTTATCTCATTTATATTATCAGTAATTCCATTCAGGCTAAAACAATACTGTTTCAGTGATCTCTCTTTTTTGTTGTTGTAATAATCATAATTATAAATATGTTATTTTTTCGATAATGTTCCTGTTACCTTAAAACATTAAAGGAATGGATCATAAGTAGCGTGCATCCATGGAGTTATGGATGCACACGGGAGGTTGCTAAGCACGAAAAAAAAGTGTAATGAGCTGCATGACGCGAAGCGGAGCGCATCTCTAGCTTTTTTGAGTGCTTAGCAATCTCCCAAGTGCATCCATGACTCGATGATGCACAGCTACTTATGATCCATTGCTTTTATAACATAGATAATTTTTTTAATAATAAAAACTATCAAGCTTTTTTTTTCTAGCGCACGTACAACCGGAAAACATTGCGTTGACAGTGTGCGCACTGTCATATCATCCAATCAGAGCTCGCATAAGATCGAAACTTTTTGTTTTAAAATAAAATTGACGACAGTGTGCGCGAGCGTGCACCATCGTAAAATGGTTCATAAAGAAGAACCAATCATAGCTCGCCTAATAACTTATCTATGTTATAAAATAATTTGTAATAATTGTATTGAGGATATGCTTTATTTGATCTCTACCCTCATATGTTTTGGTTGTTTCCTAGTCTTATGAGGGAGCTGTGCTACACTGCACGGCGATTTCAAGCACATGAGGCAAAGGATGTTGGACTAGTTAGGTATTCAATTACTTCTTCACAATGCACTCCACAAACAATACAACTATTGGTATTGGCTTTCCCTAACTCCTTTGTTGAATCACCCACAATATATTTTGCAGCTGAAGTAGTGTTTGCAAGAACTTAATATGACTTTTCTATGAACACCAGTGACCAGTTGCAGCTCAAAGCTCCATTAGTGCTAATTCAGTGTTAACTCTAAAGGTTTGCTTAAGAGTTTACCTAGAATTAGTGCTAATCAAGCTTTGAGCTACACAGTCCTGGCAGCAATGTATGTCTAAGACCACTGATTGTGTAAGGGGCTTTCAAAATTAAAACATGAGTGAATTTTGTTTATTCCAGCTAACCAGATGTTCTCCCCCTCTCCACCTGCCAATAGTGAAAATTATTCTAACTACCTTGTGTTACTTTGTTATTATTTGTGGTCTAAAAAGTGTCTTGACATGAAATACCCTCCTGGCTTGCATAGCTTTTACAGCCTTCTTCTAATGCATCATTTGTTGATGTTTAAAATATTGTGTTGATTTTTAATGTGTAGTCGTATCTACCCCGATAAAGAGAGTGTTGTATCTGCAGCATTGAATATGGCATCAACAATTGCAAAGAAAAGTCCCATTGCTGTGACTGGTACTAAACATAACCTTAACTACTCAAGAGATCATAGTGTGGACGAAGGATTGAAATACATTGTAAGCATTCTCAATACTTTGTGTGTAAGCAATTGGTTATGTGAAGTTGAACAAGTCTTTCATTTAATGAGGGAAAGCCTCTGAAAAAATAGATTTCTAAATCATTTTATGGACCATATCACAACTTTTGTGTGCAATCGCTTTCAGGTCTGTGGGTTGCTTCAAAACCAGACTGATGTAAAGTGACTCACTGTTATCCTCACTAAACACACTGAGTTTTGTTTACTTTTACCAGGCAACCTGGAATATGGCCATGTTACAATCTGAAGATATCATGAAGGCTGTTCAAGCAGGAATGACCAAAGAGGAGCCAGTATTCTCTAAACTATAGTGACAAAGGCACAGTCATGTGATTGTATTTTAATAATTATTAAAGACTAGTCAGTCAATAAAGGTTGGTACACACTAGGCAACAAGTCACAACAACTTGTCCCTGCGACTGGTCGCAGCGACAATTTCCCCCAGTGTGTACTAAGTATTTTTGTCGGAAATTGTTGTCTCTGCAACAGAATTTTGTTGCTGCGACTTGTTGCATGAAATCTAACCAGTTGGATTGTTGAACCAGTGCACACTGAAGCAACATGTCACAAGGACAAGTCGCTGCGACTTGTCGCCTCGTGTGTATCACCCTTAAATGGTCACATGTAACTTGGAAAATACATAAGTGATTATAATATTTTATTTGATTAAAGTTAAGGCAAAAGCACAATCTTATTATCCAGGAAACGTATCTTGTTCAACTCATTACATGAACTCTTTTTTAACTTTGATATCTTCATGATTGTTTAGTAATCTTTATAAAATTGTATATCTCATACTTTTGAGAATCTTGCTCAAAGGTACAGTTCAGTCTGAGGTTTAGTTACGTGCCTTGTGCAGCAGCCAAGTAGTGCAGTCAAGAAAACCCTCCATTGTCTCAACACACACTGAGTGAACCTGAGATATAAAATGGCAGAAAATATCAAAATATTACTTTTGAGGTTTTACCATGTGATGATTGTGAGAATGATGAATGGTGGTGTTGATGAAGATGATAAATTATGGTAATTAATCAATTGACAACTCAGTTGGGAGAGTGTTTGACTGTCAACTGGGATTCAGTGGGTTCAAACGCACATTTAGGTACATGTATGCATCTGACTTCGTTCCCATTGAGAAAATTATCAATGGAAGTGATAGAAAACTCTGGGACATTGTCACCAAAACAGAAAACAACTGTCTCCAACAGCTATTACCAGTCAGAACAAAGATCTCGGGAATTATGAATTAGTTCAACTTTTTATAACTTTGTTATATAATGATATTTATATGTTAATCTAGTTAGTTTCATATGTGTTAGTTTCATATGAATAAGTAACATTTGTAAACTTTCATGTTTTGTTTGAAGGTGCTTGTTGATTGTTTATGTATATAGACCAGTATTGTTATTATTATTGTATTATTATGATAATGATTATAAACAATGATCATTCTGATGATGATGATAATACTAACCATCCAAGGTCTGTTTAATAGTGTCATATCAAGTAACTCTGAAACTGTAGCACAATTCTCAGCCTGTGTAGTCTTGGTAGCTGAACATGACATGACTAACAAGGGGGCGGTTGGCTTTGTCCAGTTAATATTCATCATGGCATGAAGTTCATTGTTTCCTGATTTTACTGGGGACAAAATCAAAATGTTAGTAAAACCCTGAGTATTATTATTGGTCAGTGTGTGGGTTGTGGTTGAAGATGTCTTTGAAGGATCTCAATGTTCTTTTGTGTTCAGTCAAATCCTGTTAGGACTTGGTAGACTAGCCTCTGGTATGTTACAAAGCTGTAGCTGGAAAGGGTAAGATTGGGCTGGGTGATGCTCATATGAGATAAAGAAAAAGAGTCGCAATCAGAGGCAGGGGGAGGGGTATCCTACAGTGCACCAGACACTGTTATTTTAACTTAGATTCTTCTAATATCTAGTGTCCTTTTATTAAATGTCATGAACTTCTGTTATGGGACACTGATCCCTAATAGTCTGCTCGCGCAAATCCCTTTTTAATGTACTTTACATTGTAATGCACTAATTGATAGAGTGGAAATGAGAATTTTGCTTGTTATGCACAAGAACTATCAGTTACCTTGTTGAGTTGATGCTGATGAGTTGACAACATAAATAAAAGCATCCACTGTTCTACAAAGTTCTTTAACAGAATGACCAAGTTCAATTTCCCTTTCTTGCTGTTTATCTGCATTATCATCTATTACTAACAGTCTATTTACTCTGCCACCATTGTGTACAGCATTCAATTCTCTTTCAGCTCTACAATGATAGTAAACAAAGCTTAATACCGGAATCTTGTCTACCATGACAAATACTGGCAGCGATGGTGCTTATTATTGTGAACATGGTAGTATAATTGTGATGATCAGTGTAATGGTAATGATTAAGATGATGTCATAATGATATTGATTAGAATATGATAATTATTACTATTGATGGTGCTAGAGTGCACACACTAAAAGTATGCAACACAAATACCACTAAATAGTGCTAATTCTATTAGTGTTTGCACTCTAGCTGTCAGTGGTTTTGGTATTTGTGGTGATGATCATGGTAATGATTAATGTTAGAGTCAATTTTGTATGAGCGGGAAACGGTACGGTTACGATATCGCTACGATACGACAGGAAATTCGAATGTTTTCTTAGAACTACGGCTACAATACGATACAGTACTGTTTCCCACTCATACAAAATGACTCTAACAACATAGTATCTACAGTATTTACCTTGTTGACCCATAAAGAATGATAAGATTCAGTTCCATTTTTTGGTCCAGAAGCTGTAAATTTACACCTGATCCAACTCCTGGTAAAGTAGATAGATAAAAAATGATTAGCTCCTTGAATTGAGAAATAAATGACAATATTTGAATAAATGATGATAGAAAAACTAGTAAATTACTTTTTAGATTATGGATACATAATGTTTATATATCATAACTATCAATGATAACTGATTCAATTACTGCATTTTTTGGAATCCAATGCTCATTGCCAGTAACTGTTGTGGTCTTTGTCCCTGTCAATCCAAACTTCACCAAACTGCTTTCAAATTTTGCCTAAACCTACGTACTCATACAGATGTCTGTATGAACTAAATCATAATGAATCATGATTGGCTTCCTCTTTACTCTGACAAAGCACTTATGTCTGAAACATCAGCAAGTACTAGCTCTCTTCTTTGTACAGTGTGCAACTTTAATTGTTAGCACAACATGATTATGGTTAGATTTTGCTTGTGTGGCAATCGGAGTTAATTGTTTAGATTGACGGAGAAAAAAAAAACACCAACAAACAAGCGACGTACATTTAATTGTCTCAGTTTGCAGAAAACAGAAAACTGCAGTAAATGACCAGGAAATAACTTCAGTCAGGATTGTGTAAATAGATTAAAGTCATGAGATAAAAAGAGCAAAGCAATGAATGAATGATAAACAGATGACTGCAATACTTGATGTGATTAATTCTTTATTATATTGATTTCTTCATACCTTCAAATTCCCCTGGAGACATTCCTATCACTTTAAATGGAGATTTTTCATCCCATAATAATTTATGAATTATTGTTTTAGTATCTGATTCTAGTCCAAGGCCAAACATGACAACTTTCAATGGCTGTCTGTGAAAGAAAGTCTTAAGATTTTGTAGGTTATAGAGCACCATGTCAAAAACTGAACTTTTGGTTTTTAATATTGATGTCGGTCTTGTTGGTTGGGCGTTTGGAAAGCATCTTGAATATCTGACAATAAATGAATAATAATAACAATAGTTTATTAACTGTGTTGCAGCTGCTATAACTGAATAAATACAGGAGTGGTCAATTTGACAAACACACTAATACAGATATAAATAGAACTCTCATTGGCATATTGAAGGGTTACAAAACTGTTGAACCTTTTCTGTCTTTAATTAAACAGCTTATAGTGCTTGCTTTGAAATGTCTGACTTCAGGATAGTGATAGAGATGACAGCAGTAGTGATGAGATGACAATAATGACTGAGAATGTTGAAGAGTTGACAATGGCAGATAATTGTCGCTCTGATGTAAAACGAATGACGATGACAACGATTGATGATTATTATTCTATTGAAAAAGATGATTAAAGAGGGACCAAGATACAATGCTGTCTGTTTGTTTTTTTGGTTTGTTTGTTTGTTTGTTTGGTTAATTGAAAGTTTATTATTTTGAGCGACTGTTTATTCTTTAGTGGACAAAATTGTATTGAACTATTAAATAGTACATTTGTAGAAGATACCTTACATTTGTTTTGGAGTAAGTTCCGACTGTGCTTCGATGTAGATTAACGGATAAGTTATATTGGTGATTCGTTCCCATTTATACATGTCTCTGTTAAGCAGTCTGGTCCAGAGCAACTCATCTTCACTTATCATACTCCAGTGCTTACATGTTCGTGCGATTTTACACAGTGTCTTAACATCCAGGTATGAGAATATTAACAACTGGATATTTATCTGTTAAATGAGATGGAAATTACGTCGGAAAATTAAATGGTAAAGCTGCAAAGCTGGAAACTCCCGTCAGCAGCGTCGAGATGAAAAAAATTATCACGCATGCATACTAGCGTAGTACGCAGTGTCTATATTCACAGCAGCACGTTGCGGTCTTAAATGGACTAAATGCCGGGCAGTCCTAAAAATTTTACAAAAATATCAAGAGAATCGCTTTCAATAAGTAGATCGTACTAGTCGTATTTTACATAGAAATATCAAGCGCTTCTTGTGAGCCAGATGCATTCGAATGGGACGCTTTGTCTTCCTTCGGCATACCATATCTACGACTTGGCACTTGGAAATTTTTTGCCATGCACTGCACAGGGAGCCCGGCTTGCGAGATATTGCCGACTCCAGTGATAGCTTGAGAGTCGGACTCTTATGTCAACAACTAGAGGTCACGCAGCGCGCAAACCAGCCGGCAGTTAATAATGAGATTGTAACGTAAGCTAGTTGATACGAACTGTAATAAAACACCACTATTTATAGTGTAACAGCTATTAGTAACGCAAGCATGGGGTGACGTCACACTAGTTAAGTAAATAGTGGTGTTTTATTACAGTTCGTATCGACTGGCTTACATAACAATCTCATTATTAACGGCCGGCTGGTTTGCGCGCTGCGTGACCTCTAGTTGTTGACATAAGAGTCCGACTCTATCACTGGAGTCAATATCTCGTAAGCCGGGCTCCCTGTGTGCACTGCGACATGACTGAGTATACCCTGTGAGCAGAGTCTTCTTTCACCTTCTCTCGTGGGGAAGGTAAAAGAATACTCTCCTCGCAGGGTATACTGAGTATTGGGCAGTCTAAACTCTTCCAAAAAGTCTAAGCAATCGCTGTCGATGCGTAAATCAAACTGTCTAGATTTGCAGAGATTTGCGTAGCAATATCTAGCGCTTCTGGTGAGCGAGGCTCAGTCGAATAAGGATGTTTTCCCTTCCTTTGGCATACAATTCAAACTATTTGTCACGTTACTGCCCGCCGTCTGAAACTGATACCCTCGAAAGCAAAGACCTAAGACCCTGGAAAACCTAAGACCCTATTAATTCCTACGTTTTTCGCGATAGTTCCTTCAAATAACAATAAATAAATACATTTCCTCATCAAACGACTTGTTTTTTACCTTTTTAGCAAGGTCTTCGTTTTCGATTTTGTCGAAACCTAAGACCCTATTTATTTATACGTTTTTTGTAACAATTCCTTCAAATACCCGATAAATAAATACATTTCCTCACCAAACGACGTGTTTTTGTGCAGTTTTCAGTAGCAGGGTCTTCGTAGTCTTCGATTTTGTCGAACTCCTGGTCGAAACCTAAGACGCAGAACCAGCTAAAAACTGAACAAAAACACGTCGTTTGGCGAGGAAATATATTTATTTATTGTTATTTGAAGGATATTGTCACAAAAACTGTATTTATTTATTGTTATTTGAAGGAACTATCGCGAAAAACGTAGGAATTAATAGGGTCTTAGGTTTTCTAGGGTCTTAGGTCTTTGCTTTCGAGGGTCTTCGCTTTCGGTCCTTTCGATATAACCCTGTGAAACATTTAACTTACTGGTAGATCTTGAAAACTGCATTTCGCAATCTCAGGTTCTTTCACGCAAAGTCTCCTCTCGTATTCCTTGCCTCTTGTCCCTTGTATTCCCTCATCAAGCGATGATTCCTCTAAGGCAATTTGCCCTAGTTTTGCCATATAACGTACAGAATACGTTGATGCAGAAATAAGCTTGTCAAAATTCCATTCCAACGAAGCAATTTTGGTGCTATCCATCTGATCTCACACAGTCGCTCAAATTAAACTTTTACTTCAATTAACGAAGTGCGTTGATGCTAGAGACGGGTTGAAAGGATTTCAGTACAAGATTCTTGATTATATCCATGCCTACTTATGAATACAAACTGTCAAATATAAATACGAAGAAATTGACTACGTGGCCAATGATGTCATGCTACTATTTTTGGACTCAGGGGAGAACCCGTTCCACACAGTAAGCCCACACCCTAAAGATATCATTGTCAGTTTTTAGCATTATTTCTGAATTGGAAGTACGTTTTCGTGAGTTTTTTATTTCTTTGTGTGTATGTGTGTATTTTTAGCTAATATAAGTCATTTGGGTATCACTGGAGTTTAGTTGTTTGGAATTTCATTCGAATCATAAGCAATGTTTTAAAAAATAAGGAAAAAATGACAGTGTCCAAACATCTGTATGATAAAATTCCCCTATATATTAAAAAAAAAAAAAAAAAAAAAATGGAAGAAGGTTGATGTAACTAAAAATCGTAATTTGACCTTTTAGAAGATTTTTCTCGATTTTATTTTGGGTTTCCTTTGTCGTAAGGAACATCAGCGCGGGCGGTTACTAAGTAGTTCTCTTTTCGACGACTTGACTTTCAAAGATGGTAAGGAGCTTTCTCATACTTGATTTAATCCATTTCCATCGGCCAATATAGAGAAATGATAAGCGTTTTACTTATTTCAAAACAAACTTTAGTTATCGTGATTTTTGTTGCCGTTTTCATCTTTAACGTTCTTTCGTTTTAAGTTTGGGAAAACGACATTTGATGTCATGCGATATGAATTGTGTATTGGCGACCATGTTCTAAAGTACAAACACAAATTGTACCCTCAAAATAATTATGCAGTGTTCTAATTAAAAGAGGTGTTTTTTAGTAAGTCGTTTGTAGAACAGAGCAGCTTGTGTTAAAATACATCAGACGCTCCAGCTCTTATTCTCATTGCTTGATGTATTTTGTTGTTGAAAGCGAGTTTGAGAAGCCATTCTGATGGTGTTAACTTGTGAAAATATATACTCATCATTACCAAAAATAAATATTTTGGAATTGATAGTGTATTTGTGATCTGACCATTGGCAATCATTATCACACAGCTATTTTAACAGTCAATTCCAAGGTTTCCTGTTCCAACTTCTGCAGGCAAGACCCCAGGCATTTGACTCCTAGGAAAAAAATATTGTCAAATGTCCCACTATGCAGTCAAAATAGATGGTCAAATGACTCATGGTGAGGGCTTAAAAATTTCTTAGTTTCCTCTCATTCTCCCTGTTTCTGGGGATCCATGGGAAACCTTGTAATTTGACTGCTACATAATAATTACAGTGATTGAATACTGTTGTACCTATGTTATTGATTAAGCTAAAAATAATTTAATGATTGTTCTCAATTATATATGGATATTTTGTTTTTCTTCTCTAGACCAAGGGTACATCAAGTTTTGGAAAGCGTCACAACAAAACCCACACTCTTTGTGTGCGGTGTGGCAAGAAGTCATGGCATATCCAGAAGAAACGCTGTGCTGGATGTGGCTTTCCTGCTGCTAGGACTAGGAAATGTAAGTTGAACTTGGGACGCATGTACATGCTTCTCACAGTGGTTTTAGGATGGTCTGAAAACATCCCATTTATTAAGTATTGTATAATTCACTGTTTTTATAAACCAGGGGCCGGTTGCACGAAGCCTGAATAAAGTTATCCACTCCAAAGGATTTCTTTAGAATTTATCCACTGGATAGCGATTTATCCCAACCGGCCCCAGCTTTTTTTCTGTTTTTGGTGTTTCGTAGTGTGAGCAGTGGGAAATCCAAATCCAATTGATTTGGGTGACCTTAATGGTTTGTCCATTTACTGCTCAAGGATAGCAATTGTTTACTGTAAACATAAAGTGGATGGGTGTGAAGGTCATGCAAAAAGGTTTTCAATAGCTGTGAGAAAGAAAATGGGTGTTTGTATCTACTGGGTTATTGATAATCAGTCCATTTAATATTATTGCAAAGGGGACTGGTTCTAGTTTGAACCAAATATGTTTTATTGAAATTATTATTCAACTATAAGTATCATTAACAGTTTGAGACCATATTTGAAGAGTTCAAAGCGAAAACGGCCTAAGTGTTCTTTAGGATAATTTTTTCGAATTTTCACCAAATCAATCTAAAAAAGGCATCTCACAATCTAATTTGGTCTAAAAATAAACATCTTCTATTTTTTTCCGAAGAAATTGTCCGAAAAAGGTGAAATTCGGCCCGTAGTTACGCTTTCGCTTTGCTTGACAACCGTTCACTCTTGCGTCAAAAGCACAAATTTGTATAGGATGATAAAAATACCCCAGTGAATATGCATAAGTACAAATCTTAGAGTGCGCGCACTAAATAAATACCACTAAATAGTGTTATTTTATGCTAATTCTATTTTTTGTTTTTTTTGTTTTTTGTTTTGTTTAATAAGCGCTATTTACTAATCTCGACATCAGTGCTCATGGGGACGAATAAACCTATTAATATATATGTATTTTTTGGCTTAAAACTTGGCCTTCGAGCAAAAAGTTTAATATCCTAAGAAAATTCAGTCCTTCTTCTAATCTTATGCAAGTTTTTCAAGTTTTACTTCATTCTACTTACACCGCTAAATCACTACGAACATGCCTATTTCGAACTACACGTGTTTCGACAAAAATACCACTGCAATGCATTCTGGGAAATCAACCAAATTTTCGGCAGCCGCCATAGCCTCCCCCCATTTCAAGTTTTTTTTTATAAGTCTAACGCTACCTCGGAATTCTGCCGAATTTTCAGGCTTGTTGTGTTCTTTGATCGCCAAAACTTGCAAAAATAGCCGCGGCAGTCCGAGAATTTGCCTCTAAAACAGTCTTTAAGTGATGATTTCTTCAATGGTCGCCAAGATTCACGAGTGCGAAAAAAACACTAATTTTTACCCGAAATCATCTCAACTGCTTGATTTCTTTCAAACAGTAGACTCATCACAACTAGAAAGCTTAATGATGCTGTTCCAGAAGCGTTTAGAGGCAAATTATTAGCAAAAAACAATGACGAAATCACGAATGATGCGACTTCGTCAAAGTTCTGATTAGACTGAAAGCCTGTTTCAAACGTGTTAAACATGTTTACCAGTTTCATGCCTCCCCAGTAACACAAAAACACAGGAGTGTTGATCAAAGTCAAAAAGAAACTACCCTGGACGAGCTTAAGGTTTGTACGACTCAAAAAATCTCTAAAATCGCCAAAAATGTCCTTTTTCGGACAATTTCTTCGGAAAAAAATAGAAGATGTTTGTTTTTAGACCAAATTAGATCGTCAGATGCCTTTTTTTGATTGATTTGGTGACAATTCGAAAATTTGAAAAAATTATCCTAAAATGCACTTACGCCGTTTTCGCTCTGAACCCTTCATATATAAAATAATAAAAATATATAAATATGTCAAAAGCGGATAAAATTAACTTAAAATTTAAATCAAGTATTAAAAATTACAAAAATGATTTCTTAAATAAAAATGTTTTAAGTGCTCTTTTAAATTTCTTTACTTCGGTTTAGTCTCTTATGTCCTTGGGCAATGCGTTCCAAAGTCTAGGGGCAGCAACTTTAAATGATCTATCTTCTAGAGTGGTTATTGAAGTATGCAAATGCAAAATTAGTGACCATAATTTTGAGTTTTCATAAAGATATGAAGATTTATATAAATACAATTTGTTCTGATAAACCAATGTATAGATTAAGTTGAGTAATTAAAGACAGACCTGTCTTCACACATGTTGTACAACACGTTTAGGCTAATACCAGAGCCCTTGATACAGTGGTACCTCTATTAAGTGGTCACCCATTAAGCAGCCACCCTATATTAGGCGGCCACAGTAAAAAGTCCCAAATTGTGTTTCAACAAATTACTGTAATGTGTCCCTCTATTTAGTGGCCACCTCTATTAAACAATTGCGGCCACCTTTCCACAGTCTCAAAGACTGTTTTCTATTGTTCTAAACCTCCATTAAGCGGTTATCAAATAATTTCTAAATCGAGAAACAATTGTAGCATTGGCAAGACGATGACAGAGGAGCTCATCATCAAAAGCATTGCTGAGGCTATGAGAATTAATGACCAACTCCATCACTTTGCTCAGTTTCATGGACACCAGGAGCTGGTCCTTGGAGTTGGCAAGTCAAGTGACTTGATGTATTCTTTGATGCAAAGCGTCAAACAAGCGTCACAGAATAATTTAAATAAAATGGTCAAGTAATGTTTAAAGTATACACGCACGTTGAAATTTACTTGTATTGAATATACACAATTGTTATTGAGATTAATTGACCATGTATGAACACTTGATTAAGAACTGACATAAATGTTTCTGATGATCAATAGTGTAAAATACCCTTAAAATGTTGTAAATTGTATAGATATATTTTCTTATTTTCAAATAATTAAAAAAAAATGCTAAAATCCGTTAAAATAAACGATAAGATAACGTTGTCTGTCATTTGCATTCATTTATATATTGACCTGTGCTGAACCTCAATTCAGCGGCCAACCTCTATTATGCGGCCACTATGGAAAGTCCCCAGGGTGGCTCCTTAATAGAGGTACCACTGTACTTCTAATTCTAACTTAACAAAGCCCTAAGTATGTATATAATTATAATTATAATCATTGTATAATTCCCAACAATTATTTAATTTAAATTCATTTCAAACTATAGATTCCCTCCCTATTCGGTTCTATATTTATGCAACTTAATCTTATTTCTGTTAGCTATTAAAGGCAGCCCAAAATATAAACCCTAGGTTTCTTTTGTGTTGCCTTCCAATCTGGAGATCATCTTTATATCTAGCTCCAATGTTATTTTATTTATTAACTATAACTTGTAAATACTGTCTAAAGATGAAATTGTAAAATCTCCATTTTGGCTGTAAATAAGATTGATTGATTGATTTCAAAGTAAAATAGGTCTAGTTCTATACTTCTGTTATGTGTTAGGTCTGCCCTAACTTTGTACACAGCCAGCAATAAATAGTTCAACATATAGACTGAAATGACCACCACTAATTAACATGTTAGAAATGTATGTTATACACCATAAAAAGGAGACTGTGATAACTGACGCTTCGGATGCTAACCCTTAGTCAAGAATAAAGAGCAAAGAAGGACTAATGTTTGAAACATCAGTTAGCACTCTCTTCTTTTTAAGGTGTACAACTTACATTTCTACCACAACAGTATCATTAGCAACACTAATGCAGCTCACACTAGATTTATTGCTAGCTTCCTAATATCATCAAACTTTTCATCATTTTGGAGAAAGAATATAGATCAGTACTAATGATGCAGTTTGAAAGTTCGAAAGAAAAAATGTGAATTGCTTGGGAAGTTATAAGAATTTAAAACAATTAGAAAACATCAAAGCAAGAAGAAAAATTACATGCAAATATAAAATATACATTTTATTTTTGCCATAATTTAATTAACATTTTTCTGGCAATTTACAAAATTTTCAAAGATGTTTTATTCCAATACCTCTTTCATATTTCATTTGTGATGAATGGTCGAGGCCATTGATGAAAGTCAAGTATTATGATGATTGAAATGTTGCTGGGCCTAAGTTGTGGAACAATCTACCCATTCAAATCAGGCAATGTGACACTACTATGAATTTTAAAAAACAATTGAAAACACATTTATTTCGTTTAGCCTATTCTGCTAAATTATATATGAGTAAAATATTTTTAATTATTATTATGATATAATTATTATTATCATTATTTTTAAATAGAATGTACATATGATTATGTTTTTTAGTCTTATTTAGCTTAACACCTTTTGTAATTAGTTTTTCAGCTTAATCAAACACGTTCTTGTAAATAGTTCTAATTTTATATTCATGTAGTTGTTATTGTAAAGCGCCTAGAACATGTATTGAAATAGACGCTATATAAATAAAGATTATTATTATTATTATTATTTGCCACTCCTTCATATCAATGTATTTTTTAATTATCCACTATGTAAAGAGTTTTCACCTTGTAGTCTGAGATTATATTCATGAAAAATACTTTCAAAGGAATTTTTCACTCTTAGTTACCTAAAGCAATGCTAATCAAACTAAGCCATATTATACTGACTGGATTTCATTTCTCCTTGCAGTCAACTGGAGTATGAAGGCCAAGAGAAGAAGTACCACTGGCACTGGAAGAATGCGTCATCTGAAACTTGTACACAGACGCTTCCAGAATGGTTTCCGAGAGGGACAAGAAGCAAAGTCCCAGAAAAAGCGTGGAGCAGCAGCACCACAACAAGCAACATCTTAAATTGTGAAATCTTGCTCTAATAAATTGTACTAAAGAAAACTGTTCTTGTTTTTTCTTCAGTGTTTTAGTTGAAATTGATGCTCTTCCTTGGTATTGCCATCCGCCAGGACAAATAATAATCAATACAAATGATTTTGACACTAATTTGTGTGATAAAAGTGCAATTTTATGGGAAATCTTTTGTAAACCAATTGGCAGGTTGGGTCAGTTGGGAGAGAATTTTTGAGTGCATATTTAAACTTGATCAAGTACCAGCAAAAGTATATGATTTGGGTGGAAATCTGACAAAAATGGAGAATTGATTAAAAATGTCTTGGAATAGTGTGACGGTTGGCTGCACCCATTTTTTTTACAGGACTTTATAAAGTTTGAATTTTTGGATATATGGAAATCTGAAATCCGTTTTGAAAATTAATATACATGCTAAGCAAAAATGGTATTAAATTTAGGGCATTAAATTCTTGCAAAAAAGTATTCAAAGTCAAGGCGAAATTTGCCTGCCATTAGTTATACAATTCACTTCATTTTAAATTGGAAAGTGACCGGCATCAAGAGAATATGAGATACGAGAGCTTATCCCTCATATTGGGCTTTGCACTCATCAGGGGATCTTTTCATTCTATTTTAAAACTGAAGTTTTTTTGGGAACGGAATGTGATAAAACCGCCGACCGGTTAGCTCAGTTGGTAGAGCTTCGGACTACTGTGCGGGAGGTCACGGGTTCGTGCCCTGGCCAGACCAGCACTCAGGGTCTTAAATAATTGAGGAGAAGTTGCTGCCTTTGTTTCTCTATATGCAAATGGTAAGATCTTCACGTCCTCTCGGATAATGACGTAAAATCGGAGGTCCCGTCTACTTTACACTCTAATCCAACTGTGGACGTTAAAGAACCACTGAGGACGCAGGTACGACCATCCTCAGTGTCTTTACTTACTAACAACGGGGGCATAACCACTAACAACTATTCTGTATACTCATGTTTGTAAACTGCATATAGCAGTCTGTAAAGTCCCCCAAAGAACAGTTGTAAACAGTAATTGAAAAGCCCTGAGGGGAATTACTGCATAACTCTACATTCTACAATAGCCAGATTGCAGCTTGGTCTTCTAAACATCTTGAGAGAAATTTCTAAAAATAGAACGAGGAGTAGTGCACCTGATGGGGTCTGGGGATAAGCTCTCTTATCTCATACTCTTGTCTGCATGTATTTGATTGCATTTGCATGTGATATTGTTTTAAGTATGATTTTATTGGAATAGCTGTCCCCTCGACCCTTCTGCTGCCAACATCTCTTGTAGATGAGACTGTATTATTGTACATAATAAATATAAATAAAATTATATATATATATATATTTTCAAAAATAGCTGTGTTTGCCTTAGAGTGTAGTTGTCCAACAAAATCGTGTCAAATTTTGCTTGTTTGGGCTGCCTGTGTTTACACAGTAGCTGTCTCTAAAATTTACCATTTAAAACTATTCCTTCTTGTAAATTGCTATAAAGCCCATCAAGCTGATCTAAGCATTCAGATTTTAAATCCACAAGACAAAGGGTCTGTCAGATCTAATCCTTTCTGGTCCTTTTCAAAGTCGTAAAACAGGGTTTGTTTATTGGTACTTCAAGGGTGAATCTTTTGTTCAGACACCATGGTAACTCAGAATGCCTCACGTTGTGATTGGTTCGTTCGAGGCCAAACTATCGACCGTACGACGAAGGGCCACGAGTAGGGGAACTGAGTTGTGGTTCTTCTTGCAGAGAACCTTGTTTTATTTCTTAATTTGTCGCTTATTATGGCAGATGAAAATGATCTTTCTAACGCAAGTGAGGTTATCAAAGGTAATACCATTAGTTTGTGGTAATTATGGCACTTTTTATGCTCACTTTCAGTAATTTTTTGGCGTATTTTTTTCTAACCCTGGCTATTTTTGAACTCAGATCGCTTGTACTTCGCTACACTGCGACACAAACCACGGAGCACCACGAATTTCCACTATTTCTCCATCGACGACGAGCTTATCTATGAAAAGTAAGTTTTTGAATATCTAGATTAAGATATTGTTATGAACTAGCGGGTGTATTAATTGTTTTTTGGTGTTGTTTCCTTCAGTTTTTACTCCGACTTTGGCCCTTTGAATTTAGCTATGCTCTACCGCTACTCCTGCAAACTAAACAAGAAGTTAAAAGTAAGTTTTCTACAACTTTTTCCATTTAACTTTTCATAATTTCACATTATTTCCAAACCGTTACTTTTATCTGTCCATTTCGAAGTATCTGTAGCTCTAATTCCTCGTGGTTATTCGCAAAAGAAGTGCGCGCGCTGAGAACAAGGCAAATAGAAATTCCACACTATGATCAAGTTACTCCATTTCGATGTTCAAATATCCTTGAAAGGTAATGAGCTCGTCTAGAATCAATAAAACTGTAATGTCTGCGAATTTCCTGCTGCTTAGGGCTAGTATTTAGAATTTTGTTAAGAAATCGAACGCCATTTCGAACCCTTTTTACAGCGTTTTACAAAATTGTTTTGATACTTCGAGTCAAAACGCGACCCGAAAAATGTCCCAAACCAACTCTTGTATGATGAATTTAGACAAGTTTGTAAGTTTTAGTAAGCTGCGTATACTCCAATACACATTTCCCACTGAATAAACTATAAAAAAAATATAATAAATGTGTGGGAGGGCTGTAATTAATTTTAAAATATTCAAATTTTCTCGCAAAATTAATTAAGCATCGTAAAGATTGACGTTTATCGCAGTTTTTTTGCTCATTACATCTTTGCTCAGTTGTTAGTATTCAAATGACTTTACCCACAATTCGTGCAAATTAGATATACTTTATTCAGGTCGATAAATATGTGTTTGAAATGTCCAAAAGTTTATTTTTGTTGTTTTTTTGCTCATTATTAATTCTGTCGACTTGTTTGAAACTTGTAAATAATCGACGTAACTTGATTTTCCTAGGTATTTTTGGCCATAAATAAATAATAGCTCCAGATTTGGCGGTTTTATTTCGACAACCACATTCCTTGCTTACGTTGCGTGAAGTATATTTACTATAAAACAACCGAGGTTCTTTCAAAAATGCTTCCTTTTCATGCTGACTTGAGTATTTTAATTCAATCTAATTCCTTTCTTTATTGGAAAAATTTGCTTGCGTGTCCTACTATTTGGAGTATTTTAATCATGTTCTTTTCGATTCTCGATTGCACTTTGACGTGAATCTGGAATGATAAGTACTACAGATACTCAGATAATTTAATATTACAATAACTGACAAAGCAATTGGTTTTGTATTATAGTAATTTTTGTGATTAAAATAATTAATAGAATTTGTCAACATCAGCTGGAATCAAGTCCTATTCTTGGGGAATCTCTCTCACAAGGTGGCCTTTGTTATGAACTGGAATCTGATTTCTAATAGTTAAGCAAATGCTAAGTGTAGATTCTATGATAATATATATCAACTCCTTGCTTAATGGCTTAAGTACAAAAGATAGATATTGATAACAGTGTTGAATAATAAATTCACTGGGTTCATGCCCCTACACATACTAAATCAGGAGACAAGTTGCATGTTGTTCCCCTCATTAGCCAGTGACTAATGGTTTGACATCCAAAACATCAATGATTCTTATAAATCGGTTGTGTGTACAATTTCAAGTACAAACTGTACAAATTGAAATTATGACTACAGGAACCATAATTTAGCTTCATATTAAAACCATTCCATTACTAAGAGATCATATTTTTGTGGTGGGGTTGTTTTATTATATTGTTCTATTTCTATCCAATGCTTCTTTGTCTTGACATTTAACATATGTTGTGTATGATTTTTACTAATGTCCATGTTTATAATGATTTTATAAAAAAATAATTCAAATTAGATTAAAAGATAAAATTATATGTAAAATAGATTATGTAAACAAATAGACTCACATAGATTAATTTTGAGTTAATAATTTTTGATTATGATATGTAATCATCCATGTTGGTATTTGCATTTTGAAATTAGAATATTATGATTTTTAATGGGCTTAACCTCGATGGGACTAACAGTCTGTATGTTTGCCCCTCATCAGTGTACTTGTTATATTTTGTTTTTATTATCTGAGTCACTTATGGAAGTTTATAAATAAATAAATAAACAAATAAATAAATATCTCAATGTGCTATGAATTGAAGTACCACAATTTTTACAAGACACTATTTTACATCTGGTATTACTCCAACGAAGGGCTAACATCTGAAACATCAGTTTTCTCTATTATCATTCTATGGTGTCTAACTTATCATTACATTTACAACTGTTTCTCTAGAAACACAGACACAATCCTGCCTAGTATTTTTTACTAGTTTTTACTACTACTTTACATCATTTTTTCCTATTACCCATTGTGTTTGTACAGTGTGTTTTTATCTAATAACATTGATCTATTTTGTGTTGCAGTCATTTTCTTTGGCTAAAAAGAAGATTATCCACTACACGTCTAATGACAGCAGAAAAAGAGCAAACGCTGCATGTTTGATGGGATGTTATGCTGTAAGTAGCCTGCACTAATATGTTTTCTGGTGATGATTGCATTGGTGAAGTTGATTATGAGTGTTATGATGATGATAATCATGGTGATAAAGGTGACAAAGTATTTTGTGTGTTATTAGATCATCTACCTAAAGAAATCAGCAGAAGATACATATAGAGTACTAGCAGGTGGTTGTCACCCTCCCTTCCTCCCATTCAGGTAACATTATTTCACAAAAACAATTTGAGTATTAGACATTATTGTTTTATAATGAAAACTGTATTGTAATTTGTTGCAGAGATGCATCATTTGGTGTTTGCTCCTACAATCTGTCATTAATGGATGTTTTAAGTGGACTTCAAAAGGTAAGTGTTTTTATCTGTGTGATGTGGTTATATTGGTTTACCTGTCCATATCTGTGTGAATAACAGAGATAGATCTGTGCGAGAAGAATACCACATGGGTAACACTACTGTATTGTTAAGTTTAAGTAATAATGATGGTAGATGAAATTGAAAAAGATTTGTTGCTGCACATTTTTGGGGGGCTGAAAAATCAACTTTGTAATGTGTTTGTCAATCCATGATTAAAAATTGTTCTGGAAGTCCATATATATCGAGTGCAAATTTAAGCCCATTGTCAATATAAACTAGTACTTTTATATTGTATCCACTAATATGATTGTTTGAGTTTGACTGTAAGGATAGGCAAAGAAGATATTCAATATTTCAATATTTATGTGCTGTGTGTAACTCAAGTTTGTGTTTGTTTATCAGGCAATGGAGCACAATTTCTTTAATTTTGATACATTTGATGTAGAGGAATATGAACATTATGAGGTAATTGTTGTTAATGTTTTTTTGTATAAAAATAAAAGGTTTGAACCCAGGTGAATCAGTGCGTGATGAAGCAATATTATTGAGAAAATATTTTTTTGGGATCACATGAATGTATTCATATTTTATTGTTTATTACAAGTATTTTGTTGTATGTGTCATTTTTAGTATTTGATTTATTTTGTCCGGATCATTTTGTTTGACTTTACTTCATCTTTTTTTTATTTTTTTAGAGAGTGGAAAATGGTGATTTTAATTGGATTTTACCTGGAAAATTTTTAGCTTTTAGTGGACCTCACAATAAGAGTAGAATAGAAAATGGTAAGAGTAGATGCTATCAGCATAGGTTCATAACATTTATACTGACAGTTGCTAGTCTGTGTCCACTAAGTACACAGCTTGGAGAAGCTGCAAGGTCCTACTAACCCAGTCATTGACCAATATTGCTTATTGACTCATAAGTGAAGTTAATATTGTTTTATTTACAGTCGAGTCTTCTCTTTAGACAACTACTCTTTTGTTTTGTTAGAATCTCCCTCATAAGTGACCACTATCATAAAAGACTGAAATGGGAATTTTTCATTGTTTCCCATCTCTGAAAGTGATGACAAAAAATCCGTACTATGTGTCATTACAACACATACAGTATTATACATCTGTTTAGAAAACTTCCATTTTATGGTTGATCTTAACAAAATAACTTGCAGAAAGTCAAAAATTGTTTTAGAAATGTTTTGATGTTCTCTTGACAGGTTATCCATTACATGCACCAGAGGCATATGTTCCATATTTTAAGAAACACAATGTTACAACAGTAGTAAGACTGAATAAGAAACTGTATGACGCAAGACGGTTTTCAGACCATGGTATAGATCATTATGATCTGTTCTTTATCGATGGTAGTGTTCCTAGTGATATGATTGTTAGGTGAGCACACCTTTTTTTATCTTTAACTTTATTGATAATTGTTAACATCTTGAAACAAAACAAAAATAACACTGACATGGGCAACTTTATTTCAACAGACGGTTTTTAACAATAGCTGAAAGTGCCAGAGGTGCCATAGCAATTCACTGCAAAGGTACAACAACTGTTAAGACTGTAACTTCAATTAAGTTGATTTGCTTATCATGCAGTTTTTTTGTTGGTTTGATATTGTTGTCATGCTGCAAGGAGTACAAATGTGTTTTTGTTGTTGTTTATAGCTGGTCTAGGTAGGACTGGTACTCTTATAGCTTGCTACATCATGAAGCACTATAGATTTACAGCAGGAGAAGCCATAGGATGGATAAGGTAGGTCTAAAAGATTGACCAGTGATTGTATACAAAGTTTCTTATGAATAGGAAGAAGTGCTTGTGCCAAAATTTCAAAGAAAACCACTGCCTTAAGAGGGCAATATAAAACCAGCCAATATAGCAGTATCTTAGCATTTGATTTCCCACTTACATATAACTGAAAAAAAAAAACGTTTTTTAAAAATAGACTGACCAGTTGCTTGTTTGCTTCTTTCAGAATATGCAGACCCGGGTCTATCATTGGACCTCAACAAAACTTTCTAGAAGAGTAAGTAGTAATCTTGTCCAGTGATGATTGCAACAAAAAGTGTTTACTTTTCCTTTGCTGTTTCTTTTGCAGGAAGCAAGCAAGTCTGTGGATACAGGGAGACATTTACAAGAGTAGAGAAAAGGACAAAAGTATGTCTGCACTCTAAAAAACACTAGGACTTATTCTATTGTCACATTAGTCTTACATCAGTTTATTTTGTACTCCTATTCTAATGTTTGTTGTTGTTGGTTGTAGTGGAGAGTCTTGGTATTCACAATATCACAAATGGTGTAGATACTATCAAACTGCAGGATGATACTGATTTGGAAAGGTCTATAACTGCTACAAGGTCTAAGCTATACAAGGTACACCTCATATACCAAAATAAATTACTGCACAAGCATGTTGCAAACAAATGACTGCTAACCAGTAATAATCCACTGAAAAAGGTGCATTTGAACTTTGAAATAATGGACAATCACTGTTTGCACAAGACAAAAAACCTTTCTGTCTCTATCTGTATACCTTAATAGGACCTCACACCATTAAGTCTTCGTTCATCATCAATATCATCTACTACACCGACACGTACTCCAGCCTTTAAGGAAATCACACTTGATGGTCGTGATAAAAATGGGAACGAAACTATTACACAAGGAGATGAACTTAGACGATTGAAGACATGCCGCTCTTTGAAACATCCTAGATCAGCTACTACCGGAGCTCTTAGGTTAGTTGCCAGATTTAGTTTTCCAGAATAGTAAAGTGACTTGTTTGTTTGTCATTTTGTTTATTCTTGATCAGTAATATTTTATTTGTCTGAATACTATTTTATACATCAACCAATCAGCAGTGTAAATATTTTGCTGATTGATCAACTCAATGTAGTCTATGCAAATAAAGACTCGCCTGACAGTCAAAAAAATATTTGAATGTATTGCTATCAGGTGTACTTTTCTACCTACCAGAATGACTTACTGTCAGAATGATAGAATCCCATACAGTGCAGTCTATCTGTTGCAATCATAGTCAATGCTCTAAATGGACTTTTATTTGTGTATGTTTGTATAGATTTGATGAAGGGAAAATAGGTCATTCTCGTTCTTCTTCTGGCCAGTCACTTCGGTAAGTGGAAAAATTATTCTATCTACATATAACTTTCAAGAGACATATCTTCCCACCAAACATGAGTGGAAAAATCAAAGCAATAGAAGAAGCTATTAGATTTAGACTTTAATATTTGACATTTTAATTATCAGTTTACTGCAGTTTCTACTACATTTTTGTTTTATTTCTGACAAATGCTTGGTCTTAAAAGAAAATGTAGTAGGAACTGTTAGTAAATTGATGATTCCCCAATAAGGACATTCAGCCAGAGGTCCATGGTGTACTAGATTCCTATGGGTGAAAAATGTCTGTTTGCCAGTTCACCAAAACAAAACAAATTCCTGTGTACCAAGATCAAGCCCTTAAATTTTATTTTTCAAAGTCAAAGATTTAGTAATCGGGTTTCATCATAATTTGTCAGATCAGTTATAATATTTTGTGTTAAATGTTTGAACTTAATTAAAAGTCTGTAATTTTAACCCAGAAGTGTCACACATGGTAGTGTCAACTTAAGTAAAGAAATCTTTTTTGTGTCATATGGTGTTTGTGTGTATGTGTGTATAACAAACATTTCTTACTATAGGAATGCAAGCTTATCACTTGTGCCATCAGTTGTGTTACTGTTGTTATTCATGTTGTTATTGCAATTGTTGTAGTTTCTAAATTGCATGTATGCAAGGTAAAGTTGCCAACAGTATATAAACATGCACACATCAGTATATTAGTGCAATTGTCAGTGTTCCTGTAGTTTCATGTTTTGACAATGCATTTGCAAGTTCTTTTCAGAGAAATATTTTACTGATGCTGTAAAATATATGTTTAACATAATAGTAGCTCGTCAATTTCACAGGGATATTAAACTGGTGTTGCTGCAGGCATTTTAAGTTGTAAAGTTAGTTATATTGTAACAAGTGTTTGTATGATGTTTGTAAGTCCTTCTTGGTGGTGTTGGTGTCTGTCTGTCTTGTTGTTATTTTAGATAGTGTTTGTAACTATAGGATAGTAAGTGCTTGTAATGGCTGGTTTTTGTACCATTGGTTTTTCTAAAACGTTTTGAGTGTCAGGATAACAAGTCCATCAAGTGTACAGTCTGTTATGTCACCACTAAAGACATCTAAAGTCACAGCTCTACCACGCAGAAGCACCAGGAACTCCAACCATCTGCTGCATAAAACGTAAGACAAAAATGTGATTATTCTGTACTGTCTATTATAATTATGTGAAAGACCATTACATTACTTCCACCTTGTTTTCTTGTGAAAGTGATTTTTTATTGGTATTGAACCCACCAGGCCACCTTAAAAATGTGATGATTTTCTTCAAAATTTAGCAATTTTTCTCAGATTGTATAATTTTGTGTGATTTTGTACAATTTTAGCCAAATTCTGCAGGATTACACTGCCACACTTTATCAGATTCACTGATTATATCAAATTGAATTGAGCCTCTTGTATTATACAATCTATACAGTGAATAAATGAAAAAAAACAAGCAACATATTTTCTATTGTTTCCTTACACAGGAACAGTCTGCTTTACGATGGGCTGTACTGATTTACACGGAACCAAGAATACACACAACACATGCTATCAAGGCTTTATTAGGACTAACAGGCTTTCAGTTTTCCGCAAAATGTATCATTGAGCCATGTTCACACAAGCAATTTTTGCTGTGATTTTTATGGAAATTGTCAGATATGTGTTCAGTGTATTTTAGAAGCTTGAGCATGCTGTTTCTTCCTAGATGGCTTTACAGTGAAAATCCCAGTAAAATTGATGTAAATATCATATCATACTTTGCTCGTGTGAAACAGGCTTCAGAGGTCTTTTGCAAATAAGACACAAGCTAGTGCAAGTTATCACAAGTTTCAACTTTCATTCTCCTTTAATGCCAACTATTCCAACAACAGTGAAAATTCAAGTGTTTATTTCATCTGTTTATAAATCAAATGGTATTTATTTGTGAGATTGTACAACCAACAAAAAAGAATTTTTTTGGAAAACCTTAGCGAATTGCACCCGAATTGGAAGATATATTAAGTTTCCAGATTATTGAAGGACTTATGTTTTTCAAATTGCTACCTTAAGTTTAAACGTGATGATTTACATTTGGTGTTCAGAGAATGAAATTTGGAACATCAAAGAGTTCGTTTGTAGGCAAACTTGTGATATTTTTTGAACAACACATATAATATACTAGAACCAGTTGCTCTGAGACAAAATGTCTGTAACCATTGAAGCAAACTCTATTGGAAGGATCTTTTAATTCTTTATAAAACCCATTGCCTACTTCTGTAAAAACCATGAACTAAGCATTTAACCTACTGCAGTAGTAATTGCTAGAATTATTCTAACGAGCTATGTTCTTTAGCACTCGTTCAAGTCCACGAGTAGGAAGCAGATCACTTACCCTGTCAGCATTGGCAAAGACATAGCGTTGTCTTGGTGATGGTTATCATAGCAACCATCTGTGTCACTTCTGCATCCAGACTGCTTATGTTGGAAGCATTGTGGAGAAGAGCAAAGAACAAGATGAAGATGATCAAGCTTATTGATGGTGATGATGATCATGTTGGCGGAGATACTGTAGTGATGTTGAAAGAGTTTTTATGTGAGGTTTTTTAGAAAAAAATTAATAGCATCTCAAACCGTTTTGGAACAAGTTTTATAGCTTCTGAGAATTTCATCTAATCAGATATTTCCTATTTCTAAATATTTTAAGATTTTTTCATCTTGAAATTAACTGACATTTCACATTTTCAGTATTTTTAGCAATTAGTTTTTATTGAAAAATTTACAAATGGCTATTGGGGCACGTTTTTAAATTTTTAAACTGATATCTTTAGATGATATTATCCTGGTTTGTAAAATCAGTCGGGTTGGCTGTGTTTGATACACAGGAAGACCAACAAATCTTTTTTTATTTAGATAGAGCAACAACATAATTGTTGTGAAATAGTAGGGTTGGATACTGTTTTCTGTGCCTCCTGCCCCAAAGGAATAGGGAAATGTTTAGACTTGTTATAAGTATTATCAAACCCATCAAGCAGTTTTTATATCAGACTAAGCGATACTTTAATATATTAAATATAATAATTATTACAACAGTATAATTCATCATTTGTGAGGGTTTATTCATAGGCATAATGAAATCTTCTCGGATGGGGTAGAGACTTGTTTTGTATAGTGTTTTCCTCTTTTATGTCGAGATAGCTGTATTGTTCTTTATATTTTGGTTTTGTTGAAAACGGGAGAAATAGCTCCAGCAAGATGATTTTTATATATCATAAGTAGTATGGGAATATCAATGTTAAACAAATGAGTGACATATCTGTAAACGAGGAAAGCTAACTGTTATAAAACAAGTGTCATAAGGATTTTTAATGTATATTTTTGTACAAAGTCGATCATAGCATGAAGTAAAATGATTTTAGTTTTCTATTTTGAAAAAGAAGGGTAATCTGCTGAGGGTCTTAATTTTGCTCAAACATTTATGGAGATATTTCATAGAGAGATTATTGTATTGTTGATCAAAACATGTATTTTTATATGACAAGTGTTTAATATAATCCATGTATTCTCATTTTGTAAAATAAGGACAATTTAAAACATCCTCGAGAAAACACAGGGATTTTATCAGCTGTGGTATTGATCCCTGGGTCTTCTAGAGTAAATTAATTGTAAAACGTTTTAAAAAATGATTGTTAAAAAAACTTGTCACTCAAATATGGCGTTTGTGTGACAAAGAACTGTGTGACTTGTGACGTATTAAGAAACGATCAGTACCCAAATAAAGTGTAAAATTGACTATTAATAGTAATAGGTTGTCTTCTGATCATTACATTGACCCTGGTACCGGCTGGTTTGACAAGTGATCAAGATCTCCAACTTTTTGGAGATTTTCATCGCGTGACCAAACAAATAAATACGTCTGACAATTATGTGTTAAACCAGTCTGTACCAGGGTCACTGTGTGAAGGTTGTGAAAAAGATTAAAAAACGAAGAAAAAAAGAAAACAAACACAGTGGCTCTGGGGAGAAAGTGGCAAACTCGGCAGGCATGAGTGATATGTTCAATGGACGGGCTTCCTTTGCTTGGGTTTCCCGTGTAAACGAGAGGCAAGACGAGTCTAGACTCTTTCTCAGTCTCTCGCTCCGTCGCTACGCTCTTAGACTCTTCCTCAGTCTCTCGCTCCGTCGCTACGCTCTCCGCATAGAGACTGTTACACCAGAATAGTAGCGAGTCTTTCATTGGCCGTTACAATCTGATTCGTAGCTGAATTTCTATTGGTTGTATGCAAATCACAAAATTTATACTGACAATGACAACGTTGAGCAGTGGAATTCAACGATCGCTGGCAGTGTAACGGTTCATTTTTTGGTTCATTTTTTAAATTATAGCATCTTGGCTCACAAATGAAAACGCATGGTATTTATTGAGATTCTCAGGAAGTATTTTTTGCCCTGTGAAGTCTGTTTCTTTGACTTTTAGAGATCCAAACTTTGCTTACATATGGAGCGCAAACTTCGAACCCGATCACTTACAGTAAAACACGTAGGTAAAACGTATCGAAATCAATCTTTATTGAACTATTGGTTGTGAATAAAATGCCTGTACATATTGAGGTTAATATTTCGTGAAATGTGTTGATTGAATCGTAATTCGAGCTTACACGACAATAAAATTAAATCAAAGGAATTTTTTGGCGGCTTGTACAGTAGCCCGTGGGACCCTGCCCCGGTCTGTGCTTTTGTTCTATGTGTTCTTGTTCAAACTTGTTACTAATGTTTCGCAAAGCATCCCGGGTCCCACATTTATGGGACCTATAATCCTTTGCGAGATTCTAGTGTAACAGTCTCTATGCGGAGAGCGTAGCGACGGAGCGAGAGACTGAGGAAGAAACTAAGACGAGCCCCGCGCGGCAAAAAAAGAAACCGTTGCAAAGAAAGCCCAAAGGAGGATTTTTCTATAAGAGTTGCAAATTGCCTTCTTTACACACGAAACTGGCGAAATGATTGGTGCGTCAATTGAAGAAGAAAAAAACTTTTATTGTAATTTGAATTGGAATACTTATATTTAAATAATGTATTATGCTAATGCAGTGTCCTTCACTGTTTTCAGTTGATAAAACCGCGAATTAACGCGTGTGATAGAAGAAGCGACTATAGTCCGCCGCACACGGTGAGCAATTTGCAATTTCAAACACGCTAGAAAAGTGCTGCAGCGCCTCGCGAGCAGTGAAAAATGACGAATGATCTCTTTCGAATTTTTCCTTTTGGTGATTCCACCGATTAATTCCGATGAGAGTGGCCACTACTCCATTCCTGCTCGACCCGAAGTCGTTCCAACATTCAGCAAAAGCGTCAATCGACTAGCCAACAATAAAGTGAAAACTGTCTTCCTGCCCCAAATGACAAAAATGAACTGTAAATAATCTTATTGAGGAGTAGGGATAGAGTGCACGTGCACACTAAAAGTGCGCAATATAAATAACAATAAATAGTGCTATTTTATGTTTTCTTTTGTTTAATTAGTGCTATTTACTACTAAATAGTGACTAACTGTAGCACACTTTTAGTGTTTGCACTATGACTAGAGTGCAAACAATTAATCCGTGAAACTTTAGTAATACTAAATAGTGCTATTTTATGAAATTCTATTGTTTTCTTTTGTTTAATCAGCACTATTTTGTACTATTTAGTAGTTAGTGTTTCAGGGATATATTGATTGTACTCTACTATCTCGCTGTAACAAAGTTTTACAATCGGCCCCAATTTTAAAATTTACTATATAGGTTAAACAATCGACCGGCCAATAATTTTGAAAATCCGATGTCGACCTTCGTGTTTTCAGCTACACGTCCTTAGGGATAGGTAGTAAATATACTTTAGATTGTGGGGGGTACTACTATAACAGCTTCATGACAGTGTTGTATGACGTAATCGCTAACGCTGCCTAGTAGTGTTCGCCGTATAGTGCCGAGGCCCCTGTTGCCGACGATGACCATATCGACTTTGTTATCGTCGGCCATCTTACAAAGTGCTTCACCGGCATTGCCAAACGAACAAATGGTTTGGTACTGAGCGTCTTTGGGCTGCGAAAACAATAAATGATTAATTAGAATCTTAATAATAATAATAATAATTTAGATAAAAACAGAATTTATAGGGCATGTATTTGCTGCACGTAATAGAGTGCAAATAATATACCTGTGAAATAGTCAACTAACTCGTAAATTAGTGCTAATTTGAAAGTTGCTCAGTGCTCTGATTTGGATTGTACTTTGAAATAAGTAATTGGAAGGTCTGACACCAAGTAAATCCGTCAATGTTTAACGAATCTATATTTGTCGAAGTAACAAAATTATCATGATCTTCCCTACAAGGACTGACTGACGTTTCAACTGCCTGTGCGGTAGTCATCATCAGAGTCATAAACATCTTTGTCAGAAAAACAAACAGTCCTTGTAGGGACTACTTCCACCCGGAAGATCATGATAATTTTGTTACTTTGACAAATATAGATTCGTTAAACACTTTGAAATATATAATTAAAACTGTTTATGGAATATTTTTTATTCTATCAAATTTTGCCTTTCATTATTTGACATTTTGCGTCTAATTGAGTGATGTCATTTTCGTACGTTGCTGTTGTTGTTGTTTTTCCATTCTTTTCTTTTAATACATGTAACTGATGTACTGTGACAGCGCGCGTATCTCCGAAATTTTTAAAGTTGTGAAAAAAAGAAAAGAAACGTTAACAACTAACTGCCGGTCGTCATGACTGTTCCAACCCATCTCAATTCACGTACGCAATTTGCTTTTTGCCGCTTCATATCACATGACTGATAGCTGAAAATAGCATCAGTTTCAGATACCTTGTTTGTCCCTTCATGTTCTGTTACGTAGTCTTGCAGACATTTCTCTAAAGACTCGGTTACTTTATGTGCCTTGGCCCGTAGCTCTTCCATCATTGTGTCCCATTCTTCTCTCGAGGGGCATGGGCCATCTGGTTTTTAAAGAGGGAATTATAAAAATTATTTAGCTCAGTTTTTTAAAGGCAGGCGGTAAACACGGGGAGCTTGCTCCTGCAACATGCTCCCGGAGTAAAGCTCCGCACATACGATTTCACACGAAAAATATGTTGTGCAACAAAACTTTTGCTCCCGGGTTTTACTCCCTCATATCAGCTGGTTTAATATTAGGGAGTTTGCTCCATTGAGGAGCAAAACTGCTGCAGGAACGTGTTTTAGGAGAAAGCTTCGTCGTGTGTACCGATATTAAGATGAGAGAGCAAAACCAGCGGGGAGAAAAAGTTGTCGCGCAACATTTTTTTGGTTCAAATTGTTGGTACAGACGAGGGAGCTTTGCTTCGGGAGCATGCTGCTGGAGTGTGTTGCGGGGGCAAGTTCCTTCGTGTGTACTGGCATTATGAGGGAGCAAGCTCTATAGTAACAAATCTGTTGCGGGAGCGTGTTTCTGGAGCAAGCTCCCTAATTCAAATAAATAATTTGATTGTTATATCCCGTATGTGTCGGATCTGATCCATGAGTACTACTTACGAGCATATGTGGGCGGTGGTATAAAACTAGCACACTCCACCACGTGAGCAAAGAGTACTTGATCCCCTGGAATTCTTATCTTCTCCAAATACCCTGAAAATATAATAAGATTTCCTTTGGGTTACACGAATTGTTAGTTGGGATCCCTGTGGCGACATGACGACGTTTCGCGAGCAATAGTGATACTTCAGGTTTACTAACAAACAAACAAATTGCTATGCTAATGTGCCAAGCAGAACTACAATAAGCTCTATTGAATAACAGCCAATCGCTGTCTGGTTGGCACATGAATAACAAAGGCTTACGTCAGCTGAAGTATTGCTATTCTCTAAGTTTTCATGAAGTAGTAATTTTTTTCAGTATTTCGTTGATTTAGAAGTTTTTTGTGTTGCACTATTTGCAAAATGGTGAGTTTTTTTAAAGTGTGCCTGGCACATCCAAGAAAATAAAAATGCGTTTTTACAGGTAGTGAGCGGGTGGCATGATAGTGGTTTTTGGTATGTTTTTCTCAATTATATAAAAACATGCTCGTTCTGTCATCTAAAGGAAAGGGCATATAGTCGTACATGTGAATCGAAACTTGCTTTCAACAGTTCATGCTATTAAAAACAGGTACATTTTGTAGACTTTATTTGTTTTCTGATGACAAATAACAAAATACAATCTACAATTAGTGACCCAAAAGACTATGTTTGCAAATGCTGCATGGAAACACAGAAAAAGATGGAATTTAAATGAGAACGGAATTACCAATATCGTAGAAAAAGACAAGCATAAAGAAACGCAGAAAATAAAAACGTGTAATACACAACAGAGTAATCGCACAAAAATGGACTGATATGAGCACATCCAATAATGCAGGAAAGATGTGTGAACGACATTAAAGGGAAAAATTAAACTATACTGATGCATTCAGAGAGTCGTCTTCGTTTCCGTGAAATCGATCACGTTTATAAACAATTTACATACTAAATGTCCGTTTTTGACGACACAAATCTTATCTTTTCAATGCGACATGTTTTCAAAACGCACATTACTGCAGCCTCGTCGTAAATCCGATCAGAGAGATATGTAGTTCTAGTAATGGCCACCCGCAAAACCGCGCTTCCAGTGACGCATAACACGGTCTATATTTTTCACTTATTCAGTCTCGCTAGTTTTTGGACATACATAAAATTATACTATTAATTAGAAAAAAAGCAAGCTTGTTTTCGATGCTTTTAGAAAACATGATATTCATATTAACTATACCGCTAATTTTCCCTGTTTTTGATCTTCCCACTGTTGCATTTTGTCGCATATTTTGTAAGTAATGAAGTCATTGTACAATTCGCTATTTTGTAGTGAATCAGCTTCAATTCGAGCAACCGAAGATAGATCAATATTTTGTTCTAAAACGCCAAAAATGAGTCGATTGATTGTCTTCTTGAGTATGGTAAATAATCGAGCGCAACAATATTGGAATATATTCTCGAATTTAATTGCGAGTAAGGCCCAAATGCTTAAAAATATAACTTGTTTCCTGTCATGTTGTATGTCAAGATTTCAAATCGCACGAAGGATAATGTAATTTCTCCTTTTTCAATATTTATGTAGATTTGACTGACAGAAAAACATTTTTTTTTGAAAATTGATTGGATCTAATGCAAATTGACTTTTGTGTCGTATGTACAATCTGACATTCATAAAAAATGCTTAAAATTTAAAATATATATTAGTGTAGAATAAGATATAAGTGATGCCCTCCAAAAGCTCCATAATGACCAAACTGACGGACGTTTTCGATTAATATCACAAACTTCATTCAATTTTCATTCCGGTAAACTTCCATGTAGGTTGATAATTTAGGATTAAACTTAATACTCAAGAGCTACCTGCAAAAATATTCAAAATCTTATTTTTTTGAAATTGTTTTTACACTGTAAACCCTTTTTATGAATTTGATCATTCTAACTCTATATTTTATGACTTTTTTCGAAGAAAATTCTAAATGCATGGTTACACTCTAGTTTCATCTTGTGTGTGTCGAATGAAAACTTTCTTTCTTTTATCTCTGCGTAATACCTACTTTATCATGACTTGAATTTCTGCACCTTTCTTTTGACAGAATATCGCAATTGCCGTTTTATATTTTACTGCATGTACTATTTTTCAACGCAAAATATCATTCAGGCTTGAATTTATTGTGAAGCACTGCACTGGCCGCGCGCGCCACACTACAATTATTTGTATTTTTCTATCGTTCATTTAAATATATATTCCAAATGGAAATTCTTCGAGCATTCACATTTGTCAATAAAAATGTATGTTGTTTTCGTTGTTGTTTTTTTTTGAAAAATACTATTTTGTGTCGAGGTACGCTTTGAATTAATTCGCTGTAAAAAAATTAATCATAAAATGTGCATGTTTTACTAAAACATTCAAGCTACCAATTTCGACTCTTCAGTGAATATTCAATCTAAAAAGAAGCGTTTGGTGTGCGTTTTTAGGAACATTAAATTAAAGGGGAAAGTAATAATGCTCAAGTGTTCAAACGACTCGCATGAGTAGAAGATAAAATACTTACAGTTCAAAGCACGTTTGCTGTGGTCGTTAGCATTCACTGCTATCATTATCGTTCGAGGCATTTTCAACAGATTTTAGTCAGTAGCTACTGAGTATCACAACAAAAAAGCAGGCGATTGAGAGAGAATTTTGCAGGTCGCAGCGGCTTCAAACGATATGCTGTCAAAGGTATTTATCTATTCACGCGTTCGTCTTTACTCATGCATAATGTATTCCCTACAAATTGAAAATCTGCATTAGCAAGTATAGCTGATTTATCATGTGTTTCGACTGCATTCAGCTTGTCTTCTTTAGGCGAAATGTGTAGAAAGTGATGGCACAACATCGCACGTCTATTCCCGTGTATCTATCTATTTCAAGAGTATACTACCCTTGACGAATGGCAGGAATATCGAAAAATGTATGTAATATGCATGAGATATGGGCAAATGAGTTTCCGGGAATACGAAATGTGTAAATAGTATGTTCAGTTAAAAGTAACGAAATTCGTGGTAAATATTATCAATATGCATGATAAAAGAAAACCTGATACTGACAAGATAGAAAAATGACAGTCAATGAAATACTCGTTAATTATCAGTAAGATACGAATGGAAAAAAATCAATAATGTAAGATATCTTTTCTTCAAAATAAAAAGATGTAACATTTTCTTAACATTAATTTCTGTATGCCGTAGTTTGAACCTGCGCGTCTATGTAATTCAACCAATTAAAGACTGAATAAAAACAAAAAAACACAAAACAATGAGATCATATATTATAAATTCACAGCGCGTTTATTATCCAATAAAATAAACCCTAAACTAAAAAGGACAAAAATATATAAATATAAATTAACGAACGAATGAACAAATGAGTGATTTTGAGAAAGTACACTAAAAATTTAGTATGTACAAATAAGATAATGAAATTTCACATGATTTTTTATGATAAAATTCATTATTTCATTTTTTGACATACTACAATTTCAAACATTTATCCAGTCAATCGTCCGTGAACTCAAATAAAGGGCTTCCTGTGTAAGAAAACGTGTTAAATAGATTTGGAGACAGGAGGCCCGCATGCCTTCACATAATTTTATGTATGCACCACAGGAAGACCCGAATCAGCTTTAGCCGGCTAGAAACTCTCCGGCCTTCCCTAAGGGGGGTGGCACTAGTATACTAGCAGACTCGTGACCAGATATATGCGAGAATATCGACGTTGAGTATGGCTAGGTTCTATAACTATGCATGACATACGCTGATTAACGAGACAAACTTGGAACCAGGCTTCAAAAGTAATGTGATTTGCGGTATTACTAATGACGGCATGGATTAGCTTGGGCGTCGTTAAGATGAGCTGTAGAAGAACACTACCTGCAATAGCCCAGTTTCATGTTCTTCCTTGCTCAGTCTAAGCCTCGATAGTATGTGATATATTCTTTTGTACGAGGTACATTACGTGGGAATGCACTATTCCAAAAACAATATAAATACCAATGGTTTTGTCTGTACTGTTTTGTTGATTTACTTACATGCAATTGAGGCTTAGCCTGAGCAATGACGAATTTGAAAATGGTCTATTTGAGTGAAACGAAACGACTACCAATAAAGAACGGTGTTTTGTCTCCTGTCCTCTGCTACACTGATCGATTGCAACTTGATCAAGGGAAGACGTATACATAAACGTACAAATGTATATTTACAAGTTGAGTTGAAACTAAAAGACAAGAACGACCAGCTTCCTTCATTTTTCAATCATCCCAGTACATCGTTACATCACATTATGAGATATACAATAAATATAGCAAAAGACTTGCATCTAGATCTTCTCACAAAAGATACCAACAAGTACAAATGAAGCTCAGTGTCTATTACAATAAACTTTCTTCACAAGAGATACCAACGCTACCAAACGTAATCTTCACTTGCGTTCTAATGACCGTAGCTTTGCTTACAACAAGATATACAATGTTGTCCTGCCGCTGTTGGTATGAAAGTAACGTTATTGTTGAAATTGCTGTTGCTGTTGTTGGTGGTGACGGTGTTAAGTTGGAGGTATTAGCATCACTGGAATATTTGATTTATGTAAGACGGAATCACTAACAGATCCCAGAACTGATCGTCGGAATACACCAAGTCCTCGGTTACCCATAACAATACATGTGACGCTTTCTTTGCTTGCTGTTTGGCAAATAGCTTTACCTGGATGACCAAATGCTACCATGGTTTTATAACGGACCTACAACACAGTATTGACAAGCTTTACAAATAATTCTTAACACATTAGTGGTGTGTTTTGTTCCATGATTATGCTGTCTGTGTCGGTTGATTTGAGTTGAGAATTATTGTGGAGGGGCGGGTATAAGGGGGTGCAACTACCTGAATGTTTCTAAGAAACCTTGATACTATAGCCGTTCTAAACTATACCGCACCAATTTCTGTATAAGACTGTTGCTATGGAAACCCTTTGTTAAGATTATATACATTATAGTTTTCACCCCAGCGAAAAATATTAAGCGCTTAAAATAGCAAGTAATCAAGAATAGTTTATGCGTCAATGTTTCCAAGGAAATATGCGATAAGTTGACCAATGCAATAAATAAGGTAATCATATACTTGTAGCGGCAACTATTGGATGTTTTCAGATAAAAAAAGAGTGTACAAGTGGCTGTTTAGATACAGGTTGCCATGGAAATGGTTTTGGTTTCAACATATATACCTTATATTCACGACACTTTTCAGCAAACTTTTCCATAATTGGAGTTGATTTCTTTTCTGCTGCTTGTTGCATTTCTAGTAAATCAACTTGACTACACTCTGACTCCTCTGCAAACGAACAATAACATATTGATATTATATAGTTGTATTGCCACAATCAAAAAAGTGTTATTGCATGGTTATATCACAAAAGAACGCAATTCATATCTTGACGAGGTTTGATGGGTTATAAGGACAAGATTATTTTCAAATCAACGATCGTACTTTATACAATATCTTGTAGTCTGATGGGCTGCCATGTACAAATGTGTTATAGGATCACAAAGCCTGGTTACAAGGCGATAGTGTGTGTGTGTTTTGATATGCTGTTGATCGTTTTTGCCGACCGATTTTTGCAATGGCTTCGATGGAGTTATTGACGATCAGTGATCATGATCAGTACTCAAAGGTATTCCAAGCAACAATGTGCTCAAAAGTCTCACTCACGCAATCAATGGCATTTCTCACTCCGAGAAAAGCATACTATTGTTAAATGATCATGATGATGCTGATGATATAGTGATGATACCGATCGATGATGAGGAGGGATTATGAGATGATTACATACCATCAGAGCTTCTGTCTGATCTTTGATGTACATTTTCAAGATATTGGTGCACATGTAAGAATATCATCTCGTCGTTTTCGTTATGAAAATTGGCCAGAAACCCTGCAACAAAAATACGTATATCAACATCGTTCTATCACGTTTTCAGTCAAAATCATGAAATTCTCGTTTTGCAAAGGTTTTCTCATAATCTTTATTACGTCCTCCTTTTTTGGAAAAAATAAATTTGCGCACCCAAGAGAATTGAAATAAACTTAAAGTAATGTTTTTTACCATTGCACCTTAAGGTCTGCTCTACATGCAAAGTTCCTGTTGTTTTATCTTTTTTTAACTGTCAAAATGCCGAGCTATTTAATTAATTCAGACAAAGTTATCAATAATTTCATTTCATGTCTATTTCAATTTCCTGATGTTTACAAAGGGTCTAAACGTTAAATGTCCATTTCCTTGCTCTTGACAGACAAATGTTAATGCTGATTGATGCATCGATTGCGATTTCATAGTATTGCCAGGACCTCGAAGGTTTTGAAAATGATCCCTAAAAGCTAGGTGCTAAAGCTCTATGCAGGAAGGCGTGACAGTACATGATTTTTACCCTTAAAAGATACCAAAACAAATAAGAATTATTGAATCTAATGATCGTAAAATCGAGGCCTTGTTTTTGAATATATATCCATAGCTACCCTAAAAGGTACCAGATATCCGATTTTGATCATAAGTGAAAGATACGACGAGCATTCCCGCCGCCCTCAGATATATATATATATGTATGAGAACACCCTAATAGATACCAGATCGAAGATTGTTACCCCTTAAGGTAGTACCGGAAGCTTGCTACTGCGCATCCACCTCGCGCATGGATCTGAATAAAATTTCCTGTGCAGCTAAATTAAAAGTTAAAGGCAAAATTTGGCTATTAGCGGACTTTTCGCTCAAAATTAACTTTGAAACGCTTTATATGGACCTAAATAGAAGTTAGTGCCCATGCTTTCCCGACCAAAGAATCAAAATTACAACATCTTTCGCAAGTTTTTAGCTTGTAGCTCCAAAAATAACACGAGGACCCCCATTTTTTTTTATTCTATTCTACATAGTTTATTCTTTGGAAAAAGGAAGAAAAAAGAAGTTCATTGACCTGATTGTCGTTGTTCGAATACAAGGCATTTTATGTTCTACTTTTTTTTATTGATCGAGGTAGATTTTCTTTAAAAAGACGCGAAAAACTGAGAAATCACACTTTTTAACGTCTTATACCTTGAAAACCAATATTGTGGCCACCTAATTTTTTTTCCAGCAATTGAATGCCCCCGAACAATACTACCTTAAAGCTGGATGGATAAAGAGCATCCCTGATATTTTTACATTGACGAGTCTGTGTATCAAAATACAAACGCTGTGGATTTTATGTCATTTTGTTTCCTCCACTAAAAGGTGAAAAAAAGAGAAGATTTTATCAATCTGACAGTTGCGAGTAATTGAGTTGATGTTATACCTTTTATATCGTTTTAGATCGTTAACGGCGATTGCAAATTTCGATACTCATTCCTATCGGCGCAGTCTATATTTGTTATTTTTTGCAATTTAGGATGAGTATAGATCAAAAAGAACACCAGTTGTGAAGCAAGCCGGCAAAAGTACCGGTGTTCTAGCCATCTCCCTATGATAACTATGGTTGCACTTATGGAACCAATGATGCCTAATTGTTTCTACTTTTTGTTGTTGTCAATTTCGTATTTTAGTAAAGTTTTCAGGATAAAATGTTTTTATGGTACTTTAATTTTAATTATAATGATGAAATATTTGGTCCACTGACTCGAATTCGATTCCTTGTGTTATAAATGATATTTTTGTGCTCTAGAAATGTCTGTATAGGGCGGCTGTAAACAGCGTGACATTAATTTACTATGGAAGTCAAATCTTCAGCGGGAAGACGAAAAGTTAGATAAACATAGCCAGAGGCTTGCAAGTATTCGCATTTATTTCTCCAAAACAATTGATTTGTCTAGTTATCGTGTTCCGATCATTCCATACATCTTTCCGTTCGTCCGTCTGTTCGTTTGTTCGTTCGTTCATTTATTCTTTTATCATTCATCAGTCATTCATCGAAGAAGTCATTTGTTAAGCCTGTTCGTTGTTTATTAGTTCATTCATTTTTCAACTTCTCAAGTGTCCAATTTATAAAGCAGTCCACACTAGTACGTTTTTCGGTTTTTATCTCTCAATTTATAGTTTATAAATAAAACTTATTTGACTGTAAGTTAAAAAGACATCTCTTTTCATAAATACTTTAACTTAAAGCTGTGGTTGTTACTGATCGTAGATTTAATTAAAACCGGAAAGTTGAGTTCGTAAAGTTATGTTTGTATACATTATTATTTACGGAGAACTCATACTGATTTACAAACTTTGGTAGGCGGTGGGGATTGTTATATCGGTGCTCTCTTATCTTTTACGAATTATTTCTGGATAACAAAATTATATACACATCGAAAGAGAATGAATAAATCTCGAGAATCAATAAAGATTTCGGTGACCTTTAAATATCTATTTATTAATCTCAATATGACTATAGCACGCGTTTATCTGCGGTTTTGTGGAAACTTTCTTTCAAGGTGTTCGTTGAGATGTACTGAGATGTATATGCGCTAATGTCACGTACTCAAACAATATTACACCAAAAATGAGCTATGGTTTCTTTTGCTTAATTCCTTTTTGTGCTTTTGTTGTTTTCAGTTTTGTTTTTATTTTTAATAAATTTCAGATTCCGTCTCTCTAAGCTGGCAACATATGCAAGATGTCTTTCGAGTTTTCTTGCAGGCACTCTATATTGTACAATTTATTTCAGGTTCTAATAATCTTCTTTTTAAAAGTGAAAACGAAGACAAAAAGTTGGTTGGCAAGTCGTCTTTATCAACAGCAGTTGGTTCATATATTTTGTCAGCTGACTTCATGTGTATAGTCAAAATATCAGTCACATTTCTCACTTATATTATTTGTTTTTGATTAAAAAGATCCGACAATGAATTTGTTGGGCTACTAAATTGTGCTAAATTCATTGCACAAAGAAATATTGCGGTTCAAGGAGAGATCATTTGTTGTCGAAATTTACATACGATCACTTTTGTTCAAACTCAATTAATGAACCTATAATCGTGAAACTGGCTTAAGCTCCTCTCAACTCTTTGGAATTTAAAGACATTTAAAAATGGCTGATTTATTTTTTTTAAATAAATTTTCTTGCTGAATTTCGTGCAAATTTGGTATTCAACTATTATTTTAAAACATGTCTTAAAAGAGGGTATTATCTAAAAGTATAAAGCTTAAAAATATTTTCATAATTGATTTTTTTGTTTTAATTTTAGCAGTGCCTTAAAAACTGTAAAACGTCTGTACAATATGTTTGCTATATGCACTGAGACAAAAATAAAAAAAGAATAAAAACGCCGTCGTCACTCACATCTTTGGCAGTTTCAGAAAAAAATAAATGCTTATTTATCCTAAAAAGGTATAAAGATTGAATGAAAAGAACACAGTAAAAACAATTATAGGCCATATTATGACTATAATAGACGGAAAATATTTGAGAAGAAACTATCGTTTTTATAAAGAATGAAAAGAACATTTCCAACCCCTAAATAGGAGAGATCTACATTTCAAAGATTTGATGGTAGCCAGAAAAAAATAAATAGATAGATAGATTGAAGAAAAAAATGAATATATTTTTTTAAAGATTTCAATAATGAATAGTAGGACACTAACTTAAAATCTTGAAATTTAAAGATTGATGAATTAAAAGTCGCTTTTAAAAGGAAAAGCAAAGAGTCGATAAAAATAAAAACATTGACATAACATAATTTGGTAATTTTTCAACTCACAATCGAATGCTCTCTCGCTATGGACACTGCCATCCACTGGAAACAAAATCTTCTTTTGCGGCGAGTTCATTGTCTAAAACTAAGCGAAGACAATTTGGAACAGTCAGCCGGTTTCACCGTTGAGTAGATAATCTGAGTGATTTCGGGCCACTTTTCAGCATTCGCTTTAACAAGTCTGCAGCGATTGGTCACATGACTTGCTTTCAATGTAAACAAATCATTTCGCTTTGTTTCAAGTGTATAATTTTTCGAAAAATTATGCAATACCAAAAATAGAGAAATAAACACAATGCTTTTTTCACGCGCAATTGTCGTTTCAAGGCCGAGTGAAATTTATGTTTATTTTAATCACATTGGTGTTTAGATATTTTAGTTTTCTCGCAATGTTATTTCATGCGAATCACAACTAAAAATCATTTTAATATTTTCATTATTTTTTGTTTTGCTTTAATTTGTTGAAATAGCGTAATGTGTTATATTTGTTTTATCCATATAATACAAAACTATTTCTTCCTGGAGATAAACCAGTTTTATAGGTATATAATTTTAATCGTGATTACTAACTAGAAAAAGGATCGGAGAAAGCTGCCAACTTCGCAAGCTTGATCTATTTTATACATAGTTGGTTTAGAAAGCCACCAATACTTTCCTTGTTATGAATCATTTTCATCCATTTTTCATTCACTCATCTGCATGCTACTCATTTGTTTAGTTAGTTTGCTATCGATCGCTGTCTCATTCAATTTGCGATGTGAATCGTTGAATAAATAAATAAATAAAAACAAATGAATGCATAAACGTTAAATGCACAAATGAAAGTATGTCTGAAAATGAGTGTATGAATGAGTGACCGAGTAAGTGATCGAGTAAATGAATGAATCGATAAGAAAGCCAGTGACTGATTGACTGAATGACTAAATTTGTTATTGTCGATTGCATGTGCATAATTTACAAGAAATCTTCTACATCTTAAAATAATTTTTTCCACTTTTAACGCAATTAATATCTACCGTCTATATCAGTGAAACATTTTTCTTTCTTCTTGTTTAATTTAAAAAAACTATATCACACACATGAATGATGTTCAAAATGCATGAGACAGTCAATTAACTAATGAGTAAATAAATGGACGAATATGGATGAAATTTTCTATTGGACTACAACAATCTTTGACCGATCTAATGCAATATCTATGTGAACTTTTTATCTCTACTTCCTGAGACATGTATAATGCACAATATACACCGAATAGCAGACGCGGTATTGATAATCAAAGCTGTCCAAAATGAAGTATTGTACTTCAAAAACACCGATTAAAGCCAGTCAAAAGCCCTTGTATCGCAACGTTCAAGTCACCTAATTGTAAAGTATCAAGATATTAAACTATCCATTTAAACTACAATAATGATGTTTTTACGACCCAATTAAAATAAGAGAAAAACCCCTTCGATAATTCAGCGTCGCATTAATGTAAGTTCTCGATTGTTTCGGTTATTGAACTCAATCGAATCCAAATCCGAAGGTTGAGGCGTTTGTGTTCAATACACCATGGTTTTGGGAGTGTTGAATTATAGAGCATTGGAGTACATTTCTATCAGTTTGAGCGATAAGAAAAACAATCGTCATTAACAAATATGTACAAATTCAAAAACTGTAGAAACAAACATTCGTATCTGGTAGTATTTTTTGCTTTATTTGTATATCTATATACCTTACATCCATTTAAAACAATCAAGTGTACCATAGCATAGCCAACCAAATGAATTGGTTGCATATCTCAGTGTTGTGACGTCATACTGGAACATGGTGATTAGCCATTTTCCTTGGAAACAGTCCCTTTCTACTGGCAAAAAATATACAAAATTAATTATGGTGGTAAAAAGTTGCCGAGCGGGTTTTAATAATAATAATAATAATAATGATAATAATATATTAAAATTCATATAGAGCTTAAACTATAAAATATTCTAAAGCGCATTAGAAGTATATGAATTTAGTAATTACATAATGAACATACAGCTATTCTTGAAATTGCTGTTCTGTTGAAATACTGATTTAGACAATAACAAAGTTATTTGCATAGTACCTCATGATGTTTTTTTAAAAAAATGACGAGTCAAATCTACAAAAAAACTTCATCACATAATTATAATAAACCATGTAACTATATCATATGTGCAGCTTTGTATTTAAAGCAAGAAAACTGAAAACTGGATATATGCCAAATGACATTGTTATTTTCTGGACAACCTTTCCAAGAACAGCTGTAAGTACAAAAAATAGATATTAATAACTTAACAAAAGAATTATGAATAATTCATATTAATTAATTATTATAATCAATATATTAATGTAAAATAATAAAAAAATCAAGTTCATAAGAGTTCATATTTTACACGTAAAAAATCATAAGTTGGAAGCTTTCAAAAAGATGAATTTTTTTGAATTTATGTAAGTTAGCTGATTGTCCTATATTCATGGCAATGGTAGATCGTTCCAGATTTTAGGTCCGGCAACAGCAAAGGCAAATTCTCATCCTGATCTTGAGTGTAATCTTGGTACTAGTTAGAGTTATTTATCATCTGATGTAAGCTTGTATTGTTGTTCAGGCTGGGAATGAACCAGGTTAACTAAGTACTCGGGAGACAAACCAAGTACTGCTTTGAACACAGGCAATCTTGAATGTGCTCATACTTAGCAATGAAGACTCGAGCTGCTGCATTAAGCACCTTCTGTAGGCGTTCTTGTTGGTAAGCTGAGGTTGAGTTAGATACATCGTCACGCACGTTCGCTTGTTTTCAAATGCTTTGTTTACAATCATGCAATAAAGATGGTGTTTTTCTCGGTAAGTTTCTTGGTGCAACATACTCGATTGAATACAATTCACTTCAATATTGTAAAGATTGTACAACAACAAAATGCATGTGTTCATTCAGATGCACCAAATTGAAAAGGAAATTGGTTGGTTTAGGATTAACAGAATAACCAAATAAATGAATGAACGAACGAACGAACGAACGAACGAATGGATGAATGAATGAATGAATGAATGAATGAATGAATGAATGAATGAATGAATTAGCACAACAACCGACAAACAAATAAAAAAGAAACAAGCAAATTATAAATAAGCACATGCACAAGCAACTGCTAAAACCATAAATATGCCGACTGTATATATCACGCAGAGAAAGTAAACAATTTAGTTTTACGTATACCATTAAATCATCCATAAAACCCTAAGGACACCGACCAGACCTACGCGTAGTGCCTTACTCTCGCCAGCTAATTTTAATTATGTCGGATATCATCGAGACTCTCATTTCAACGATATTTTACAAACTTTACCTGAATATAGCCTTTGGTTAGCCTTTTTAAAAAAACATATTTAAAACTTCCAGCGAATTTTTTTTTTTTGAAGAAAATTCGAAGAATTTGAAATCGCCGTTTTCAGACCTTCTGAGGCTCTAAAAATCGTCACGACAATGACCAAAACTCAAAGCGCTACTGAAGCCATAAATCAAGCTCTATTAAAACCAAAATTAGCACACATTAAGTTCATTTATTCCTCGACTAAAGTGTATAAAAGTCTCGTTAAATTTTTCAATATTTGTTTTTAGTCCTAGTAATTTTCTAACGGACTTTGAAAACAGCACGGATTTAATTGCTATTTTTATCGATCAAAATCACATTCTGGTATGTCAAAAAAAATTAAATGAACAACATTTCCTAAAAGATACACTCATAAACTTAACTTGGTTTGAATTTCAAGCTCCAAATCAAAGTTTTTCAGGCCCTACAATTCAGATTAGAATTCGCAATTATCATGTCTGAAGTCAACATATCAACAAAACTAATCAAAACACAGACACGCGTAGTAGATTTGAATGTGAGTTTGTTCGATAAACAACGCCTTTTAAATAATATAGAAAATCCTAGTAGTATTCGTGCATTAATAATAGCAAGTTTTTGCGCAAATATCAGAGAAATTCTCCAGAATTATCAGATTATAAGTACCTTGTGTGTGTCATAGGTCAAGCGGCATATCATCGTCTACAGTCCTGTTACTGTTGTCAAATCCTCCTTGTATTGTTCTTTTTCTTAATTATCCGAAGTTTCTTTTGTGTACTTATAAACTTAAATAATACATTAATTTTTGAAGCATTTCGGTTATTCATTTGCTTTGCTTTTGTAGCGTAAATGCTAACAAACGTTCAGTTGTTGTTCAAGTTACTTTTTACTGAGATGGGACCTCGAGTCGTATGCCGACGTCCCTCAGTAGTAACGCAACACTTTTAAAAAAACATCCGCGTGACAAACGACGCATTTTCTTATAAAAATACTGTGCAAAGATTTCTATATTAACTCTTGCACCTATAATTATTCATCAGTTTTGCTGTTAGTAGTAAGGACTACAAAACGTAATGTTGAAAATCATAATTTTATTGTGTGGGGAACCAAACAAGGCTGCATGTGGGAGTTCTAAAGCGCGGCTCTGATGCAAGCAGGATTGAATACAAATTGCATTGGTCAAAATTATTTAGGAAAATAGTATGTTCACAGGAAAAACTAACATTCATTCACTTAATTTTACCTTTGAACATATCCCCCCCCCCCCCCCCCGAAAAACAAACTGGTTTGCCTCTAAATGTTTGTAAAATGCACACATATGGGTCACGCAAGGAAAAAAAATGACAATGGAGGATATGTTTAAAACAAAATGTCCTGGGTTTTAGGATATGTTTAAAGGTGTAATGAATTGAATGAATGTTAACCCTAAACTCAAGCCTGCTTGCATCAGAGCCGCGCATTAGAACTCCCACATGCAGCCTTGTTTGGTTCCCCCACACAATAAAATTATGATTTTCAACATTACGTTTTGTAGACCTTACTACTAAAAGCAAAACTGATGAATAATTATAGGTGCAAGAGTTCATATAGAAATCTTTGCACAGTATTTTTATAAGAAAATGCGTCATTTGTCACGCGGATGTTTTTTTTAAAGTGTTGCGTTACTACTGAGGGACGTCGGCATACGACTCGAGGTCCCATCTCAGTAAAAAGTAACTTGAACAACAACTGAACGTTTGTTAGCATTTACGCTACAAAAACAAAGCAAATGAATAACCGAAATGCTTCAAAAATTAATGTATTATTTAAGTTTATAAGTACACAAAAGACTCTTTGGATAATTAAGAAAAAGAACAATACAAGGAGGATTTGACAACAGTAACAGGACTGTAGACGATGATATGCGGCTTGACCTATGACACACACAAGGTACTTATAATCTGATAATTCTGGAGAATTTCTCTGATATTTGCGCAAAAACTTGCTATTATTAATGCACGAATACTACTAGGATATTCTATATTATTTAAAAGGCGTTATTTATCGAACAAACTCACATTCAAATCTACTACGCGTGTCTGTGTTTTGATTAGTTTTGTTGATATGTTGACTTCAGACACGATAATTGCGAATTCTAATCTGAATTGTAGGGCCTGAAAAACTTTGATTTGGAGCTTGAAATTCAAATCAAGTTACGTTTATGAGTGTATCTTTTAGGAAATGTTGTTCATTTAATTTTTTTTTGACATACCAGAATGTGATTTTGATCGATAAAAATAGCAATTAAATCCGTGCTGTTTTCAAAGTCCGTTAGAAAATCACTAGGACTAAAAACAAATATTGAAAAATTTAACGAGACTTTTATACACTTTAGTCGAGGAATAAATGAACTTAATGTGTGCTAATTTTGGTTTTAATAGAGCTTGATTTATGGCTTCAGTAGCCCTTTGAGTTTTGGTCGTTGTCGTGACGATTTTTAGAGCCTCAGAAGGTCTGAAAACGGCGATTTCAAATTCTTCGAATTTTCTTCAAAAAAAAAAATTCGCTGGAAGTTTTAAATATGTTTTTTTAAAAAGGCTAACCAAAGGCTATATTCAGGTAAAGTTTGTAAAATATCGTTGAAATGAGAGTCTCGATGATATCCGACATCATCTCTTAAAAGCCAAATAAACATGCAGGCGGATCAATCAGTAGAATTTCAATATTTGGTATGATTACTGGTCTGAGTGTATGCGATTATTGTCATAGTTTTCAGTATGTTTTTTATTCGTTTGAGTAGAGCCATAATGCTTTGCGCACTCTTGTATGCATGGGAGAATTGTAAAGACAGTACATTCAAGTGGCACATATTCTTTTTTCAATGACTCCCAATACTTCTTTCTGTTCAGTCAGAGTACCTTTACACTGTATATCCGTAAAAAGGCATGACATTTGCCAACGGGCAAATGTCATTGCAATTATTGTGGTTTCTAAGAAAACATTGGCCGTATTGTAGCAGTATAATCGTAGCCGTACCGTTTCCCTCTCATGCGAAAACGTGGTATGGTATGGTGGTATTGTTATTTTAATACGAAACATATCATAAGTTTAGAAAACTGCTTTCACAGTTCTTTAGAACTGAATCGTACAAAATACTGTGTGCAGTTGAGAACACTACTTAAACTGGAAGGACACCTAAAGAGGATCTCTTTCACTCAAGCGGGAAATCAAAGTCTTGTTTCAGTAAATGTACTTGTTGAATATTCGAAACCTATTTAGAATCCCATGAAATGTCAGGTTCAAATATTGATGAACTGTTAGATTGAACGGTTATGTGACGAAACAATTCCAAACAGTTTGATCGACATTTTCAAGAATACAGAAGTACAGTTGATTTAACGAACATCGTAAGTGAGGACACAGTATCCTTCTTGCTAGATCAGCTGTTCGATAGTTTAAAGTGGTACAAATACCATTGACGTAGGAAGACCTTGTTTCCGAGGACGCTCTTGTAGCAGCAAACACAAAAGTGATATATATCATCGCAGTGATGGTTTCGCGCACCAAGGTCAAATACGGACACTAACATTTCACTCAATCAATCAATCAATCAATCAATCAATCAATCAATCAATCAATCAATCAATCAATCAATCAACCAACCAACCAACCAACCAACCAACCAACCAACCAATCAATTTTTTAAGGTCAACATTTGAATTCCAATGAGCTCAAATGAATAAATAAAATCCACTTTATTAAAGTCTCGATGTATTTTAGCTCTTCAGAGCTAATTACGGATCAATTAAATCGAAAATTGAATACTTTGAACAAAACTTAAACGTAACATGGACATGTTAAGAATCCAAACTGGCTAGGAAACAAACCATGCATTTAGCTATATTTGCACATAGGATCACCGAAAAGTATATTTTGACCAAATCGGGACTCCATATTGAAATTCTAGTTGGAACTGATATGCTGATGAGGGGTGGGGCGATGACAATAACAGGGGCTGGTTTTATCTCCTCCTCCATGCAGTCTTTTTACATACAGTTGATAAGTTGTTTTTCTTTCTTTCTTTCTTTCTTGAACGAACATTTTTTGATTGCATGTTTTCTTCCTACACCCAAACATAATGTCTTTTGACCGGTGCCATCCGGCAACGGTTAAAAATATCAAATAAATTTAAATTTATTAAGCTGGAAAGACTCCAATCCATACCGGTCCATCCCATATAGTATTACCTCTTTCATATTGAAGTCTGTTTCGAGAAGAGTCGTTGATGAGAAGCAAGACAGTCCGATCATTGGGAAGCCATCTTGTATTTGAAGTCTATTGTGGTAAATACGGCACCTCCAATTTGCAGGAAGAATGTTGACACAACAGCAACACATTACTTGACCGCAATAATGATAAGGGACCGGTTATTATTTACATAAAGTTTATGTATGTATATATGTATGTATATGTTTCTTTTTTCGACTCATCTTAATTGCATCGTTGGCACAGTGAATGGGACCTTGAATGCGAAAAATGTGTCTGGTGAAACATATTTTACAAAATTGAATGGACCCTCACAACGTTTGTGTAGAGATTTGCATGGAATCCTGCTGTGATTCCTGCATGAAGGAAATGCCAAATGCACGATTATGCACATGGTGCGAGAATCCAACAAAATGTGTCCACTGTGCACCACCATTTGACGAAGACCCCCCGACTGATAGCAGACCAAGCAAATCATCCAGGACACTATTTGGATGACGATGGACCAGTTTACCAGTAAAGTAATCGCCACTGCATCTACAAAACGTCTTTTAGAAATCAGTACATGTATTGCGTCGAAGAAAACATGTGATAGGTCGCATAAATCACATTTTAAAAAGCTGAGAGTCAAGATCAGATACGCAGAAGAAATATAGAAAACAGAAAGGAAAGGGTTTAATAGTGAATTTGATTTAATACTGTAGAAAAAAGGCAAATCAAAGGCAATTTGCAGCCAAAACGTTGAACAATCAGTCTTTGAAGGATATGAAAAAAGTCAGACCTTGAAAATGATGATAATGCTGATAACTGATGAGATCTGATGAGGAAGAAGAATAACAACAACAACAATACCACATTGGCAATGATGTAGTTGAAAGCTATAATCATTTTGTGGTATGGTATTTGAAGAGAAATAAAACTTGCTAAAAAATTGTAGACTATTTGTTTAAACCTTTTTTGCCATTGTTTGTATGTAATAAGAGGGGGTGCACTCGATGTTTAGTCTTTGAAAAAGGGGTGTCAGAACAAAGTTACGGCCCCGTGGGGCTGGGTTATTGACTTTTTTTTAGAAATACGAAAATCCTGCAGCCCACACCAGGTGATAAATAATGACCGGTCCCTAAGTAGGTGAACATGGTTGCAACATTACCATCATTACCACCATCATCATCTTCACCATTTCTGATCATGAACGGCTGAACTTGTTACTTATAACCAAAATTTTAACTTCAATACAAAACCCCAACTGAATTGCAAAGCTATCAACAGTACTTGTTTATTTCGATTCTAATATAGAATTTTATCGTCTACGTACAAAGGTGAGTCGTAAGAAAAATGATGGAGTATGGTTCAATTTGCATGATTTTTTATCTTGTTTCTTAATTTGTTATTTGATTTTACTTAAACCCTTAGCTTTTTTGCACAAAAGGGAAGTTTCCTCTAGTGCTTTTATTAATTTTGTTTCTTATAGCGGTCTCTGCTTATTATTGCTAATCAGTCAACCTAAGAACCGCCAACCGGTTAGCTCAGTTGGTAGAGCTTGGGACTACTGTGCGGGAGGTCACGGGTTCGAGCCCTGGCCGGACCAACACTCAGGGTCTTATTTGAGGAGAAGTTGCTGCGTTTGTTTCTCTATTTGCAAATACTGAGATCTTCACGTCCTCTCGGAAAACGACGTAAAATCTGAGGTCCCTTCTACTCTACTCTAATCCGGTTATGGACGTTAAACAACCACTGTGGACGCAGGTACTCAGTGCATGTACTTCGTCCGCTTAACCTTGGGGACATTAACCCGCTAACAATCTAATCTGCTAATATCACTCATGTTTGTAAACTGCGCGGCTGCTTTAAGCGCCTTTATCAGCAGTCTGTCAATAGTTCCCTAACACATTTGTAAATCCAGAGCAATTCAGATCACGATCTGCGATTCTGGATCAAGTCGGCCACATCTATCTATCTAATTGTCTTATTTGGAAAATTTTGGAAAGAGAAAAATACATTTCTCACGATTGTCTAACCTACATATGGGATGTATTAAAAAAACTATTGTGTTTTATTGTTTACTTTGCTTTTGTATTGTGTGTCGTTTTATGGATAATTTACATCAACCGTGTGCTAACTATAGCTATGCAAGCTCTCCCCTCTCACGATACTTCCTTAGGGATGAACTCATTGTGAATACTTAGGAATTCAATGTAGGGAGGGGAGGGGAAGGGAAGGGAGAAAGGGAGGGAGAAAATAAAATGAAAAAATACTTTTTTATAGATTGACATGATATTTTTCTGAAAGGATGACATGCAAGGTATATTTTTCAATACTTTTTCTCTCTCTGTCACATTACTTATTATCCGACACTCAACCCAGGTCTAGTCCACTTTCAACTCAGGAAGACCAACATAAGTGGCTGTCAAATTATTTTTGGTCACCTTCTAGATGGGTTATGTACACAATTTCGAGTTTTTAAAGTCTTTTTTATTCCTTTATACAATAGTGGTAATATTCATACAAAAAATATTCAACTCGAAGCATGATTTATGCAGTCAATAACCACAATATATAGTTTTCGAGACTTAATTTATTTACAACAATTTCACTATCAATAATTTAGTTATTCGGTTATTTTTTTGTACATTGCAAATGCAACCCTTTAATTTTTTAATTCTTTCAAACACTACAAAAACTTCAATTTAAATTATTTTGAATTTTATGGCTAATTTGTAGTTCATATAAAATTAACATTTTATAACCTTTATTTTGAATATCTTCTAAGTTTAAAAGTGCGCATTCCAAACAGCTCATTGACAACTATCAGTCGTATCAATATATCGTTAAAATCTATTCTGTCGTCCAAAAGTTCAGCTGAAGGAACTGCGGAAGACTGCATGCAGTGGCAAGACCTTACAGTAGCCAAAATACACCGAATCAGATGGATATATCATTGTCGTGAGATCAGGATTCATATTACAAAGTATTACTAACGATTCGGACGTTTTCTTTTGTTTAGCTATGAATTTATCCTTATTAACATTTCATAACAATCCCTGAGACTCAGAAGAAAACGTCTCAAGCTTACCAAGATGGTGTAAATGTAATCATCATGGCATGCTTTATCCATGATGATGCTTTCGTATCAACTATAGGTTCATCTCAACCAAGACTCTATTACACACAGACCTTAACTAATTCACAAACAAGTAGGTACATATAGACATTTGTACACCATGAGAACGACGACACCTCATCTGCATGATGATGTACCAAAATACTTTGCCTTTTTTTCTATTTTAACGATGAAAGAGAATTCATAATGACTATAGGTAGTTTTAATTAAATTAAAGAACATAATGCACATCCTGTATTATGTACTACTGATTGATCCATGGTAATCTTCACACTCAATGCACCATGCACACGATCCGTTCGTTTTTTTTTTTCACCACCTGCTTCTGTGACGTACGAATTACGACAGAAATATACATATATATACAAACTTTGCACAAAAGAGCTGTAAGATTTCAGTGCCAACATTAGTCGCCGTACTGAATAAAATCTTCTAAGAGTATATTAGTCGGGACATACTCATCAAACTGTCCCCATAAATGACATTATTGGACATCAAGGTGACATATAATTGATGTTAAATTTTTGTTTCCATAAAATCGGGATCTCCACTTTTTGAAGTAGGCTGTGCAACACTCAAACCCTTTCTTCTGTTTTTAGAATAGTCAGGTAAAGAAGAAAACGTTGGAGTTCTTCCACGTGCAGTAACTATGTCTTTGTTTGTCTCAACAGGCGACGGGCAATCACCATTAGACATGACGTTCTTATTCAAGTCTTTGGATTGTGAATTACTACTTCTAATAGGTATGTCACCACCATCACGGTGATTGCACAATTTTGAGTCTGACAATGAGAGTTTTCGTATGTTAACTCCGTTAGCAACGTTCAACAGACAATCTTTTGGATTCTTGTCGTCTTTCATGTTTTCAGTAGAAGGTGTACCACTATGGCGAACTTTTGGATTTATAGTAACATGAAGTGATGGAGAAGCAAGATCATCACCTTCATCATCTGAACTCTTATCTTTCATAGGCAATAAGTTCATTTTAGCTTCTTCAGGGGACGAAGGGTCTTGGAAAATAAAATCGTCATTGCTAGCTGCATTATGATCTCTTTGTTGACCTCTTGAACCAAGAGCTGCTTTAATGGCTTCTTCATGTGCCTCGCCAAGCTGCATTTGATCAGTACGAAAACCTGCTCTTGACCGGCTACGTTGTTGAATTTGTATGCTATTTGCAGACGATGATAGTTCATCGCTAGTGCACAGCTCATAGTCCATGCCACTTAGTTTAGTCTTCTTCGGCTTACGTCTTGAGCTAAGCTCCTGCTGTTTCGACAAAAGCCCTGGTACAGCTCCTAGAACTAAACGACGTTGTTTCACTGGTAGCTTTAGCCTCGCTTGTGCGTGTGAGTAATACAAGTTAAAATTGCTGCCGATGACTGAGATTGGCAAAGCCACGATTAGTACACCACAGATTGCGCATGCTCCACCGACAACCTTCCCAGGCCACGTTTCGGGCGTCATGTCGCCATAACCTACGGTTGTCATAGTGATAAGACACCACCAAAACGAGGCTGGTACCGAGGAAAAGTCCGATTTTCCTTCTAGCATGATAATCTCAATGTAGTAGACAATACTTGAAAACATTACAACTGGGATTAACAACATGAAAAATAACAACGATAGTTCATGTATGCTTGCCTTTAAAGTGTGAACCATAACTTGTAGTCCGTACGATAACTTTATGAACCGAAACAGACGAAGAATACGCACAACGACAAGCATACGAACAGTATTGTCATTGTTAATCAGACTAAGATAGAATGGTATTGCAGATATAAAGTCTATCCAGTTCATTATTCCTTTGATAAAATGTAACTTTGACGGACATAACACAAACCGCATCATGAACTCGATGACGAAGAAGATACTGCAAACCATCTCGACATACCAGAGCTCCGCTCTCTCTCCCATCACGATGTATTTTTTTTCTTTAGTTGTCTTGAACATGGGCATAGTGGTGGCACAAAATATTGCTATGGAAACGGTAATAAACATGCAGGACATGTAGGACACAACCTTAAAGATAAAAACAAGACAATATTGAAAACAAAATACTTCACTTTGACCGATTCACAGGTCAGCTCAGTTAGGAGAGCGTTGGCTGATAACCGGGAGGGTGCGGGTTCGAACCTCAGCCGGAACATTTCTCAGAGTCTTTAAATAATTGAGGATAATGTTCTTCGATTTATCAATTGTTAGGCTTGGCGTCGTATAAGGACGATAAACTGGAGGTCCCATCTCCCCACACTTTCACGTAAAAGAACGACAGCTAGCGGCATCCCATGTGATAAAAAACAAATATGGCAGGTGATCTAGCTGATTACTACTAATCAATCAGGTTGCGAATTGATTTTCAAGTTAATAATCAATTCCATATATCTTTGCGTGCTTTTATTTGTCAAAAATGCAACATGACGGATTTTGGAGATCGTTAAGGAAGATCAAAATCGAAACATAAAAGGGTTCAATCTCCTGATAAGAAAGAACAAAATGTACAAAGAACGACAATTTACCTCTTTTAATGTATTTTAACTTTATCCTTTGTGGTTTCCAGAGTTTTACCCGAGGATGGAACATATTTGAGTCGAAATAAAATCCAAGATGGCCGGGACTGTTGTCGGACTGAGTTTTGAATTTGAGCGCACGGTGGTACATGAGATTGATTATTAATACGAAATCATGCATTGCGTGCATTCCGAGATCACCTGGATGGCTTTTCTCTCAAATCATGCCATTTAGCCAGCACTGCTTGGAGAATTTCTACTGTAAATGTTTTTCATTTATATAATTTAAGCAGTAGTTTGTATAGATAGCTAATTTATCATTACAGCTTGAAACGTCAAGGATTTTTGACATACTATTTAGAATTGGCATTTTGTTTCAAAATTTGCCGCCAAATTCGCGGCATTTGCGTTTACAGAAGTCCCAGCATCCTTTGTAAGCTGATAAACATGGCCGACTCCTTTCGAAAGGAAAGCATGCAAGAAGATAAGGTTTTTAGCTCGCGTTTTTACAACGACTCGATCGCCACGCGGATGTTTATGTCATATATTGGCGACGAATGATATTCGTAAAAATGTTTGGTCTAAATTGGACGCCGTTTTCTGCCCTAAATGCTACTGAAAACATAATAACATGCTAGTTAAAACATGGAACTTGGACGAATTGACACAAATCTTCTTCAAGTTTATGGAGCTGCTTCTAGCAAGGATAGAATTTGGCGAATAACACAATTTTACGCTCAAAATGCAAGAAATTTTAGGAGCATCGAGCCGCTAACATACTATTGAAAATGGACGGTAAATTTCAAATCGTGAGTACCAAATTGGAATTTCATTGTATTATAGACGCATTTTTATCACGTCTTTACTATATACATTTTATTTAAAATGTTTGTTGGTGTCCATACATTTGCTTATGAATGCAGCTGCCATTTTGTTTAGGAAATGGGCGCACGCACAGTAGTATACACGATGACCGGAATTCTAGCCCATATCGAAAGTAATTTATTATGGCACGGCGGTATATTGTGTTCTCTAAATGAACAAATACGGTCCGCAATGCAGGCTACCGTACCGTATGTACGTCGATGAAGCTGTCACCAGCGAGGGCAAAAAAAAAGACATGGTTTGATATGTTTAGCCCACTGTTTATATATTGGTTTTCCTGGCCAATGTAAATATAAATTTTATAGAGAATAAATAATATTGTATTGTTCTATCAAGGCCCTTAGAGGAAGGACATTCTTTGGCAAAAACAACGGATGCACGTCGAAAAAAAATATTGATAGCCTATAGGTAAAGTCAAAATATGCCAAAACAGTTTTTCATTCATTTGAAAGGTCACGAGAGTTACTTCAAATAATGCTTTTTGTTGTGCGTTTGTCTATGTATTTATTGTCATTTATCATTGGAAAACGGACGCAATATTGGGTTAAAGATAAATCGTGTTCATCAAAAAATAGCATTGTACCGTCAGTTGTAAGAGAACTTTGAAAGTACAGAAAAGATAAGAAAGATTTAAAAAAATAAGAGGAATAAAATTTGAAATGTATGGTTAGGGTTAGGGTTATATGTATGGGAGAAGCAAAGAAGAAATCAAAACAGAGAAAGTTGACGAGTTGAAGGAAAAAAAGGCAAAACTCACAAAAATACAATCATTGATTGACTCTGGCACTAAGTGCGTCATACTTGTTACGTTAAAGAAAAAAGTTTTTGTTTTATTTCATTAATGTCTGTAGGCTATACTGAGCAAAGAAGATAGTACTACTGGTTAGTATACGAACGGAGCAATTATCCTTTTAACTAGGAAGCGGGCATGGGTAAATACAGACACATGTCTTAATTCGCGTACGCAATTAAAATAAGAAAAATTAACGATGAAAAGCAAATCAAAATATAAGGTACTTATATCACACATTACGGAAAATATTCTTTTGTAGGTTTTGTGAACAGTGTAACTGTAACTCGTGTTCAAGGTCATACCATTTAAAACTTACTTGTGTCTTAACCTAGAAATCATCCAAACAGTACATGAAAATTAACTTGTAAAGCAAACAATGGTAGGCACAGACATACTGGTGCTATTCTGAGCCAATACAGACCAGAGACTAAGGGATATCTGTGTAAGATAACTAGCATTCGTTCTGTCATCGATTATCCCGTATAGTAAAGATACCACTAAGTCTTGGCCGTTAAATGAATTAATATCTATGTTTCATGTTCAAAGTCCAGCAAGTCTATAAACTATTGTCTATATAACTGGTCATATACACTAGAATGGTATTAAGGTAATTCCGTAGTTTTGCACTGCGCATAGTTCTGCGCATGTTTCAAGATTTTTGGTTTCAGGACTTTTATCATGTAATCTAGTTAAATTATGTTTTTAAAGTACTTTGAATATAAAATTCCAAGAATTGCGATATTTTCGAGCGAGAAAACGCGATAATTTTGAAACTAGACCCAGTCCTCTCTTGGAAAACCTGTTTTTTGACAATAAAATGACGATATTTTTCGCAATATTTCGCAAACTAGCACGGTGACCTATGTGTTTTATTTGATAAAATTATTTGTTATAACATAACATCAAATATATCTAAAACTGAGCATAGGTCATCGGGCTAACTTTTGCCGGAAATTTCTAAAATACTTTCAGCTTAGGACTTTTTCGTATGAATTAGCAGCTCGTGCGCACGTTGGTATTTCGTCAATTTCTTCAAGATCACATATTTTTTATACATCTGTTCATATTTTTTTAATAAAATTAAGTGCAGATATTTGAACAAAACACGAATTTTGCTCTTAAAAGACAAATTACTGTTTCGTTTCTCTTCGATTTTTGAGCTTATTTCTTTACGTTCTCAATTCACCAAAATGCATGAACTTTGAAGTCATATATCACAAAAACGAAGTCGGTGACCACCCCTTTTTATTGTATTTTCTGAAAGCGTTTCTCAAAATTGTTTGTTAGAACGAGTATATAAAAAAAATTTCATCGGGCAGTTTTATTTCTACGGAATTACCTTAACGACAGTACGTATTTATTAAATTTATAGAACTAGACAGTGATTCTCACATACACACAGCTAACACCATTTACTATTAAATAGATCATTACTGCAAAAAGTCAAACAATGCATTCAATTTCAGGGGTTTATGTTAACCACTAAGGACAATCCTAAACAACATCACAATATACGACATATGACTTTAAAACGACTACCTTTGCAAGTCTTGAAGAATGCGGTTCGTCCATGATCATCCACAATTTAGGCTGCCATCTTTGCCATTTAGTTCCGCCTTCGCCAATACTCTCATTTGAACCCAAACCTGAGCTGAACGTATCAGAATTTCGAAGGTCTTCAAATCCCGGACCAACAAAACATTTGAGATTTTCTTCCGCTTCTCGGTGTTGAGTGTATTTGCCCCAGCAGCAGGGCTCCATTTGCTTTTCATCAACACCCCAAAACTTCAATTCTTCTTCGTACATTGGGCCGCACATTTCGGCCGGGCAGTGAAGCTTTCCAGTACGGTAAAAGTTAAGCACATGAGAGAATGCTGTTGGATGGCGATCAAAGAAGTACTCCCTTGGTCCAGAGATGTCAGACGTTGAGGAATTCTCAACAATCCAAGCTAAACGAGTATCTGGAATGTTCTGTAGAGTAGCAACATTTGTCTCGTGACGAAAACCGCCAACATTGATAATAATCCTTGTGGAATCGCCTCCGTTGTTTTGTGTATCTTTTTGTAGGAAATCCATAACTCCACACACTCATAAGCGGGTGGGCTTTCTTGGAAAGCTCAGGATTTGTATTTGAGCGATTTTATTTTGGCTTCTCGGTCTGTAAGCGTGTTGTCAATTTCTAACAGACAAAACAAACAAAAAATGTTAGTGCAATTATTTTGCTTTCAATACGGTGTGTCTACAAAAATCCATTTGCTTGCGCGATTGAATTATACTCGCCTTGGAAACCAAAAACTTGATGCTGAGAGAAAAATCTATTTTACGGCAATGACTAACCCCCACTAGAGACAAAGTTATAATTCAAATTAATTGAAAGACGTCGTCAACTCATTCATCTTTGTTCGAAAAAGGGTTTGTTAATGGTGTCACTAGAAATGTCATATTTTGCCAATGAATGAAATTCAAACAAATCATCCGGTCTGTTGACGAGCAACCTCTAGCATGTGTTAATTTTCTGTAGTCGTTTTGTGAGAGTGATGTTGTGAAGGACAAAATTTACATCCTGTGACCCTATAACTAAAGAATCGCGGCTTATATTGGCTGACGAGCTCTACAAATAACATTCATTATATTTATTATTATATATTTGATGACAGAGACTATTATTGTTTATTGTATTCAGTTATAAACAAATAAGCACTGTGTTTCTTTGATTTACAATCGACGTGATCACCTGCAAATATATCAAACATTTTAGACTTTAATAACGCACAAATAAAATTCTCTGTAGAAATTTATCTTTATTCAAATACTTTAATAGTACAAAATATGAATATTTTCCTATTTGAATTCTGTATTTCGTAAAGAGAAAATAAGATTTGAGCGGCGGAATAAACGTGAGCAACAATGCAATAATGAGCTCATGAAAAAAGTATCACAAAACTGATGAATGAAAAACTGTCAATTTCTTGATTTTTTGAGTATTGATTTGAGTAGACAATCATCAAAATCGAAAGATTCAAATATGCGTCATCAAATAATCAAATGCTCGATTTTTGTTGTCATTTCTGTATTTTTTCCTTTTTGAAATGAAAATTGTAAAATTATTCAGCTAGGAATCTAGAGTGTGTCGTCACTGTTATTTGGAAAGAGAGTGATTAATTGTTGCAACCTGTTTTGACAATTAGCTGATAAAATTATAACGATCACTGATGAACTTAGATATTTTTTTAGATCGACAAGGCATTTTCTATACTCTCTGGCTTGTTGACAGGTTCTTTCAAATTCAGTTTCAGAAAATAATGGCACAAAAACTAAAAAAATGAGTTAGATCACGATTAAAAACACCGAACGACCGAACGACGACACGGGTGAAAAACGCACTGCGCACACTCGGAAAATGGTGTTGTCATTCCCGGGAACGCTCGGTTTCTTAATATTTTGATTCACGAAAAAAAGCCGACAGATTTTATTTCGAAAAGTCTTAAAAACGTCGCGAATACTGAAAAGATTTTGATCATATTTACACAGTTTATAGTTTTCATTCATAGGCAGCTATGATGAGTTTCGTCAAGAAAACAAAGTTACGGCAATAGGTTTTTTATGTACTTTTGTACGGACTCTCTTGCAAGGCCGTCCTTTTACGACTTAGTGAAACAATTTTCATGCAGACATGGCCCTTCACACTTGACCTTCATACTTTTTTTAATTTTATTATAATTTTTCAAGTGATTTTTTTATTGGTAAACATTGTATTTTAGGAGGAAATATTAGAAACCCGCGCGTTCCCGAGAATGACAACACCATTTTCCGAGTGTGCGCAGTGCGTACCGAACGACCGAACGACCATACAAACAAGAAACAAACATACAAACAAGAAACGAGTGCAATATGATTAAAAAAGTTTTAACGATTGAGCACTAATGGAGAGTTCCTTAACTGTAATTGTACACATTGCACAACGCAAAACAATTATCTTTCCTCAGTCAATCGCTTACATTTCAAATATATTTTCAATAACTGTGCATAAAGTCAAAACCACAAAAATCAAAACTCCATATTAAGTATATATAGTTCAATGTTCTTTCAAATTAATTTAATGCTAGCTCTTCTTCAAAAGAAGATAAAATGCAGGAAGGCGGTATTGAATATTGATCGTTTTTGTACAAATGAAGGAAGGCCGGGCAACTACCGTTAATTAATCCTTCCCATCGTTGTTCGTATTTATGCCAACATATAAGAACTAGTGGCACATTCTCAAAGATTAGCTTTCTTCTAGCTGAAATGATAACGACCCATTCTTTTCTTTCTTTTCATGCATTCTATTTGACAACTGTAAAGCTTTACGTTCATTAACACTGTCGGGGCTTTCCTTCCGTCGTTTGAATGTCCACCCACATGACAGTATTACTGCTAATGTTTTGATAGTTTGACTTTATTGTGACACATAAAGATTAAAAATGTACAACAAAAATATAAAATAGAAAGTGTTTTGCTTATAGTTTACCTGAAGTATGATAAGAAACGAGGAAATGAAGTGAATGAATTGTAGTAAGTAATGTAATGTGGAGTACTATACATTCAGGGACATTAAACTAAAAAACGGCAAATTTAACAAGAAAATTACATTAAAAAAATAAATAAAAAAGAGGTGATTGAAATGAATCATTAAAAAATTCCAATTTTTGAATATCAAACTGAATAATTAATACAATATACAGTGAACGCCCCCATGTTTGCACAGGGATCCCGGATTAGAACTCATTAGCTCACTCTGATGAATTCTCACTTTAACAACTTCTTTTGTACACTATCAACATTAAATAAGTCATCTTTTACATGCAACTTCTTATTTCGGTATATTTTATAAATGAATCGATAAAATGCGCCAGTGTGTCTGTCTCATAATTTGCCGATTTTAGCGTGACTACAATCTAGTCTTACGTGACATACAAACTAAATTATACATTGGTAATGTTTTAAATTAAAGAAAAACCATATTCTTTCTTTCTAAAAAGGTTTATATGTGTTAATGACTATGTAATATTCTATGATCTAATAATCAGTGGAGAGCTCTGAAAACCATTTTTTTAATGTTGAATAGAGACATGATCGGAATTACATGATGCTTACAAAAAAACTAAGGTCACGTGACTTGGGAATCTTTCACCCCCTGGTGATACTTAAGGTTGAGGTTAACTCAAAACTATGGTTAGAGTTGTGTTTACCTGACTACGTTTAGAGTTTTTGCTATATTGAACTCTATTAGACTATTAGTTCATCCCTGATCACGTGACCAATTTTTGATCCATTTAAAATTATGTACAAACTCGATACTGGACAATAGTAGGAGGCAGCATGGCCGAATGGTCAGAGCGTCTTGCAATCCGGCGGTCCTAGGTTCGATTCCCACTCTGGCCACAGAAATTGTATTTGTCTGAGTTTCGATTTGGACAAATATATAATTTCTCGGTCATGCTTTGTATATAGCCAACTGGTTTGTCTCCTAGCCAGTTGGGATTCTTATTACTTATATACCAACACTGAAAAACCCTGTTAAGGGATGTGTTGCAGACATCATTCATTCGTACATTCATTCATTCATTCATTCATTCATTCATTCATTCATTCAGTACCGATACTCTTTCATGCGAAAATGACTTTATTGTAGCCGCATCTTTAATAGCCGTAACGTTACCGTAACGATTTTTGCCTTTTTCGGTAGTACTGCACCAAATACCGTAGAAGTAACTAATTGGTCCGCCAGCCTCACTCCCTGACTCGAACTCCGAGGGACAGAGTATTATCACTGGTTTCCGAGCTCATAGGATGCACTTTGATGTTAAAACTGATGGTAATCATAGCGGTGTGTTTTGCGTGATCATCTCCGCCAGTAAATGATATTCATTTAAGCCAAACCGTTTAAAAACATACATCTTAATAAGTCAATTAACTAAAGTTATCTGATAAAAAGCAGATCGGTCTTGTACTAGATGAATGCTTAATGTCGCTCTATTATGTACACGGGTAGATTATACATTTTAATCCTTAAAAAGATTTCTGAATACTATTTAACCTATGCTTCAAAATGATGTCTAATTCCATCATTAAGTACGAGAAAAGTAAAAAAGTAAGTGTTAACCCGTTTGACAAGTTAAATAGAAACAGTTACTGGTACTTTGAAATTAACAACTTAATAGTTTGTTGGATTTAATGATACTGATTTATTGAGCTCGAGAAATTAAAAAAAAGAACAATAGTATAACTACGATATTTTTTCCAAAACAAGGAAATGGAATGCTATTGCTGGACATTTTAAGAAAAAAGAAAAATATATGATAAAAATAAGATCAGCAAAAAATTGAGGAACGATATTTATTGATTTTCGATGCACGTATATATAATTAGCAATAGCCAGAAATTATGAGCCACTACCAAATATATAAGTATATATCAAAAAGACATTATGGGATACCCTCAAATATATATTTTGTTATTCTTCCCTAGCATCAGGGCTTTACGAAAAAAAAATCAGTGAATATATTCATATGTTCATTAATTACTTCTTTCGTTTGTATGTTTATTTATTTATAGATCTAGAGAGATCTCTATGTCACGTTTCGTTCGTTGCACAAAAGCCAGCAAACGTTTAAGGCCGGTACACACTAGGCGACAAGTCGCAGCGACTTGTCGTCACGACATGTCGCCTCAGTGTGCATTGGTTCAATATTTGTCGCCAATACATCTGATTTTGTCGCTGCGACAATTTCCGCCAAAAATACCTGGTACACACGGGGGGAAATTGTCGCTACGACCTATCGCGGGAACAAGTCGCTGCGACTTGTCGCCTAGTGTGTACCGGCCTTTACTCGTTATCATTTTTTATTTTTATTTGTTATCATTTTCTCTTTGAACATAGCTCCATAATAATTGAACAACTGATTAACTTATTTTTCGATATCAAATCATCAAGTAATACACAGCAAATATATGTTAAAGTGTTTACTTTATCGACATGATTATCGTGTTTTTTATCAGGGTCAGTAACTTAATGTCGTCATTATCGTTATGAATATCCTCAGTTTTGGTCGTTTCCTCGCCTCCTTCCTCATCAACATCAACAACTTACAACTTCATTGAAGCCCAGTAACGAAGAAACAAGAAAACAGATGTAAAAAATGAAACAAACAAAAAGAGCAAACAAACAAATAAACGACACAAATAAAAGACAGACAAACAGAAAGACAGACAGACAGATAGATAGAAAGATAGACAGACAGACCCACAGACAAAAAGACAGGCAGACTTTAAAAGCTTGATAACAAAAAGCTTAACAAATTAAATTATTTTCGTAACATAGGATATTAAGTTTTATTCATCGGGGGCTGTTCTTATGATGCCTGGGGAAAGTGAATAAATTTATAGGAGATGGTATTAAAATACCTGAGATAAAGACACTTTATTTTTAATTTGTAATTCATATATGACAGACAAACCTGAGGCACAGAGTGCACTTCATTTGCTTTTAAAGCTACACTGAACACAAAGATGTCGAAACAAGGAAATGGAATCATTTGGAGTCGAAATCGTACCCTCCGTGCACTACCCAACTGTACAGTTTTTCCTTATCTATCTGCTGGATCATGAGTTGGTGTTCGATCTTCATGCAGCCAGCCTCGATCATATAAGAACAAAGTGATTTTGATCGCAAACATGATGACCAGCGTAAAAATTAATCCCACTGAATTTGAATATTTCAATTCATTTAATACAAGAACTTCCTTTAAAACTAAGTTTTGTTAGCAACAGAAAGAGTTCCTAATCCCGCACATCCTCTATTAACCATATTAGGGCATTGTGTAAATGAAAAGTTTAATTCTAAAAGTCTACTTAGGCGTTTAGTACATGGTGTATTTATTAGATGGTAAATAGATGTCGTGAGATTTATCATTAGATTTCTTTCTTATTTTGGTTATTGTTTTTGCATTTCTTTGTTTTTGTTTGTTTATTTTTGGTTTTGTCTTTTGCCGTTTAATTGCACGATAACTCGTACATTTATTGATTGGACACTCGATGATTCATTCATTCTTCTACTTATCTGGTCAACTATCCATTCTCTGAGTCATTTATGTGTTTATTCATCCATTTATTTATTCTGATCCACCATTCATGCATGATTTGTATAACTTGTAATTCCGTAGTTTTGCACCGCGCATATTTTGAATTTTAGAGTTTTACATGTCTTATCATCAATACATACAGAGTTATGTCTGAGAAACACTTTAACGTAAAAATGCAAAAAGTTTTCACATTTTCAAGCGAAAAATTATTTATTTCTTTAAACTCACCCCAGTCCACACTCGGAAAAGCCTTGATATTATTGAATTTTGAGAATATTTCTGAAAATATCTCGCAAACCAATACGGGCACCTATCTCTTTTATTTCATAATATCATTTGAAATCATGTTTTTTAAAACATATATGATCGATGACAAAATTCTATGGTTAGTTTTATTACTACTACCTTAAATCATTCTGCAATCTCAGTGTATAACCGATCTCATCAACGGTCAATCAATCATTCAATCGTGTATCTATTAACTTTGTTTATTTTCTTCTTTAACTTTTCTCTTTTTTGTTGCGGTCAATTGTTAATGTTGATTTGGTTTTGTTAAACAGTGATATAATACGACAAAATCAAATTGATTTTAACAAGCAATCTAAAACACTAAATATTTTTTCTATGTATATGTACATTTTTATTCAAAATTGGTTCGCTTTTAAAATATTGGATTTTTGTTTACTTCGTAATTGTTGGGACATTTAGGTCAACATAATAGACGGCTCCATGGCAAAAATCACTTTGTGAAGGTATAAAAGCAAATCATTAACACGTACCATGAATAAATAATAAAACACTCAAATAAGCAATCATTCTAGGACGCAGAAACTACAAATTGGACGTAAAAGTGCTTAGCTTTTATACTGATTTTGGATTGCATTTTGAGTTTGACCTGCACGAATCAATATTTCCGGAGTTTCTATCTCACAATAAACTTGAGCAATTTTTCCTCACGATTTTTCCCCTGAAATAATAGCATACATATTTTTAAAAATTTATAATAAAAATCCACTTTTTGATAATAAAAAATAGCGCTAACGCTGAAAGTTATTGTATTTTAAGTTTTAATTTAGGAATTTTTTTCTGGCCAAACGAAGATCCTTATCCCAATGCAAAACACTGACATTTTTTCCTCTATAGAATCCTTAATAATAACTATGACTAGTTCGTTTTTGATAGACTGCTGTGCTAAATAACTACAGTGAAAAAACAACAAGTCAAATCAAAGGCAAAAGCGAATTTAATAAAAGGACAAATGCCGTTGGAAATTACGAATTGTTCGCACAAAAAATCTTCGTAATCGTCCGATGTCGTTTAAGTTTTCTAACATTTAAAGACTGAATAGTTTAGTCTCACCTTTTCGTAACAAACATAACTAAAAGTAGTCGCTTTTCTGTGTTTCTTTGGGTTAAAATGCTTTTTCCATGCGAGGATTTTTTTCTTCTTCTAGACTAGCTGAGCCCACACTTATCATCAAAGGCATACTTCCCCAATTGCATAAGAATACGGTTTGTAATAAATTAGCATACGGATCATCCGCCTTTTTGTAGCTAGAAGAAAATGAAGGGAAGGTGTTTTCTTATTTTTGTCTGTTTAGCATAACAAATTAGTTGAATATTTGTCTTTTTTTGCAGTGGAGCGGCGTGAGGAGATTTCCTGTAAAGCTGCACGACTTTTTGTGTTAATAAACAGGAAAATAATTAACAAATATACAAATAGAAATACAAATAAATAAACGAGAGATAAATTGAATAATCTAACAAACAAACAAATTAAAACTGTGCAAGAATCACACGAATACCAACAAACAACGGACCATTTCAAAATAAATATATTATGTTTTAAAAACTGAAATTATTACCAACAAAATTCACAATTCTTAAAAAAGTATTTTTTTTTATTTCAAGTTTCTTCTTAATTGTCATTTTTTTATGAATGAAAACGGACGACAACAAAAACATTTCTTTCTCATTGTGTTCACCAATTTCATGCGTTTTCGTTTTGGGAATATCTCCTTAATAAACTAAGCCAACATATTGTCAATTGTAAAAAAATATAGGTTTAAATATTCTTCAAAATCATCGGCCTACCGAATATCGATCGATCGATCAAAGGATGTGACGTCATTACATTGAATTCTTCAAGGAAAGGAAAGGAAAAGTGAATCGATTGAATGCTGTTGATGGTCAATTTATGGTGAAGTTTAAAAAAGGACTAAAATATTGATCAAATTAAGATAGTAATCCCTAAACAAGAAAGATCATACCATGGATCGTACAAATAAGGGCAAGCTTTTAAAAGACACACACACACACACAAAAACGAAAGTAGAAAAAAGAGAAAGTATTTTGAAGACAGCGCGCATTTGCTCTCACTGATTTAGAAGACTTACAATTCATCTAGTGTTAATTTTCTAAAACAACTTTAATGCGATTTTTCGCGTGATGCGGTTTGTTTTATGATTGGTTAAAAATTTTGACATTATTCCTCCCTAGTCCCTTTTCAGTGAACTCGTATTTCAAGTGCTTCATACATTTATAAACAAATGAATAATTTCATCATAATATAAAACACATGATTCCTGATGTACGTTTTAAATTTCGATATCATTCTACTAGAATTGATTTTACTGCATAGACACATTACGATATTGTCAGAATTTGATTTAAAATGCTTCTCCTTCCTTATTTGCATTGTAAGTTAATTTTTTTCTTGTTTGTTTGTTTGTCAGTTTTATGCTGGTTTTATGTTGTTTGTGGATTTGTTTGTTTTGTTGTCAATTAAACGTTTATCTATTTAGACTTTTTTACAATTGTTTAAACATTCTCACAAATAGCTGTTAAGAGCACTATATAAACAAAGAAGGTTTTTAACTTATCGTATTTATTTGAGATTATTGTGTATAGATACATGTTTAATTCACTTTCAATTAAAACGAGCCGCAAGTTATTTTGCGTAACAATTAACAAAGGTGTTCATCATTAAAGTGCCCATGTTATGGAGAGGTAGACTTAAGTCACATTCATAAGGCTATATTAAAGCCAGGTTTCCATACAATCGAGAACGATCGTACGGTCAAAAAACGTGTTTCCATACAATCGTAGACGGATCGAAACGGTTCGTAGAATCGAAAAACTTTGGTTTCCATATAATCGAATGTTTTTTTCTCGATCGTTTGCGACCGTTCTCGATCGTTTTCGATTATATGGAAACCAAACTTAAAAGTTTGCAATACACAAGGATACTCAGAGTTTAAAATATATTTAACATATATAGAGCACGTAATAGATTGGCACATATACAGCCCCATAATTGAGCCGCACAGTTATTGGAGCCTAGCTCTGTTGTTTTGGTCTCCCACATATGTGTAAAAGCCTTATAAATAAATGAATAAATAAATAACTGGTACTGGAAATCACGTTGATAATTTGATAACGTTGTTTATATTCATCACTGTGTAACTTGCAGTCACATACGCCTGATAGGAGTGGTCGTCATGGGCAACGGCAGTATTGTAATTAAAACTAATAGACTTCAGTGTAATAAAGCACGCTTTGGGATATACAAAAACAGGAAACTAAGATTAAAGTATGCCATCATACGTTGTTATAGCCCTTGAAGACGTCAACATACTTAAAGTAAAAACACAGCGACACTCGTAGATGATAGCTTTCAAGATGGTTATTAAATCGATGCCTATGGTGATCTGTATTACGATGTTTATATGTTTCAAGTGAGCTGCATGATAGCAATGAATAGACATCATTCTTGTTGCATTAAAACTGGTGTGATTTTTTCAAATGAATGAGACACCTTGAGATACTATACGATACGATTAAGGTAATTCCGTAGTTTTGCACTGCGCACAGTTCTCTGCATATTTCAAATTTTAGAGTTTTACATTTCTTATCATCAAAGAATACTGAGCTGTGTCTGAGGAACACTTTAACGTAAAAATCCGATCAGTTTTCACACTTTCAAGCGAAAAATTACGAATGTCTTAAACTCGTCGCATTACATTTGTAAAACCTTGTTCATGATTGAATTTTGAGGATATTTCTTAAAATATCTCACAAACCAATACGAGTACTTGTGAATAATGCCCATTTTTTATTGTTAGACGCTAAAATGACAAAAGTGGGTATACTTTAAATATTTTTATCGCGAAATCCAATCCGGTGACCCCATTTTTTAATTTGCATTGTTAATGAAAAAAATCAAATTGTTTACTGTAGTAAGTTTTATCAAAATTTTATGGCTTGTTTTATATTACCTTAAGATCGGTACACACGAGGGAGTCGAGCTTGATCCTAAAATACGTTCATGCAGCAGTTTTGCTCCTAGATTTCGCGTGAAATCGTTGGAACAGACGAGGGAGCCCGTTGCGGGAGCGTGTTGCGGGAGTAAGCTCCCACGTGTGTACCGGCCTTAAAAATACGATATCTATACTAAAAAAAAGCACACAGAAACTAGATATTTGACGTAGAAGAACCGTCTTCCTAATGACTTCAATGTGTTGTCCATTCAATAAACTGATACGTGCGCTTGAAGATATGAACTAGCGCCCAGGTAGCTCTTTATATCGTCGAAACTGTAAGGTTGTCATTGATCACATTTACTATCAGCATGACCAGACATACTAAGGATATAAGCTGGTTTAGTAAACGTGTTAGACATATTAACTACTTAAAAGTACATGGCGAATGACGAATGATAGAACTTTGAATCTATGAAAGTATTTCCCAAGAAATTTCCTGGACACTGCTAGAGGAATTAATCTGCTAGCTAACTACAAGCTTGATGGACCGTACTGTTGTACTGTGGATTTAAAATAGATTTATAGCTTTAAGCCTGTATAAGCAGCTACAGGGAAAAGGCTATGCGACAGAGGCAGAAAAGCGAAGCCTCTCGCTCTCTATGAGCCATTACTCAATCTAATACAAGTAAACTAACTGTTTTATTTGGATAATCATCCATACTTTGTTTATGTTAAAAAAGAGAGTGTATATAGGTTAGCATACATAGTTTGTTATGCAAGCCAGAGAATATCCATACTGTGCGCTGTATGGTATCAAAGCAAAAACAAGATAAAAACCAGATCATAGCAAATATTTGTAAACTATAATGAAAGAACCTAACTACAAACTAAACTGCTGGTTTGTTTTTGACAAGATATTTATCGAAACATTTATGTTATATACAAATACCATGTCCAAGGGAATGAAAAGTACGCTATATAAATCAACTTATTATTATTTAAATTATTATTATTACCCTAAAATCAGAAAACCATGTTTAAAACAAAACGCGGCTAGGCACCATTAAATATATTAATACTTTAGACGTATGACTTTGAATAGATTCCAATCAGATTAGCGCAAATCGGTTTGGCAGACCGGCTGTTTCTTAAATGTAAAAAAGTGCTGTCCATTACAACAATGGCAATACTAGTGAAATGTTCCATGATTGAGATTATTGGGACGAAGTAATGGCGATGGGAACAACAATGGACGTGTGATCATGATGAAAGATGATTGCTACATGTAGATAGTTCTTACAACGATTATATACTATGATTGTGATTGATAGAGACGATTACGATGACTGTGATTGATAGAGACGATTACGATAATTGTGATTATGACCATATATAGCAAGTGTAACAGCAATGGAGACCAAGATGATTAAAATGATAATAATAATGGATATAATGATAATATCGATGATGATGACGAAGGTATGGGACTCGAAATGTGTAAAAACAAATACTCTTTGTAAATCAAAATTATCCCGACTCACATTTTCACAATACGTGGCGAATCAGCAAGCCACTATGCAAGACATGTATCGATAATGCAATCTCCGTCAATTGAACAACTCAATCTTCCCAGCAGTGTGCGGGATGTCTTGTGTCATTAAGTACAATATATCTACATATGTTTGATGCCTGTAGACAAGCCCGAGGCATGAAATACCTGCATCTTTTCATCTAGTGATTAAAAGTGAACAAAAACCATACTTCTAGTCTAGAAGAATGGCTGGGGAAATTAAATTCGCGTCTTACTTAGGGTGATTTGTAGATGGGCCGGTAAAACTGACAAGAAGAAAGAAGAAAGGAATGCATTAATGATTGGCATATGGACAATTGTGTGGCTCCAAATTAAAGGAAAACTCAAAAATATTTATTTCACATAATTAGTGAAGTCTGTTTTCATCTAACAGTAAGAACACTAGGATAGAAGATAAATCATTGTTATTTTGATCAAAAACACTATTATGTACCAACATCGGGCGACGAAAATATTAGACGTTATAATGTATGCAATTAATCATAGCATCCATTGCGATATCTGTGTTCGCCTGACTGGCGTCCTAACAGTTCAATGGGATTTATCCATACACGTATTTTTTAAACAAAAAATTCCGAATACCAGTTGACGAATGGCGAATATTTGCAAAGGAAACGATAGACACCAAAACGCAGTAATTTAGAAAATGGTTGGACAAATTGTGTATATATCCATACATTTACCAAGATATTGGGAGGGAGGGGAGAGAGGGGAGGAAGGGATCTCAACACACCAAATGACACTACGTTACGACAGTAAGAGAAGATTTTTGGCTTTGAAAGGGGTACAACCCGTGACCTCCCAAAACCAATATTCTCCATTGGCAGTGATAGTTACCAAGCAAATAAAATTACTGGGTCAGCAACGACACGTTTGTTTATTTAAGAAACTCATTTGCTGTCAAGGTTAAGCCTATCTAGTACTCGAGACTGATAAAAAAAAAAAACAATCAAGTACTGACACTACGTCAATTCTCAAACTATTTCCTTGGAAACGCTGATTTATTGCGTTGTATAGCTGGTTATAGTAAAATTGTATTGAACTCTTAGAAACGCTGTCGACGGAGCTCAACCAGACCTAGCCACTATTGGTCGTTATAAGCACGCATATGCACGAATTAAAACAATCCAGTCTCGCGGCATACGTGTACGGTCATTGTAAGAATATATCTTTCGGTTTAGAACACGGCAAGTTGTGTAGTTTGACTTTTTGGCACAGCTGTGGTAGTATTGTCACAACGTACAGAAACCTACACAACTCGCCGTGTTTTAAACCGAAATAAGTTCATTACTCTTACAATCCACACTGTATTTTATATTTTTAAAAACAGTTTTTTCATATCGTATTCATGGCCATTGTATCTTTAAAAATCAACATGGTTCACACGATCTACCTTTTTTTGTGCAATGACATACTTTATAAAACACGTTAGTCAATTCCTTTTCATATTATGGTACATTTACCAATAAATCAGAACAATTCCGAAACATTTGGCATGAGTTAATCTACAGTAGGTGGCATTCCATACTGCTTTAGAAGCTCTGCTTTTATCATACACAGTTATTGGCATCTATAATTGTTTCATTACAGAAAAACTGCATAGTCTAGTCGCAACGCGCTAGTTATCACTATAGTACCTTCCTTGATCTTGGCAACGTACAGCATTGTAACTATTAATTTAGTTTATTCATAAAAAAGTTTTAATTGTTTTTCAAAAATACACAAGTTGCACTACACTTGGCCAGATTTTTTTTAATTGCTAACATCTAAAATATATATTAATTAATGATTTTTCTTCTTAGAAGCTAAATAATAGTCGAATCAAGAAAACAACCATAATATTCAAATTTACTGCATTTAAAAAGTACAAAGTTATAAATGCTTACATTTTATTTGAAATTGATAGTTTACCTGGACTGAGTGATGTAAGCTAGTTCTTGTGGTATTGCGAAGTGAAGTCTTTATCTCCAAAACCCTTTGGATAAAATGGACGTTTCGTAGTGTAAATATAGTAATGGCAAAACCTATCCCAAAATATCGCCCTAATCATGTATAGTCGGCTTCAACCAAACATAGCATTCGTTTGCTGTCTGGAAAAGTCTATTTTACCAGTTATTTTTCTTTTTCTTGCACGATTCCCTGAGCTTCATTGAAAGCAATATTGATGTGCATAATTGCATGTATATAAATACCTGAGATTGAATAGGACAATAACATGACTTTTAGAGGGCATATTGTTAATTTGTGGCCCAAGTAGCGTCATTTGCGATACTAGTGAGTGGTTGGATAAATAATTGAACAACAATCAACGCCACATACAATTAGAACGTGAATAGAAATCTTTCGGTTACTAACCGCGTTATATTAGCACACTATCCAAAGCTTCGTCACAATAAACAACTACCCAAATACCACTGGTTTTATGCAACAGCTGTTTACTTCATAAACGACGACCATCATTTTACGTGACAATATCTACAATTTAATACATTTTCTTGTTGACGAATGTCAAAATTCTTGCAACTTACAGAGCTCACTATGGAAACTTAAGATGCAGATTTATCTTTGAAATAATACCTTAATGAAAAAATAGTATCAATAGTTTTGATCAATTTAACAATACTAAAGGCAAAAATAGAATAAATGACATATTCGATTTAGATATATATCTATTCTACAGATTTGATTTTATATATTTTAGTTTTTTTCATTCTTTTGTCATTAATCATTATTGTCGCTAGTGCATCAAATTTGGAAAAGAGAAATAAGAGTTTACTTAACGCAATTTAGTAGAAATACAAATATCCATAGCATTTTAATAAAAGTTTCTACAGTAAAACATTTTCAGTTTTTCGTCAAAAATTAAAAAAGTGGTCACCGTAAAAGTATATGCAATTTTGTCTACCGATATAATTAAGGCAAAAGATTTGCATTAAAAGATTTAAAAATATCTAAACATCTAGACATAGAATTTTGTCATAGATTACATAGTGTTAAAAACATGATTTCAAATAATATTATGAAATGAAAATGATAGGTGTAAGAGTTTCTTAATTTAAGAGAAAATGGAAGTTATAAATTTTTACAAATTAGGATAAATTTATATCAGTAGATAACAGAACTCGTCACGAGTATATATTGATTTGCTTTGAAAATCAATCATTAATAATTTATTAGATATCATTATAAAAATACTTAGAAGAAATCATTAATATGACACTTCAAAGATACTCGAGAGCTGTTCGACAAGACACTTGATCTGGATTTTTATTATACACTGAGATCAGTGTTCTCAAAAGAATCTCGAAGTTAACTGGCGATTTCGAATGAAGAGCAATGTTATCTGATGATATGAGTTTTGGCGTTCAATTTATTAGTCGTTGATAATATTGATCTTAAAACGACAATCACTATTAACATATTGGACTTTGGTAGTTTGTGATGGAAGACATGGTATTGCAATGTAAATAGACCACAAAACGGATATCAATTTGAATTGCCAAAATTTTACATTTCCGATTTAATTACAGCACTACAGCCATTTCAAAAAGACAGAAGTAAAGCAAGAATAAAAGTATATATATCTGAGAAAGAGGGAAAAAAATGAACGAAAAATGAATAGAATCTGAGAAACAAAACTTTGGTATATTGCATCAGTTTAGGAGAGAATTATAAATGTTCGCTATTGGCGGATCAAAAAGGATTGTCGGTCACCTAGTTATAACTAAGGACACCAAAACTTTAGGATAACCTCAGGTTATTTTTGGTGGTTATACTGAATTTGCAAAATTAGTATCAAGATCTTCTAATAACTTTCCCCGCTGCAAAAGAAACGTTTTTTTTAAATTACACAGAAAACATTATGTTGGGTTTCCTGTGTGGTGTTGATGACGGTACCGTCAAAAAATCATTAAATACCTCAAACATCCACCAGAAAATAAAAAAAGCCTAATGATAACGAAGCAAGCTCTGAAGATATGATTTTATTTGAACATTACCTATTTATCAGCTGCCGTAACAGGGACCGCTTGCTGTGAATTCTTTGATTGAAGCTGGAACCCTGCATGTTGTATCGAAAACGTTTTAGCTAAATTGAATTGCAAGTATTTTTAAGCGGTGTTTTATTGCATGTTAATGTAATGTCTAACTAGAAAGCACATATCAGTTTGTTGTAAAAACAGCTTGACAGACATTGCTGGCGCTTCAGTAGTCGTAATATGTCTGCTCATGCGTGGTTAACATCTATCACACTAGATATAGAAAATGTTGAATCATTCAATGGCCTTTGCATGTTGTATTGGAGCACACAAAACAGACAAGCCAGCGGTATCATGTATGAGATGTACGTAGAGTGTAATTCCAGTATAGGTTGGACTTTCTTTGATTTTCACACTTCTCGCACGGCAGGATACTATTGTATTTTGGCTGATTACTTTTGGTTGAGAGCGTTTGAAATGAAAAACCAAAGGTACTTTTATGTTGCGTTTGAAAGAGTTACCTCAGTACAGTGCAACGTTTTACCACATAGCCAGGTTCTGATGTGAGAGAAGTTACGTTTGATAAGCTGCTTGAAAGTGCTGTAAATCAGACTGTATATTCATTCAAATTAAACCATAGCGTTGGAATAGCTTCAAAACCATGGCTAAATTAAGATAAAGATCACCGTGATGTTTATGTTATTTCGCTAAAAAATATGTTGGACGTAAATTGACTCATGCACTGTGTAATTAGAAAAGAAGCAATGTGGTTTAATTGGTGAAAAACATAATACCAAAACGTTTTGATTTGATAGCATTTTTTTTATTCGTTTAATCCTTTTTTATCGATTTATTATTAGATCAACTTCTTTGTTCACTGATTTGATATATCGTTCATTCAGTCGCTCGTTCGTTCATTCGTTCGTTAGTTCATTCGTTCGCTCATTCATTTATTCGTTCATTCATTCATTCGTTCGTTCGTTCGTTCGTTCGTTGGCTGGTTGGTTTTTTCGTTTCATTTATTTGTCCATCAATTTATTCGTTCATTCGTTCGTTTGTTTATTCATTCGTTCGTTGGCTGGTTTGTTCTTTCGTTCGTTCGTTTATTCATTCGTTCATTCACTGGTTTGTTCTTTCGTTCGTGCATTCGTTCGTTGGCTGGTTTGTTCTTTCGTTCGTTCATTTATTCGTCCATCCATTCATTCACGCGGATGCATATAGCACAGACACACAACGAGAAAAAAAATGGATGAGAATAAGATAGATGAGAAAAACAGGCGTATTTTAATTATCACATCCACAATAAACACAGAATGATCCGAAAGATCCATTTAACTACAACATTTACATTTGCTTTTAACCCAACTTTTAATCGCACAAAATGAAAAAAAATATAACTATTAATCGGTCTTAATCAACAGACGTTGCACCATATGAAGCACACGAAACCAAGCAACCAAGTCAATTCGCTTTGAAAACTAATCTCGTACAAAGGAGTTGCACTCAGTAAGACAAGACTCTATTTACATAAGTACTATGTAAAAGGAATACAATAATTCAATCAGGTTAAATTTCAGTAAAAACAAGCACCGATAGTGAGTCTTTTAATTAGTCTTGACCAGGGAGGTATATCAATCCTTGATATGCTATATCGATTTCTATTTTCATTCATTTCTATTCGTTAGCTTCTTCTTTTTCTTGATGGGGGTTAAAAGTAGAATAGAAAAGTTTGAAAAATCGACATGGAAAAAAATCGATCAAGGTTTTGAAAGATGGATGTTTTATTCGAATATTCGTTTGGAAGCACATAGTTTGACATAGAAAGGGTTGGATGAATTGATAAACAAACCAGCATAATGACAGTGAATTGATGAAAAAAAATGTAGGGATGCAGGAATGGATGAATATTAAATGATGTTAAGTAGGATGAATAAAATATGATTGAATAAATGGATGAAAGAGTGAATGAATCAATGAATGGATAAATGAACGAACGATTATTAGATGAACAGACGTTTAAACTAGACATACTGCAATAAAAACAACCGTAACATTTCATTAAAACTACAATATCCAGAAACAGTTTATAATTTCTTGACGATCGCAGCACATTTTCATCTAATACATTTACTGTGATTCAAAACAAAACTAAAAACTCAAGAACAATAAAGGAAATGCGTAAACAGAAAAACTGGCCCATCAGGATCTACAATGTTGAAATAATTAAATAAATAGCTCAGACACAAAATGCTTTTTCAATCACACCAAATCCTTGCAATTCATTTCAAGTGCTATTTTTTTGCATAAAATACATCGAGATTTTTTCACCTCCGGTTTTATTGAATAATGTGATCATGCTGGAATCGATAGCGCAACAAAATATCATACATTAAAAAAGCTAAATTTGATTTTCTCACAGAGGAAACACAAAAAATATCACAAAGAAAAGAAAGGTTTACAAACAATTTGACATTGAAGACATAAAGACGATATACTAGAAATAATATAATAAAACTAAGAAAATTATCTTCTAAAGAAGGTTGACAAGGGTTTGAAAATTCATTTTCGATAAATATTGTAAAATAGCTAAATTTGTAATACAAAACGCTCTTCAATGTAAACGCTAATTCGACAACGAATAATTAATGATAGCAAAAAACTATTCAACTAATAACTGCATTTATTCATCGAAGCTAGGCGTAAAAAAAAGAAATAATACGGATTCCATATAGTCAACAATATTTATGCATAAAGGTTTATCAATAATCGGAAAGCACAAAATTCTAACTTCAATACAGTTGAACTGTTTTTGTCTTGGGGTCCTACTCAAAAGCTCAATATCAATATACGAAAAGTGCGACAAACTGCTTTTAATGTGTACAATTTGCAGTTTAGGCGTTAGAACCTCAATCCTATTGCCGTGTTTTAGTTGATTAATAAACATATGTTCTGGAACTCCATAACCGTCATTTTACTGCTTACCTTATTTGAACTAAGCTCTGATTATTCCAGTATTTAAAGATTGAGTCTTAGTTTTTCGTATATTTCCTTTAAAATACAAACGTTTTTGACGGTCATTAGTAGACTACCGTTCACATACAGACATGCTTGAATGTATCTGTTCAATTGATTCTGAAACATGCGCCCATGCGCAGTTTACTCCAATTATAGACCGTAAAATTGTATATATACATTTCATCTAAGTCTCTAGAGAGATGAAGTGTACATCGTGCTTGGAACACAGCCTGAAAATCGTTGCTTTTAACAGCATGTGCTTACAAAACAGTACAATAAACGTCTGTTTCGCCCGTTTTAAGAACATCATTTACTATTTTATCTTTTCGTGCAGCTTCTGTCGAGTACGGTCCCGTGACGTCATACATACATTATTGCAGTGTAGTTCCACGAAAGATTAGCTTTTTTGGCTTAGCTTTTTAGCACAAAGGTTCATTGTGGTTACACTGACACTCATAACCTAAACTAGTCTTTTTTAACTCGTTTTTTAGAAATGCGGCATGGTTGCAGTCCCCACTTGTTCTATTTATTATATAACAATTGTTTTCTTGGAACCTTTACAGTTCAGTACATACTAAGTTTATAATATATTCATAATTATCTTATTCATGCGGATTTCCATTTGATGTTGGTAGTCAAACACAATCTTGTTTACGTTTCCTTGGCAACAGAAAATACCATGATTAGGGATAAGCAATTACTGTATAATCTATACGCTCCTGTCAAGCGAAAAATTGCAAAACAACACAACACAGTAACACTTACAATTCTAGAAAATAACATCTGTAGAGAATTTTACAGTGTTATTTTTAAAGTATTTTTTTACATGAAAATATTGCTACTGACTAAATAGTTGCTGTGTAAAGGAGAGTTTCTTCTTATTTGTTGTACAGTCGTTTATGCATATATATGTTCGCTCATTAAAACGAACATTTGTGAATATTGATGTTTTGTTAGAAATTACAGTTATGATACGACGGCTCATGCAGTATTTCAGTTCTCACTCATACCAAAACAGTACATATGATGTTAGTTATTCGTCCCGCTATAATCCTTAACCAGTCAGTTTGGGAGCCACTCTTCCCGCCGATAGAATTTGTTAAAACTTTTTCTACACAAGGACTGACATATATGAAAAACAAAAGTGAAATAAAAATTATGGGTCGCCGTGATTGTTTTGGAACTGTAGGGGGAGGTGGTAATAGGCCCATATTTGTCCCATTTCAACTAAAAGAAGTAGCATCAAAGTTGTTGAAAGTAATATTCTTGCGAACAAATTTGAAAGTTTTTCACAAATCTGCTATAAGATTGTGACAAGATGCTACTTTCGCTATAGTTCTCATGAATTTTTTCCTTGGAAAAGACATCGACTGAGATATTTCACAGAGACTTAAATAAAGAGCTTGATTAATTTTCAGTACACTTGACCACAAAAAAGTTCAAAATTACAACGTTTTGGTCTCAAAGTCCATGTATTTTTTATTCCAAAATTTTAAGCTGGTTTTATGCCAAATGTAAAAAATAAAATTAATAATTGGGTGTCACAATGGTAATCTTTAAGCTAAAGAACGCGCGGAAAAAAAGATGATTTCAATGTTTTGGAAAGGAAAACGAGCGGGAAGAAGCACTACCTGCTTTTGAGGCCCGTATATAATGTTATGATGTTTTTTAACAAAAAGCACAAGAATTACTATATTATTTTGACGCTAAAATTTCGCACGAGATATTTTATTTGATTTTACATGCGCGAGTAGGATTCGCAGTAGCAAGGGTCCCGAACTACCTTAATTAATGTCAATTAATACTACTGTCTAAAATTGATATTCACAGTTAATTACCGTGCGATGGAAGGGACTTATGGGAACGTAAGGAACAAACGTGCAAATTTGCATATTCTGTCTAGTGACCAAGTACTCAAAAGCGCACAGATTGTTGCAGCAACAGGAATATCTTTATCTTTGCGTTTCGATTGAACTTTTGATATATATTGTACGTGCAGACAAGCATCGAGCTGTGATCTACTGATGACGCCTTCGTTTCCGACATGATTTACATTCATATTTTCATCAATAAGGAAATGAAGTTCGAGAAAGTCGAATTTGGCGTCAAATAACAAAAACGGAGAGATCAGATATACACTGTTTAACAAAAACACTTGCTGACGTCATGGAATACCACGGCAAATAAATACGAATACAGGAATTTTCGAGTTGCATATATAGGTACAGCATCTGTCTGTATTGGTATCAATATTGGTGGCGGGCTACAAATAGTATGTGTATTAATAAGAACAGGAATGAAAAAGTGACAGTTATGCTAGAAACGGGGGCGAGCTATAGGCCCAACAGGGCACAGCTATAGGACCAACAGGGCACAACTATAGGCCCAACAGGAATCATCTATATAGGGCTGGCCTAACAGGGCTCAGCTATAGGCCCAACAGGGCCCAGTTATAGGCCCAACAGGAACCATCTATATAGGCCCAACAGGGCACAGCTATAGGACCAACAGGGCACAGCTATAGGACCAACAGGAACCATCTATATAGGCCCAACAGGGCACAGCTATAGGACCAACAGGGCACAGCTATAGGCCCAACAGGAACCATCTATATAGGCCCAACAGGGCACAGCTATAGGACCAACAGGGCACAGCTATAGGACCAACAGGAACCATCTATATAGGCCCAACAGGGCACAGCTATAGGACCAACAGGAACCATCTATATAGGCCCAACAGGGCACAGCTATAGGACCAACAGGCCACAGCCATAGGCCCAACAGGAACCATCTATATAGGCCCAACAGGACCCAGCCATAGGCCCAAATTAACGGCTGTCTGATTACAATCTTTTATGAAATTTTTGATTATGAATGAATGAATAAATGAACGAACGAATGAATTTCAGAAAATAAAAGAGAATCCTGCATTAAGCTGTCCTCTTTAATTCCTCGACAAAGACTAAATGTACACGGCCGTCAGCTGCGTTCCACTAATTCAAAATACTTTTTTTCCAGCCATACATGCATGACCTCAAATCTTAATCATTTGCCAGTAGGGTTGTACAATTTCAATTTAAGCTGTTTAGTGTTCTTGAAAATATTGCTGTATTATATATAAGTATGTTTGTTACTTGAATTCTTTGTGAGCCGGACATAAATTTATATTTCAATACATTTTCTTGCCCTGTAAATATTTCATTTCATTTAAGTACCATTTAATACATGTATTTTCGTAAAACAAGTATTGCTATTACTATTATTAACATTATAAGACCTTCAAGTACATCATCAAGAGCATCTAAGTTATTTCGATAAGGACAGCATATGATATATTTTGCTGTAGGAATAAGGAATGGCCAAATCCTGAATTACTTAACTATTAGGGTTTTTTATGTTGTTTTCTTCTTCTTTTTTTGTGAACAATTTCTTCATATCGATTCAAGTAGAAAACTGTTTAGGTAATAGTGAGGTTTACAGTTGTAAATCAAAATTTACGTCATTTTCGATGTTTAAAGCAATTAAAACAGCCCACAAGTGATTGTGCACCCACTGCACAACCGTCCCCTATAACGGCCACTGGACAACTTGTATAGATCGATATATGGCTGGACATATGTATTTTCACTACTACATTCACCATATTACAGTTGTTGATATTCTCAATCTAATTTAATCACAACTTAACTCTTATATTGTCAACCGAACATTTTTCATTTCGTCTTAAGTAAATCCATATGACATTAAGCGTCATTTTAAAGTCTTTTTAACCAATTAAGTCAAAAATGGAATAAGTAGTCAGCTCTGATATAATCTCTTTTTTGTATTGTCGAGATTAAATGGACTTAAATAGACCATATTAGACTATTTTAACAGAAAAAAGAAATGATCGTATTAATTAAAGAGATTTAATTTCACACGTATTTTTGAAAATGTAGACATAAATTAATAAATTAATCATTAAATGAATGAATCAGACGATGCTTGAATAAATGACAGACCGACAGACCAAGGATTATGGATTAAAGATATTGGACGTATATATTTAGTATTGTTCTTAATGAATGAGCACTAAAATGGTTTATGATTATTCCGTCAGGCGAGCGGGATTTATAGCTGCAACGGCACTTTCTAATTTCACTGTTTAAAGACGGTTGATTAATTAATTTACCTTAACTTATACCAGAAAACTAAAAACCATTAGTTTAAAAGCTCTCATAACATTGCGACCTTAAAATACCCCTTAAGTGGCGCCCCTTAAAAGACACCCATTAAAAGACGCCCCTTAAAAGACACCCCTTAAAAAGCACCCCTAGTAAATCGATGACGTCGATGACAGCTAATCAAGCATCTTTTGTTCCCTACAACATCAGCCATTCTTCGTCTCAACCAAAAAAAAAAGACCTAACAAAAAGAATGATAACAAGCAAAACGGAGCTGCAACCAACAAACAGCAAAACCCGACACAAAGCGATCAAGCGACATCTACACAGTCAGATCATACTTCAAATGGAATCTATATCATTGGGGATTCTATGCCCGGGGGGGGCGAGGGTACTACCCCGCAACTATACGGGGATGATCCGCTTAACAGGGTATGGTTTTTCGACCTTGGTGTCATGAACAGAGTATCCAATTCTATTCTATTTCCGATTTAATCCAAACTTCCTTTTCAAACTCAGGTACCAAACAATGAGAGAAATTATTTTGCATTCAGGAAATCGTCAGGAATATGATCGTTGACTTAAAAAAAAGATGAGAGCAGCACGTGTGTCTGAATTGATATATTTATACAAACCATATAATGTTTGCCACAATTGTAATTTGTCATAAACAGGGTATGGAAGTTAGGTATTTTTTTGTCATAAACAGGGTAACCCCTACAAGATCCCAGCGGAACACCCCTACCCAGATCTGATGGGAGTACCTGGCAAACCGCTCGCAGAAAACAATTGTGAATAGAAATTTGTCGGGTGAGAGCCGAATAACCTGTGGGATTCTTCAGGGGTCTATCTTAGGTCCATTATTGTTCCTAATTTATGTTAACGACCAACCAAATTGCCTAGGGAGAGCCTCTCGAAAAATGTTCGCTGACGATACAAGTATAAGCCTACCAGCGAAAGATATTACAGATTTAGAAAGTAAAATTAACCAAGAGCTAACACAACTAAACAAATGGCTCATTACAAATAAATTAAGTCTTAATATAACAAAAACTGAGTTCATGGTCATAGGAACCAACCAAAGGCTACGTGTCTCCGGTGACATGTCTATGGAAATTGTCATCGATGGAGAAACCATTAAAAGAACAAATAGTATTAAATATCTAGGTCACTTCCTCGACGACAAATTATCCTGGAGGTCGCACATTGATGAGATTTCTAAGAAAATGTCACCAGGAATTGGATCACTCAAGCGTCTCAGACCATATATTACACACGATACTGCAGTTTTAATATACAAGGCTCTCATACAGCCCCATTTTGGGATGGTATCAGCCAAGAACTTAGTGATAAATTACAAAGGCTATAAAATAGAGCCGCTAGAGCAATAACTAGATCTTGTTATAATACTAGATCAGAAACCATTCGGTCAGTTCTGGGTTCAAGTAGTACGAACTTCACATTCACTCGCCCTATTTAAAAATAACCTAAAGAAAAATCTAACTTCACTGGGGATCATTCATTCATTCATTCGACTTAGTAATTTATAAGGGGATATGGGCGATTTTGACGACTTTTCGATGGATGAATAAGGTATGTTAATAGTATTTTTATGCTTCAGCTAATCGGAATTTATAGATTCACAGATCGATGAGCTGCTGTAAAGCTCAAGCGATTTGAAATTTATAGCCAAAATTCAAAGCATCAGTTACGTTTTACGCAAAATATCCTATTTCAAATCATTGAATACATAACGGCAAGATATTGCGGATAATTTGAATTTGAATTGCGGATAATTTGAATATGGCAGTATTTTAAAGGTTCTAAAGGTTTTAATTTATTTTTATTTTCACAATGCTTACAACAATAGTTACAACAAAAAGTTCAAAGATCGATAGTGAAGGATCAGCCAAGAAAAAAACCCGTAGAGGTTTCAAGCAAGCCTTGCAACCTTATCATATCAATAAAAAATATATATATTTATCATATGATTATTCATAAAATACCTATATTTCTCAATTTCGTAAACCTGTTATTTTCACTAGTGAAAAGAACACGTTGCCATGGATGCACTTCAGAGGCCTTCGCTTCAGAGTCCTTCGCGAACATATTCCTTTGTATTTGAATATTTTATGAATAATCATATGATAAACAGAATATTACAAGGTCGCTTGAAGATACGAATTTTATCTTCTCGTGTTGAAAATATCTTTTCACCACTCGAAGATAAAATCCGTATCTTCGCGCGCCCATGTAAGGGACCGTTCATTATTTATGGCATGGGGGGCTGGGTGATGGGGGGTCTTGAATTTTTTCCAAGTCTGAAAAGGGGGGTATTGAAATAATTTTTTGGCTATCAGGTGGGTCTAAAAATTTCATAAGGTAAATATGAGGGGGTTCCTGAAATTTATTTTATTCTTGCCAGGGGGGTCTTAAAAAAATGCGTTCCTTGGTAATTAATCACCCAACACCCCCCCCCCCCCCCTGCCATAAATAATGAACGGTCCCTAATATCCTCTATTTATGAAAGTTTCGCGATCGCGGTGGAAAAAAAATCTTTTTTACAAATTATACAGCCAGAGTTCAAAAAAGGTATCTCAAGTTAAATGGAGTAATTGTAGACTAAATACAAATGCTTTGTACTATGGATTCTAAAGACAAATGAAAGTAAGTTCATTTTGATTAGTTTCCTTCCATATAATAGATAGAGGGAAGAATTGGTACGAGTCTGGTCTCGGCTTGTTTAGCTATGAATGTATAAATTAGGACTTGTTTGAGCATAAACACATATATTATTGCCTTTTTTTCATCCGTCGCCCATATCGCCTTGAAAATTACAAAACTCGTCATCGATTCTCAATAAAAAATGGCGTCGGGAGTTATTCATGATAGGGTATATACTCGTTTTCCAGTACCAACTGAGTGGCAGGCCGATATATGTACCTGAACAATGTACTAAAATCACGTTGAAAGTGAATGTATGAACAGGTAAACACGACGATGAACATTGTTATCCAAGGCAGAGGACTGTGCATGTTGTTGTAATAATGTACGATAAAAACGATGTTTTGGCCATGAACTGAACAACAGAACATTAACTTGAAATTCACCGGAAACAAATGACCAAATTATGTTTTGTTGGTTTTCATATGTTTGAATTTTCAAGATAAGTTTTTTTTTAATCTTAAAAAAAGATTGATCTTTTGGACAAAAAAGGTCATCAATAGTTTGTTATGGTTTTTAGAATTTTCTCATTTTTGTGACAAAGTTGATAACCTTTGATAATCGGTCATTCATACCAACTTTTCCTATAAAAAAAAGATCGAATAGAAAATTGAATTTAAGATTGTTCTATCAAAAATACTAAGTGTTAATGTTATTGCCAATTGTTTGTTTGTATGTTCAATGTAATTGGATTACTTAAATATTGTTTTTAAAAAGTTGTAGAAGTGAACAGATTTTTATGGGAGGTTTAAAAAAAAACATGAAAAGTCTGTTGGCAATTAAAACAATATTTAATTGAACGATAAGAGTTTTGTATTTATAGAAACGCACTTATGTGTTTGTTCTGCTATCGAAAACGTAGATTTCGGGAATAGCACCCATACGGCTGAAATATAAAACCCAATTGGTACTTTGCAATAGCGTCGGCTATGATTGTTCTGTCCACGAAATATTATAAAGTGCTTTTAAAAATGGAATGCAGCACTGCATAAATGAAATTATTTCAAATTGCACATCCTTGGAATAAAATCAAAGATACGTTTACTGTGGAATAGAGCGCAAGCACAAGATTCATACTGTAATCTCTATTTGCTTGCGTGAGAGCGTTTTGTACTGTAAAGTACTAAGCACAGAAAGGTCACTACAACTGAGATACGCTCATTGATATTCTGTTGATACAGTCGACATCTCTCCATCTATCTTAGCTAACTGAGCTATTATAATCGAACAATATCAATGTGAAATACATTTTCAAAAAATTAGTCAAAGACCAATATACCAAACATAGCTTGAGTTGCCTGAAAACGTAGCCATTTGACCATATTAGACGGAAGGAACTTAATTTACTGCCAGATAGCTAAACATCTCAGGCTAAACAAGTTGCCAAAGGGTTTTTCTCTACTCTACGTTTAGAGGAAAAATCGCGTATATGGTAATGCTAATAAAGTAAATTAGATGGAAGTGCGTCAGTAATAATCATTAATGAGATATACGCTGTGATATATTGCCTTCGTACCTTTGGAACCACAGCTGAGTCACTTGCACCGCAACAAACTCAATAGCCTAGCACTCAATAACTCACACCTTCGCAGTGGTTTCAGCGGAATGTTACAACAGAATCTTGCTAAGGATCATGGATCCCACAAATTTGAAGCCCGAGATGCTTTGCGAAACATTCGTAACAAGTTTGAACAAGTTCACAGACTGAGTACCCTGGGTACCAGAGGCCGCGAGGGGCTGAGAAAGAGAGGAAAAAGAGAGGCAGCCTCTGGTCTAACGAGTAACGAATCTCACTTCCATGTCTGGCCGATGTTATCTGAGATACCACTTTCCTGTCAAACTGGTTTTTATTGTTTTCACTGCTGAAACTGTCTCATGTATTGCAAAATCTATGAAAAACGTCCTAAATGTTTCTTCGTGAATTTCAATATGCACATATAGTATTTAGAATGGCAAATTGCTATTTTATTGGCAATTAGAAATCTACCTACGGTCAGCAATGAATTATTGTTTACATTCGTGTTGATCAGTGGTGTCATGTTCATGTCCTGAAACGTTCGGACTTCAAGTCGAGTATTTGGAAGATATATTAAGCTTTAAAGAATGTGAAAAAAGGCTAAAATAAAAGAAAGTGCTGTAACGTTTGACATATAAAATATTTCACGATATATTCGGCTTGAATTTCTCTGATCAAAATCAAGGTACGATATTGTAAGTAATTCGAGACCATTGTTGTTGGTAAACATGAATACGTTGATGCCCTCAGAGGTCTAAACCAGTTAGTGTAAGGAACCAATGAAAACACATTTTGACTGAGATTATTTCAAGAGCCAATCACAATCCGAGTTCAATATCTGAACTCATGGAAGTGAGATTCGTTACTCGTTAGACCAGAGGCTGCCTCTCTTTTTCCTCTCTTTCTCAGCCCCTCGCGGCCTCTGGTACCCAGGGTACAGACTGAGCGACAAAACTTCTTATCTGAAGTTATATGTTTAATGTGATAATGTTATTGTGCTGAGCTGCGGTGTATGTTTTGATCGCCGAAGTCAGCGACGATACTATCACTTACCACTTCTGCACATAGAATGTCTATAGGTAATTTATCAAAGCTGGTTATCCACCCAAGTTCATTAAAATCATTATTACTGGGAACTATGAACATCTACTTTCTGACGACTCGACTATAATACGTACCGACGCTCTGATTTGATATAAACCACAGACGACATGCATTATCCGTTGACCTGCGTTCACCAAGAAATTAATTTTGAACAAAAAATCCTTCACGGCCGGTCATAATCTCTCGAATTGTGCAGAAAAAAATCTTGCCCGAATTAATCATTCAGTAATAGAAGGTGTCGTCTGCTTGAGTATAGAACAGCTGTAGACACGTATTGGTCTAGTTCAGTATATTCATCAACTCGTTTTGTGAATTTGATGCATGTTTTTTCAAACTTTTTATTTCTATTGTATGTGCCTTAACGAACCGAATGTCATTATTTTTTGTGCAGCTGTATTTTAATTAAAGATCGTATCACTTTGATATGGTCTTAATTAAATAGCTCCTTATCGGGTAATACATCCTTCTATCATTTAGTGGCATATTCTAAAATCCAAAGTGACATCATGCCGAGCCCTTTAATATTGTCATAGACTGATGCTGAGCGATTTCTTTTGTTTGAATTAACAAATCAATAAATGAATGAACGAATGAAAGAAATAATGAATAGATAAATGGATAAATAATTGAATGAGTGATGAAATAAATAAACTAAAAGGGGTAAAAAGATAATAAATAATTCTCTCAGACTTCACGTCATCCAAACAACATAATCCCTGAAATGTACTGTCAATGATATTTTTTTTCGTTTGATCAGTTTAAACATAAACTGTCTGTCTTTTTCTGTGATTTTATTATTTGAACTTACCTGGCATACTTATTAACAAAACAGATAGTTGTTTGTAAACATTACAAGCAATAACAACAAACCTTAACAAAATGAGATATAATCAAGTGTTTTAAAGATGCCGCATAACAAAATACTCAGCTTATAGGTTTCCTGTGGTTATCTATTATTCAGACTGGACTGAATGCATGTAACATATGATTCGTCATGATAATTTTTTCCAAAAGCTATATGTATTTCTCAACTTTAGTTTTCAAATCTAGATTCAAATTTAGATATGAATCTCTTTCCATATGATTGGATTATGTATTTGAAATAGTGTACACACTCTGATCTACTGAGAGTAGAAACTTCAGGTTTGTATTGTTAGAAATGTACAGTACAAATGACACTAGCACCACTCTCAAGCGACAATCGTTACAATTGAGTTGCAACCGATTATGTATCGGGCGATTTCACTGCGATTTCAAGAAAACGAACTTTAACGTGCCAAATGCAAAATCTTATGATAACTGGGAGCACGGCAAAATTTACTATTTGGTAGTAAGACAGCTGCGCAAGAATTCCTAGACAAGTTGTGTAGTTATACTGCATGAGTTGTTTGGCAATACCTGGTAGGAACTCCTCGTCAAAAATTATCACCAGAAGCCGATTTGCTAAGAGGTTATTTTGCTCAAATGTGGAAGTGCATTGTGTTTATAATCTGTTTTTATTACTAAAAGTGTCAAAAAGCTTTCCAAATGACGTTTTTTAGTAAAAAAAGATGGCACCAGAAATCAATATATCGGCTTTTGTCCGCAGGGATCTTGTTACGTCGTACAATAATCCCAGCGAGATTTGCATTCCGTCTAGTCAAGCTAGCGCTATTTTGCTTTCATATCTTGATCACGGCAATTCTCGCGCGACGAACAAATGCTGACAATGGCTGTGATATGAGCCAAGTCTTATTATTTGCATGATGATGTAGTAACTACAACTAAAAAATGCTTTGCCCACTGTCGTTTGTATTGTTCTATTAAATTTCAACGAGACTAGAAATTTCAATATAAAAACATTGTCACCATAGTCGCTTCCTATTTAGGGCATGTTTACTAGGATTTACTTGTTTTATTCTATTTATTCATTTTATTTATAAATTCCATTTATTTATATTTTGTTTATTTAGTTAATTCAGTATTTAAGTATTCGTCATTTTTATTCATTTATTTACTTATTTATTTATTCATTCAATTCAACTGTTTGTTTGTTGTGATTCCTTTTGCTTTGTGATTGCTTTCGCATCCTTCTCGTAAATCTATTGGTTTATTTGTAAAAACGCATTCTTACATATTGTAAATACGGAACAATTTGTAAACACATCCATTTTTTCCCCGAAAGCTAGGCCTTATAAATTCAAACGTGGAAAAAACAACCGATTTATATATTTGCAAGCGTTCTTAAACTTGTTTTGCAGAATGTCCTATACGTCTGTTTTTAGAAGTTTTTAATCAGCTGAATAGAATTTCCGATCAGATCAACTTAATTAAATGAAACGCATGCTAGAGGCAAAATTCTGCCTATTTGCGAGCCGCTCAAAATTGTTTCAATCTCGCTTCATATGGGACCCAAAGATAACATGTGGACCCCTTTTTTAGGTTTCAGTTGTGCGATTCAATAGAGTCGATTGGTCAAATCGATACATTTTCGCTCTTTATTCGAGTTTTACGTAGCATTATCATTATGCGTACCATGATGGCCGACGAAATTTGGATCACAAAAGCTATTCATTTATTGTGTCATCTTTATTGCAACCTATTACTGCAAAACTTTGCACAGAAAAAAGTCTAAAAATTCACTTAATTAATTACGAGAACAATTTTCAGACTTTCGTAGTGATTTGTATCTTGCACCAACGTAATTTTCTTTCTCTCCGGGCGGCGTTAGAAACTTGCTATTTCTAACTAGAAATATGAAAAAAATTATTTTAGTGAGAAAACCAACACGGTGTCCACCTATTCCCAAGTATTTCAATATCCTAACAATCAGCTTCAAATGTCAACCACAAAATTTGTTAAAAAAGTTCAAAGACAATTTTTTAAGATCCTGTACTACCTCAAATAAAACGCAAAATAAACAAACTACTGATAACTCAACTATTTCTTTTAAACTTCGAGGTGATTTGTAAAATCATGAAGTGAGAAGAAAAAGTGCCTTTTTCAAATGTTAATGAGGATGCCATGCAGGAAATAAACTCAAATATTGTGAAAATACGAACAAATAACGAGGACACGTCATGCAGTGCGAAGGATTTCTTTGGTCGCGCACTCGCAGCTGAACAATGTCGTCTGCGAACGTTTTTTGAATAAAAAGGATGTTAACCTAATGAACGTTGACATATATGACAAGTGTTGCTATTGTTTCTATTCTATGGCTACTTATGTTTCAAGTGGCGTTTCAATAGAAATAAAAGATCTCAAGCAGGATTGATGCAAAAGGAATTGTCATTCAATACTCTTCTGATATATGGATACGGTAGTATCTAAATCAGAGCAAAACTATTCACCAGTCCGTCAGTCCGTCAGTCCGTCAGTCCGTCAGTCCGTCAGTCCGTCAGTCCGTCAGTCCGTCAGTCCGTCAGTGAATCTCTATCATGAATAAGATTTGTTGACTCGCCATATAGCAGATATAGCAATTACGGTCTTGCTACAAACATCACAAAATACGTTAAAAATAATAACTAAACCTTAAAGATTAATTCCAAAAACCTTAAACTACACTAACTTTGAATACGGTAATGAACCTTTTTTGATGGCTTGATTAGTAATCGAACTTTTCTATTGTAATCCTTTCGAAAATCTGTTTAATTAAATGATCTGCATGCTAAATGGAATTTTCATCCGGATCGGGATTTTTCGCGAACGCAATCTAAAAAGGTTGTTTTGTTCTCGCTAAATTAATTCGTTTTTGATTGATGATATTCTTTCCCGTCTTTTCCATGCAGCTGTATGAATAAACATGTAAAGAACATTTTTCAATTTTCAAAGCCGTTTCTTTCAGTTGGAGTAATTGAAAACAAAGTGTGCTTCAAACACTATAGTATCTACTAAAATGAGCTGCCATAAATGGACCTAAACGCGATTACTTAGAAATCGTTTTGATGTCGCCGTAAAAATATACTGATTTCAGATTGAAGATAAAAAAGAAATTCCTTGAAGTAAATATTGCCAGGTGACTGTCAAATGCATGTGTCCAATAAAAACCGGCAGCAAATCGGCTCATAAATACACACATCGCCATCTATTTGTTCATCCCAGAAAACGGTAAAATAATATTGTACTATCTGTATTAAATTTGGAAAGGAAAACATTTTTCAAACGCAGCGTTTGGTTAAAAACAATATGATTATCAGTGCGACCAAGTAAAATTGCGAGCCACTCACAACTAAACTATGGAAATACTGTCCGAAAATCACTATTGCTGCTTTGAAATGATAAATATATCTTATTATTATATCTTATATATCTTATTCTTACCTTTATAAAAACGTCCTAGAATCACATTGAAATCTTGATTTTTCCAGGGAGAAGAAATATTGTAAGTTTACGGTGTTTTAGATTGAAATAATGATGGAATTATTAGACACTCTATGGGGGAGACATATGTTAACTATTTCAAACGTATGAATTATTCATACTCTGACTTTCGGAAAATCCCCGAAAAGCAAATTAGCACAGCATAGCCTTGCTAAGAACAATATTTATTGTTAATGAAACAACCTGCTCTTAATATTTACTTAGATGTTATAATTTAACCATAATTAAAATAATCTGAATAGTGAATATAAAATTGCACATCCGATGTACATATTTCTAGCGATATGTTTTTTTCACCGGATTAATTTTAATGTTAAGATTTCGTATACTCAATACACTTTTACAATTTATACGTTCTAATTACTATAATCATTAAACCAATTATTCCGTGGGACAAACTACATATAAACACAATCATTCAGAATGCCGAATGTCCAAGGACATGATTTCAAATTATTAGGTCGAACGCCATGTTTGCGTGTTTGTTCATGGATTTTTTATTAAAAAAGTCAAACAAATACGCCTTTCTGCCGTAAAAGCACAACTAGTTTCGTGACTAAAACTGAGTAAAATTGGACTTTTGGCAACACCGTTTAAGTACTTTTTATATTTAGAGATTTTTTTAATTTTCTGTACAAATGAGGCATTTCAGACTGACATATCAACATCAATATGGATGCACAACGCATGTTATAACAATTTTAACTATGTAGATGCGATAAATATAGGTCATGTGAACATTTGTAAAAACAACGAAGTGATGAATTGAGTATATTAAACAATGACATTATAGCTGATTGAAGAGACGTTTTGGTGGTGAAATAAATAGAGTATAGTACCACCTACAGTAACCCCACGTTAGCTTATTACCACCTACAGTAACCCAAGGTTAGCTTAGTACCACCTACAGTAACCAAAGGTTAGCTTAGTACCACCTACAGTAACCAAAGGTTAGCTTAGTACCACCTACAGTAACCCAAGGTTAGCTTATTACCACCTACAGTAACCCAAGGTTAGCTTATTACCACCTACAGTAACCCAAGGGTAGCTTAGTACCACCTACAGTAACCAAAGGTTAGCTTAGTGCCACCTACAGTAACCCAAGGGTAGCTTAGTACCACCTACAGTAACCAAAGGTTAGCTTAGTGCCACCTACAGTAACCCAAGGGTAGCTTAGTACCACCTACAGTAACCAAAGGTTAGCTTAGTGCCACCTACAGTAACTTAAGGTTGATCGAGGTAGCTGGTAAGCTCATTATACATTTGTAAAAACGGAGTCCGGAAAACTTTATGGAATGAATACAAAATGCAATAAGAAAATAAATATTGTGTCTAGAACTTGTGGTGGTTGCTTTGCTTTTATTCCATTTCTTGGTTCGAAGTTGCCTGCTTACTTTCCTTTAAGGACATATGCGCTAGTTGCTCGCGCGCATCTTTTCTGCGCACATCATATGCATCACAAGCTGTTTTTTCAGTTGCTTTATTTTGACCGAAAAAGAAAAACATTGCGAAAAGAAATTAGTTTGTGTCGAAAAAAGACCAAAAGCGGTTGAACCTTTGAAGTTCATACACCATTGTCAGCGCATGGATAGGATTCTGCCGGTCACGCATTCTCAAGTTATTAACAATCACCAACTTTGTCGTTTGATAACTCGCCAAATCGAATAGATTACCCATATAGAGTACCGCGCAAAACATAAAGATTTTTGCTAGTCCTTGTTCTTGTCCTTGTCCTTGTCCTGTGTTATATTTGTATTACCTTAGTTTGCGCATGTGTCAAGATTTTTGGGTTTCAGGACATTTGTCATGTAATATAGTCAAATTATGTTTGAAAAGTTCTTCAAATAAAATCCGAAGAATTGCGATATTTTTGAGAGATAAAACGCGATAAATTTGTAACTCGACACAGTCCTCTCTCGGAAAACATGTTTTTTTTTTGTCAATAAAATGACGATATTTTTCACAATATTTCGCAAACTAGCACGGTGACCTATGGCTTTTATTTGATATATTATTTGTTATAATATAACATCAAGTTTATCTAAAATTGAGCATAGGTCATCGGGCTACATTTTGAGAAATTTCCAAAATACTTTCAGCTTAGGACTTTTTCGAATGTGTTAGCAGTTCGTGCGCACGTTGGCATTTCGTCAATTTCTTCAAGATCATACAATTTTGTATTCATAGCGGAGCTCCGCGCGGGCCCAAGGCCCGCGCAAGCGGAGCACCATAATTAAGAAAATATGGTAAACCATCGAGCTCATTTGAAATCGACCACAGGAAGCCCGGATTTCGAAAATACGTACAACGTCCGTCCGTGTACATTCACGCAAAATTTGCTGACCAGTTTTAGTAGGCGCCAAAACAATCATTATTTTTGCAGTTTGATGCAGTTCACTGAAATTTTTCTACAAAATGTATTTCTACACTGGACATTTAAAAAGAGCATGAAAATGGCAATGGTAAGTTGACGGCTTGAAGAGATTTGACTAAGAAAGAGAAACAAAGACCGCGGCGTGAAAAAGAAAAATAACTACGATTCAACGATGAAAAGCTACTTCAAAATATTTTCATTGGCAAAATGATGGGTAAAAGTCGCTCATGGCGCTGTTTTCAACCATCCAAATGTGCAGTCATGCAGAGCTGTCATAATTCATCAATAGTCATTCAAAGCTGGAGATTTTACAAGTTGTATTTTCTGGAAGAGTTTTTCGACAAGTTTGTCAGATGTAAAAAAGGCCGTATTCTTCATGGATTCTTCGTGGCGTTTTTCAGTCATTACTTATCGACTAATCTACTTTTAAAAGTAAAATCGACGGCGATAAAACTTTTATAAAAACAAAACAAATACGTGCTGCATTTGCATCAATTCAAAAGAGGTGAACAGCAAAACGAACACGACTCACGAAGATAATTTCACTCTGTTCATTCATCAATTTTTACGGAATATTCATAACACGAAGAGCTGTAGGATCAATGCAGATTTATCAACTATTCACGACAAAAAAACTTTTCACACAAGATGTTTGTCAACAAAGTACCAAGTAGGACTGCCAGTTCCGGTAGTGGATGGAAATACAAATTTAGTACAATGTGTGATCGAGCAACACGAGCTTGCCATCGCCGTTCAGCTGAGCTGTGTAAACATTTTAGAGGCGGTGAAAATGGTTTTAGCCACTTTTAAAATTCTAAAAACATGAACAAGCTTATTGTAATCAGAACTGAGGACAAAAAGTTCAGTGGAAAAGTGACAGGACAAGAAACGTGGCGCCGGTATGTTTACATTTTTTGACGATCTTTAATGAATTTCTTTTTTACCATCCACACGAAAGCAGTTTGCAATAATTATGTTTACTTGTTTTGTAAGGTATTTATCCATCGTTGATATCTTTATGTTTGTGTTTTTTTTTTAATTTAATTCTTGTAATTCTTTGATTTGTTATTGAAAATAACACGCTTGTATGAATGATCTTGTCTAAAAGTACACACGAGTGACCACGGATGACCACGAGTGACCACGAATGACCACGAGTGACCACGAATGAGAAAATGAAAAAAGCGACAAATTAAAAAGAGAAAATATGAAAAAAGTCAAAAAAGGCATATTAAACACACAAAAAAATATATTTATATAAAATGAAAGTAGCAAAAAGTAAATAAACAAATACTAAAATAAATAAATAAATAAATAAACGGTCAAATTTTCTCGTGTTATTACTAAATAAGTGAATGAATAAAATAATTTAATGGCAAATATGAATATAACTCAATTGTGACCACATGCCGGTGTATACGGTGAGTGTGGAAGACTTTCAAAATGGGCTGATTGCCACCCATGACGATATGTACAGAAACAACACATCAAATGAGCTATAACATAATGGTGTAAATTCCCGAGCTGAGGTATTAGATCAATATAAATTACACTTATAGAAGTCTTCCATGGTTGCATGTGGACCCACATTTACCAAACAAATGCGTGTGCATATACTAGAATAACAAAGTGATGAGTTGAAAACGAGCAAAAACAAACGACCTGTCATGTCAAAATGATAGCAACAGGAAGATATATGACATTTGTGGTTTTGTTGTACCATATGAACAGTAAACTGGATAGAATAGAAAACTTGTGGTGTTTTCCATAACAAATCTCCTTTTTCTAGTACCCCTTGTTCATAACTTAAAGAACTAATTACAAAAGACCAATTGCATACTTTTCAAGACGAACACGTAATAATTGCAAACAAAGAAAAGATAAGAACCGTACGCTAAATCCAATTTAATTTTCACGCTTCATAAGAGCAGCGAGAATCAAATGTGACTTGTACTATAATGCTACTTTTAATTAAATTGTACTTATTTGAGATAAACTATAGTAACTGTGATACAATACGTAATATCTTAAGCGGTATGTTAAAATGTTTCGTTATATTTTGGAAACGTTATATCCACTCGTTCCTGTTCCAAGCACTGAAAAGCATCAAAATTAAAATTCATGTTTAATTTTTTTTTTGTGTGTTAAATGTTTTTTCACTCTTTCACTTTTTCATTTTTTCAAATTTCTCGCTACATGTTCATCAATTCTCTCTTTATTACTTTGTTTATTTAATAATTTTTAATAATTTTATGGCATTTTGTATATTTTTTTTATTTGTGTTCACTGTGTCTCATTCGCGTTTCCATTTTCTCATTTCTCTCATTTTTTCACTGTTAATTTCTCGCTATTTTTCATTTTCTCATTCGTGGTCACTCGTGGTCACTCGTGGTCATTCGTGGTCACTCGTGGTCATCCGTGGTCACTCGTGGTCATCCGTGGTCACTCGTGTGTACTTTTAGACACGATCTGTATGAATTTGTCATTGTACTCATCTGCAAGTTAAAATTTCAAAAGTTCATACAAGCTATTTTTTAACGAGTTACGTAGTATTCACATTTGATAATTAAAAATTCACAACCGTTTTAGATAGCTAGATTACCAATTCATTACACATTTCACCAGAAAAGTGATTTTTTTTTGTCGATTGTTATAACATTTTTTTTTCAAACGTGAAATAGCGTAAAGCGAGAAGCGCGATGGGATTTGTTTACAACTCAAAGAAGCCATGATAGTGCTTTTCTAACTTCTCATTGGACAATCAATTTTAATTGACAAGTGCTATTTTTACCATGCATAACAACATATTTTTCGCATTTTTAATATTTTGTAATAAAATGCTTTCGCATGCATAAAGCTTTGTGTATTTCAATTGATTATATGATTATTTGATCATGAGAAGAAAATAACATATAGCAAAAAAAAAAAAAAAAAAAAAAAGATCACGAATTTGATAATTCGTAGTGAATGAACAAATGAAAGAATGAATGATTGAATAAATAATTCATTTCATTAAATCGGAGCTCCGCTATTAGGTTTACCTAATTTTTATATTATATTTTTTATTACTTAAATGAAATAAAGTGTAGACAATTAAATAAAAAAGCGAATTTTACTCTTAAAAGACAAATTACTGTGTTTTTTTTCCTTTCTCTTCGGCTTCTCAGCTGTTTTATTTACCTTCTCAAGTCACCAAAATGCATGAACTTTACGTCATATTGCTCAAAAACGAAGTCAGTGACTCACTTTTTTATTGTATTTTCTGAAAGCGTTTCTCAAAATTGTTTTTTAGAACGAGTTTCATCGGGCGGTTTTATTTTTTACAGAATTACCTTAAGTTGACCTAAACAACAATTCTAGGCTATACATATACTCCATGCTCATGGCATTGATTTGAAATATTTATCTTAAATTACGTGCATTTGTAAATATTTATATGATATTGCTAAGTTTATTATTATTAAAGTTATTTGATTATTCTATGCCTTAATAGTGGTGTAGCATTTGAAATGATGAAATTAAGACTGAAAAAAAAAATTCAGGCAGGCAGTAATTTGCTTTGGTTGAATATAAATTGCTAGCTGCTTCTTTATTTTGCGCTCGTCGTTTCTGTGTTTTAATTTCGATCTAAATGCTAATATTTTAAATCAACATCATTATTTCAAATTAACTATATCAGGTTTTCTTTCTCCAAATGATTACTGTCTGCTGTTTTGACCGAGTTTTGTCTTTAATGGTATCAAAAGTACTGACAAACGTGCATAGCCTAATAGTACGGCGATCTCTTTAAAGTGCATTTTTAAACATTTTTTCGTAAATATAACTTAGACACAGGACGTTCTAGCTATTGTACACCTTTACGTTGCTAGTGGTTTAAATAAATTCGGATTGAGAAAGCACTCTGTGATATATGCTTTTTGTTAATTTCAAATCAAAAACTGCAGTTCGATCGAAAATGACCACTCCTTGTTTCAGAGAGTGAATTAGTGATATAGTCAGTTTGAAGTACATTGGACCACACATACAAAAGACCCCCTCTGCACCCGTCTTGGGAGATTTCTGGGTCATTTTCGCAAATATCAATAATCATTTAAAACATAATCTAACAGCCGACATGCTGAGAAAAACCGGAGTTCTAATAGCGTACAACCAATGATGAACAGTCTTTTAAATGAACGACATGTGTCATGCAGCGAATTGTAAAAAGCTTTCAAAAAAGGCTGGTGTCAAAACTGAAGTTTGAATTGCCATCTCACATCAAAGGAAAGGCAGCGTCAGCTTGAGACTGTTCTCACAGGAAGATAATGGCGGGGACTTTAATACCCCTCATTGCGTCAATTCATATTTCCTTGCGGCTTTAAAAGATACTTCAAGCTATACAGAAGTGCAGCAGTCATACGAGTATATGTAATGTTGTGTATTGTATATGTTGTGATTATTTCCCATGCAATTCACCCATAACGCATTGCGGTATACAACCTTCTTCAAACTAATTTTATGACCACCAGCAACGTCATGCCGTTAACATCCTTTCACCTATGGTGTTAATCAACCTTTTCAGTAGCTCCTTCTATTAAGTAAAACGATGAAAATAATAGCAATTATCGTGAGGACTCACTAGTCAAAGAAATTCACCCGGTAGCTGAGTATCAAAGGTTTTGGAGCGCATATTCGTCCCAGCTTTTTTCCACTGGCTTCTCATTAGTCAATGATTCAAGTTGACTTAACCAAATGGAGTTTTTAAGGTATGTGGAAGTATATTACATTATCAAGAAAACAAACAACTAAACAGTGCATTTCTATGATAACGGATAACAAATAAATATTACTAGGTTTGTATTGAGGAAAAGATTGAACGTTGAAAATGAGGTTATTCATGAATCACACGCTTTAACTTTTTGTAGTTTGTAGAATTGACAGTGAAAAATACCCAAACCTTTAGCAATTTCGACGTACGCTATAAATCATACTTTTGTTTTATTCTATAACCACACTGTTCAGTAATTTTCATTTAACTTTTAAACTTATTTGGTACATAAATTTTCAGCTAAGTGAGAAGTACAAGCTGACAAGTAAATTCAATCTGTCAGTCTCTTTTGTGTACAAGGTACAAACATGTGTGTTCAACTCCATAATAAGTGCTTTAGTTTGTATTTTCACACATAAAGAGTCGCATTAGCTTCAATTTACACTACAACGTAATAAACCATCTGCAGAGGGATGCAAACACTTATCGACAACGAAAGGTTTTTTTAATGAAGGTGTAAAATGAAATTTTCGCTTTGACATTTTACAAATTTAATTCAAAAATCGATCGCATCTTAGCCATGAATAATAAATATACTTTACTAGTAAAAACGGACTTACAGAATGAATATTTACAACATAGAATTAGCAGGTCGGCTCATCATTTTGGTATTAAAAATTAATTATGTTTCATGCATAAAGGTACAAGAAAAAAAGCTTTTGTTCTGTCAGAAGGCTTAGAATATCCCATGCAAGATGGTAAAAGGAACGCCGGGATATCACTATTGGCCGACAATTACGATAAGATCGATGGCTTTCAATCAAATGCGGCTTGTTAACTTAATGTATAGCGTTTTCTCAATATTCTTTCACACAGAGATCACCATGATGTATAGCGCACTAGCAATAACAGGTAGTAAATAGTGAAGTCCGTCATATTGAATCAAATGGCGGCCAATTTAAACGAGAACATAATTTAAATACACTCTCGACAATGACCTATTTGCACTAAATGGTCACGTGACCTCATCTCTCCTTAATCTTCAAGTGCTGTAAAAATGGAGTCAAGAAATGTTAAGAGCATGTTATAATTAGTAAAAAAAGTCTCAACTCACCATACACAAAACATTGCAGTTTGTTTGGAATTCCGTTTTTTCTTAAGAATCATTCGACGCGTTGGGTGGTATTCTTTACCTCCAAACGAACGAACTTTAAGAAATTTCACGAGTTTTAATTTATTGTCATTTCTGTTGTGTTGTGTATTAGAAGCTGAAACTTTGCAGTGTTACTAATTTTGATATGCTGTTTTCATTTCTGGGATTCATTTTTAAAGAGCTGCTTGATTTGGTAACGTGACCAATCAGTAACTAGCTGAACTGATGTAGGGTGGGGTTCTTTGTTATACTATAAATATGATATTTTCATACTAGCTTCACATCATTTTAACATATCATCTTTTTATTTTAACAGATGTCTATCCTGCTTGTTCATTTTTCAATCAATCTTCGTAGTATATCTCCATATTGTCCAGTGCAATGACAAAGTGCTCTGTCATGACGGTGTCATCAACCAAGGCCTTTGCCAAAAACGTTGTCATAACGACACATGCGACTGCTCCATGACTGGTCAGACCCGAATAACGAGCTGTACACAAACTTGTCATTGGAAGGACAAAGATCCGTGTCCTAAAATAACCTGCAACGGCAAAAACTCGTGCAATCAGCAGTGTTTCTCGGGGGAGTGCAGCATGTCGTGTCACGATACATTGGAATGCAGCCAAACGTGTGTCTCCAACGAGTGCAGGAAACTGATTTGCTCAGCTAAGAAGTGCTATCAAGTTTGTTCTGATTGTTTCATGGAGTGTGGGGAAGGTGTGTCTTTATGTGAACAAATGTGTTTAGGTGGATTGTGTGAGATGACTTGTCACGCAAACAAATGTAAGCGTATGTGTAACGCTAATAGTGAGTGTACCTTTATTGGAGAATCAAACTCGTCACGTTATCTAAGAGGAACACTGTTATTTGTTTCTGTGATAACTTTGTGGAATCTGATGGCGATTATATAGCCTGAATAATAAATATGTGTCCTATGAGGATCAGTAGGGCGTTTTGACGTCCCAATTATAGGACCAGTTACTGAGGAAAGTTTATTTGTCTCAGCATAAATGAATAATGTTGTGATTGGCAAAAAACTCTATCTTTAAATAATAACAAAGATTAGCCAGTTATTGTTTTTGATTAAAGTGAACAATGAACCTAATTTCAAACCAAGAACCCTGTTCTTGAACTCCTGCTTTTCATGAACTTTAAGGTGAATTGTTGTCCTTTCCGGCTAGCAATCTCTGCACAGCTGTTTTCATTCATTGACGTCTGTCTAGCTGGAACTAATCTGAGTTTAATATCAACAAATTAGTGTTGTTGCTTTAGGGATTGGGTAATGCTCGAGTTACGCGCTTCAAGTTACGGGCTAGGCGCATAACTCGATGACACTAAAATAGATTAGTGTCTTCGAGTTATGCTCTTTTTAATTTAATAGTAAAAATCGATAGAATTCATTGTTTTTTATTTCATTTTTGTTTATTTATTACAAAAAAATGCATTTATTAATAAACAAAGTCAATCAATCAATTTTCATTCAGAATTATATAATTGTTACGTGATACAATGATCACAATTTTGATTATAAATCTAAATAGGAGTCTAAAGAAAAGTATGTAATGCTTATAAAGTGTATACATCTAAGTTCTTTAAGCTTGTAACGATATAAGAATTCCAAAAAGAATAACTTTATGGTTTAAATGTCCTAGACTATTAAATGGCTATCTCTCTTATCTTTGTTTGCGTTAAGTTTTTGATCCTGAAAAAAACTAATTTAGTGAAAATTGAGGGACATTCAGTTTAATGTTTCTAATAAAACTTTTCGATGCCAGCTTCAAACATCATCGAATGATTTCACATGTTCTCGATGCCTTTGACTTTGATATGTTATCTTCAATCTACATTTTTGTATCAAATAAGAAAAATGTCAATGTCAAATTTGAGTCACGCAATTTCGTCCATCGTCCATCGTCCATCGTCCATCGTCCATCGTCCATCGTCCATCGTCCATCGTCCATCGTCCATCGTCCATCGTCCATCGTCCATCGTCCATCGTCCATCGTCCATCGTCCAACGTCCATCGTCCATCGTCCAGGTTTTAGTACATGCCGTGACCAAGGGGTACTTAAACAGGCTGGGGAAGGAGGGGGCCGGGGTGGGGGTACCGTTCACGAATCACGGACGATTTTTTGCTAATTTCACGGATCACGGCATTAAGAAAAGGCATTTTACGAATCACGAACTTCTGCATTTGCTTTTTTTTCTATGTCTAATTCATTCGTCTTTTAGACTTGTTTCAAGGCTGAATTTACAGACCTGCTTATTTTTACAAATACAAATGCAATGTTTTAACTGAAATATACATTGTTTATATGTGTAAATTAATAATTATAAGGTGTTTACCCTGGTCCCAGAGGTTCGATTTCACTCACCCTGTCCCTCCCCCTGCCTCGGTTGAGGCGTGAAGCGCCACACCAAAACGACTCGGCCTTCGTCCTCGAAAATTATGGCGCTTTAATTAATCCTCAACAAAAACAAAGAGAGAGCACACAGAAAGCAAAACCGAACCTCTGGGACCAGGGTATAAGCTGTACTAATTACATAGTAATGTTATACATTAATTTAAAGTTTATAGTAAAATATTTGATAAAAATATCAAAATTTAACTCACCATCGAAATGATGCATTGGCGATTTCATTTATTCTGACGAAATTCACTCACTGCTTCCTAAATTCTGAGAAAGATTTGTATTTCGCTGCACAAATGAGAACATTGAATTTCTCATTCTGAATGGCACTCTTTCCAGCAGAGTAACAATACAGAGACACGAAAACACGAACAGTAGTCGTGGAGTGACGTTTGAAGAGCTTTGTTTGCTAATTCTATTACTGCTTTGGTGTTCTTGTTGTAGAGGGGAACTAACTAACTATGCTTTAGGTTCGGGGGTTGAAGGTGAATTATACAAACAAATACGTAATTTTCAAGGTTTAATTCATTATTCTTTTATCATTTCGTCGTCATTCATTATTCCTAAAGAATTTTAGGCAATTCCAAGAAAATTTAGGTCCGTTATTCATTATTCATTATTCACCTTCAACCCCCGAACTCAGGTCGCTCGTCAATCGCTGTCTCTTTTACAATCTCCCATTTCCTCATGATGTTGGTTATCATTTCTTCCACCTTTTGGTCTTGCTCATCGATGTTTTCTTCACCGTCCTTGATTTGCTCTTGTTCAGCTGGCTGATCCTCAGGATTATCCGCTGGTATTCATCTTGTTCATTAGCGTCATTACGGTCTGACTGAGAGTTGCTGTTTCATTTTGATCTTTCGTTATATTGTTTTTAATAGCTTGCAATTCAATGTCCGTCAGTCGCTTGTTTTTGATAATGTCACGTCTTGTATTTGCAAGTTTATTAGCATCCATATTAGGTCTTGATAGAGGATTATTTTCGCGCCAGATGTCATAAGCGTCTTTTGTTATTGATGTTGTTGGATGGTTTAGAGCTGTGTAGTAAGCTTCAATCACTTTTTTATACTCTTCCCTTGTTTAAATTTTAAAAGTTTAAATTGTTGGGCTTGATCAGGGCCTCTTTGAGGAATGTCCTCGGCGTGGTTATCCTTGTCAGCAGTTTGGGCAGAGTTTGTTCCAGAAGATGACTTTTCGAACACAGCCTGGTCCCTCGCTGTTGAACGCGCTCCTTTTTTATCCGGTTGACGAGCGATACGGGTCATTTTTTCTTTATACATTATTTATTTAAAACTACACTCTTGAGCAGATTATATTGATGAGAGATAATATTGCATGCGAATTATCGTAAATTCTCTATTAAATTTTGCTTAAACAGAGTGCCTTATGTTTATCGTACGTTGTCATTCGGTATCATTGTTGTTGCGTATGACCTATAATAACAGATCAATAAAATGCATACCGATTATTACAGGATATAAAACATGTATGTAATATTTACTAATTCTATGAAATACGAAAGGCTATATATGCAATTTTAAGATTAACTTGAAATATTTGTCTATTAATCATTATTTTCAATAAAAATAAATAAAAAATGACATAAAAGAAGTAAAAAAACAATGAGTTCTTTCCCTGTCGATTTTAACTATTTAACTAGAGCCTAACTCGAACACACTAAGCTACCTTAATTCCATCGAGTTATGAGCCTAGCGCGCAACTCGAGGACACTACTTTTGCTCCATCGAGTTATGTAGACACTTATATAGGTTATTACGCACTGTGCGTGGTCGAGACAAATTTGGACGTGGTCTAGCGCATTTTTCGAAGATTAACCGATCCCCTTAGCTTACTGATGCATTATAGGAACAAATCAGAACATCCCAAATTTGGTATGTCTTTGAAGAAATCGTGCAGACCAAGAAAACATCAATAACTTTCTGAAAAAATGTATGAAATTACTGGAATTATATTGGCATTATTACCTAATTATAATCAATTTACCAAATAAACTTGACATATCAAAAAATTGTTGCCTTTCGCGTGGGAACCCTGTGCTTTTCAGTATCTGGCTTCCATAAACATTTAGACCATATACAAAATGGCGGCCTGTTAAGTAGTGTTTTCACTACAATTCCTGTGAGTTTGAGACGACTTAAGGTTACAGGAAGGGTTCAGATCGAAAATTTTTCAATTTTTTTATTAATGGAGCGCTATATTAAAAGAACGATCTTTCGAATGCAAAAAAAATATTTCCGAAAACATTTTTCGTCATCGAAATATTAGAGAAAAGCGTATATTCATATAAGTAAATAAAACGAAAAAAGTGTCGTAATCCTATATTGCGTGGCATTCCCTGCGGTGCATTTCGCGGCAAAATAGTCATCCGGGAGATATCACGAAATATACAAACAACGAGACCACGCTTGTTCATTGTTCAGTTGAAGCGAAAAATACAAACGAAAAATACATCTACATTACGTTCTATCTACAATTAGCCAAAAGCTTTAGTCCATTTAGATGTCCAAGCGACTAAAAAACAGCCCTTGGTCTTCCATAAAGAAGAAACGAAGATCAGTGGTTTCGTCATTGCTGCGCTTTCTTTTCGGCATTATTTAAGAAAAGTTTAAAATATACAAATACACTCGAAATGGACGCGACAAGCTGTAGTACTCGTATATATTATATTCGTGGATTTCCCGCAAAATCAAGACCATTTCCAAACACAACTTTCGAGCCACGTTTCTGATTGGTCTGGTCTCAACCTTATCTGACCTCTCTTGACAGATCATGACAGATCAGATTTGATGTTTACACAACATTAGAGGGCGATTTCTCGGCTTGTGTTTTTCTCTGATCATCGAAGTTCTAAAAAGTAATCTGGCGCTGAATTTCAACCAAATACGTTTAAAATTTTTCTACAGCACACTCAACTCATCAAAAACAATAACGTGTGAGCGTTTTTTGATTACTTTTTTACTTTTTATTTTATGATGGTTAGTATCAGATTTCACGAAAAAAAATCGACTGCAAAATTCAACTGCTGATTATTTTTTAACCAAGTAAAATATTAAAAATCGCTCACACGTTTTTGTAGCCACGTATGTGATGATTGATATTGTACAGATTTTAAAGTAATCCGATCGAACGTATTCTTGGGTTACTTTCTCAAACAAAAGCTCTCACTTTTCATTCGGAGCGCTAAAACTCGCGACCTTTTTACGGTTTCGAAATAAAAACACAACAGTCATATTTTTCAGTTATTCAGCTTTAAAATGATATATAATTTATTGAAATGGCAAAAACTCCGACGCGCTGGCGATTTTTTTACGAAAGGACCCCGTGAACCCTTCCTGTAACCTTAAGTCTTTAAAAGCCAAGAAACCACCAAAAAGGGTTCAAACGTACTTCCAAATAAGGTATGGTATTTCAAATATGGATATGACTGTGCGCAGGACAACTTTTGAAAGGCAATTTTTTGATATGTATAACTAATTGCAAGGTTATATGTTAAGAATATATCTATTTGGGAAGTTATTGGTATTTTCTTGGCCTACTTGATAATTTTTTTTGATAGTATTGACGAAGTCTTACATGATGTTTTGAAAGTTATCATAAAATTTCAGGCTACAGATCGCTGATTCGACCCGCTAAAATGGACAACAATCAATCACGCTCTCCCTTAAGGGTTTTGATTACTTAAGCAAAAAGTCATCACGATTTTTTCTTAGAAAGATATTTTATAGAGAATTTATCAATTAATCGAAAAATGGATAGAAATCTATATGGTCCCGAGCCCGTTTTCGAGATAAAAATTTTTGAACGGAACCATGTTTTGACATTTTTTAAGAACAAATATGGCGAAAAATGCATTTTTCACAAAAAAAAAATATTACTCAAAAACTAATAAAGCTATTGACGTAGTTTTTACACACAATCTCAACCAGACATTATTTTACACAAATATGGGGAAATAATTTATATATATTTTAAAATTTTGTCAAAATTTACAGTTTTGTTTTCGTCTTTGACTTAAAATCGCTTTGAAAAGTGAAACCCTAAACCACTTACTATCGCGTGTAATGTTGAAAAGTCATCACGATTTTTTCAAATCTTGTCAAAAGAAAGATTTTTACAAAATCTTTCAGAAAAAAATGAAGAAAATATAGAGTCCCGCGCAAAAAATGAGGGTTTTGGCTGGTTGAAGTATAATTTTCGAAGGCTCCTTGTGTTATTCTTATGTTGTCTTTTGACGGGATTTGGCGCGCGCGCGGCGTTCTCAGCGGTAAATTGCTCGCGGGCACAGGTTTCTAGCGTCGTTGTTCTAAAGTAGTCAGGACCCTTAAATAGAAACATTTCTTTCTAGTTGTCCCAACAATGTTGAAAATCGTCAGTGTAATTTGCGCGTGGTCAACATGTGCCATGGCAGATTTAATTGATCTGAAAATTAAGATAAAAGTTAAGTACTTGTAAGAATGAATTCTTTTGGCCTGACTGTGAGACGATGTTAAACAATTCGATATTTCTCTACCCTGAGACTATTTTCGGTGACCTCTTAATAGTGTGACTAATGTGAAAATGCTCTAGTATGTTTTTAATTATAAAAAGGCGCAGTATCAAGTAATAAATACAATTATTTAAGTGTGCAAAATAAATACCACTAATTAGTGCTATTTAATGTTAATTCTATTGTTTTCTTTATTTACTACTACATAGTGACAACAGTTACACACATTTAGTGTTTGCACTTTATCATTCATTGGCCCCTATTTCTTTTATAATAACGTAAGTATTAGCTGATCCTATATTTATTTTTATATTGAACCTATCATCTTTGGGCGCGCAATGAAAGTGCCGTTCAGGTCTCATCTGTGTAATCTAGCACACGTCGACCTATCAAGGCACGCGTAATATACAAATCAGTACATTCTAACATGAAATTAAAGGTGTTATCGAGAAACCACTAACTCAATCACAACTCATAGACATTGTATATCAACCGCATTTATAGTTCATAATTTAGAAAGTTATAATCTGATACTGATTCACAGTTCCAGTACGACTGAATCATTAAAGTCTATAGAAACACGAGTTTTTTTACTGAGCTTTTTAAAGATAGCAAAAAACAACATCGCTTTGTGGGACTCAATATGTCTGCCACTTTGTTTGTGTTATTTGTTCGGTGTCTTTTGCTATTCTGATGGCCATTTAAGAGTACAATAGTACTCCCAAGTGCATATAATAACTGCACCGAGCATGAAAGCTATCAACAACGAAGAACTGTTCGTATATTCCCCACCATTAACATTTCTTCCACCTGTATCAACTCCACACGTAGAATTACTAGTTTTGCAATCAGGGACACAATTTCTTGCGGCGCATTTCATATTGCATGATCCTCCAAGACAACGTTGCTTACACTCCTCCACATCACTAGTGCAAATCATGGTACAGTTGGCACATCTTTGATCACACTTAACTGATGAGCACTGAATAATGTCACATTTTCCTGGATATGTGCAGTTTTGACGGCATATGTCTTGGTTTTCACTGCAAGTCATGTTGCATCGTGCTTTGCCGCAGTATTGATTACATGTCAGCCCCCCCTTGCACGTCATGCTGGAGCAAACTTTAGTGAAGTAGCTACAGTATTGTCTGCAATGTTGGATTTCGTTGCCGACTGCTGCCTCACACGAGCATGTAGTGTTCTGAATACACTGATCGGAACATATTCTGTATGGTTTGACAACGCCTGTTTCACAAAGTTCACATGTGATTGGAGGGAGTAGGGTTACCGTGGAAATAATAACGATGACGTTTAGTAGTAGTGCCATCACGCATGCCTGCAAAAAAAATATAACAATACAAATGACTGACTGACTGATAAGAATATCAAGAATATCATATAAGAATATCATCTTCAGGAATGGGCCTCCTGTGTAACTAATACGACGTCAAATAGAATATTTGAGAATATATATATTTAGAATATTTGTGTGGTTAAAAATGGCATAATTATTGATGAACGAAAATTTAAGGTAGCACCGGACCCTTGCAACTGCGCATCTAGCTCGAGCATGTGGATCTGAATAAAATTTCCTGTGCATCTAAATTAAAACCGTACGTTAAAGGCCAAATTTGGCTATTAGCGGACTTTTCACTCAAAATTATCTTAAGGTAATTCCGTAGAAATAAAACTGCCCGATGAATTTTTTTTTATACTCGTTCTAACAAACAATTTTGAGAAACCCTTTCAGAAAATACAATAAAAAAGGGGGGTCACCGACTTCGTTTTTGTGCAATATGACGTCAAAGTTCATGCATTTTGGTGACTTGAGAACGCAAAGAAAAAAGCTCAAAAATCGAAGAGAAACGGAACAAAAACACAGTAATTTGTTTTTGAAGAGCAAAATTCGTGTTTTGTTCAAATGTCTGCACTTTATGTTATTAAAAAAATATAAAAAGATGTATAAAAAATATGTGATCTTGAAGAAATTGACGAAATACCAACGTGCGCACGAGCTGCTAATTCATTCGAAAAAGTCCTAAGCGGAAAGTATTTTGGAAATTTCTCAAAAGTTAGCCCGATGACCTAAGCTCAATTTTAGATATATTTGATGTTATGTTATAAGAAATAATTTTATCAAATAAAAAACATAGGTCACCGTGCTAGTTTGCGAGATATTGCAAAAAATATCGTCATTTTATTGTCAAAAAGCAGGTTTTCCTAGAGAGGACTGGGTCGAGTTTCAAAATTATCGCGTTTTCTCGCTCGAAAATGTCGCAATTCTTCGAATTTTTTATTAAAAGCACTTTACAAACATAATTTGACTAGATTACATGATAAAAGTCCTGAAACCAAAAAGCTTGAAATATGCGCAGAACAATGCGCAGTGCAAAACTACGGAATTACCTTAAAACGCTTGATATGGTCCTAAATAGGAGTTGGTGCCCATGCCTTCCCTGCCAAAACATCCAAATTTTTCGCGCGCTTTTAGCTTATGCCTCCACAAATACACGGGGAACCCCTATTCTTTTCTTTGTCATTCGATTCTACATATTTTATTCTTTGGCCGAATACAAGGAATTATTCTTTCTACAATTTAATTTTTTGCACTACTTATAAAATATTGTATGGATTTTTTTTATCTTGATATGTTTTCTAACCTCAATACCTATAGTTCGAAACAACTTTTTGCTTTTCAATTCCTTTATAATTGGATGGGAAATATTTGAATTTATTGATCGAGATTTACTGTAAAAAAAAAAACTGAAAAATCGCACTTTTTGACGTCTTATACCTCGAAAACCAATACGGTGACCACATATTATTATCCCAACAATATATAATCTTCAAATGACAGAAATTTAATTGGAAGATCCGGTACTACCTTAAATGTTGTCGTTTTCTAAATTTTATTTCTAAATTATTATTCAACAGATACCAATCACATCTGTAGAGTAAACTTGGATGGAAATAGATAGTCTCCAAAGAAGTTGGGGTCACAACATGTCACAATGTTATTAATTACATGGCCGTCACGCAACTCGTCACGCTCCTAACCCACGAAGCATGACGCTGTTTACTGATTGAAAATCGAAGCAAAAAACTGACTTTTAGTTGAGAAACAACACCTTTTAATTTAGACTTGTGTTTTTTGAATTTATGACAATGCTTTGGCGTATTTGTGAGCGAATATTTGACGATTCACTTTCAATTATATAGCTTGTTGTTATTATAGTCAAAAATAGATCTATTTCGATTCCCTTTCACGCAGGAATCGATCAATTCAATGTGTTTGAATCAGTCGGTCTGCCGATTCTAATTCTAATCAAAAGTGTTTATAAAATCGTCGATTGGAACGGTGTAAATCGGCTATAAACATACAGAATAAATCGACAAATTCAACGGATTCCATTCGATCAAAAACGAAGAAGTAACAAAGAGCACATGTATGAGAATAGACGAGAAGACCAGTGACTAATGATCAAGCTGTTAGAAGGTCACGCCAGTTGCCTCAACATTACTCACAAGATCGTCTGTTTATATCACGAACATTTGTAAAATTACAGTAACATATTTGTAATTCTAATTCAAAATACTTACTACAATTCAATTCAGCAACAAAGAATCGCTCTTTGAAGGTGGCAAAACTCGCCTTTTTTAAAGAAATCGCTACAACTACGACCTCCTCTTAGCTTTGTAGTTACTTCACACACCCTCAAGACTCCAGTATTGACATAGACGAGTAGATAGAGTATCAACCAACCACGTTGAGCCGTATGAATATATTAGCCAAACCTTGGTTATAAGGTCGTGCTTTCTTTGACGTTTTAAAACCCGTTGTTTATTTTCACAGCAATATCTACTATCATGGACAGCTACGATCGATTGCTCTCGAATATTTCGATGTGGTCGAGTAACATTTTACAACGTCAATCAATGACCTCCGAATTATTGCTTTGACAATTGAGACGAGTTTCTTTTGTTTTGTTATTTTTGACAGGTTTTTTATTGTTTTTTTTTAATGTGTCGATGCTTATTTGAAGAAATAATAAGCCTTTACCCACAATGAATAAATGCATGTGAAATATTTATTATGTTGTCAAATTGTCCGAATAGTGTTTGAAGCTACTAGCCCTTATTTTTGCACATCACTGCCACTGGTCATGAGCTTTTACTTGTCACGGGTTTCCTGTTTCATAAGCGAAGAGGGAAACTGGCTATCTCGTACACGTACAAACGTTAACCTTAATTTTCTAAAAAAAGAAAAAATATATATCTGTTGTTGTTTCTTGTTGAATATTTCAGCTGAAAATGATTTAGGAAATTATCTTTTTAAGCAATATAAAATATTCACAACTGATCTTTATGAGGTTTTAAATCTATCGTCAAAACGATCAGCTGCTCATATTTTATATATTACATATAACATTCACCTCAAAGGAAAACTCAGGGCACAATTGCGTGGCAATTCCTCGTCGTCTTCACTACTCGTCCTCATACTTAAGATCCTTATTATTTAAGCTCATTTCTTAACATCTGTTGAATTAGGAAAATATCTCTACTACATTTTCAAAACATTAACATATACTGATATATGAGTTCGTGAGATGTGTTTGAGAAAAATGATAAGTAATAATGTTAACTAATAAATATGAATTTTATTGATTTTAATTAACAACATTGAAATTGAAATGATATATCTTAGCTAGTTATTTGTTTAAGTTTTTGTTTTCCCAAGCGAAAGATGCACCAATCACCGAGACACTCTGCTCCAATCTTGTTGTAGAACTTCACAGATGGTCGACCTTGTGGCGACATCCACTGAACACGAGAGCAGTTAGTCTCCATAGCAACCTGTCAAATAGTGAAAGTACAACCATTATTGACTTTATACAGCCTGCAATAAACATGATCGTAACCCTATCAAGGCCACAAACAAAAACTGCAGCATTTAGCTGATTTTCAACAATGAAATAGAGGACAAGAAATCCAAGGTTATGAAATGTTTGAGGGTTCGTTCAAAAAATGCACCGCCTCGCAATTCTGAGGATTCTGGCAAGCTGTAGTAAACGGATATTTCTCAACTAGTTAGACTAAGCAATTTGAATAGAGATTGTGCATGCTTGATGATACCTGTGCTAGTGATTTCATAATACTGGTTCCTATTCCTTGACCTAAAAAACAATAGCATAACAGTTAATCTATATGGAACACACATCATTATCTATTGGCTGGTACACTGCACGAATCGGTGATTTAAATTTGCTCCTGGATTTTGTACTGAATAACGGTTTGAAAGGAAATTAAAAAAAGGAAAAGTAAGTCTGTCCCACTGGTTTAATGTTAAATCTCTTACCTCTAGCGAAGGGGATAACAAACAAGTCTTCCAAGTACAGCATAGGTCCTTCCCATGTTGAGTATGTGTAGAAATAGATAGCTATACCAAGGACTTGTTTAGCACTCCTAGGCTCACCCATTTTATCAGCTATAACAATATCAAAGTGAGAAAGTACTATGTTAAACCAGTTTATTTTCACATTCCAGTTATTAACTAAATTATCTTTGCTAATGTTTATTCGAGTTTTAAATTTTAACCTCCCATGATTTCTCTCTATATTTTTCAATGATCAAACCATTTTATAAATGTAAATCTCTTGTTTATCCTATTTCAGAGTAACACGTGCCGAGTATTGGATCCTCGCTCTGTTGTGCTTCCCTCGCCGAGTATTTTTTCTGCTACATACGTATTGCATATATGAACATATTTTTTCTGCTACATACATATTGCATATATTAACATATTTTTTCTGCTACATACATATTGCATATATTAACAATTTTTTTCCGATAATTTCGTTAGTCTCCTTTATCGTTTATTGATTTACTTATTTTGGTTGCATGTCTTATTGCGAGTATTTGGTGAAAGTGACTGCATAAATAGACTCACTTTCACAACCCAGCTTACAAACTGTTTCAATCCAGGGATAGTATTTTACCAGTTATCTGCCACGTATTCTACATATTAAATTAAACTCATCACAGACACTACTCCGTACACTCGATGTACTACTATACAATACTAGACTCACTACTCACTACCCCTACACTTGATATACTCTACATACACTACTAGACTCACTATCCACTACCCCTACACTTGATATACTCTACATACACTACTAGACTCACTATCCACTACCCCTACACTTGATATACTCTACATACACTACTAGACTGACTATCCACTACCCCTACACTTGATATACTACTATACACTACTAGACTGACTATCCACTACCCCTACACTTGATATACTCTACATACACTACTAGACTGACTATCCACTACCCCTACACTTGATATACTCTACATACACTACTAGACTCACTATACTCACTACCCCTACACTTGATATACTACTATACAATACTAGACTGACTATCCACTACCCCTACACTTGATATACTACTATACACTACTAGACTGACTATCCACTACCCCTACACTTGATATACTCTACATACACTACTAGACTCACTATACTCACTACCCCTACACTTGATATACTCTACATACACTACTAGACTGACTATCCACTACCCCTACACTTGATATACTACTATACAATACTAGACTCACTATCCACTACCCCTACACTTGATATACTACTATACAATACTAGACTGACTATACTCACTACCCCTACACTTGATATACTCTACATACACTACTAGACTCACTATACTCACTACCCCTACACTTGATATACTCTACATACACTACTAGACTGACTATCCACTACCCCTACACTTGATATACTCTACATACATTACTAGACTGACTATCCACTACCCCTACACTTGATATACTCTACATACACTACTAGACTGACTATCCACTACCCCTACACTTGATATACTCTACATACACTACTAGACTGACTATCCACTACCCCTACACTTGATATACTCTACATACACTACTAGACTCACTATCCACTACCCCTACACTTGATATACTCTACATACACTACTAGACTGACTATCCACTACCCCTACACTTGATACACTCTACATACACTACTAGACTGACTATCCACTACCCCTACACTTGATATACTCTACATACACCAGTTCATTCAGTTGATATTTGACGAGGAGGAAAACAATAGAATCTGGATAAAAAAACCGTGGTAAATATGTATTCATATATGATCCAGCGCCCGAACCGGTATTCGAACTCAGACCATAGAGGTGAGATGCTTAACCACTGGTCCACCCATAGCTTGCCTTACCCGTTGTCTTAGGATGGACTTCCTCTGCTACAAGACAATGGAACAGCGGTCTCTCCCCAAAACCATCTCGTAGTAGCTCTGAAATATTAATTATCAGATGTTATTCTATAGCCAGTCTCATTCTCCAGGCATGGGCATCGTTATAAAGCCGCACACAAAAGGTCTGCAGTCCAAAATCGATTTGAGTTTATTACTATGTAACAATAATAACTTTAATAAAAGACTTTGCTCTCGAAAGCATAATCATAAATAACTGTTTTTGTTTAGTCCGAGTATATGATCCAAGTATTGGTTGTTGTTTTGAACATTCCTCTTAATTCCTCGCTAATTTTGGAATCGAAATTTCAAACGTCAGAAATAAGTATAGTATGATCGTCAGAGGGATTTTAATTTGCCGTTGAGAGTAAAAGTCTATGATAACGCAGTCTATTCTTGTAACAATACTGTGTGCTAAGTAAGAAGCATTTGCTGCTGAAAGAGAAGAAAGTGTCTACACATAGGTCTACAATGGGTACATGCCAGTGCTCCACCCCGCGAACGTCGAGTCCCACTAGCTCTTCTTCATTTTCCACTTTTGAGGCCCAGTGGCTATTGCTTCGCTTAAAACTTATCGACTGCATATGCTAATTTTCTTTCCTTTTTTTGAAAGTTCAGCCTACTTCTTTTAGCTACAAGAATCAACAACACCCAAAATCATGTTATCTATAGCCTTATAACTGTTATTCCGTCAAATTCCGTTTTGTTTACAAACCTACCAGTTTCTCCTATTTTCAGTTTTTCTGGTTCTTCTAAGTATTCCGCTAAACCCTAAAATAAAAAAAAAATAAAAAATAATAACACCAATGAAAATACAATAAGACATAAACAATTCTATTTTAATGTTTGCGCTTCTTACATTTTGGAGTTTTTTCTTTGCTTAAACTGTGAGAATCATATGTAATTGTGGAGTAATTGTGAAACTGAGATTTGATAATATACAAGGCCAGTTTTCGCTGTAAAGAATAGCAAGCAACTAACTCAGAGCAGGACCGGCTCATCAACGATTATTTGATACCATCTAACCGGTTGCTTTCTGATCTCGATGGCCCTCCTTTAAAGTAAAGGAGAAAACGTAAAAGATACGTAACTTATTGCAGAGAAAAAAATCTCATTTCAGTGTTAATCTTACTTTCTTTTGCGATGTTGCGATGTACGTTAGAATATTGTTGTTCAACCTCCACCAAAAGATTATCGTACTGTGGAATCGCCGGAATGTGCGAGGGTTAAAAGTTGTCAGCATTAATTTCCTCAGTGTTTCAGTTTTTTCCGTGGCCGAATTTAGGCAAACAAAAGAAATCGACAAAAATATTTCAAAACGTACCTCAACCGTTCCTTGTTACTGCAAAAAATTGTCTCGTATTAACTCTGCCAAACCCAAAGATTGCCAGGTGAACAACTTTATATTGGACTTACCCTTATCAGTCTTGCTATCGCCGGGACATCGTTCTCCGTTGCCTTCCTCACTTCGTAATGATAGTGAGAATTTTCAGCGTTAGCCATTTTAAGATATATAGGGTAGATTAGGGTACAGTGTGTATACGAATAGTCATGTATGCACTACACTCTTCATAGGAAATTTGAAACAATTTTGCATTTCGGTCTGACGTAATTTGTAGAATGTACCAATCAGAGTTCGTTGTTGTTGTCGCCTGAAGTGTTTTGAGGTTTTATAGGTGGGTCGTTTTTGTGAACAACAACGGTTCACTTTTAGAGATTTGGCTTACTTGATCTTCATACTGACCAAACCCTAGCTTTTCACCGAGAAATGAAATAAAATGTTGTCAAGAAGGTTTTTTGTCTATCATGCGCTGAAATGCTGAATTAAGGCGATAAAAAAGACTGCCAGTTTCGTCTGGCTATGGATATCTACTAACTTCACATTCTAAAGAATATCATAGCTAATCAAATGTATATCATTTATATTAATTATGCTAAAAAATGCTAATATTTTTGCAAAGAATGGGCCAATTAAAAATCTGAGATCGATGATTGCACCATTAGTTTTAGCAATACAACTGATCCCGTATTCCTAGGACAACGGGGAAAAAAAGGGACCAAAAATCACAACAGACCTTTCTTATACTGTAATAAAAATACGATTTGTGGACATCTATTTTTAGGATCCCCTGGTACCTTAAATAAAGTCTATCGTATCGTATCGCATCCTATCGTATCGTATTCTATCAAGGTTGAAAATGAACAGGATAGACCTGGCTACAATCTATGAGTAAAACAAAGCAAACCCTATACGTAAGGTCACTTTTAGTCCCGTTCCACATTCGTGCCAATTAAACAATTGCAAAATCATGAAGGTAGCATTTTCTCAAGTACTTTCGCTCGTTTACAACCATGTTCATGTTTGAATCTCTGCACAAAGTTTTGAATGTATTCACACAGCTTTTCATCTTAACTAGTTATTGTCCAGATGCATGGTATTACTTCAGAAGAGAAGAGAAGAGAAGAGAAGAGAAGAGAAGAGAAGAGAAGAGAAGAGAAGAGAAGAGAAGAGAAGAGAAGAGAAGAGAAGAGAAGAGAAGAGAAGAGAAGAGAAGAGAAGAGAAGAGAAGAGAACTGATTCTCATTTTGAAAGTATTGGTTCACTAAGAGCTTACAAATTTAAAAATGCAAAACGAAAAAGTAATCTATATACATTGAAACAAACATACATAATAACAAATTAACAAGAAACGTTTTGACGGATAATTAAAAAGATTCAATGTTTAGTTGTTATTTCACGGATGTTTTTTGGTAGCTAATTCCATAATTCTTGAGCACAGACAGTAAAAGATCAATAGCCATATGTTTTTTGATTGTTAAATTAGATGAAGATCGTAGTTATTCATTAATTAAAAGTTCATTCATGTATTAAAAAAAAACAAGTTTTCTTCCGTGCTTTATGGTCTGAAGGTTTTATTTTAATTCTACTAATTGGGGAGACTTTCTCTGACTTACTCTCATGCACAACACCTACATTTTACACATCTTTCCACACAGCTTTTTTTTTGCCAGATGTCGGAAATTTTATTTTATGTAAAACCGGAAGTGAGTTACGACTTAATGTATTCATGACGTAGGAGACTAATGAGCTTATTGTCACACGAGTTTGAGAAGGCGTGAGAATATTTCTGTGAGCGTGTGTTAGTTTTGTAAAACCCTACAAACGGCAATTAAACGGTGATTGTGCCAGTGAAGTGAATTATTAGAAGCGCAAAATAAAAGCATTCTGCGTTTTCGACACAGTGGCGACCACGAAGGGACAAAATACTCAATTCAAGTAGTGTAAACATGACCGAAAAACAGCTCACCGACTTGGAGAGTAAGTTGAAAACTCTAAGGTTTCGTCTTCATAAAACGGATGGTATTATTGCAAAGCAAGATCGACAGTCTATTGAAAGACATTTAACATCTATTGCCGGGACGGTGGCTTCAGTGAATGAGTTGAAAGAGGCAATCGAAGAGAAGAAATTCAGCAAAGGTGAACCCGAACAAGAAGTGAGTGAATGGAGCGCGCCGATCGAACAAGAACTTGAAAAGGCTGACGAAGAAAGTTCTAAATTGACGCATCAACTCAAATTAATCGAACGAGATGAACGTGAAAAGGAGATGTTTGAACGACATCAACAAAATCTTAAATATGAAAGAGAAATACTGGAACAAAAGCTGTCCTTTGACAAAGAACACCAACAACAACAACAAGATGAATCGAAGACAACTGATCAACGCGCCTCGACTGCGAAGCTCCCTAAACTACAAATAACGAAGTTTGATGGCAAAATCGAGAACTGGCTGCCCTTTTGGGGTAAGTTTACATCGGAAATTGACAAAACTGACTTACCAAGTGTAACAAAGTTCGGTTATTTGAAGGAACTTTTAGAGAAAACTGTGAGAAACGACATCGACGGACTGCCGTTCAATGACGAAGGATATAGCAACGCTAAAGCTATCTTAGAGGCTGAATACGGCAATGAAATTGATATAATCAACGCCTATGCACGCAATATTATTGATTTGCCCGTTATCAATGACATTCATCCACGAAAGATAAAGGAATTTTACAAGAAACTACGCTTCAATGTGCAAAGTCTCGAAACACTCGGTAAACTGGACGATGTCAAAGGAAACGTTAGACTTACTATGGACAAACTGAAGATTATTAAAGCTGATCTAGTTCGAGGACATGATAATTGGCGTGATTGGGGATTCATGGAGCTATTAACTGAGCTAAAGAGATGGCTAGACATCAATCCTATAGAAGATGAAAGGGCTTCGACAAAAACCGCTCAACCGAAACAGACAACCCGCGCTACTTCCGGTAAGATGTTCTATTCCAAGGAAACTTCACAAGAGATCAAATCATGTCTTTATTGCAACAAGGCCGATCATAAAGCTATAAACTGTGATCAAGTCGTTACTGTTGAAGAAAGGAAAAAGATTTTGGCTGATAAACGTCTTTGTTTCAATTGTACCGGAAGTAAACACCGTGCAGCAGATTGTAGAAGCAAATCTACATGTCAAAAATGTGGAGCAAAACACCACACTTCTATCTGTAATAAGGAAAATCAAAAGGAGCCCGGAATGACAGCTAATCATGTCGGAAAAACGTCAGTTGTGCACCCTGTGGTTGTTGTGAAGGTCAACGGATTTAAATTTAGAGCACTACTGGACAGTGGCGCAAGCCATTCATATGCTTCGGCAACTGCTATCAATCTCATCAAGGCAACTCCGAAGTCATCTAGTCTACGTCAGATCGCAATGTTGACTGGAATTACAACCAAAAACATGCAAACCTATGATGTTGTAATGGAATCAGTATCTGGAGAATTTAAGTTAGATGTCAACGTTACAAAGGTTGAAAGGCAAGAGCTTTTGACATTAGAGAACCCGCGATATAAGGACACAATTAACAATCACTCTCACTTACGAGGAGTTCAAATGGATGACATTGATGATAAGGAACAATTACCTGTTCATTTTATAATCGGTGCAAATGATTTCGCTAAGATCCGCACGGGACAACGCCTACGTGTGGGTCGTCATGGTGATCCCGTAGCTGAATATACACGATTTGGCTGGTGTATCATGTCACCAGGAACAGAGATTGGCACTTCTGGTGCATATCTTGCTGTTAATTCTATTGCTGATTATGAAAGGCTTTGTGCGTTAGATGTTCTTGGACTTGCAGACAACCAAGCTATGGATCAAACTGAAGTCTATTCTGAGTTTAAAGAACAATTAACACGCTCTACTGAGGGATGGTATGAGACTGGCCTACCATGGAAAAGTAACTGTGAGGAGCTATTGTCTAATTGCGAAGGAAGTAAGAGAAGACTTGGCGTTCTTGTGAGGAAGTTACAAAGAACGGACATGCTCGATGATTATGATGCCATTATTCGTGAACAATTGCAGGAAGGTGTAGTCGAGAGAGCTCCTATTGAAGTGAATGGGAAGGAGTTTTATCTACCCCATCGTGCTGTTGTACGCGAAAAGGCAGAAACGACTAAGATACGTGTAGTATATGATGCCTCAGCACGTGAACGAGATGGTGTGCCATCATTAAACGAGTGTTTGCATACAGGTCCTCCTCTTCTGTGGAATGTTATCACACGACAACGCTTTCATCCTGTTTCTCTAACTGGTGATCTACAAAAAGCCTTCCTTCAAATCAGAGTGAGAGAGTCCGAGAGGGATGTCTTGAGGTTCCATTGGCTTGTAGACAAGACATCACGTGAGATTGAAGTGTTGCGGTTCACTAGGGTGGTGTTTGGCCTCGCCCCATCACCATTTCTTTTGAACGGAGTACTTCAACAGCATCTCGACTCTATGGAGCTTAAATACCCTAACAGTGTCTTCGAAATCAAAAGAAGTTTGTATGTTGATGATCTTATTTCTGGTGCACCTACTCTGCAAGAGGCTAAGCAGTTAAAGGACGATGCTGTCAAGATATTCAGTGAAGCAACATTTAAACTACATAAATGGAATTCAAACATTAAGGAACTAGAAGCGTCAGACTGTGATGACAATCATGGTGTAACATTTGCAAAGGATCAACTAATTCAATCAACGTTGAAACAAGAAACTAAACTTCTCGGTCTTGCATGGGAGAAAGGAACTGACACTCTGCATGTACACTTTCCTTCTGAATCAGCTTGTGAAACAAAACGTGGAGTGCTCGCTAAATTAGCCAAAGTCTATGACCCTTTAGGGTTAGCCTCACCAGTAACCTTAGAAGGGAAGCGGTTATACAGAGAAATGTGTCTACAGAAACTTGGATGGGATGCTCCCTTACCGACTGATCTGAGTCTAGCCTGGAAACGGTGGGAACGAGACTTACCTGAATCTGTGTACCTTCCCCGTAGCATACCTATCTACCAAGAACATATCCAGGAAATACAGCTTCATGCCTTTGGAGATGCGAGTGGTTATGGAGTCTGCGCAGCCATATATGCAGTGGTGTCTCAATCCTCTGGAATTTCGCAAGGTCTTATCACAGCAAAGTCTCGACTTGCAAAGGAAGGGCTAACAATCCCTCGTTTGGAGCTCACTGCAGGCCACATGGCGGTTAATCTAGCCTCCAATGTACGGGATGCATTGGCTGGTTTTCCATTGACAAACACAACAGAGTGCTGGCTTGATAGTACTGTGGCTCTTCATTGGATCCACGACCAAGGAGCCTATCGACAATTTGTAGCCAATCGGGTAAGAAAGATACAAAGCCACACAGAGGGCCATTGGAATCATGTACCAACCAAAGACAACCCTGCTGACATTGGGAGTCGCGGAGGAAGTGTGACTGACAATCAACTGTTGGTGGAGGACTTAATGGTACTGCTTGAAAGCGCTTGCATCCCCAACAGTTCTTAAGTTCTCTACGGGCCAGCCTTCGCAAGCGTGGAACCCAAAACTTTTCACGAACCTTGGCCATAGTCATACTGACTCCCCCATGAAGGGTGCATAAGTGAGCATGGTTAACAATGTGTGTGACTAATGTTGAGTTGTCTGGGAGGTATATAGGAGGTTCCCCCTGGATACGACCACAACACACTAAAATTCCTTCGCTATTTACCTGAAGGTTTAGTTGCTTCTTGTCTTGAATAAACTTGGAAGATTTCTGGCCTTTTGCTAATCAAACATGCTCAGCAACAAGGCCAGAAATCTTCCAAGTTTATTCAAGACAAGAAGCAACTAAACCTTCAGGTAAATAGCGAAGGAATTTTAGTGTGTTGTGGTCGTATCCAGGGGGAACCTCCTATATACCTCCCAGACAACTCAACATTAGTCACACACATTGTTAACCATGCTCACTTATGCACCCTTCATGGGGGAGTCAGTATGACTATGGCCAAGGTTCGTGAAAAGTTTTGGGTTCCACGCTTGCGAAGGCTGGCCCGTAGAGAACTTAAGAACTGTTGGGGATGCAAGCGCTTTCAAGCAGTACCATTAAGTCCTCCACCAACAGCAAACCTACCGGTCGAGCGAACTGAAGGTACAACCCCCTTTAATGTGATTGGAGTCGACTTCGCTGGACCAATTAAGTACTCTGGCCAAGATAAATCAGAAGAGAAAGCATATGTAGTGTTGTACTCGTGTTGTCTAACACGTGGTGTGTTTCTGGAAGTTCTACCTTCACTGGAGACTGAAGAGTTCATTAAAAGTTTTAAACGTCTAATAGCAAGAAGAGGTAGACCATCTATTGTGTATTCTGATAACGGATCAACCTTTGTAGCAGCCTCCAAGTGGCTGAAAGATGTACAAGAAGATGAGAAGTTTCATGAGTTCTTGAGTGATCAAACTATCACATGGCGTTTCAATGTGAGCCGTGCTCCGTGGTGGGGAGGACATTTTGAGCGATTAATTGGCTTATTTAAATCAGCCTTTTACAAGACAGTGGGTCAAGGTCACCTATCCTGGGACGAATTGTGCGAAGTAGTTCTTGACATTGAAGTGGCCCTCAACAATCGACCTCTGTGTTACATGGAAGAAGACCACCAGCTCCCCACATTAACTCCAAATTCCTTGCTTTTCCTCAACACCAATCTACTTCCAGAGCTTCAACCCTACCACTTAGAAGAAATGAGTCTTAGGAAACGTGCTAAGATTATTCAGTCAACGGAAGATGCTATGTGGAGACGTTGGACAGGAGAGTACTTACGAGCTTTAAGGGAACGTCACCAAATCAAACATGGTTCTAAAGAAAGCTGCCTTAAGGTTGGAGATGTAGTCATCATCAAATCTGATGAACGCAACCGCAATCAATGGCCATTAGCAATCGTCACCGATTTATACACAGGCAGAGATGGTGTTGTGCGTGCTGCCAGACTTCGCAAGGGTAAAGTTCACATTGAACGAGCTATCCAACATCTCTATCCTCTAGAGTTATCCTGTGATGTTCAACCAAATCTCACTGTGGTACCCGAAGCTATTATGCAACGCCCAAGAAGAGGAGCAGCAGAGGAAGCAAGACAACGCATCCAAAACTTGTTACAAGACGAAGAGGACGATTAAACGTTGAGACAATTGTTTATATTGAACACTTTTGCATCATGTGTTAAATTTCCGTGATATCACATGCCATGTATGCAAGTCATGTGAGGGGAGTGTGTCGGAAATTTTATTTTATGTAAAACCGGAAGTGAGTTACGACTTAATGTATTCATGACGTAGGAGACTAATGAGCTTATTGTCACACGAGTTTGAGAAGGCGTGAGAATATTTCTGTGAGCGTGTGTTAGTTTTGTAAAACCCTACCAACGGCAATTAAACGGTGATTGTGCCAGTGAAGTGAATTATTAGAAGCGCAAAATAAAAGCATTCTGCGTTTTCGACACCAGATCTATCACTAGGACGTCTATTTTCATACCAGATCTAGCGCAGTACTTATCGAACCAGAGCTGTGATATTTCTGTGAGTATATCATAAATCTAAAAATCGATTTGAGTTGGTCTGAATGTCGGCTTACTTAACATTCTAAGATAGCGTCAGGTTTATTAGTAGAGGACCCTCATGGCGCCTGATATTAGGTTTTGTATCATCTGCATATGGAAAATTGGACTACATGTTGTGCTATTTAATAAACTAGCGAATAGAAAATATGACTAACTAACAGAAAATGACCTAAGCGAACCTATCCCCTATACTGGGCTTAGCACATATCATAAGCTCCGTTATATCTATTTATTGCCGCCGAGTTATTTTAAGAACTTAAAGGTAATTGGTCAGATTGAACAGAGAGCTAAAATAGACGAATGGGCTGGCGTCAAGGATAAAAAAGAGCTCTAATAAAAACTTTACAATGCTGGATATATTAACATGTTCCCCAGTCGTCTTTCTTTAAAGAATAAGGTTTTAGAGGGATTGGTAACAGACTAAAAATGGCCTGGTTTCTAAAAATAGCGACAGCAGTAGCAGTACGTTCCTGATGGGGTCAGGGGATAGGTTCCCTTGCAAGATGATGGCTAGTTGGTGTCAGCAAAGACAGTACTTGTTTTCACTTAAATTATTATTAGTCCCCGTAGTGTGTTTTCTTCTGTTTGTCAGTATGAGACTAGTTTGTATTTATTATAAGTCTGGGCTGCCTGTGGTAAGTATTTGTCAGTATCTGTTTTTCTAACAGGTGTATCTCGCCGGAGAGTAGGAAAATAAACCTGCATACCTCAGTGAAGTACGCATTTTAGCCAGTGGGTAACCTAAAAGTAAACACTTTGGAAACATGCATTTTCAGAATGCATATTATTCTGAAAAAAAGGACTGAACATGGCCATTGTTCTTTATAAATTATTTGATTGAATTCTTGTCTTAACATTGTGTTAATGATAATTGATAATAAACTTTATTAGACTCAATCAAAGGTTGCAATCTAAAAATGTGTACACTGAGAGGATTTTCGCTGCTAACTGCACCACAAAAAATAACATAAGAAAACAAAATAAAATGAAAAAAAACTACTAAAACGCGATGGAAAAATAGTATTCTTAGAATAGTGCCACTTCATTGGCAACTTCTATTACGTAAAATAATTATGAGATAACCTGGTATTGTGATTTTCTCCTGATATTTGGTTAATAAAGCCTTGATATTTGGTTAATAAATGCTTGATATTTGGTTAATAAAGGCTTGATCTTACACTGAGCAAAACAACTACAACAACACTTGCATGTTTTCCTGGTCTCCATGCATTGAGCGTTTCAAATCATTGCAAGTATATACTGTTGTTGTGAAAAAAGGTAATTTCCGATAAAAATAATCGTATATCAAGTCTAACAACTTACAAGAGAATTTCAAAAGTACAGTTTCTGAATCAGTGAGTGTTATCATACGTGAAGTTACAAGACATGTATGACAAGAATCGGTAGAATCACATATTTATCTAGTTGTTTTCCTCAAACTTCGTCTTTCTGACGTGTGATAATCGTAGATCAAGTCTAAAGAGAAGATTTTGTCTTGGTAATCGGTAGATATATATCACATTATGATTACTCTATCTCACGAGAAAATCATCTGACGGATTTGATATGCTTTTGTGATCCTTTTTAGCAAGCCAGGAAGTCTTTAGGGGTTTATCCCATTTTTGTCATAATTATTTTGGCTTTACTTTTGGTGAGTGACGTTTAAATCTACTTGAATTGAGTATTGCTTTCAGGGGCAGCTACAATTGCATTTCTTTTAATTTGCGTTCATTAATTCCCTTTAGTTTTGGTCTTTCTTTCGTTATTCATTTTTTTTTACTTATCCATCTGCTCTTTCATCAATCTGGCACTGTCACATTCACTCTTCCAATAATTTGTTCATAATTCGTGCACTGTCATTCATCTTGCATTTATTCGCTGTCTTCCATCCATCCTTTCATCATTCATTCATTCATTCATAGATTCATTCTTCATTCATTCATTCATTCATTCATTCATTCATTCATTCATTCATTCATTCATACATACATACATACATACATACATACATACATACATTCATTCATTCATTTATTCATTCATTCATTCTGTCCACGACGGAACTTTGAACTGTACTTTTAATCATTGTTATCATTTTTTTTGATATTATCATATGTACCGGGTTCCCTGTGGTAGAGGCCCAGGCCCCGCCCGTTAAGATGTTATCGATGTTATGAAGTGAGAGAGAATCCAAGATGGCGGAATAAAGATGTGAACTGATATCAACTCGTGGTTTTGTGTGGCCTTTAATGAGCCATCGAAGCTCAATCGCGAACCATTAAAAACGCCAGCACATATTTATGGTCCTTCGAGCCGGATGGTTTAAAAAATACGCAAAAATTATGGAAAAAATGGACGATTTAGCGAAAGCAAAGGCCTCACGAAAGGTAAAAAAGTCTAAAGTTACAAGATTAATCAATCAAATTCAACAACATTTGAAAGATGGAATCGATGTTAAATCACTAAAAAGGCTCCGTTCAGAGCTAAAGGAAGCTATCGAAATGATGGAAATGTCGAACGAAGTCCTCTATTTGCTGGAACCTGAAAATGAAGATCATGATAAGTGGCTTGAAACCGCTGTTCAACCGACTGTATTGTGTTTATCGAACATCGAAGTTTATTTACATCAAAACGGTGGGTCTTTATTGTCATCTAGATCATCACAAAATAGTTTTTCAAACCGTATGTATACTTCCCAGTCAACTAAATCAAGTATAACTTCTACTTCAAGTGTAAAGAAAACAAAGTCATCCTCCCATCATTCTAACTCGAGTTCTGTATATAAAGATAAGATTTTAGAAGCTAAGTTGATAGATCATGACATTGAAGTTGCCTCAAAGAACAATGAAGAAGATAAAATAATGATGTTAGAACAAGAAAATAAAGAAAGACAACTTCGAGAAACACAGGCAAAGGCGGATAAAGAAGCCTTTGAATTACGAATGCTGAATGAAGAATCTATGCGTGCACGAAGACTAAGGACACTTGAAGAGAGTAAACAACGAGCTGTTCTACAAGCAGAATTACTTAAAGGAATGGAACATCATACTACAATATCACCAGGTCAAGTTGATAATCATCCAAGGGAAATGCACCACAAGGAATTATCATCAACTCCATCAGGAGGCTACCCACTGACGCCTAAAACACATGTTAATCATCAAATTGAGTCACACATACAGAACCCTGTATGTACTTCATCACAGAACCCGTATGTCAACATGGATGCCCCACTGGCAAATGAAACTTACACGACAAGTGTTCAAGCTAACTCAACTGAGACCACACAGGGTGGTCTACATTGCACCGTACCTACTATGGATGCCCCACTGGCAAAGGAAACTTACACGTCAAGTGTTCAAGTTAACTCAACCGAGACCACACAGGGTGGTCTACATTCTACCGTACCTACTATGGATGCCCCACTAGCAAAGTCAACTTGCACGTCGAGTGTTCAAGTTAATTCGAGGGAAACCACACCGGGTGGTTTACAACACCATTTACCAAGCACCACATACAACCAGAACTCTAGCACCCCACTGGTGACTAGTCTACATCCACCTCTGTTCTTTACACCACCATCTCTGACGACCTCACAGGGAGGTCTGCAGTCATGTAAAGATAATCTAACTACAAGAGCTGCCCCACTGCGAAAGGAAACTTGCACACCACGTGTTCAAGGTAATTCCCTTCAACAATCAACAAGTTCAATGAATTCTAGCACCCCAATGGTGACTAGTAAACCTTATGTATCAACTTCATCTCATGTCAATTCTTCTCATCAACACTCAACGTATGTGACTCACAACACGCCAACTCCAAGCTTCAAACCTTCACCGAAACAGAGTAACTCCCCGTGGAGAGGTCAGTGGAGCAAACCAGAACAGATTTTCTCTTCTACGCTCATTTCTAGCAAGACGAAGCCTCAGCTGCAGGAACTGTGGGGTCAAATCCCTACGTTTACAGGTCCTCCTCAGGACCAGTGGATAGACGAACTAGATGAGATAAATCGATGCGAACCCCAAGGATGGTGTCATCATTATGCATACGGATCATCAGCATTTGCACGTTCTTTACCAAAGTTTGAGCTACACAAGTTTGACGGATCAGCCATGACATGGCCTGATTGGGTAAGCAGATTCAAAAGCGTAGTGCACGACCAACCATTTCTCAATGATCATCAAAGGATGGCCTACCTACAGTCATCTGTAACATTAGCTGCTAAGACCGAGATTCAATATCTCGGAGAAGACGGCATGAACTATGCATTAGCACTGAGAATTCTGAAGAGCAGATTCGCCGATGCTGGAAAAATCGTTCGTGCAGCTATTGCTCAACTAAAGGATGTACCCACTCCACGTGCTAATGACCACCAAGGAATTGTTAAACTCTATCAAACCCTGCGCTCTACCGTCGTGATATTGCATAGACAGCGTTTCATTGCTGATCTGCTGAGTGAAACCAACTTAGCCATGGTTGTTGAAAAACTACCGGAAGCGCTTGCAACGAAGTGGGCCATGGAGGTCCAGGGACACGAGCTCAATGGAAGACCCAATCTCTTTGATTTTGACCGATGGTTGTCAGATCAAGTACTTTGCAGACAGCACCTTATCCAAAGGGAACCAACAACGAAGCAAGTAAGCGCTCCTCAGCCTCACACATCAAGGAGAGACTACAGCTTTAGAGCTAGCACCTTAGCTACAAATCTTAGTCACGAATCTGTGTCAGAATCACAAGTTAATACATCGTTTGCATGCCCATGCTGTGGACAGTCTCACGCCTTATATCGATGTAACAACTTTATCAAAGGAACTGTGTCTGCACGTCGCGAAGTCGTCAACAAAGAGACTCTTTGCTTTAATTGTTTGAAACACGGTCATAGAGCAAAGGACTGTACTTCCAAGAATCGATGTAAGGTGGAAAACTGTAATGGTCTGCATCATAGCCTGCTTCACGAATCCAAGAGTGAGGAACCAAGTAAATCCAGTTTGTCAGCGAGTTCGAACCCAACACAACGAATCAGCAGCTCCAACCCATCAACCGAATCGACGTCATCAGCTGCAAACGCCAGTGTATGGAACAGTCACAACTGCCAAAGAAAACAGTCTACTTCCAGATAGTTCCCGTAATTATTGAAGGTGTCAAAGGGGCGGGACCTGTGGAAACCTATGCTATTCTAGATGCTGGAAGCTCAGACACCTTAATACGCAGAGACATAGCAGATGCTCTTCGACTGGAGGGCCCTGAACATCAACTCACTCTCGGCAATGTTGAAGCTAACGGTGTACAGAAGATATCTAAACTAGTGAGTTTAAAGATCACTCCCACGGGTAAAGGTTCAGTAAACAAACCTGTGAACATTGTCCGAGCATGGACAGTACCGCGATTGAACATCCCTCCTCGTCGACTTGTGAACGAGAGGAACAAACAGAGATGGACCCATCTTCACGACCTTGATATACCAGCTGTGTCAACGGATCAAGTGGGTCTTCTGATTGGGGTAGATGTACCGGAAGCCATCATGCAGCACGAGTGTCGAAGAGGGCCAAAGGGACAGCCATACGCCGTCCGCACTGACCTTGGATGGGCTGTAGCTGGAGCTGACTACGAATCACGTGACATAAGTTCTGGCAATGTCTATGTCGGACACGTCGACGTTGCTATTGATGATCAGCTGAATCAACAACTGGAATATTGGTGGAAAACTGAGTCTTTCGGCACCAAATATGACCGTCAAGAACTGCGATCTCAAGAAGATGAAAGAGCCCTGCAACAGCTTCAAGAGAACACTTCATTCAGAGAAGAACTAGGACATTATGAAACTGGACTGTTGTGGAAGTCAGAATCACCGTCGCTTCCAAACAACTTGGAACTCGCGAAAACGAGGCTAGCACAGCTCGAAAGAAGCCTAGATAAAGACCCTGACAAAGCGGCATTATATAACAAGACCATGAACAGTTACATTGACAAAGGATATGCCCGGAAACTTACAGACGAAGAGGCAAACATTCAACCCAAGAATACGTGGTATCTACCCCACCACGCTGTCACGAACGTTAACAAGCCAGGAAAGCTGAGAGTAGTCTTTAATGCCGCAGCTGAATACAAGGGAATCTCTCTGAACAAAGAACAAGTCACAGGTCCTGATTTGCTAAACAGCCTGGTAGGAGTCGTTTTGAGATTCCGGCTACACAGATATGCATTCATCGCTGACATCGAAAGCATGTTCTTTCAAATACGAGTCATTGAGAGAGATCAACCTTCAGTACGATTTCTTTGGCGAGCTGGAGATAGGAAGAAGCCTCCCGACGCATACCAGATGCAAGCATTGATATTTGGCGCTAAGTGCAGTCCTTGCTGCGCTATTTACTGCCTTAGAGCCGCCGCTACAGATAGCCAAGGAAACTACGATGAAGAAACACTAAACACAATTCTTCATGATTTCTACATGGATGATGTTCTAAAATCAGTTAAAACTGAAGAAGAAGCAATACGTCTCACTCAACAACTCATTGAACTTTTGCATAATCGGGGGTTCAGGCTGACAAAGTTCCTAACTAACAGTCGAAGAGTGCTGAAAAGCCTACCACCCAGTGAAGTCGCTGGATCAGTCTCTGGCTTAAATCTGGACAAGCTGCCAGTAGAGAGGGCCCTTGGGGTCCTATGGAACACTGAAAGAGACATGTTAGAAGTAAAGGTTACAACCAATAGTCTCTCACCAACGAAACGAAACATCCTGAAGCAAATATGTACTGTGTTTGATCCAATCGGATTTGCCTCCCCATTCACCCTTAGAGCAAAGATTGTCATGCAGCGACTGTGGAGACAAGGTTACACGTGGGACCAGCTCATCACTGGGAACACTCTTGAAGCATGGAAATCGTGGAGCGACGAACTATCGAAACTGGCTGATTTTAGCATTCCTAGATGTTACGTAGATGAAGATAAAGAAGTCGCCGATGTACAGCTACACCTCTTTGCCGACGCGTCTGAAGAAGCGTTTGGCGCAGTTGCCTATCTGCGCCATGAGTATACAGACCATACCATCAGCTGCTCCTTTGTCTTCAGCAAAGCCAGACTTGCCCCAGTCAAACCGCTAACAATACCGAGACTTGAACTTCAAGCGGCCGTCCTGGCCACCAGAATTGGCGCAGTACTTTCAAAGGAACTCAACCTACCTAGAGAACATATCATATATTGGACTGATTCTGCAACTGTTCTGCAATACATCAACAACGTGAAGGCGAGGTTCCACACCTTTGTGTCAAACCGAATAGCTGAAATAACAGACACATCCAACCCAAACCAGTGGCGACATGTTCCAGGTAAACTTAATCCAGCCGATGACTGTTCACGCGGCCTGTCAGTAGAGGAACTTTTGGATGGTGAAAGTCGATGGATTAGCGGACCAAGTTTCCTGAGACAAAGTGAAAGTCAATGGCCTGAGAAACGAACATTTGCCACACCCGAAGATGATCCTGAAGTAAAGTCTGACGTTTGGTGCGCCTTCATGTTCTCCGAAGATGAGAAATTCCTGAATCCAGAGAACTTTTCTTCATACAACTGTTTGTTAAGAGTTACAGCATATTTACTCAGATTTGTTAATAATTGTCGAGCTGCGAAAGGCACAACCAAGATGAAGGGTCCACTCTCCCTAGACGAAATCGAGAAAGCAGAACTAGTATGGATCAAGAGAGTACAGACTCATGCCTACTCTGATGAAATATCAAGACTAAAGAAAAAACACAACATCAGCCACAGCAGCTCTATTAGTTCACTCAACCCAGTTTTGGACACCGACAGCGTACTGCGTGTTGGTGGTAGGATTAAGCATGCACCTATCCCGTATGATGCCAAACATCCTACGATATTACCAAAGTCGCATGGAATTGTGAGACTTATCATTTCAGACATTCACAAGAACTTAAACCACTCTGGAGTCGAGATGGTCATGGCGGAACTACGTCAAAGATACTGGATACCACAAGTTAGAGCCATAGTGAAACGAATCGTGCAAGCATGTCCAAAGTGCAGAAGAAATCACTCCCAACCGAACCCACCAATGATGGCGAATCTTCCACCAAGTCGTTTGCAGCCATTCTCGCCTCCTTTCTTCAATACTGGTGTCGACTATTTTGGACCAATGCATGTCAAGCAAGGACGATCAACTGTAAAGAGGTACGGCTGTCTCTTTACCTGCATGGTAACACGAAGTGTCCACCTCGAAATTGCTCACAACTTAGACACCGACAGTTTTATCATGGCCCTCAGACGAATGATCGCAAGGCGAGGAAAGCCCAGAAACGTATACAGCGACAACGGTACTAACTTTGTGGGTGCGGAAAGAGAGCTTCGAGAGAGCCTCAAAGAGTTCGACCAAGAGAAGATTTCCAACACTCTGACACAAGAAAGAATCAACTGGTATTTCAATCCCCCATCTTCACCACATTTCGGAGGAGTATGGGAACGGATGGTTCAGTCTGCGAAGAAATCCCTTAAAGTCACGCTGAATGGACAACTAGTAAGCGACGAAGTACTGCACACCTTTATGGTTGAAGTTGAGAGCCTTATAAACAGCAGACCGCTCACTCATGTAAGTGTTGATCCACAAGATCCAGAACCAATTACTCCAAACCACTTCTTGTTGGGACGAAGCAGTCCAAACCTTCCTCCAGGAACCTTTGATGATACAGACCTCTGTTCCAGAAAGAGATGGCGACAAGCCCAAGTGTTAGCTGATCACTACTGGCGGAGATGGCTACGTGAGTACGTACCGAATCTTACTGAGAGAAGAAAGTGGCAGACTCCTGCATCACGAACACTGAAACCTGACGATGTCGTACTTGTAGTTGATGACAGCCTTCCCCGTGGACAGTGGAGACTTGGACGAATATTGAAGACCTTCAAAAGCGAAGATGGTCAAGTTCGTAGTGCGGAAGTAAAGACCAAGTTTGGACAGTACAAGCGTCCCGCCGTGAAGCTGTGTTTGCTACAAACTCACTGATGTGCTCCTTGCACAGGGGCGGGAATGTCCACGACGGAACTTTGAACTGTACTTTTAATCATTGTTATCATTTTTTTTGATATTATCATATGTACCGGGTTCCCTGTGGTAGAGGCCCAGGCCCCGCCCGTTAAGATGTTATCGATGTTATGAAGTGAGAGAGAATCCAAGATGGCGGAATAAAGATGTGAACTGATATCAACTCGTGGTTTTGTGTGGCCTTTAATGAGCCATCGAAGCTCAATCGCGAACCATTAAAAACGCCAGCACACATTCATTCATTCATTCATTCATTCATTCATTCATTCATTCATTCATTCTTTCATTCATTCATTAGTCAGTCAGTCAGTCAATCAGTCAGTCAGTTAGTCAGTCACTCATTTATTCATTCATTTTAAGATTTCTAAACTGTAAAATAAAAAGCTTTTCTTATAAACGCGGCAGTTTTTGCTATTCCGACATAGTCCAATATTCCATGCAGTGGTCACAATTTTAAAATGTATTCTCCTTGGAAAAATATTTCGTTGTTAAGCCTTTGGGCTTCTCAGCGTTGCTGTATAAGTGCTACACTTGTGCATGTGGCGGAAATTAAAAGCCCTAAAAGGATGCTATTTTCATTGAGGCGTTTTGCAAGACGTGGGAACATCATCGACTGCATTGGTCTTGTTTGTTTGTTTAATGTGCTTGTTTGTTTGTTTGTTTCCCACAGCGACTGTTCCGTAACAGTCATTAATCGCGATCAAGTACTTGTAATGGTGCGTTTTCTTGTTGCCATAAAATTATGTTTTTGCATGGTTGAGTGTATTCTAGACTAACTATTTATATGCCTTGGTGTCGGGTATTCTGGTTGTTTTTTAATCCAATGAACTGTTAATGTTCAGTATTACTTAAAACTAAAAACAGCGCATATCCGTATTGCTACCATTTGATGTTTCTAATCTGTCATACTAATTGATGACATACATGTACTTCCTTTGATTTACATAGAAGTTTCAGCTTTTCTGCAAGAGTCCATTTTGAAAAGCTTTTTTTTTAATTTTGCTACTGCAAGGTGCCTGGTTGGCCTTTAAAACTCTTTCATTGTACTTTTTTAATTTAATACTTTGATTTCAACTGGGCACTCTTGAGGCTTCCGTCCTCCATATGATAACATAGACGTAATTTTTCGGATTGAAGCACGATATGTTGAGTTTTCAGCTACACTGTGGCAATCTTTATTCTGATTTCAAGTTAAACTGATTTTTAGATCTTTCAGTTCTAGTTTTGTAGCATTGAAATGTTGTGTTTATTTCAAGATACATAGAACGATTACATTTTTTATTTTAAAATCGACATTCTCTATATGTAGTAATCCAAGTTTGTGCAATCTCATTATAGATTAGTCTTAGTGTTTTTAATTCTGTTCTTCTCATAAATAGCATTTTTTCGCTCTTCCAATCTGTTGGCGCTTTTGATAAAATAGAAACAGCTTCGATTCACAAATTGAGAACAATGCCACTTTAATATATTTTTTCGCATTATTTTTGTCTTTTTTAAACTGGTTGGAGTTGTTCATGCAGTGCTTTGAATAAAGAACGCTGTGCCCTTAAGTTTTAAATGACGTTATATTATCCATTTCCATCCAGACTTCAGTTTGTCCTTCGTGTGAAATTGTAAAGCGCCTTGAGCTTTCGATGAGGTGTCATATAAATCTTTGCATATTATTATTATTAAGTCAGTTTTTTATTACAATAATTTTCCATCCATATTGTTTTTCATTTCCAGAATTTTCCAATCAATTACGTACATCGGTTACAAGTCGGGCTGACTGCTGTCCATAGTTACTTAATTTCTAAAACCATCACTGTCGCCACACCAACCTGCCTATCCACTTCCTGTTTAGCTCAATGATTAACTCAAACTAAATTCACTCGTAAGCTTCTAGTGCGAGCTAAAGCTGCCTCTCTAGCCGTTGCCCTTGAGACTAAATACGCAAAAACTGTGACCAACAAACCAACAAACATGTAGACAAAACCAAAGATCAGTAAAATATTATCTGTTTTTGAATCCATGCGTCGACAGGCCTCGATTGAGTCTCTGTATTCACGGCTTCGTTTACCCGCTAAAGTACACATGAATCCGAGTGTAAGGAATACTGACGCGGGGATTATAAACAGCAGTGCAGAGAGGAGAAGACCGCAGATGTTTAAATCGATTTTTTTGAAAAGACACATCGTTGTAGCTGTGAACACGTCCAGTGCACTATTTGATCTTTGAAGTTGGTACGTTGGCCTTTCTCCAGGATAATCAAATGTGATTGTTGTCAAGTGTTAAAGAAAAATATCCAACTTTTTTTCACTTTATTTCACATGCAAATTGATGAATTCCCTCTTCTTTTTCTTCGCGTTTTTTTCTCTATTTTGAAAAAATCGACTAATTGTTTGACAGTTGGTCGTGGAAAAATGAGCAGCTGAACCTGTGTTAAATTGGTTTTTCAGTTGAATTGAATGTCAATAGATAAAGATAAAAATGTTCGGAGAGCTAAAAATCAATTATTGCAAAATATAGATGATTGAATTCAGTCATCTACAAAATACTCTTTTCAGTTAACATCGAGAATTTCTTGGACCGTTGAAATCATGTCGATAGGATAACATTTCAGTTGTCAAAATTTACGTGTCTTTTTGAAAATTTTTGTATATTTACGTTGAAACTGCTCTGTTTTGCCACACTGGCTTGAAGACCTAGTCTCGGCGACTGGCAGAATCGTAGTCTTGTTGCTTTTTTTGCTCGACGACAACAGCAAATTGAATAGAGATTGGTGTTGCTTCTTTACAACAAAATGGTGTAACCGTGTAGTCACAGATTACAGTATCATCCAGTAGTTAACACTTTGTGTTTCTCAATGAAGTGAAGATAATCGCTTTATTTTAATGTTGAATATTTTTCTTTACCAAAACATTTTGCAAACTGAAATTGTGGGTCCGACTCCTCTGGTAAAGTGAAGAAAATTACCCAAGAAGTGCTATCCAAAAATGTGCACAGTTGTTATCTCTTTTCGGCTCTTTTTACAAAGAACACAAATCATAATCCTTGGTTGTCGTGTAGTAATTATTTTGTCTTTTCATCGTAAAATGAAAAGAAATTTCCCTCACATTGATCAAGTGTTGGTGGATCGATGGTTGGTGACAACTCGCTATTCATGGGTGATTACTCTTCCTTTATATCAGCACTATGATTTCCATTCAAAAGAGCGCTTTCGGCTTAAAGATTATTTGAGTAATACCTCACACGCTGTGCCAAGGACTGTAGTATCTGAGAAGTAATTCATCGAATGACTGCCTGCAGTTCTCTTTGTATAGTGAATGTACATATTGACTTAATTAACAGTTAGCAATTTGCATAATAAAGTGCTTATTTGAGGAAGTGCTAATATCGTTTAGTATATATCGCCAACTAACACTGTCAGTGATGTTGATTTAATAGATTTTTTTGTTCAATCTTATCTTTTTTGTGTTTTGTCTTGATGTGGATTTTATAGAATGGTAATAAGCAATTCATGTTATCAGAGATCTGACTAGCTGGCATATTCATAAGTTGGAGTTTTAGATTTCTTGCCATTTTACGTTAACAGTTTTTGTTTAATTGTGGTCTAATTCTTTTTCACTTTTTATGCTTTGTCAATTTTAGGCTGGAAAAATGCTTCCTATCATTTAGACGTTGGAATTTGATATTTAGTTGTTTCGAAGTTTGTATGTTTCTATATATTTTTGGCTTTAAATTGTGATTTTCTCTTTCGATTCTTCACCTTGTTCAGTCAGACAAGGAAATACTATCGACGTTGCAATTTTACCAGCATCCTTTGCCATCGATCATGCTTGATTTTTTTTTTCATTTTCTTTTTTTATGTTGATATCTTAGCATTTTTTCCTATTTAAAACTACTCAGACATATTTATACAGCGATGAGCTGTAGAAGCGTGTAAGCCACAAGTCAGCGGTCTTTTTCTCTATTACTGTTAGCCTCCATTTCCTATTTTATTTTATAAGATTAATGATATAACAACATCATGAAAACGGTTTGAGATTTCAAATATAGTATTTGTTTAGCTTGCATTGATTCCGATTCGCATATTTGTAAACTCATCTCTCAATCGTTCTTTAATTCATCAGTTCTCAATATAATTTTTACTTTATAGAAATCTTAATGAAATTAATTATCTTTTTTGCCTAGTTCTTATATGCTTTTTTATTTTATTTTTTTTTTGTTCTTTTTCTCCTCTTCTCTCTGTCTCTGTATTCGTTAGTTCTTCATATTCTTTATGCGACAGTTTTTTTTGTTCGTTTTTTTTTGTTCAGTCTTTCTTTGTTCGTTTTCATTTTATTCTTCCAGGATTGTTACATTTTCTCGCTTTCATAACTCGTGTTAATTGGTTAATTTGCTGTTGCGATTGCCAAAAATTCATAGGAACATCTGTTTACGTTTTGGACTATTATGGTAAGTGATTTTTGAAATAACAGACCAATTTACATGATAATATATGAGTTGATTATGGTTTTGAATCTGAACATCAGCACCGCGACTTCATTGTTCTGTACGTGGTGTCATCATCAAGACAATCAACCGTCGAATCGATCCTCCATGAATTTTTTTTCGGAATAAATTCGCAGACGAAGAAATATTTTTTTATTCTTACCTAATCAAGTATTTGTTCACATTCTGATGTGAGAACAAGTTGATCTGCGATTCAATTCTCCGCTTTTTTAGTCTTTATTTTTGCTATAATTTTTCTCGAATAATTTAATTGTAAGGCTATAATTTTGTACAAACATTTGTGGCAATATCGGTGAAGATAGAAATATTTTTTGCACGAAAACAGATATGCTACTTCACAGGGAGGCTATTTAGCTTGTTAATCTGAACTGTTATACCATCAAAAAGATTGATTGGCCCTTTTTGTTTTTTATCTAATACTGTCTACAGAGGAATTTTTTTATTTAAACAAGCAAACTTTTGCAATGTACAGATCATAGAGTTTGGAGAGTAAATGATAAGGTTTTGGGTTTCCTGTGTCTTCCCAACCATATAAGATGAGACAGGAGGCCCGATAAACAAAACCAAATTCAAGGAAGACCAGACTCGAGCTTGGACGATAGCCGTGAAAGGCGTGAGATTTAATCACTATGCCTGACGCCTTATGTTTGTGGGGCTTACCCCTATCCTTTTCCTCTCCTGAATGCTCTCGCCAATACATGTCCCCCATCTACCCGCTATATAGCGACGCCTTATGTTTGTGGGGCTTACCCCTACCCTTTTCCTCTCCTGAATGCTCTCGCCAATACATGTCCCCCATCTACCCGCTATATAGCGACGCCTTATGTTTGTGGGGCTTACCCCTATCCTTTTCCTCTCCTGAATGCTCTCGCCAATACATGTCCCCCATCTACCCGCTATATAGCGATGCCTTATGTTTGTGGGGCTTACCCCTATCCTTTTCCTCTCCTGAATGCTCTCGCCAATACATGTCCCCCATCTACCCGCTATATAGCGATGCCTTATGTTTGTGGGTTTACCCCTATCCTTTTCTTCTCCTGAATGCTCTCGCCAATACATGTCCCCCATCTACCCGCTATATAGCGATGCCTTATGTTTGTGGGGCTTACCCCTATCCTTTTCCTCTCCTGAATGCTCTCGCCAATACATGTCCCCCATCTACCCGCTATATAGCGATGCCTTATGTTTGTGGGGCTTACCCCTATCCTTTTCCTCTCCTGAATGCTCTCGCCAATACATGTCCCCCATCTACCCGCTATATAGCGATGTTTACAAACAAACAATTAGCTATGTTAATGTGCCAGCTAGCAACACAAATACACTGTCACTTACTACCATAGAGTGGGAACATTAATGGTGTACAACAGTCACTATTTAGTACTAAATAGCACTAATTAAACAATGACGCAAAAACTCGCATTTCAAACTCGAAAATCATGACTTTTTGGCTTACAAGTACCATAGATAATAAAAAGTATTTTTATATCATCCATCCGAGGACCAATGAAACCTTGTAAATCTGACACAGGAATTCCTTAGGCTAACTTGCTGGTTCGGCATGAGTAGTGTTACGGTTTTTACGAATGAGTACTGGACTGTTTCTTTGTTACTGACATTGCGTGATTGATACAAGGACATTGCGTCAATGTTGTGATGTCAAAAAACTGCCGGTGCGTGAAGTCTCAATGCGGGCATCACGTATTTTAGTGCATGATCAACAACCATTATCACAAACAGATGTAGTTGTGTCGTCACAAGTCACGCAATCTCCGCGTGACGACACAAATGCTTCTGTAAGGCGGAGGGGGCATGGGGGGTAGGGATGGTGTTAGGGTCAATAAATACATATCGCAATCTAAACCTACCCTCGGATAATGCAACCTCTCTTGGAAACAAATTACTTTTTCTTTTGGAGGGATTTGTGTATTTTCTCTTGTTCAGTAGAATTTATCGGTTTACCATAAGAGGAAAGGTATGCTAATCTCTTTATCCTTCTTATATAACTTGATTAATCATTTGTTTATTTGACATGCTATCAATTTCTATTCATACCACCCACAAATCATTTTTTTTGGAATCATCAGAATGAAGTGAGAAAAAGCAGCAACGGTTATTCATTGATGCTATTCTTGTTGAGTTTTGTTTTTGCCTGTCAAACATCGATTTACTCAGCTGCATAAATTTCTTTGGCTTATTAGAATATGCATATATGCATGAGCGGTCATATACATTTTCTTTGGTTTTAATGAATTAAAATCAGGTAATTATTCTCGGCATTATTGACTAGAGTAACATGAGTGGGGGAGGGTAGAAGTGGATATTTGGTACAATTTCATGCACAGTCTCCCCCTATTAGAATCGATATTGTAACATATTTTACCATGGCAAAATTAAATTTTGATTGGTTTATGGTTTTCTTTTTAGAATTTCATTTTTAATAATTACATGGATTATCGTTATTATAGCTCAAACGTTATAAATCTGATCAATTGAAATTATAGAAATAAAGTAACCTGGATGATTTGATCGTCTACACCACCCCCCAGTCTTAACAACTGCTTCGTTGCGTTTGAATAACCGTGAAATAACGTCAATAGTTGTATATTACGTGATATGACACTGTGTTCAAGAGTAAATGTTAACTCGTATCGCACACGAAGCGTTGTAACTGCAGCGTATATGATTCATCTCCATTACGAGAATGTCTCTTTTCTCTCTTATTTTGCTGACTTTTGGTAAGTTTTTCTTATGTATTACAAATGATTACAGAAAACGTGTGTGAGCTGTGTTGGCCAGGATTTAAAGCAACTGAATTAAAATATAGGATAACTACAATAAAACTATACATAGATTTTAACTAGTTTGATCGAGCAGAACAATTCGAAAGTTCAATAGTCCTTCGTGCCGGAAGGCCAAATAACTTGAAGCGCGACGACATGGGAAATGTTTATATGATCAAATAAGATAATAATTAAAAAGCAAATCTGAATCATTTTGAGTCTCGATTGCATTTTTTGTTTAAGTTTGTTAACATCTCTCGACATTGTGGTTTATTGTAAAAACGCTTGGAGAGTTTGGTGTACTATTTCTTCTTGTTATTTTCATCTATTTGACATCACTGATTCGAAAGTTATTTATGATAAAACCTTCTAAATCGAGAAGCAATCGAGAAGCAATCTCAAGAGCATCTAATATATTCCATTAATTTACATCATTAAGTGTCGGAGTCATTTGCAAGGTTCAATGAAATCGTGACTATAAGGCTTTATTAACAACATGAAATTGGTCTGGTTACACCTTTATATGAGTAAGGTCTTCGTCGAAACCGCGGCAAAACAAAAAAAACAAAAACAAAAAAAACGCGATATCAACTTTTTATTTACATATAACGAAGACAAAAAATAGAAGGGACTACTAATTCATTATTTTGTCTCTCAAACAACGCCGGTGATTGGAGTTTCGATCAGAGAAGTAAAAAGTGCAATAACCTTGTATTACCCTTAATGTAATAACACCCGTAAATGTAATACCCACCGTAAATGTATTAAAAATCAACCGTAAATGTAATAATAACGTTAAATATAATACTATCAACCGTAAATGTAATAACCCCTCGACCATAAATGTAATAATCGAGTATTTCGGACAGTCAAACATTATTGTTAATGCAACTAAACAACTCTGAGCAGTTTCAGTGTTACGTCAAACACAGTGTGTGACGTCACATAGCACTTGATGAGCTTTGTAGATGGGATTCTGTCCACTTTAGTTCTAGAAATCGAGCTTTGTAGATGGGATACGATTCTGATCACTGGCTGTTCTTCCATCTACAAAGCTCGATTGTCACAGTAAAGGTGGCTGTTCCTCCATCTACAATGCTCGAATATCATAGTAAAAGTGGCTGTTCTTCTATCTACAAAGCTCGATTGTTGCAGCTATCGTTGTGTGAATCCCAACTATAAAGCTCGATTGTTAAAAAATCGACGATTTGGTATCTTTTACGGTTTGAAAATATGAATTTGCCAAATTCTTGCTTTTTTGTATTTTTCAGGGGTTGAAGGCACTGAAACTCATGATTTTAGTATCTTTTAGGAATGAAAAACTTGTGAAGCCACGTCCTATTGAAAAACGTCCAATATAGTTTAGGGGTATTTTTAATTACTTAAAATATTGAAAATATCTTCATTTGGTTTTGAGAAAATAAAGGTTCAGCTTTATGCGAATCAGGACGAGTCTGTATCTGATTTACAGATGCCTTCATGGGTCGCGATTTTCATTGTTTTTCATTGTCTGAATGGTTAATGAGTTATATATATATATATATTGAATTGTATACACAAATACCTTCTATTGCTATCAAGCCCCTATGCAAGCTTACATGTCAAAAAGACAAACAAACAAGACATGGAGCTGAAGTACGATGACAAGCTGTTTATATGAGCCTGTGTAGCTGCTATTTGCGAGGAAAAGGGATAGGAAAGTGAAGGGAAGGAATGGGATAAATGGGATGGGAGGTAGCTAGGGGAGGGAGGAGATGGAATAGATAGTCTTTGAGAAGACTTTTGAATAAACGTTTGCGGTGTTGAAAACCTTTTCTTTCCTGTCTTCTCGTTTTTCTTTTTCTTTTTGGTTCTCTTTCTTATTGCGCGACCATGATGAAAAAATTATATGTTTTTAGTGTTGCACGTCCAAGGCTCATCTAATCGGTCCTTTGAGCATGCTCTAAGAAGCGACTTACTAACGAACTATGACAAGAAGGTTTTTCCGAAGCTGGGAGGCGGTGAGCTGATTGTGAACTTTGGAATGAAAATCAACAAACTCATCAAAGTGGTATGCATATATTGATTTGTTATAACCTGTCACGACAAAATAAACCACGGTGCTAGCGCGATCTCAGATGTACTTCACCTAGTTTTTCACCCCCCTCATTCAGTGAAAAAAAAACACATTGTCATTGACGAAATTTACACGGGTGTAGCTGGAGCAATGAAAATGTGCCAATTCAATAGGAAAGATTACAACTGAGTACAATATTTACGACCAAGAAAGTGACTTGTTCATCATTTACAAGATCGAGAAAGTAACCCAGTTACCAGGATGGCTGATTGGTTATTTCAATGATTCTTGGGGGTTTGTTGTCTACATGGCTGCTGGTGATGAAGGATTTTTGCTTTTGTTTGTTTCTTTGTTTTTGATTAGTCTGTCCGTCAGAGTGTTTGTTTGTATCATCTTTTTGTTCACTTTATATAGGACAATAAAGAGCAGCATCTAACGCTGGATACATGGATTGTAATGGTAAGTACGCAAGTCGACGAGTCATCTCTACTCACAGGAAAGGTTTTCCTTTTCTTCAGACATCCATGAATGTTTGGTTTATTTGGGCATGATATGAATACTGAAGGAGGCGGTGAGCTGGGCTGGGTTGGGAGACGAGAACAACCAAATAAATAGTACACATAAAATGATTCAGATAAATCTTTAATCTTTAAAGGAATGGAATAACACGTTTCTGGAGTGGAACGCGACCCAATATGGTGGTACAGATGATGTGCAGTTTTTACCGTCTGAGATATGGTTTCCTGATATTCAACTGTACAACAAGTAAGAACACTTTCAAAGTTTTCAACATTTGTTGACTTCTGCTCAAGAGGTTGAGAACCAATCAGAATTGAAAAAAAAAAATGAGCTTTGAAGTTTGCCGTTCCTTTGAGAGCGTGCTTTTACCGGCCAATACACGCTCGTCGGCCAATCAGAGCGCACGTAAGAATGAATCTATATTATAACATAAATTAAAGTTCACAAATGACTTTTTTAATCCTAAATCTGTATATAATTTGTCATAAAATGGCAACGGATCAAAAGCTAAAAAATCACAGACACTTGCATATGTTTTGTAGATATATATTTAGTCTATAAAATATTTTGTGGGGGGAACCGTGCCCCCCCCCCCCCCCCGCCGGCCCCCCAGTTTCGCCGCCCCTGAATACAGAGTTTTATGAATTATGTTTTTTTTATAAAACCTTTTTAAGATGGAGCTTTTAAAATTTCCAAATGCGACACCTCTTTTTTTCTTTCTCCTTCAAAAAAATATGTCGTTTAACTCAGCACAGAATTATTAAAAACCACAATTCCTGAGCCTCAAGATGCAGTGTATATCATTGCAGCTCGAGAGACGCGATAGCGTAGTGGTTAAGGCATAGGACTTAATTTAATTCAATTTAATTTATTGTATTTTGCCGCGCATTTCGCATGCCTCAATGCGAACTTTGGGTCCACTGGCCCGGGCTCGAAAAAAGTGATACTGCGAACCTATGGATAGACCATAATTTGCTTTAGTATAACAAATTAATGTATATCTACTTTGACAGTGGCGATTTAGACATCGTACGAGCTGGTGGAAGGGAAAAATTCATATCCGATGTCCGGGTTCAAAGCAGTGGTCGTTGTATCTGGAGCGGACCCGCTAAGTTTGTGGTTAACTGTGAGATGGAGTTAGGCAGATATCCCTTTGATCATCAGTCTTGTGAGATGAGATTTGGCTCGTACAACTTTGCTGGACGAAAGCTGCATTTGAGAGCCTTTAAGACTAAAGACCAAAAAGGAGGTAATTCTGTTGCTATAAATTTGCGCACTTGAGTTTTACAAAATACATGCAGATAATGTATATATGGATAATTGCTACCTGTAGAAATTAAATAATACGGTACGTAGAATGAAAGTGTGTGGTTGTCCAGAAAGATGGGAAACTTCCGAGTCAACACGCATCCTACCACGCATTTCAGAAAGCTTGAAAGCTCACTCATTCATTCATTCACTCAATCACTCAGTCACTCATCCATCCATTCATGTATTTTGTCTTGTCATTTTATTCTGTTTCTTCTCGAGCTCATTCAAGTATCGTGCCCTCATTTCCTCCAACTTATCAATTCATCTATCTTTCTATATATTCATCCATTCATCCATTCATTTGTTTATACACCTTTCTTATGTGCTCATTCACTTCTCTCTTATCTCAGACCGTTACGTAGAAAGCGGAGACTGGAAGCTAACTAAAGTAACAACATCTACGGGTCTAGCAGACCATGGCAACTGTTGTCCATATAAATTCAGCGAGATCAGCTACAACATTGAAATAACACGACGATTTCAGTACCACATATTCTACCTCGTCGCTCCTTGCGTACTTCTGGCCGGGCTTGCACTCTTTAGTTTCTTTATCCCCACAGAGAGTGGAGAGAGGATTGGATTTGTTACCACAGTATTGCTAGGCATGATGGTCTTTTTGCTGATTATACCTGAGTCGCTTCCGGAATCCTCTAAGTCCATTCCAATTTTAGGCATTCTCATGATGTCTACGACGATAGTAATAGCTTTGATTTTATTCGTAACGATCTTTATTATAAAGTGCTTTTACTCTTCACGCCGTGCACCCGCGTTTCTTAGAAAGAAGTTTGGCAACTCGGGTAATCGTGGAGGTCGTGTTGGTCAGATCCCTAGTTCTGGAACTCTCGATATCGTAAACATTAATTTGCAAGCTGTTAACCATGGTCAGTCCAAAGATTTGCGCTCAGTCTCACGAGAGGTGATCGTAGAGAAAGACGAAAATGACAATGAAGTGGTTTGGCAAGGTTTCTCACGCCTCTGTGACAAGATTATGTTTATTTTGTTTCTTATTACTACCGTTGTCATGTTTACTGTTGTTTTACTTAATCGAGACTGATGATGTACCACTATAACCTCTTGTAAAAAAGGTATTTCGAATAAATGCATGGGCATTTCACCTTGATGAAAAGTATACCTCAAAAATTTTACTCACAATTATTTTCATCTTATTATAAGTAATACCATGACACGAGGGAAATTAGTATACTATCATATAATCCGGTGGATGTAGCAACCGGGCAACGAATATTGACTGTACAAATATTCTAGTCAAAATAAAGTCTGCAATAGAAGAAAATGTGTATGTATGTGGAATGTTATTAGATGTAACGAAGGCATTTGAAATGGTTAATCATGATGGTCTGATTCAAAAAATAGATGCCGTGTAACAGCGCCAAGAACGATTTTTTGCGCAATATTTCGCTCTGCAACATGCACGTTGCAAGTTTATGGCCTAAATTCCAAAATTTGCAACACAAGATGACGAATATTCTGCAAATCAATTAATGCGTGTGACATGTCCATCGCCGATTTGTCGCGCAACAACGAAAATGGCGATGGATGTGCAAGACCAAGAGAGTATGAGATAAGAGAGCTTATCTCCCGTATTGGGCTTTACACTCATCAGGGGATCTTTTCATTCTATTTTAAAACAAAGTTATACAATATATCCCTTTATTCGTTCGAAAAAATCGCAATGTTTATAATTATCTATAAAAGCACTTTTAAATTTAATTTAATAGGAATCCATGTCAAACTTCTGAAATGTCTCAACTTTAAAACTGCACAGAAATGTGCGTAGTGCAAAACTACGGAATTAATTACCTAAGTATTGTATGTTATTATTCAATATTTCCATAGCAGCCGAGCAGTGATTTCAACACATCTAGATATCATCACAAATTCTTTCTCATGACATCGTGGTGTGGTTCAATAGACAATGACGATGACTCCACAATACGTCAGCAGACCATCAAGGTTTCCATAGTAACGAAGGAATTTACGAAATGAATTCATATAACCTACATTGTAATTACAAATGCCAACATCACTCTACATCAATTATAGGGAGCGCTACACTGGTGTACAGGTCAAAAATATAATTTATAAAAGCGAGTATTTTGTTGGATATTAAGATGTTTGTGAGGTGGTTGCTGGGTATGCTTGTTGTTTGTACTTCTTATATTGGTAAGTCGGGGTTTTATGTAGTTTACTGTGTCTTTAACTTCAACATTGTTTTGATGTTGACAGGTCATTATCTACTGCTTAGTTATAGTCTGTACAAGTAACTTACTATCACTGCCAAGCACACCTAAACAATTTGTGTTGTTTTTTAAGTGATGTATCTCCCTGAAATGAACCGTCACATCACAAAGCATAATTTGATTTATTATTTTTCCATAATGGTAGGAAAATAGTGAGTGTTCACTCAAGTTTATAATCTTGTCTTGTAACTAATTTGACAGAATCAATCTCGATATGAGTTTGGTTAAGTTGGATAAAACAAATGGGCTAAAATATGGCATCATTGATATTAATTATCAAAGTTGCTGAGATAGAAAAACAGAAACTGTTAAATTAGTAGTTAAGTTCTCTTCAATATGGCTATTACCAATTGACAGATCCACGTTCCGTCATTTATAAAATTGCTTTATTACTGTTAACCATTTGAGTGTAACGAACACGTCTTATCAACTGAAAGTGTTATCCATTTGATGTGCTATTCAAGCCTAGGGTGTCTAAGGACAGTTTGATAGATGATTTTTTAGGGTTACGTATTCGTAATACAGCTCTATTAATTCGTTATACATTGGGGTTACATGCAATTAGAAATGCACCATAAACATCAGTCCCAGCTACCCCGTTCTCCCGGGGAGGGCTGGGATTTTAATGCTGTTTTTCATTTTTTTCATCTGTCCTGTACATCTATTACCTACCTTATATCGTGGAAAATAACCAAATACTAAATACATTTTATACTCAGCTATGACCATTTTTCTCTAAGGTGTATGTGTCGCTAAAACCAACTCAACAAACCAACACAAGCTTCTAAATGACCTCTTCAATTTGTACAACAAGAACGTTCGACCTATCGAAAACGACAGCCTTCCGGTAGAGATCGAATTTGGACTAAGATTGACTAAGATTTTAGGTGTGGTAAGTGCTTTTTCCTAATCAACCAATGGTGAGGAGAGGCAATTCAAAAATGACCTTTTATCTTATCTCATTATTCTATTGAAAACAGGATAGCAAATCACAAGAATTGACAGTCAACGTTTGGGTTACACAGGTACCGACTTTCATCCATTTACTACGTTACTATATAATTATATAGCGAAATAGGGAAACGCAAACCTGGCTTTGTTAATTTCATCGGAATAGCTTGGTTAATACACTTAATACTCATTCATTTGTTTGATGAAACGCTCGACATTTTTTTTAGCACTATTTATTGCGTTCTACTAACATATATTTGATTTTTACACACTATCGCAATTTGGCGCATCTTTTTTTGTATTCGTTTGTAGAAGTGGAAGAACCCTTTCTTTAAATGGAATTCTGCAAAAGTGGGTGGTCTTAAGAGCATTGTAGTTGATCCGAAAGACATATGGGTCCCTGACATTGGGTTGTTTAACAAGTAAGTAATAATTGTGTAAATGACATTGGCCACATGCAAGTTCAAAGATATCAAAACCACATGTATGTAAAGTGTTATTCTATATTTTAGTGCTGATGAATCAATGACTTTGGCGGGAGGAACAGAAAAGTTCAAGACGGCAGTAGTAGTTGACAGTAAGGGAGTGTGTACTTGGAGGTCACCCGCAACATTCAAGAGCGACTGTGAAATATCAGTTCGTTATTGGCCTTTTGATACTCAAAAATGCAAGTTGTTTTTTGCCTCTTATACGTATGATAATGAGCAGCTTAGCTTGAAACTACTAGCACAGTCCAAGAACAAAGCAGGTGATCATTTCTGATTTAGGCAGGCAGGCAGGCTACTCATCGGCACTAACACTTTTGTTGTGATTTGGTTTCTAGATTCATATACAACAAACGGTGACTGGAGTGCCAAAGAAATCACTTTGTCCAAACAAGTGCACAAGCAGGATTCCTTACAGTACGATAGAATAGCAGTGGAAGTAGTCTTAAGCCGAAGACCAGAGTATTTTGTTCTTAACCTTATCGCTCCCAGTGCTGTTCTTTGCTTGCTTACTCTATTCAGCTTTGCAATTCCTAGCGAAAGCGGAGAGCGTGTTGGATTTATCACAACCCTCTTACTTGCAATGACAGTTTATTTGCTAATAATTGCTGACGTGTTACCAGAGACGTCTAAACAACTTCCAATAATTGGGCTCCTTTTTGTTCTAATGATAACAGAAACCGCCTTGATTTTGCTTTTCACGATTGTGATCCTGCGATGTTACCATAGTGAAGGAGAACCATACCGCTGGTTACAACGAATCTACTGCTGCTGTTGCCCATGGAAGAATAAGACACCTTCTGGAATTAACAAGTCACGCAAAAAGGAATTACCCATTGGCGTGACAAATCAAGTGCAGGATGGTGATACTCCGTATGATATCCCTGCAGCATTTGAGCAGTATGAATCTAAAGAGTTCGATCACCCTACTTGGCAGGACATTTCAGTCTTTGTGAACAGGATGTTTTTCTTTGTATCGATTATTATGGTGATTTCAACGTTTCTTGTTGTGTATTTAAACGCAAGTTATTTTTCACAGACGTAGCTATGAAAAAGTAATGCATCCACCAGCACTTTAGAGCGTTTTTCGTAAACCTATAGCTTCAACTTCAAAATACCGTTCAGTGCCAGAGCAAAAAACCTTGCACCACTAGGGGAGCCCTAACTTCTTCTCTTCGCACGCCTTCCAACTGCGTTTTGATCGAGCACCCACCAACCCTACCCCCGACATGACATGATGCACTTATTCTGTAGACGGAAACACCCGATGCTCACACCTGATGCTCACACCCTGGTGGACAGCAACCCTTTTCGCTTATTTTATATCTCTTTTGTATGTACAGTACAGTACTGGACATATGTTACATTTACATTGTAGATCTCCACTTTATTCACACTCTCTAGCGACCAATAAAAAAATCCAATCAAAAATTTGTTACGTCTGCACTGAATTTATATAGATCAATTCTAATCTATGTACAGTTCCACTTTTTCAACTTAAATGAAAGATATTTGCAATTAAAGAGTTTTGCAAGTTTTAATTGAGATTATCATAAGTCAACACTATTGACATTTTTTACAATTCATGACAATTCATGAGAAACGTAACTTGAAAGCAAATAATTTTTTTATGAGCTATTTACACTGAATCAAATCAAACATCAATCATTACAATCAAACATATCAATAAGCATGGCTTTGCAAATTTGTTTTTGTTTTCTTACATATACTAGAGTGTTGTTTTCAAAAAATAAACTACAAGGCTGTTGGAAAACAACAAATTAATGGTGACAACGAAGTCTTGCATTTACATGTCGGCGATGGTATGTCCTGGGAGATATAATGAGTATACTTGTATCGACCCTCCCACTTTGATGTTTGAGGCTCAGGAGTAATTCACTTAGATTCAATACCAACTAAAATATACCATATCAACGATGATATGTCCGTAGAGATATGACGAGTGTATTTGAACCCACCCTCCTACTATTTTTGATACTTGATTTGATTCCAAAGTATCTGGAAAGCAGCAACGGTCTATATTCATTCACTGCAAATACTGCTGGTACCCATTTATAAACCGTACCTGGGTAGAAAGAGTCCCGAGAGTTGCTCAACACAACGTGTTCGCTCCCAGGCCCGTGATGGACGCTAAGCCACCACTTCTCTCTCTCTAAAGTTACCATGGCTACCGTTAGAAAAAGCCAATCTTACACTAGTATACTGTCTCTTCTAATACTAGCCTTCTTCGTTAAAGCCGGTCGGGGAGAGGTCTGCGTCATAGGAATGGACACAGTTGCAGTTGTGTCTTTTTCTTTCTCTTTACAGGTGCAAATACACGGCAGTTTACCGCTGACACCACCGCTATTCCCTTCAAAAGCAAAGCTATTTCGATCACATATCTGAAGTCTATTGGGTGACCGTTGGTATCCACTGTCCGATGACGTCACTGTGGAGTCTGCTTGACTTGATCGGCACGCAAGGACTGCCGGGAGACTTTGAAATTCCACATCAATCTTTCTTCGCTTTTTTGGAATTTTCATCTGCGCCTGCGCGAGGTTATAATAGAGGGAGAAAGTGCTACCAACAACGCTAGCGGAAGTTGATAAAATGATCACGCCACATATGGATGCTATTCCTCCGATGATTTTACCTACGACCGAGGCAGGGACCATATCGCCGAACCCGACTGTAGTCATTGTAATAATGCCCCACCATGCTGCGTTCGGGACATTTTGGAAACTGCAAAAGCATACAGAAGACTAGATGGTATCAAAGTTTTCATGATAACTTGCTATGATCTGGACTAGGATAATTGCATGGGACAAATTGTTACGGTAAGACAGATTAAACAATAATCTTCTCTATACAAGCAATGGGATTTAGAGTCGTTTTCGCAAGAGTGGGAAACGCTACGGTTAGGGTACGACTGCGATGTTTTCTTAGAACCTACGATAGGATACAACACTGTTTCAAACTCATACGAGAACGATTCTATCAAGCTCGTCCATTCATGATAAGTTTCACAACTAGTTTTTATCCGATCAGATTTTCCGCCCATTCCTAGTTATCTGCATCAAAATCGGAACAATTTTTGTTCAAATTCTATCGTTGGTTAGCAGTGTTACCATTTCGGCGTAAAAAAAAATTCGTTTCATTTTATCCCGCGTAGTATGGACGAGCCCGTAGACTACATATAATGGTTATTATGCTCACCTTTCTCGTTTAGTGTCGGTATTCCCCCACGCTTTCTCAGAGTACAAAACCAGACTTGAAAACACAATCACGGGTATAATAAGAATAAACAACAATATCATCAAATGTTGTCGACTTGCTTTGACTGTCTTGGTAAGTATCTGCAGATCATAGAGAAGCTTGAAACATCGGAATATCCTAAATACTCTCAGCGTGTTCAAGACATCAATTGTTGTGGATCGTTCAAGCGACAGCATAAGATACAGAGGAATCAATACAAAGAGGTCAACCCAGTTTTGTAGGGTTAGAATGAACTGTAGTTTACTTGGACAGAAGATTAGGCGTAAAACGAATTCCAGCGTGAACCATCCTGTCAAGACTGAGTCGATGATCATGCGAGCATCCCGTGGATAGTGGGAGGGCTGCTTTGTAGTTTTCGTGGCGTTGGTAACTACAGAAAGGCAACATCGTTTTAAGTATAAGATTGACAAGAATCATCAGTGATTCAGTATAGCAAAACGGTGGTTATGTGGTTTTATAATAATCCGATTGATATAATTGATAATGATGACAAAAAAAACATGATGAGAACGATCACGATGAGATTGATGATGATAGTGAGGAGGTACTGGTGCATACTTACTGTTGCTAAGATTTTTAAGCACAGGAACTTTGTGAATAGAATCCAGTATATCCATAGTCCACAGACAGACAATTATAATAGACATGATAATAAATGCTAACGAAAACCACGCAAATACCTACAAAGAAATAATGCAACATTCAACTTTTTTTTCATCTCTAGCTTTCAGATTACAACCGGAAAATTGGCCCGTCGGCGAGTCTGGAAACCAAAGGATCACAGTCGTGAAATACAGATAAATTAAAAGTGTTCAGTTGTTATTGATTATCATTGTTGATTTTTTTCACTTCTTTCGATATTTTTTGCTTTGTTCGAATGTCAGTCATATAATTTTTCTCGTCAAAGAAAATTTCTCTGTCTTCAAACGGTAACGTAGCAACAATTAAAAAATCGCAGTTTAGCATAAATTACAAGCTTTTTGTCCTTCGTAATATGAAATGATAAAATGGCAATAAGAATTGTTTTGTATTGGAGAAAAAACACATATATTAAGTTACCTGCTTTGTAAGACGTTCTACTTGAACATTTTCAATTGATTATAACAATTCTCTTAAAAAGAGGACTAGTATTTACAGAATTATACGTTGAGGATTTCAGTTCAGTTCAATGCTTACATGATAAATTGTCAAAAGACTTGAAATAACTCAATATTTTCGCTTTGTGGAAAGTAGGTTTTTGCTTGACTCTGTTTATTGATGGCTCTAGTTTATTGATTTTTACTAGTGCACTGAAATGTCAATCTATGCAGAGTAGTTGCCATATTTTTATACTACACAAATTTCATCAACTAAGATGTAAAAACTAAGCTACAATTTATCAAGAAAACACGAATTTATAATCGGTGATTTTTATATCCTAACAAACCTTTGCCGTTGACGACGAGTATGGTTCATCTAGGATCTCCCATACAATTGGCTGATGCCTTTTCCAAAACGACAAGTTGGGATTCAACCGTATTCTTCTGATTCCTTCATTTTCATCATATCTTGGCCTAAAGTCCAAAGCCTTCAAGTTTTCCTGAGCATCTCTGTGTTTTGTGTAATTACTCCAGCAACAAGACTCCATCTGCTGTTCGTCGATTCCCCAGTACGCAAGTTCTTGTTCAAATAAAGGTCCACATAAATTTCTAGGGCAATGGAGTTTTCCCGTTTGAAAATAGTTCAACACTTGAGCGAATACTGCTGGATGGCGATCAAAAAAATATTCTCCAGTTTCAGCGTCGAAATCTAGTTTTGTTTTGTTATCGATGATTTTTGAAAGCGGTAAGTCGGGTATGTTTTTTAGTGTACTCAAATACGGCTGAAAACGCTTTCCACCGCAGTTAATAATTATTCGATCTTTGACTTCTTTAGATGTGTTCTTGAAGCTTTGAGTTTCTCTTCTTGCGAATGTTTCTCGTCTTGCGTCTGAAGGTGACATTTTAGTTATATATATCTGAGTTTTTTTCGATCCGTAGTCCTTTTCACAGTCGTACTTTGGCTATCTTGAATAAATTATACCAGCTTGAAAAACATCGAGCGACGGGCATCCGGGACATCGTAGAAAACACCTGGAGATCATTGAAATCCATCCATCCATCCATCCATTTTTTTTTTTTTTTTGAGAGGGGTGGGGAGGATAGATAAGAAATTGAAATCCCCCCCCCCCTCAATTGAAAAACTACTTCCCCCGTACCTGAGATTTGCCTTTAGCGACTATATATCAATGATTAAAATAGAAATATTGTTTAAATTATATAAGTTTCATTTTGTAACTAAGGTTTAAAAAATTATCAGCCATTTCAAAAATTTCATATAGGAATAAATTGATCAAATAATATATAAAAAATGTTCATAATTTTTAATGCTAGTCGTTTTTGCATGAGTGAGAAACAGTACGGCTACGATACACAGGAAAAAAATTAAGATTCCCACAATGGGTTTATTTTGGTTTATCATTGGGAAAATGCTACAAAACCCAATATTGGGTTCAAATTTGCCCATATTTTTCCCATTAAATGGGAACATTTCCCATGCAATTCACATTTTTGAAGACATGGGAATTCAATTTTTTTGCCTGTGATACCGCTACGATAGAGGCAGAAATTACGGCTTTATCAATTTTCATTTCAAGGCACTTATTTTATATATGTTTATATATATAAACAAAAGGAACAAAAATTAAAGTTCTTTTGTAAAAGCTATATTGCGTTTTGGGTTTCCTGTTTACTATATCAAACCGCTGAGCATGAAAACTGTTTGCTCATTATTATTAAGATGGCGGTTGTGGTAGCGAATGTGCGGCGTAATATTAGCATTCAAAGTTAGCAAATCTCTCTAACAATAATTCAAGCATATTCCAATGAGGAGAGCAATAATCTTGGTGATACTTATATTCGCTTCTTTTTCATTTCTACTTCTTCAACTTATTTCATTTCGTGGTTTGGATGAGCAGGTAAGCAAGCGTAAATTTAAAGTCGTTTTCAACAAATTAAATTTTAATGTTATTTTGCTTGTAATCTGATTATTTCTTTGTCGTGTCCTGCTGTTTTGTACAAAAAAATATTTTTCTTTTTTAAGAAGACTACAAAATATCTATATTATTTATTGTTTCACAAAACAAGACTAGATTAGACTGACACAAAATAAAAATTTTCCAATGCAATGCCAAACACGATATAGTAAGGTCAAAAGATATAAAAGGTAAAATAACTAATAGCTCTTGATATCACAACAGAATGTCCGTGGATTTTTTTGTGTCACTATATTCATTTAATTGCTTTACAAAGTAAGTTTCAATTACTATTTACAAAAATTGTATCAGTATGCTCAACAGGATGTAAGCTATTTCGAATGCGTGGCATTAATATTTCAAACAACAGCACGTACAATATAACAATTCACGACACATATTAGTTTTTATACAGGTAAGAAAATACTAGTTATTTCATTTACGAAAGTTTCATTTATTCAATTGGCTGTGTATTATTTTTTCCCTAAAATCATGTCGAAATAAATGATAGTTGTGTTGAAAACAAGAATTCAGAATTCAGAATATTTTTACTGTTATTATTTGGAATTTAATATTTCTAACAGAATATAGTGAAGCATTTTTTTCAAATGAAAATTGGAGCAAATTTACTGGTTTCTGCTTATTAAGAACATTAAGGTCAAGATAAAGATTGATTATTCCTTATATGATGTATTTGTAATAGACCTCATGGACATCCAAGATTGGCAAAGCTATGAGATTTGGTTTCTCCAAAAAACAAGAAAATCCATCATGGGTAAAATCAACATGCCCTTCCTTCTTTCCATTTATGCATTTATTTGACTGTTTATCTGTTCATTCATTCATTCATTCATTCATTCATTCATTCATTCATTCATTCATTCATTCATTCATTCATTCATTCATTAATTCATTCATTCATCCATCCATTCATTCATTCATTCATTCATTCATTCAATCATTTGTTGTTCATCTGTTCATACAAATATCAGCTCATTTGATTGTTTATCTGTTCAAACATGTATCCATGCAATCAAATGATTGTTAATTAACTATGTGTATTTTTCCTTCAGAAAACCTTTTATTCGGTTTCACAGATGGTAAATGAGTTCAATCTAAAAGCATTTGTGATAGAGCCAGATATACTGCAAGATATAGTGATAAGTGAGATAGCAGGAAATACCTCATCTTTATGGAATTTTGCACCACAGTTTTTCCAGTCAGGGTGCCGTTATGTTTGTGGGAAGAAGAGAATTCTTCTTGGTGTGTTTGATGAAGATTGGGTTGATGTAAGGGTAAGTGTTAGTATGATGGGAAGTATTAGTGAGTGCATGTTGAAATGAGGGTTTCCTTGTGTGACCAGTAGTCTGACTAGTATGTTTATAAAGCATACATTATGGTGTAACTTTAGGTTAGCTCAGTTGGTAGAGCGTTGGCTGTTAACCGGGAGGCTGCGGGTTCGAACCCTCAACCGGACCATCACTCAGGGTCTTTAAATAATTGAGGAGAATGTTCTTCGATTTATAATTGTAAGGGTTCGCGTCTTCTCGGATAAGGACGATAAACTGGAGGTCCCGTCTCGCCACACTACACATTAACCATTAACGGGGGGACGTAAAAGAACGACTGAGGACGCAGGTAACGACCATCCTCGGTGATAGGCCTACACTAATACATACTAATTACTAATCAACCTCATGCTTGTAAATCCGGATTACATACTATAAATATTAAAGATTGTAAAGCGCATTGAGACATCGGGTGAAAATGCGCTATATAAGCACTACATTACATTACATTATTATCTATAGTTTAAAAAAAATCTGCCTAATTTGTTCTCATACAGGGCTTTTAATGATTGATAAACAAAAAATATATATTTCATAAATGTTGCACTTGTGTTTTACATTTGAATTGTTTTTTTTTTTTGTTTTTTTTTCAAGGATAATTTTGAGGTAGCTCTAGTGAAAGAAGGATTCCAGAGCAACTGCTGTAAAGACCAAGACCCACGTGCAATCACAGTTGATCGAATCATTCATTCATCTATTGATTTACACTGTTCATTTTCCAAAGGTGGTATAATTATCAATTTTGTAATATTCTACAAGAGACAAGAATTTCAGTGGCATGGGACAGTCTCAGAGAAAAGCCATCAAATAGTACCTCAAATACATGGATTTGTTTTTGGAAAATCAGCAGGAGCTTTCAATAAGTAAGTATGTATTTTTATCTCTTTTCTTTATTTTATCTATTTTATTTGTTGGTTACTCTTTTGTGTTTACATGTTTGTTTGTCAGGTGTTTGTATTTCTACAATTATAATTATTGATCATTTGTCTTTTTGTTTATTTATTTGCTGATTTTAAACAAAAAGACAAATAACAATAATTATTGTAGAAATAGAAACACCTTACAAACAAACATGCAAACACAAAAGAGTAACCAACAAAAAAAAAAAGAAAACAGATAAAAATAGGTGTAAGTTTTAAAAGTTGTTTTTTGATTGTAAAATAGTAATGTTTCATATTATTAACTATTATACTCAATAATATACTCTACAATGAATTTAGTCCAATTTATTCTGGGGCAAGTGTGGAACAGTTTGTTAGACGTGTGTGCCCTTCAGAGTGGTATGATCTTAGTGACTCCCACATCCTTGCATTGACTTCTTTCTATTTAGTGTAGTTTGTAGTAGCTTTAAATACCCATCATAAGGAGCATTGGGAAAGTAAATGAGTGCACTGTTGGACTCGGTCTCTCAGTTGATTTACTGTTATAAGTAACCAACATAAAATAGTCGTTACTTTACTTTAAATTTTAAATACAGTTGACTCTCTTATAACCTAACACCCTTGGGATGAGGAGAAAGTGGGTGCTTACGGGAAATGGTCACTTATGAGATAGTAAACACAGGAAGCCCACAAAGTAAGAATTGCAATTCAGGATACGCATATAAGAGGCCTGTAATTTGTAACTCAACCATTGTCAACAGTTGAATCCAAGTCATAAATATTTTTATAACATAGATAGGTTATTACGCACGCTATGATTGGTTCTTCTTTATAAACCATTTCACGATGGTGCACCCTTGCTGACGCTGTTGTCAATTTTATTTTCAAACAAAAAGTTTCGATCTTTTGTGCTCTCTGATGATTTTTCTGTTGTATGCGCACTACAAAAAAAAGCAAAAAAGGGATAGTTTATATTATTAAAAAAATTATCCAAGTTATAAAAGCAATTGATCATAAGTAGCTGTGCATCCATTGAGTTATCAATGCATTTGGGAGGTTGCTAAGCACTCAAAACTTTTTTTTCATGCTTAGCAACCTGCGTGCATCAATAGCTCAATGGATGCATGCTACTTTAATGATCCATTCCTTAAATTCATTTATTTATCTATTAAATGATCTATCATAATAAATTGTCAATAGAAAACAAAATGTGATTGCTTTATGAGAGAGGGAAAACAATAAAAAAATATTTTAACACCAACGGTGGTTGGGATCACTTAACAGATTTGACAAGAGTTTGTATGTCAGACAATTACTTATGAGAGTGGTGGCTTACAAGAGTGGTCACTTAAAAGAATTGTCGTTTAAAGGGAGTCAATTGTACTTTGTTTATGTTTTAGTTTCAAACTAAAGCAATCCAAAATCGATGACATTACCATCTGGATTCCCAAAAGGCCCAACAACTTCCTCAATGAGATGAAATCTTCCCGATTCATAGAATGTGATGTGAAGCGGGCGCAAGAATTCTATTCTAAATATGGAGAAGAAAGAAATCAAGATGAGGAGGAGTTCAGTATTGTAGCAAGAAAAATTCTTGATACAGCTAAGAGAGCTTTGGATGGTCTTGGTGTACCGTTTTGGCTGAGCAGTGGCACATGTTTAGGTTAGTTAAGTATTGACTTGATGTTGTATAATATGTGTTCTTCGCCTCTTTAACTTCAATTTACATTCATACAATTTACTATATATACATTTCTTTGGGTTGAACAGGATGCATAATAATTTCTTTATTTACGCATCCCATAGACACAGGATTTTCATGTGAATCTCTAACATACCACAATTACAGTACAATCTTTGTAGAACATGGTCATGTGACCTTCCAATGAAAACATTAAAACGGCTCAAAAATATAAGTCCCATATTTCATATTTCATATGCCAAAATATGTATTCCCATAAAATTTGATACTTTCTTGAGAACTAAAGATATAATATTTTTAAAATGATAAGAGATTGTATGGTTGACTGTCAAGGTTTGCCATTCAAGTCACACCATCCTTGATATTTTTACCATGTTAAAAATAATCTTATAGCCTCAATTTGAAAGGTATCAAATACAAACTTTCAGATTGTTGGTTTTAGCATACTCTATTGAAATATGTGATTAAAAAGGCACTAAACAATGGAAAACAGTGCAATGCAATGCAATGCAATGTTATGTAATCAATGGAAAACAGTGCAGTGCAATGCAATGTTATGTAATCAATGCAGAGCAGTGCAGTGCAATGCAATGCAATGGAATGGAATCAATGCAGTGCAGTGCAATGGAATGGAATAGAATCAATGCAGTGCAATGCAATGCAATAAAATGGAATCAATGCAGTGCAATGCAATGCAATGTTATGTAATCAATGCAGTGCAGTGTAGTGCAGTGCCAGAATTGAAAAAAATTGTGCAAGATTGCTTGTTGGATATCCATTTACTTATTAATAAGGGTATGTATTTATAGGTTGGTATCGTCAGTGCGGTGTTATACCGTACAGTAAGGATGTAGACATAGGTATCTGGATTAAGGACTATGATCCAAGGCTCATTGAGAGATTTGACAGATATGGACTGGTACTAAAGCATAAGTTTGGGAAGGTAAAATTGTGCTTTACATCATACTTAGAAGAACAAAATGGATGATGATGAAGAGTTTCTAACTTGTTATCGGCTTAAGTGCGCGTGTTTTTTTTTTGCCTAAACATACTGTGTTGACAACAATTTTCGACGATGTTGTCTGTTTCATTAGTTTAAACTTGCATGCAAGTTGATGTTGATGTGTCTGAGCATACAATATTTCACAGAAAAACCATAGCTCAGTACATATGCATATCGTCTCTTAGGTTTATGACAATCCGTCATCGTCGTTCTCATTCTCAAGGTCGTTAACACATCAACTAACAGTACATCAACACAACACAGTGACGAGACAACACAGCGTGCACAAGTCAAAGTAGTACAAATGACATGTAACGCCCCACACTACAACAACAAGACAACACAGCGTGCACAAGTCAAAGTAGTACAACACGACATGTAACGTCCCACACTACAACAACAAGACAACACAGCGTGCACAAGTCATATTAATACAACACGACATGTAACGTCCCACACTACAACAACAAGACAACACAGCGTGCACAAGTCATATTAATACAACACGACATGTAACGTCCCACACTACAACAACAAGACAACACAGCGTGCACAAGTCATATTAATACAACACGACATGTAATGTCCCACACTACAACAACAAGACAACACAGCGTGCACAAGTCAAAGTAGTACAACACGACATGTAACGTCCCACACTACAACAACAAGACAACGCAGCGTGCACAAGTCATATTAATACAACACGACATGTAACGTCCCACACTACAAGAACAAGACAACGCAGCGTGCACAAGTCATATTAATACAACACGACATGTAACGTCCCACACTACAACAACAAGACAACACAGCGTGCACAAGTCATATTAGGTAACAGTAGAAAGGAGAAAGAATCTCTCTCGTCCCAATTTCCACCTATATCTATCCCCCCTTACATAAGACGAAGAAGAACCAGAATTGTATTGTAAATGTCTAACATCACGATATTTGCGCTAACAGGTTGAGGACAGTTTTGAGCTGTCGTTCCGGCAGCGCGAAGGTAGTAGTGTGAAACTAGATATCTTCTTTTTCTACCAAGACAAGGACTACATGTGGAATGGAGGAACACAAGCAAAAACTGGGAAAAAGTTTAAGTAAGGAAACGAATTCGTTTCTTCTTTTTGCCCTTGTCCTATTTCTATGACTTTTTTTAAATTACTGATTTCTTTCCTATATCGTCATTTGCTTTATCATTTATTCGACCATTCATTCAATAGTTATCTATTAATCTCTTGTTTTCTTACACTTGTTCTCTTCTTCAGATATATATTTCCCAAGTTCACATTATGTTGGACAGAGTTCCTCACTTTAAAAGTTCGTGTCCCATGTGAAACACAGTCTTATATCGAGGCTAATTATGGCAAAGAATGGCACACGCCTGTGAAAGTCTGGGACTGGAAGACTAGTCCTGCAAATGTCCGACCAAACGGAGAGTGGAACAAAAAAGACTGGAGCGAAGTAATACAACTTTTATGATGCTGAAATCATACCAAAGTTGTTAAGATAAGAATTACGTAGTGGAATTCCTGTGATAAGACAGGGACTACTGATGTGCAGTAGTACAATTTGAGTATATAATACATGAAAACCGACAGGGATTCCTGTGATAAAACAAGGAAGACAAGTGCGACGTAATGCAATTTGAGTATATAATACGTGGAAAAGCTGGAAGGCACGGGTACAAAGTCAACGAGGGGAAACTGCGTACCTGCAAAGCAAAGAGAATGAAATGCCGCAGTGAAAGAGTTTCAGTGTGGAGCGTCGAGGACTGTAATGTGAACTGGAATAACACTTTGAGTGCAATTGCACTTTTTATATCTCATAGGGCCTTTGATCCGTTTGACTCCTAATGAGACTAACCAACACAGATTCCACTCGGGTCTTATATATTTATTGTGAAAAATGCACATAAGGCGCTATATTTATATGAAATAACATTTCGAAAATCTCAACTGGCTAGGAGACTAGCTTTTGAACACAACAAGATCAAGAATGAAACTTTAGATAGTACCATTACCTCTCACAACTTGTAAGAACATGTTATACTGATAAATACACAAATTGTTTTAATTTTCCCTATCACAACAGGTCTTGTGAGATCCTGTTTCTCAAAAAACAGATTCAACTCACAAAGACTTTTTACTGGGACCAGTTTCACGAAATATGAATAACGTTATCTATAGGATTAACTATCATCAAATTATATAGATGTTATCCTTTATGGATAGTGCTATATTTAGGCTTTGTGGCTCACTTACTGTGAATTCGTTTTCATAGTTTTCATTGACATGCATATAAGGTACTGGCAAATCAATAAAAAAACTCAGTTTTCATCGTCATATGGAGATATTAGTCATTGAATGTTTGGTTTAAAGATCTAGCCATTTTAAAAACCTCTAAAGGCCATATCCAACTCTTCCATAAATCCTGTAGTGGTTTTGATTATATAGCCGTTGTGGTACTTTAGGAATTTCGAAATATACGGGTTATCGCTTGCTTGGGATCGAATCTCCGCATCATAGAACAATTTATTCAAAGCATAAATCTTCTGCCTTCGAAGAACTACGCTTGTGTCGATGAAAGGATTAAACTTGTCTTGAACCCCAAAAACAGCTTCATAATTCAGACAGTAGTTGCCTTTGCAAAACAATGTTATCATTCGGGCGACCGCTGGACCAATAGGCAACTGGTCGAACTCGGGCTCCGTCGACAAAGAGAATCCGTGAGGTCCTCGAACGAGTCGTCTCGATATTTCATAGAGAAGCATAAAGTGCAGCTCATTCATTGGACTGATTTGATTATGCATTGCAGGTTTTAGACCGCTAGTGTTGAGCTTCTGGAGCATAATTCCCAGTCCTTTGGATGTGACACCAGCACTTTTTAGCATTGCACAAATATCAGGGTAGGCGTAATACTTCCGTCGACCCACAGATTTGATAAGCCCATTGCCAGGCTGCGTGGCAGTTGGAAGAAGCTCCAATTTAAACTTCTTATCCTCGCCAAATTGGAAGAAGAAAGGCCCAGTTTCAGAATGATGGTACTCGTTCAAAATGCTCCTTATCAAGTTGACTATTTCAATTCCTTTTAGATCTAGCACGTTGTATATAAACTTTGATGGATCTTCAGAGATATTCAAACCCCTTAGGTCTAATTTAGGTTGGTTTTTAGCAAAATACATCTCATTGGCATCACTTTGACGTCGGAATTCTTCCTTCAAAGCTTTGGTTTTGTCAAGCCAGCCTTCCAGATCAGGTCCGAGCCAAAATACCCCCTTCTGTTTCTCTTCCAGTGGGAAATCCACGCCGCCTTCTCTTTTCAATATATCTTGGTTATCATCTTGAAGTTTTGGCTTTACAGCGGGTGCTGACTTTTCATAGGCTGCTTCTTGTTGTAGTTTACGCGCGGGCTCTGTTTGACGTTGGTATGTGCCACGCTCGACTGCTTGAGCATGTGATACTTGAGTTACATCTTGATGCGTGACCACAGGCTGCATTGTAACATGGGCTTTTACTTTTAGAGCGGCTTGTGAAGCTGCTGGTTGAGCGCCGGTGCTCACTCCTGAAGCATGTTCAATGACAACATCAGGAGGTGACTGTGGTAGAGTTGGTTTGGGAGCCACAGGGGGAGCTGCAGGATTGGAATCTCGGGATTTAACGACAATTCGTTCTGTTTCTGTATTGCCTGTCGTTGCACATGTCGATGGTGGAGCAGCATCAATTTGTGTTGTAACTTCTGTAGTTGTTTCGAAATTTATATGTGTAACTGTACGCTCCTGGTCGCCTACATTAACTTTTGGAAATGTGCTTTGCTCTGTCAAAACTTTCTGGGGAAGCGGCTTTTTTCCGTTATTCCTCTGTTGAGGTGGGGGTGTTCCAGTTTTCTGTTGTTCTACCACATTCCATTGTTCAATTTCAGCTTGCAGTGCCGGTACAGACTCTTCTTTGTGTGGCGCAAACGATTCTGGTTCAGGCTGACCAAGGTTCCATTGCTGTGCAGTTATCTCCCATTGTTGGTCAGGTTTTTGTGTCGTGCTTGCTGAATGGTTAACATTCCAGTTATTGCTTTGAGAGGGAGTTGTTGGGCTTGCTGTTTGAGCAACTTTGTTTAGGGACCATTCAGCCATATTGTCAAGCTTCTCGTAACACGTGCTTTTTGACTTTGTCCCTGAAAAATGGTACGGATAAAAATTAAAATACGTTAACGACTGTACGAAAAATGATGAAAACATACTCAAAAAATATAATACGGTGCCGAGGTTACACATTGCTTGCTTAGAATCACAGAATCACCTGCTGGTTATAATAATAATAATAATAATAATTTATTGCACATTCTACAAAGTCTCAATGTGTTACAATTAGTTATTTACAATTTCTTAAAAGTAGTCACTATTTACAAGATTTATATATAATATTGTTTTACAATACTAAAAATTATAAGTAATTGGATTTTATAAATATATTTAAAAATTCTAAATTCATTTAAAAAAAATTGAGACTTAACTAGTATACTATATTTAAATTAATTAACAATTAAAAGATAATAATAAATAAACTATATTAAAATTAATGTTTAAAGTATTTGCAGAAAAGATATGTCTTAAGTTTGGTCTTAAATGTTTGAAGAGAAGGACAGGTTCTTATTTCAGTAGGTATTGAGTTCCAAAGTTTAGGTCCATATATAGCAAATGATCTATCTCCATATGATTTAGTGTTAGATTTGGAAACTTCAAGTAAATTTTTCCCTGCAGATCTAAGAAGACGGGATGGTTTATTAGGGACTAATGATTTCAGATAAATAACTAGGTGCAAGATCATGTAATGCTTAAGTTTGTAAAAGCATTACAAGTGGTTGATAATTATCTTCCAGCTGATCCATTTCTGTAGGGTTAATAAAGTAATCGATTTGGATGATCATAACAGATCTGAATAGGGGTCTAGTGAGGTTAAACTAACCGCTATTTTTAATGGACTGCTATCAAAATTATTAGCATATAAAGATCGGCATAAACACATTTTACATTTCATTTTACATACACTTGCTGCAGATCACTAGGTAAACGTAATCAAATAGTCCTCCTCCATTTACTTCGCAAACCGCTTATACAACACGTGTAAAAGTTGTATATATCTGCAAAGCGTTAACTTAATGTTGTAAAACAATTACACTGGGCCAACACTTTGTTAAATGACATTTATGCAATTCTAATTTTGAAATCAATAACGAGCTTCTGGATTTATTTACACGTTTCGGACAATATAAGTCCTATTCAAGCTACTATCTTTTGTGCTCGAAACAATGGGCTTTAATCCTTGCGTTACGCCCCAAATCTTAGTCGCCTTACAACAGCATATATATTTTGGAATAAAGCACAATGAATAACAAAGGAAACCGTGTGAATCATATAAAAAGATAGATAAAGTTTGGGCTATATATGGAGACTGTGGTGGGCTTTTTGAAATGCTTGTGATTTGATGTTTTTGTTTCATCAGGATGTGCTTGACATTTCACCAGTTATGTATAGATAAATGCAGTTTTATTTGTTTTTGTTTTATTCATTAATTTTTTTTAATTTTTTTTTTTTTTTTATTTTATCTTTTTTTTATTTTGCAAAGTACGAGTCCCGGTCCGAGTCCGAGTCCGGGTTTCGAAGTATGCCTTGCAAATGTCATCAACTCTCTGTTGCCATTAACGACAATATGAGACTCAATGCTAAAATATGTAAGCTCTTGTCTGGATATGCACCCATGGCCAAATAATCGCGCTGCGAATTCGCTTACGCCATATGTTTAAAAAAAATTGTTACAATTATATAATTAATTTTTTATTCATTTATAATTGCTTGTTACACACTGACTTTGATCTGTAATTCAGTTTATACTGCGAGAGATTGAAATAAACAAATCATTCATTCATACCCAGAATAAGTGAATGACTGTGTTTTTTATGGATAATTAAATATGATAATAAAAACTGGTCGTAATGTTTCGTTGTCATCACGACAATATCGTCAAATCAAAAGTGGCTAGCAGGACAAATGCTAATATAGCTAAGAAAGGCTCAGTATGGTTACAAAATGTTAAATCATGTGGAACTAAAGGCGATCAAGAATAGAATATAAATCCAGACGAATATGATTAAAAAAACGAATATGGTTGAAAACAATAAAGAATTTGATTGAATTAAATTTCTTGAAAAACGTTCGCTCTTATATAGTCAGATTGTTTGTTCAGTTTTGGTTTAAGTTTCATCTCGTAAATCAAAACAAAACAAAACAAAAGTAACAACAGATGTTGGATTTGTGTCGTGACAATCGACCTCGCCTTACATCTTAAATCAAGTAGCAAATTATCCTGTTTTAAACAACTGAAAAAGTTCCTACTCTCAAAACAATTTTCTGATTAAGTTAGCATTATTATTACCAATTCAAAATAACAATCTATATTGTACATTTATTTTTGTAAATCAGTACTTTTTTGTAAAATAATTCTTGTAAATTAATTATTGAACATGTACATATTTATAATCTAACCTTAAAGAATACACCCAGCTAAATAAAGGGTAAGGGCTAACTTGAAAAATTCTTTGTACAATTGAATTAGCATAAAATAGCACTAATTTTGTTGTACACTTTTAGTGCGTGCACTCTAATAAAACATGTATACGTATCAAACAATGAGTATCTGTTGAGCGAAAATAGAAAATCTATTCTATTCTATATTCTATTCTATCTAAAAGGAAGTTTTAAAGTGAATTAAAGCTTGGTCTGGCTCGATAGACGGTGCTCTTGAATTGACGCTACCAAAATGTTCTTGTTTAATGTATGTATTTCACTGTCACTGCTCTACTATCTCATAGTTGTCACCGATGTTGTGTCGGTGTTTTTTACGCTTTCAACGACTTTACCAAGATCTTTCAAGTATTGCGTAGCTTGGCTATTTGGGACGTATTCAACGCTTAGGTTGGGCTTGGCAGCAGAATGTTTGGACTCCGCCAAGGAAGATAATTGAGATTTTACCAATTCTTGGTTTTGAGGCAGCTCATGTTGACTTTCCAGAATAAAATAAACGATATTTCTGTCTTGCAAGGCTTGCCCTTGGAGATCAAACTCTTGGAGGAATGAAACTGCAGATTTTATCTTTGTTGCTTCAAATTCGAATCTTTCAAGTTTTTCGCGATAGAGCTCGTTTAGCTTTGCAATCATAAGCATTTCATGCTCACGTATGATCTCCATGTAATGCAGCGTTGTGTCACGGACCTTTCTTATTGCTTTATCAGTTTCTTCCCCATAGCTTTCAACTTCTGTCTTCGATTCCTCGAACACTTTCATGTGTTTGTCTTTGAGGTCTGTCACGCTCTGAACGTCAATGCTTTTAAGTTGTTTATCTTGATAGGATTCGGAGGCTTCTTCAACGCTGACTATCAAATGATCATTGTGACTCGAAATAGCACATTTCTGACAGATGCATTTGGTACATGTTTGGCAGTAATACTCAAGCTTATTTTGTTCATGTGACTTTTCGTGACAGCGAAGTTGGCTTCTGATGTAGCTGTTAACATGGTCGTGCTTAAAACTGTTTAGTAGAATGGCTTGGTGTTCATTTTTGAAGACCTTTATTGTGTTATGTATTTTTACACAATCATTACAAATCATGCCCTCACATTGAGCACAAAACGATGTTGGTTTACACGACTTATCGCAGCTTACACAAGAAGGCAGCTCGTTGTCGTCCATGCCAGTGTTTTGTAAGATGTTGAGGAGATTATGTAAAGTTTCCATGTAGTATGATGGCTGCAGCTCGGACACCTTTCCCCCGGGGACACCAATCGTTTTCTTGCAGATAGGACATGTAGAAGGTTGTTCTTCCTTCGAACATTGCTCAATCCACTCTTCAATACATTTGAAACAAAACTTGTGATAGCACTGCAGTATTCTGGGGTCTTTGAATATGTTATTACAAATGGAACAAGTGAGTTTTTCTTCGAGAAGCTTAGAGAAATCTGTGCCTGCATCCATTCCGACGTGTATGTGGAACGTCGCCTCTGAAGGTACAGACGTATTGTCAACATGATCTTGCGATGTCGAGTCATGACGTCATTAGTACAGGTCTAAACAGGCTCTTACTTCCTGTCTCTTTCTCGAGCTCTCTCTCGACTGGACTGACAAATCGCGGACTCGTAACACGGACTTGAAAAAAGAGGACTGACAAAACGCGGACTTGTAAAACGAGGACTGACAAAACGACAAAAGTAGATATAAAAATAGCAAAATATATGAATAAGTGAATATATATAGTTTAAAAGGAAAGCATGGAAGAACGGCCATGGAGTACTAGAGTCGTTTTCGTATGAGTGCATGGGAAACAGTACTTTCCGTATCGTAGCCGTAGTTTCTAAGAAAACGTTCGAATTTCCTGCGGTATCGTAGCGGTACCGTAACCGTACCGTTTCCCAATCATGCGAAAACGACTCTATTAGAAACTACCGCTACGAATACGAAACAGTACTATTCCCACTCATACGAAAACGACTCTGTCAGATAAGTGCTTTCACGTTACGTGGTGAATACACAACCGATAGTATTCTGGCCTTTCTGCCATGTTTTTCTTTTAAACTATATATATTAACGTATCCATATAATTTGTTATTATTATATCTACTTTTCTCGTTTTGTCCGTCCGCGTTTTATAAGTCCGTGTTTGCACTCCGCGCTTTATAAGTACGCGTTTTACGAGTCCGTGTTTTACGAGTCTGCGATTTGTCAGTCCAGTCTAGTGCAGTGCAGTGTGAGACTAGTCGCGAATTACAACATAGCTCTCTCCCCCGCTAAGAGAAAATGGATGAGTTAACAATTTGTTTCAACTACATTAGTTGAAACAAATTGTTAACTCATCCATTTTTGCCCTGAAGATGCGCAATTAGCGCGAAAGCTTGGCTTACAAATAAAACGTGGAAAAAACAACTAATTGACTATAAAGCGAGAATGGTCAAAAACTTAAAAGAACTAATTGGAAACATATTCCTGCTAAAATACTAATGGCTTTTCACGTGCAAAAGTAAAAAAAAAATATTAGCTTGAAATTTATGGGTGGCAAAACCGTTCGTTAGCTCATATGGTATTCCTGTGCAGAATATAGCATATTATTCCAAGAGTATAGTTTATAAGTTCTGGGTAAGCTGACTGTTTGAAGTTCTTGCAATATTCAATGCCGATTTGCAGTTAGGTCAACAGCCGCGGAGCCAAGGGTGGTGAAGGCAAGGGGGGGGGGGGGGGGGGGGGGGGGCAGTGCCCCCTCCTTTTAATTTATTTTTATAGATAGTTCTTTTCATATTTGATTGATGATCAGCAATTTTTTATTAAATGCCCCCCTTTCCAAACTTTTCTGGATCATTTTTTGATAAGTGCCTCCCCCCTTTCAAAATTTGTTGATCCACCCCTGAGTCAATTAGATGAGAATATCTAAATTGAATACGTCTGTGTGGCAAAGTGCTAATGAGCCTTACACTTCTTTGTAAAAAAAATGGAGAAAATGAAGAAACTATTCCGTTCACAAAGTTAACATTTTCACAGATAGCCTATTTAATATATTCCTTTCAATATTCAGGGCTGATTTTCTAGTCTTAAAGAATGACGCAAAATGTAAACTAATGACGTCAACAAAGATTCTGAACATCCTCCTGTTGTGTAGCTGATCTCTGATGCAGTACGGACGCAAATTCTAGCTTAACGGCATCAGTTAATTACCTTCGCAAGTCTACCTAACTAGCTATCTTTCCAAAATCCCACCAGGTAACCCACTTTGATAACATCATAGAAAATAGCCGCGCTGTGAAGATTTACGACCCAAAGGTGAAACCCCCTTGCAACACTGGCCGATTTAAAAATTTCGTGACTTATAAATATTCATAACAATTATCAAGTAGAGTAATAACACGACTTTTGGGGGGCATTTGTTTATTTGTGGCCCGAGTAGCGTCATTTGCGCCCGAGTTTCAATTTTTTAAATTTAATCTGTAGCGGGCCGAAGCGGTAGACTTGGGGAGAATTCATAATTTATCTTGGGGGGAGGGGGGTCTATGATGATTTTGAGGGGGTGCATTATTTTTGCCTTATGCTATTTAGCGGGGACTAACGAATATTTCATCATATATAAAACCGAATCGAGGGGGGGGGGGGGGGGGTCAGCTGCAAATTTGTACCTGAAAAAATACCAACTATGAAAAACTAATCTAACTACGAATCCTGGTTTTTCAGAATATATAAAATTTCAATAAAATTAGACTTGCCTGCTTTAGAGTGCGAATAATAAACCTTTTGTGTCTGAAAAGTAATTCTTAGGAAAAAAACTGCGATATTTTCGAGCAACTAAAAAAAGTGATAATTTGGTATGTTGACACAGGCCCTCTCATGAAAACGTTTTCGTCAGAAAACATGATATGCGAAAATGACAATATCAGTTTCACAGTATTTCATAAATTAGTACGGTGACCTATGTTTTTTATTTGATCAAAATATTGGCTTCAAGATATTTTTTATACATTTATTTATATTTTTTTTGGTAGGTGCAGGCCATGCATATGCCACGAGAGGGGGGGGGGGGGGCTATGATATTTTACCTCAAACAATTTATATCTCTACAGGGGGGGGGGGGGGTTAAATAAAAACTCCACAGAACATATGTGGGGGGGACTTCAAAAAATGAAGAGAAAGAAATTTAAAATCATCATAGACCCCCCTCTAGATAAATTATGAACGCTCTCGCTTAGATAGAAAAATAGATAGATACACTTTTATTTAAATAGGGTAATTCAATCAGTACTACAAAACAAAGCACTGTATAAATTACAAAAAAAAAAACGAGTTTGACAAATATTAACAACGATTACGGCAAATATTTATTATCAATACGGATTTGTTAACCAAAGAAATATATATTAGGAAAATGTTTTTTAAAACATGTTTTTGACACAAACTAATAGGAATTAGAAAAAAATGTATACCTACAAAACAATAAACTTGAACTTAGTCATTATCTTCGTTATAAATAATGCCCACATTATAAAAAAAGTGATTTTTTGTTGCTCTCCAGCTTAACTGATGGCAATCTTAATTTGTCACTTTGTCTGGCTTTTCTTGTTGCATAGTCCTTATTAAAAACAAAATAATTTATAAAGAATTGTGAACTCCTTCAAGCATTTGCATACCAGCTTTACTGTATGGTTGTTACGCCTTTTCTGTAATGACTTATCGCCCAATGTCGCCCGCTGTCAGCGCGTTTTCAAGAGGGCAGCTTGCCATTTGGCCTTTTATTATAAGTAATACCATGGCACGAGGGAAATTAGCGATTAAATTTCCCACAATGACGAGGGAAAATTTGTTGAAGTCCCGATGGCGCAGGAAATTTAATCGCTAATTTCGCGAGTGACATGGTATTACTTTGTAATACCATGATTACCGACGAAAAAAAGTAAAAAAAAAGTGCAGTTTTAGTCGTGCGGGTTTGAAGTCAAGGAAGCGTGAACAACAAAATCACTCAAACGAATTTGCAAAAAAATATATAGAGAGAGGTAGATAAAAAAGAAACATGCAAAGAGAAAAATAAACCTTGTTAAACAACTTAAAGTTGTCATTTTAAATTTATTTTGTTGTCGAGCATGCGCAAAGTTGCGAAACACAATGCACAAGAACGGAGAAACGCGTCCCACATTGAAAGCGATCAGCAATTCTTATAAGTAGAACGCGTTTTGCTCTTATGAGTAGCAGGGACATTGGGTAGTCCCTGCGAGGAGGACATTTCGCTCTGTATAATATATGCAAGAGAGAAATTTAGTAAAAGACAAAGGATTTCTTTGTCTTCTAAATTCCCTCATGTCTATGCATGATGGAAATTCGGGATTGTAATTCCCGCGAAAGACAAAAGAATCCGAGGTGATCATGGTATTATGATGATAATAATTATTTATTCATTTAAACGATGCATAGCTACACACTGGCCCCAATCTGTAACCCGTGACTATTTAACATGTATACTGCGAAAGATTCTGTCGTTTGCATCCATAACCATATATGGCAATCTTACCTTATTTAGAAGTGACAATGGATTCTATTTTAATTTGGTAATTTTCTACTATTTGCGGCTACAATTCTCGGAAAAACTCGATGAAGATTTGCAGAGATCGATTGCAGTGAACAACTAAACTGGCAGCCATTTTGAATTTTGTTTGGAAGGACATGACACGACACCCAAAAAATGAAGATTACAAAGGAGCCCCAACGAACGACAGCAATTGTTTCATATGCAAATCCTTCATTTCATTTCTTTGACGAGGGTTTGTCATTTTGAGTCGCAATACGTGGAAAAATTCATAAATCATAAATCATTTCAAGCGTGAGTCGATATCGCGCATATCTAAAAGTATTTATTTGTTTTGTTTGTGTCATATCATTGCCATAATGCTAAAGAAAGAATAAAATATTTCGTTAAACTCTACGACTAAATAAATTTTAAATAAATTAATTTTATTTGTGTAGGATCTACCATTCTCGAAAGGATTCATTTAATATAGCCGACGAAATGGCGATCCCAGGATTCCTAGGATTGTGTAAGGATTGTTTGCTGCTTGTTGACATACGCCTACTTATATGCACACGTGTTTACCTTTTTTGCTGTTGCTGTTATTCTAGAGTATAAATGATTCAGCACAAACTGGTTAAAACATGACAGCTTGGTTTAGTCTCTTTTATAACTATTTCATAAAAAAACTGCCCACTAAAGATATTCAACTTTTATTCAGTATATCAAGGCTATGTCTATTTGCATCGCGTGACCGATTCATTCTGTCGTGACTTTGGGCAAACTGAATTGATTCTCCTCTTTCCTTAGTATGTCTTTAAACTACGATGTCCAATCAAATCTTTAGAAGTTGTAATACCTGATTTATGTATAACTTGTAATGCCTTAAAGTTTGATGTTGTTTTTCATGTGATTTTGAATGACTTTAACACCGTCCAATAAACAGAGAATTTGAGCTAATCTGACATTGGTGAGCCAAGCTATGTTTAAGAAATTGAGATTTAAAAAAGAGAGAAAGGCTTGAATATATTGTATGTATGTGCTTAACGGAGTTGGATTAAATCAAATTATAATACATTTTTCTTTTTAGCACGTGCGCATGTTTGTATACTCTTTCTCTTGCTATGAAGTTTCCACATTTTAAGTCAATAAAAGTCATTTTATTTTTTATAATTTTTGTTTTTATGTTTCCCGAGCAATTATGCTTCTTGGAAAACAAAAATTGGCATTAACGATCGGACTACACGAATCAGTCGCCTTTTACAGCAACATGTAAAATCAAAATATATGAAAAATGTATAAACTTACAAGTATCGGCTAAGATTGTTCATGTAAAAGAAAAATCTGATTATTTGTTCTTTACATTGCTTACCTTTTTCTTGTTTATTGCCCACTTTTTTGCCTTTGTTTTCGATGGACTGTCTTACAAGTATATCATCATCTCAATCTAATTCTTCTGTAGAGACCGATCGTCCGGCATTCTGTTTAAACATCTATCGTATTCAGGCTTCGAACTACCATTTCTGTACAACGCTACCTTTTAGTTCATGGATAAGTCACGGTTTCGACTGCATATGGATTATTAGTAGTTTTTTGAAGAGCTTTGGACCTAGCAGTTGATAGATAGTCAATGTGTCTATCTATAGTTGTTGATTATTTATTCCCGATTTTGCGCAATGGAGAATTTTAATTTCTTCAGCCCACGGCACAGGCGGGCGAGCCAAACCTCTTGTTCCCAAGATCGCACCAATGCTATTTTTGGAAACGAACGGTTTTTAATTAATTAATTGACTTAAACGGGGGTCTAAGTCAGAAATGAAGAAATAGTGCACCACAAAAAGACAAAGGAAGAAGAAAAATACGGAAAATAAAACGACTCAAAATGCACTCGGTAGAAAAATATAACAAAACAAAAAGAAATTAATGAATGACTGAATAAGTGGTAAGGGGGGAGGGAGTTCTGATGAGTTGGAGAATCTAGGACACACCAGTGGTCTACGCACGAAGCATGGTCAAATCGGGACCCAGGCAAAATACGATCCCTATTGCCAGATAGGCATCAACAATACTATACCTGCTGTAAAGCAAGAGCAATACAAGTCCAAAGGCCGTTAGGTATTGATGCAAAACACTACTTGCCTTATCTACCTATCTGAATTAATAACAGCCAAAAGAGAAACGAGCAAGTTCGGCGCTTGCGGTTTTAAATTCTGGCCATGCAGTTTAGCTTTTTTGGCTGCCGGGCGAACACGTGTCAAACTCTACTTGCTTTCTTACTCGTGATACGGATGATTATCGACTTGAACTGGTCCTTTCAATTTTATACAAAATAGGCCGAGTTTTAATAATGTTTTTGTTGTATTTTTTATTGAAAGCAAGGTTACAATGAACACATTTATATTTGTTTTGAACAAATCATTACGAACAAACTAACCCTAGGTACCAATTATATATCATTATATGTCATTTAATACGGAACGTTTTCAGTTCTTATAGTATAATTATGTGTTGATTATAATTGTTTTATTAAGGTAATTCCGTAGTACGTTTTGCACTGCGCATAGTTCTGCGCATGTTTCAAAATGTAATCTAGTCAAATTATTTTTTTAAAGTACTTTGAATAAAAAATTCCAAGAATTGCGATATTTTCGAGCGAGAAAACGCGATAATTTTGAAACTCGACCTAGTCCTCTCTCGGAAAACCTGTTTTTTGACAATAAAATGACGATATTTTTCGCAATATTACTAGCACGGTGACCTATGTGTTTTATTTGATAAAATTATTTGCTATAACATAACATCAAATATATCTAAAGTTGAGCACAAGACTGTATTGAGCCGCTTTACTCGTACTTTGAGAATTTCAATAAACGTTTCATGCGAGCAGACCGATTCACACCCAGTCCTTCCAGTGATGAAGTCCTAACCACGGTACAGGTACAAGCAAGAGGAATAATTATAAAAAAAAACATTCAAGTTGATCGAGAAACAACGCGCAATGTGTCGTCTTGGATGATTTCGTCACGGGAATGGTTTTTATACGCTATGCGTATGAGATTGACAGCATAAGGGCTAGCGAGGTAGTCCCAAAACAAATAATCTAAACAAAAACGTGAACATATATAAATTCGAATCTAATCTTCTTTTGTGGAAGCCCAAATACAAACATGAGCACCAGCAGACCCCTTAGCTGAGTGAGCGACCGTCGTGGCATGAGAGAGAGCAAGACATCGAACAAACTCAGTTTACATATAACCCGATCCGCGATTGAGTCATAGTGGTGAAAGGCTAGTGCTCTGAGTGCCAAGTGGCCACCCAACCCCAAACTTAACACCAGGCTCCACCAGGCTACTCATGTATCCCTAACCCCACATGAGGCTACCCATGCCACCCCAACCCAGCCCCTACACTAACACGAACCCTAGGCTACCATGCAACCCGAACCCTAACCACTATAATAATAATAATAATAATAATAACGGATTTATTAGTAGTATATCCACTAGGTGGCTCTTCACCTACTAATTATTACAAAGATTACAAAACATTTAAAAGATAAAAGAAAAATGTTAAAAAATTACAAGATAATTGCATAATTACAAGTTAAACAAGTGGCTTTTCAACTTTTTTGAAAACATTAAACTGTCCTCACATTTCCTCAAATCTGGAGGTAAATTGTTAAAAGATTGTGAGGCCTGGTCTTGAAATATCACGAATGCCCCAAACAGAAAACTTAAATAAATGGATATAATTGAAATAAACAATTTACTCTTTCATTTACAATCAAGTGTCGTAGTTTTGGGGTCCCTGGCACTATTTTGACGTCACGAAACAAAAATTATGCAAATTAGTTCTCCATCCACACATGCGCAATGAGGAGGAAAAAACGCAAGATGGCGTCCGATGGAGGTCGAGAAATAGTGCTTGCCAACTTTCAGGTTTGTATTTTTATTCTTGCCTAATGTTTTTTTTACAGATTTTGCTCACATCTTTTCGTTGTTTATCAGAGTATCACAGGCATCGAGAATCTCGATGAATGTATAACGTTATTGGATCATCATGACTGGGATTTGACAGTAAGTTGAATCGAAGCTGATCGATTGCTTTTCGTGTTTTTGTTTATGTATAAATCAGTTGAAATTCTATCATATATGAAAATAAAATAAACTTGATTCCTTTTTAGGCCTGCGTTAACTCTGTGTTAGGCTCAGATGCAGTAGACTCTCCGATTCGACCGTACGTATATTTATTTATCAAGAATGGGGTTGCTTTAAAAAGCTTATCATTTTTCATAAGACTTTCTCCGCGATTGCTCCTTGAGCAAAGTCTTGTTTTGAAAAATGATATTGCTATGTGACTTAAAATCTTATTGTTCAAAACTGTTTAACATTGCAATTTTGATAAAAAATAAGCTTAATTATTACTATGAACTAGTTCTGGATGTGAGGGAGCGAGCTATTTTCAGCCATTTTTACGATGTGTCATTTTTTATTTTTAACACCATTATTTCTAAAACAGAATATCTTCTTGATTTTCGAGAGTTTCAGAATTTGAGTCCGTAGATATCTAATGCATAAATACGTCATTTCCGCTCTAAAATTAACAAAAGAAACACATCTCTAGATTTAAAAACGCGATTTCATTTTTTTTTTTTTTTTTTTTTGCTTTAAAGAATATATTTTGTAGACATTTGTTACTACTATGAATTCATTTAATTGAAAGGCTATGGATGCAAAAAAAAAAAAAAAAAAAAATCATGTGGTTCTTATATCAGTATCCATCAACTTCTGATCTACAGCAAATGATTGATTGGCTAAGAGATGATACTATAGTACTGCTTCCAATGGCCATTTACATGTATATAAAATTAATTTAAACAGATTGTTTGACAGTCCAAGGATGACTGTATAGCCAATCAGAACATGATATTCAATTCAAAATAAGTTGTGGTTGGCTGAGCTTTTGCATATCCTGGTCACACACAATCTCTTATGTTTATAATATACCAATTCATTTATTTACAAGTTATAAAACATACTTGTTTGATATTGTAGGCCATCTGAAGATGTGGAAGTTGTTGGCCAGTCCATCCCACTTTATCACCCTCCAAGAAGGCTGAAGTTCCTGGTAGAATGGAAAGAGAAAACTCTAACTGTCATACTAAATGATTGTGAGACCGTTGGTAAGATTATTTCAATATTCCAATAATTTTAATTTGATGTTCAATTTTTTTACATTAATTTTGTTGATGATAGATTGAATCAGTATTGACTGACTTGAGAATAATTACATTGCTGTGTGGATATATTTATTTGTTTGTTTATTGAGAATGGATTGATTGACTAACTAATGAAATGATTAAATGACTGATTAATTAATGGATCAATTAAATAACTGATTAATTAAGGGTCCTGACCAATTAAGAAAAACAACAATGCTTGATTTGTGTGCCCGCTAGCAATTTATCGCTGAAAACACCGCTTGTGTGCCTAATTCCGCCAAAAGGCAACATAAGAATAACACAATGAGCCTACCAAAATTATGCTTCAACCAGCCAAAACCCTCATTTTAGTGCGGGACTCTATATTTTTCTTCATTTTTTCTGAAAGATTTTGTAAAAATTAGATTTTGTAAAAATTAGATTTTGTAAAAATTAGATTTTGTAAAAATCTTTCTTTTGGCGAGATTTGAAAAAATCCTGATGACTTTTCAACATAACACACGATGGTAAGTGGTTTAGGGTTTCACTTTTTCAAAGCGATTTTAAGTCAAAGACGAAAACAAAACTGTAAATTTTGACAAAATATAAAAACATATACTATTTATTTTCCCTGCATGTTTATGTAAAATGATGTCAATATGTTTGTTAGTTTTTTAGTAATGATTTTTGTTGTGAAAAATGCATTTTTCACCATTTGTTCTTCAAAAATGTCAAACATGGTTCCATTCAAAAATATTTATCTCGAAAACAGGCTCGGGATCATATAGCTTTCTATCCATTTTTTGATTAATCGTTAAATTCTCTATAAAATACCTTTCTAAGAAAAAATTGTGATGACTTTTTGCTTAAGTAATCAGGACCCTTAATTGATTGATCAATTGACTGGCTGATTATCTGATTGATTAGTATTTTATTAGAGAGGTTTTCAATGAGTTGGAACAGTATGGTTATAACACTGCTATTTATTGAGTAATTAAATGACTGATTGATTGACTGATTGATTGTGGGATTGACTGATTGATTGGCTGATTGATTGTGTGTTTGATTGACTGATTGATTGTTTGATTGACTGATTGATTGTTTGATTGACTGATTGATTGTTTGATTGACTGATTGATTGTTTGATTGACTGATTGATTGTTTGATTGACTGATTGATTGTTTGATTGACTGATTGATTGTTTGATTGACTGATTGATTGTTTGATTGACTGATTGATTGGCTGACTGATTGTTTGATTGACTGATTGATTGACTGATTGATCACGCCAGCTATTTTTTACGCACGATTGGTCGGGGTAAATTTGGCTGGTCGCCATTTTGGACGCGCGCCATTTTTAGGGAGACTGAGGGCGAATTTAACGATGACTGAATGACCTATTTTTAGAGAGTCGTAAGGTCGTCGCTATAATTCCGATTACCTATTGATTGACGGCAATGGCAGCGGCTGGAAATTTCCTGCATTTTGATACCAAATTTTGTGTATTTTTATGAACAAAAGTATTTTTTATTGATCGTATTATGCAGCACTTTTTTCGAAAATGACATTTTCTTTCCGAAGGACTGATTTTGAGCCTTGTTTTTTTTTCTCGTGTGTTTTATTTTAATAGTCAAACTAAAGCTCACAGTGATCTCAGATGAACCAGTGAAAACGTGTTCTTTTTATTTTTTTGATTTTTGTCCTTGGAGCGCGGTATTTGGAGTCTAAAGTTAACTGATTTTGGTCTATTTTCGATGGAAAAGGTCCTTTAATCGGTCAAATAAACAATGATCACGAATGTTGTTGAAGATGCAAAGAATGGAGTTGATCAAGCAAAGATTTGATCAATGTTTTTCTTAACAACTAAAAGCCGAAGAAGGGAATTCAAGCAGAGAGGAATTGGTATTTTTTAATGTCGATGATAATCCCAAGGAAGTAAAATTCAAGGTAAATTGATTTAAATGTCAAATTTTGTTTACGTGCGGTGTAATCACACGCGTTGAAAATGTGACCAAAAAAATATCCTTTGCAAAGACAATTGGGTTTTTAAATTTCAATTATGCACTTATCAATGTAAGTCCCGTGGGGGGGGTATTCGGGCAAGGGGTGGGGATTTGAACAAATTGGCTTAAAATAATTCAAATGCCCCAGGGAGGGGAAGAAACTATCATTCAAATGATGCATAAAAACCCAACCCAGGGGTAAATCAAATGCATTAACTTCACAACTCTGATACGAAAGAACTTAAGTATTTTTTATTTAACTGTATAAACAACAAATTGGACAAATCCAATAATCAGATGCATCTTGTTGGGCTGCACTAACACATGTTACGTGATGCCAGGACGCCAGCAACAGTCACAGCATATCCATTCTATATCTTCCTCAGCATCATCATCAGGTTCATCCTCTCCACAAGTACTGCACTTTTCAAAATACTTTAATTTACTGATTGTTTATTTTAGGATTTCTTTCATATAAAATGGATTATAATATAGTGTATTTTATTGTTCTCACCTTCAAATCGAGCCGACTTTCCAAACACCAAACCACGAGATGCGAAGCTTGGTAACCTCTCCTCAAATTTAACACAGGACTCCCATTCGCTTTCAAAATCAAATATCCCGACATACGGGGACTAGACTGTGAGCAAATTCTCGACCCTGGGGGATCTGTTTGTAATCAAATCCCCACCCCTTGCCCGAATACCCCCCCCACGGGACTTACATTGATAAGTGCATTAATTTGTAAAATATAAATAAGTTCCTTATGCTAATTGTTTATGTGTGATTTACAATTAAAGTAAAGCGAAATGATTTACAATCTTGAGTTTTATTATTGTTCATTTTGTTAATGCACAACTTCATACACCTTTCAAAGGGAAAACATACAAAACATAATTTTTGCATTGTATTGATTTGTTTGTTTTGCTTTATCTAAAATACTGATCATTGCTTTTCAGCAAAAGTATTATTGTTTGTTGTTGGCAGTGATTGTTGTTGTTGTTGTTTTGAATATTATATATGCAAGACAAAATTACACCTGGACAACAAGCACTACAATAACAGTAAACAGTGAATTTTTTGCTCAAAGGAAATGATTTCTATCTTAGATAAAACAAAACAAAGAAAACAATTATGTGCAAAAAATATTATTGGTATCATTTTTATTTTATGATTGTCATCATGTGCAGAGTAATAATATGCATTTATTGGACAAGGCTGAATATAATATTGTGATTTGTTAGTGACAAGCATGTAAATTATTGTTTGTCGATGCAGAGAGCAGATGCAAATAATTGGCTAGAGCCAACAACAAATCAAACTGTGTTGTGAAAGCTGAGTTCAATGATTGTTCTATTGAACAAATTTTCCAGCTATTGAAAAAAAGGCAGTATAATTTGAATCATCAATATTTGAGCCAACCTCACTCATGAGAGCAAACCTCATTGTTGCACTGTATTGCTTTGTTTTAATTTATCTATGATACTGATCATTGCTTTAAGGCAAAAGTATTGTTGTTTGTTGATAGCAGTGATTGTTGTGTTGTTTTGCATGTTTTGTACATAATGAATTTACATATGCAAGACAAAACTACACCTGGACAACAATCATTACAATAAAAGTAAACAGTAAAACTTTTGCTCAAAGCAAATGATTTGTATCTTTGATAAAGCAAAACAAAGAAAACAATAATATTCAAAAACATTGTTGGTATAATTTTAAGTACATGATCACTTCATTGTCATATGCAGGGCCAGAGTAATAATATGCAATTATTGGAAAAGTAAAATAATTGACTGGAGACAACAATAAATCACATGGTTTTGTGATAGGTCAGTTCAATAATTGCTCTTTTAAGCACAAATTCTTTATATTTATAAAAAAGACAATTTAGTTTGAATCATCAACTTGAGCCAACCTCATGAGATTAAACCACACAATCAGACTAGTTTTGAAATTGTATTGTGCATATGCAGATTTTCATTTGTACCAGTTATTTGCAATTCTATTTGACAATCAATATACTGCACACTAGAGATGCTTTTTTTGTAGTGCACTCACCCAAGTTGCCCAGCTACATATGATGCATTGTAATTACCCATGCTAATCTCTTTGATTTCTTGTCCAAACTGATATATAAAACTGGATTTAATTGATCAAATTCAAATTTGAAATTGATATTGAAAAAAGAATGATAAAAATACAATGTCTGTTTTGAGTAGAAAATGATTAAGGGAAACTTGCTGACAAAATACATGTTATGGAATGTAGTTGATCAGCTTTAAATTGAATTGTATTCCTTTGATTGTTTTTTTCATCAAGTAAGAAAGCACTTTTACCTCACAACTCAAAAGGAATAATTATCATTTGAGATTTCCTGTCAATCACCCTATTTACTTTATCATATTCCTTTGTAATTTTTAGTTTGTCTAATGCCAGTGCAACAAAGAATACACAAAAATACAATTAAAACAATCAGACACGTTGCATCATATAATTATTTGTATTAAACAGAATTATTGTATGAAAATAATGCAAACAAATCAGAGAAACATGGGATAAATTTTGAAACAACTCTTTTATTCAGACATTTGATTTATTCACAAAATAATTACAGTGTATGTTCATCTTATTTGCATTATAGATAATAAATCATTACATTCAAAAATACTAAATTCATATGTCAAACCAGTAACAATAAATAACTGGTTTGTTAGAGTTCTCTTTTTCATAAAATGCATTTGCAATAAAGCCAAAGGGAGAGTTTTATCATTTTACAATCTATCATTAGCTATAATGTAGTTTTAATTTTATGTTTTCTTTGAAAACCAACCTCTCTGTCTAGCACCAACAATGCTAGCTGAATTAGCTGTTGAATTTCATTTGCCATTTATCTGCAACAAGAAAACATAACTTAGCCAGTCATAAGAAAAAAAAAATGAAAACGAATTTAATTCACGGATTTGAGCAATATTTATCTGAAATGCTTACCTTAATTGAGCCCCTTATATTAGATCTTCCGGCAACGAAACACGTGAAATCACAACTTTAGGTTACATTAACTTTTATTCTGTAAATAGTAGTTGAATTTGAGCCTGAATCGTGTAAAAAATCCACATAAAAAAGCATTCCCCCTTCCATAACAATTCGACGGCCATTTTTAATTTTCTATATTTACGCGCGCAGCCGCTGAACAAAATGTCCGGTGAACCCGTCCCAATCCCATGACAAAATGACTGGGGTGGATTGTGGGATTGACTGATTGATTGGCTGATTGATTGTGTGTTTGATTGACTGATTGATTGGCTGATTGACTGATTGATTGACTGATTGATTGTTTGATTGACTGACTGATTGTTTGATTGACTGATTGATTGACTGATTGATTGTGGGATTGACTGATTGATTGGCTGATTGATTGTGTGTTTGATTGACTGATTGATTGTTTGATTGACTGATTGATTGTTTGATTGACTGATTGATTGTTTGATTGACTGATTGATTGTTTGATTGACTGATTGATTGTTTGATTGACTGATTGATTGTTTGATTGACTGATTGATTGATCTGCATTATTTGTAATAACTACTTCATCACTTTATTTTTACCATTTCTCACACATAAATTTATAAACATATGTAACCAGACATGGAATATGGCATAGATTCCTGTGATGAGTAATATATGCTCTGAGAGCTAATGCTTCAGTATAAAATAATTTGAAATTTTAGAAAAAAATATTACTTGTTCTTAGGAACTATCAAGAGAATGCTCGAAATGCAATCTGGTGTTACCCCTGAACAACAAAGCCTCATGGGATGGGCACATAATCAGTCTTTAAATGATGAGGTAGAAAATAATTCATGTTATAATAACAAGACATTGTAATAATTAATAGTGCAATAAAGAAAACAAATCAATTCAAAATCAACACAAAATCAGAATGAACGTTTTGCAGTGACAGGTCATTGCAAGTTTTCAATAGAATGATGATTTATTAACTGGTGTTAGAGTGTATTGAATGTTGCTTGTGTTATTTTTTAGACTGTTCTTAAGGATCTTAATCTTAGGGAAGAAACTGCTTTAGTTCTGTTAACACCAACAGTGACTGAAACACCAAAACACAGTGCACCATGTAATGTAGGATCCCTTAATGGCGAAGCCAGGTAAAAACAAATGCATGAAATAGCTGTGTAGCACTTTTGTCCAGTGGATAACCTTATGAATACATATGTACTAAACAAATTACAGTCAAGAACAATTCTTATCAAGAGGATAGGTTTAATATATCAAGGCTGTAACATTGTAAAAAAATAGTTTTTCTATTAAATATCTTCTCACATAGGACCATCAGAACGCATTCCAAACTATACTTATGTGTTTTTGGATTTTTCACATTATCACATAAACATTACATACAATTTCAATCTTTACTCAACCAATCAAAATTTATCTTTCAAATAACATTCTCTGATAAGCCAATCTCTGGGATAGCAGTGAATGTCACGCAATGTTTTTTTTTAGTACTGGCTCCAAATAATGAAGTACAGATTTCAGGATGCTCCTGTATATTTTCCTTGATTGAAAAACAATTGCTTGGGTTTTTTTGTTTTGTTTTGAATTTGTTATTAAAAGAACAAGTAAATGAATATTAGTAAGTTGTACAGTAAACAATAGATTATTGGAACGCAGTCCTGGCATGCTATATGCTACATGGCCTAACCAAAAAAACAAGGTTGCTGACAGAATTTATATTTTTGTCTTGCAATATATCTTTCTGTCAGGACTACAACATATGTCATGTTAGAAAAGTATTGTAAAAAAAATCATCCCATGTGCACACCTTTTCACCAAAATATCCCATAATTTAAAAGTATTGCAGCTCAAAGAGGAAGACATTGAAAGTCATTTTTTATTGCATTTTAAAAATTATAATATGTTGAAATAGCTTTGTGCCATGTCATGATGACAACATAAATTCATTTATCCAGGAACATTCTTTAATGGCACAATGTTTTTAATGAATAAATAACCATTGCACATAATCATACACCAAAGTATGAAATATTGAGACCATGTTTATTTTTGTTATCTGACATTGACTTGAATAAATATTATGTTAGCCTACTAGTTACTAGAGCAGCAATGCATATATTCCCTCTCTCATTCTTGAACATGGCTTTATTTAATACTCAGTTGTAGTGGTTATGGAGGCCCAATTGAAAAAATAATGCTGAATATAAAATACAACACACAAGATTTTAACCTGCCCTATCCAGTGACCAAAACTGTTGGTCAGGTAAGTAGGACTCCCAGCATGTCGTTATGGTATTTCTAGTATTATATCAATATCAAACAATATAAATAATAATCATCTTTCCTACTAGGCCAGTATACACTTATCTTTATAACTCATAACAATCCTGAAATTTCTAACCCTAGAAAGCACTTTTTTACATAGACTTAGCCAGTAGTTGCATTAACTGCTTAACTCAATAAATATTACGTTCTGCATGAATGCATTAAAAAACCAATTGCAAAATCTATTTTATAATTGTCTCTTCTACTTGTATTTATTAGATACTGACAATGAATTATTTTAATTATTAAAAGCTATACATGGGACTGTGTGATTACATGCATGATTTGATAACCAATCAAACACATTCAAAAAATGAGGCATTGTGATTGGATAATATTGGTGGCATGGGTGGCCGAGTAGTGAGAGTGCTGGTGTTTTACCGCTGTGACCATAGTTCAATCCCTAGATCATCCGAGGAGATATGTGAACTGAGTTTCTTTTGATGTGTTATTTCTCTCTCATGCCATGAGGGTTTTCCTTCAGGTTCTCCATTTTTCCTCCCTCATTAAAAATGAACATGTATGAAAAGATGTCTGCAAAATAATTGATGTAGGGGTGTTGAGTGTGAGCGTCTATCTCAAGAATAACCACTATGTGCATGAGATGTGTAAAATATTTCTTTATTTATTGATTCATTTATTTATTGTCTTTACAATTTTTGAATAATTCTGAAAAACAATTATTTTTAGGAATGTTTGTAGAAATGTGTTTATCTGTTATTATCAGGTTAAGACTGATGTGCACTCGCTAACAAGTATACCATGTCGTAACCAAAGGTGGTCTGGATGGCCAAGAGGGATAAGTGACTCTGTATGTAATTCAATCTGTTATAATTATGTAAGGGTTGGGATCGTAAAGCCTGGTGGATCAAATAAAATCCAACAGATAACTATACTTTACAAGATGACTCAGATGTCCATTGCATGATTTAATCCAGGCTCAGTATTAATGATAATCTGACATGATTGAGAGAGCCTTGTGTTGCTGATAATGTTACAATAACTGAAACATTGTTTTTATAGTCAACGTTGCAAGAAGCAAACCTTTCATTTCCGGTACATACTCTTACAGTCTCCAGACGAGAAACTATGGCAAAGGAAGTAAGTGATAACTTTTTCTACTGTATTGAACACACTGATTCAATTATAAATGTGAAAATTGGTATGCTTCATCTACCTCAGTTGGCAAAGCATTGCATCATAGATGCAATGGTCTAATTTTGAATCTGGTTGAATCCCTTTTTCCAAACCTAACCCCAGGCCTCTTTTCAACCATGAGGGTATTTCACATTTAAATTAAGGGTCCTTACTACTTACATGTAAGTAATATCATCAGGTTTTTTCTTAGAGAGATATTTTAAAGAGAAATTATTGCTGAATTGGAAAATGGAACAACAAATGCATATTCCCAAGACAGTTTTTGAGATTATAACTTTCCAATGGAACCATGTTTGACCTTTTTGGAGTACAAATGGCAAAATATGCGTTTTGCGTGCAAACAAATTATTAGTCAAAAACCAATTATGTTAAAAGGCAAAATAGTTTTCAGTCAAAACCTACTTGAAGTCTGTCTTTTGCTCAGCAGCTTCTTAAAAATAAATTACTTTATTCAAGTCTCTATGTAATTAGCTGTTTAGCTAATTGGGGTGATAAATCAGAAACTGAATACTAATAAATTCAAATGTAACATTGTTAAGAATCCCAACTGGCTAGGAGACAAACCAGTTGGCTATATACAAAGCATGACCGAGAAATTATATATTGACCAAATCGGGACCCAGACAAATACAATTTCTTTGGCGAGAGCGGGAATCGAACCTAGGACCACCAGATTGCGAGACCAATGCTCTAAACTCAGCCATGATGCCTCCTTATTCTTTGAATATGTCTAATATAGTTTAGATATTGACTGTAGTATAAAGCCTTGTTAGCCACCAGACAATGCTCTAAACTCAGCCATGATGCCTCCTTATTCTTTGAACATGTCTAATATAATAGAATGAAATAAATTATTCATCGTGGTAAGAAATTATAAAACTAAGGTACTTATTCATCTGTCTCACGATGTGTGTCTGGTAAGGAACCGCTAATGTCTAATATAGTTTAGATATTGACTGTAGTATAAAGCCTTGTTAGCCACCAGACAAAAGCTATCCTGACTGCAGAGAATGACATGTATTTTTAATTATTTACTGGATAGTGCTATCCATGATTTGTCTACAGTCCCTGACTGTATAGCATAGTGCTATCCATGATTTGTCTACAGTCCCTGACTGTATAGCATAGTGCTATCCATGATTTGTCTACAGTCCCTGACTGAATAGCATAGTGCTATCCATGATTTTTGTCTACAGTCCCTGACTGTATAGCATAGTGCTATCCATGATTTGTCTACAGTCCCTGACTGTATAGCATAGTGCTATCCATGATTTGTCTAAAGTTCTAAAGTCCCTGACTTTATAGCAAGACTCTAAATGTATTCTTATCCTTCTTCACAGGGAAGTTCAAAGTCTGCCAGTATTGATGTAGATATGGAGCTAGAAGATGGAAGTGATGATGAGGAATCTAGTCTACAGATTATTGATGATGATGACGATGATATGTTTGCTGACGTCCCTTGTCAACGGCAGTTTGCAGAACTGTGTAAGTAATGTAAAAACTTGGAGATGTCTGCTGTATTATTTAAATGGCTCAGTATTAGAGTCAGGACTAGAAATGATTGTAAAAACTGTGTTTAATTTTTTTATTCCTCCATTCATTACTGCTTTGGTCATTTATTTGTTCATCCTTTTTTTCTGCAAACTTGCATTGTGTTATCTAAATATTTCAAGTTTTTTTGTACTTTCAGTACCTCCAGACAGTGAAGATAATTCTGAAAACCTCATCAAATTTGCTGGCAATTTTGAGGGAAGGTAGGAATAATATCTTGTTATTATTCAAATAAAAAAAAATAAGACATGTAGACCTTGTACAGGTATGGACTGATTATAAGGCAGCTGGTCAAACCACCAACAGGCTCACATCTCTGGATTTTTAAAATACATATGACTAAAACTTCCAATTGGGTGCCAGGAGCCTTTTTGTCATAAATAAAGCATGTATATCACGTGATGGTATTTTAGGAAAATGTTTTACTTGCTTGTCTCGGTAACATTTGCTGTATATGAAGCTGGTGTCAAGTATTATTAATGAAAATATCTTTTAGATATGGAGATACCCATCCTCATTTCTACATGGGACCATTAGCAGAGGCCATTAAGGAAGCTAATGGAAAAACTGCTAAACAAGTAGGTGTTGTATTCTCTTCATTTCCATTGAATCATTATGGGTGTATTTTTTTAATCATCAGGTGACTTACATTTTCTCTCAAACCACTGAACATTTGTTTGTTTTATGTAGAGACGGCCACTTCTGGTGTACCTTCACCATGATAGAAGTATATTAACCAATGTATTTTGTGGGTAAGAAAACATACTTGTTGTACAAAAAGATATGCTTACAGCTAACATCACCACCAGGTGCCTTTGCAACTTTGACTGGATTTTTCCCCCTGCGACATCAACCTTGATCCACTGAGGCGGCATTATTCATGTTGCAGGGAAAAAAAATCCAGTCAAAGTAGCAAAGGCACCCGGTTGCGATGCAACAATTTTAGCTGTAACAAGCTTAAATCATTTAAATTTGTACTTGGCCATTCACCATAATCTTGGTGCTTTCTCTGTGATCTGGGATAGTTCTTCCACTCAATCTTTTTCAAAAGTACAGATTAAAAGGGTCCAGTAAAGATTTGCTCATGTTGGGCAGTGTTATGTTGTCTTTGATTATCTAGCTTCATCATCTTGAAAACATATTTCATCTTGCTGGTTAAGCGACTTTAGTGTTGTGTTCAGTACAAAAGCAAAGATTTATGGAAGATGCCTTTGATATCCTTCCAAGTGGAGACAATGAATATGGTGTTTTAAATTTATGAATTAGATGGGTTAGGATGCCACCAATGTGAGATGATAAGTAACTGACACCACACCCTTAACATTGACACATTAACTAACAAATTTGGTTTGTTTTGTGTTTTCTTTTTCAGACAACTACTTTGTTCCGAGACCATAACTAACTATATTGATAGTAACTTTGTTGTATGGGCCTGGGATATGACTCACGACGCCAACAGAGCTAGGTATTTAGCTGACTATCAACATCACTGTTTTATGTTATCTATTATTGATCAATGATATTGGAGATGATGATTGTACTGGTGGTGGTGGTCTATTATCTATTATTGATCAATGATATTGGAGATGATGATTGTACTGGTGGTGGTGGTCTATTATCTATTATTGATCAATGATATTGGAGATGATGATTGTACTGGTGGTGGTGGTCTATTATCTATTATTGATCAATGATATTGGAGATGATGATTGTACTGGTGGTGGTGGTGGTCTATTATTCACAATTGTGAACACAGACAGACTAGGGATGATATTGTTATTCATGTAAATTGTTTATTTCATGAAGTACAATGGGAACATTTGCCTCAGTCAGGCTGTACAGGAGATCCCAAGTGACAAAGCAAACATTTCAGTTATGAATATTGATAGTTATTGATAGTGATTCCCATTGACCCTACCCCTTTCCTCCTTAAATGTAGCCACATGCAGGAAGGACGTTTTTGACATTTTCTTGTTTAATTGTTTTGTTTTCTGGATTCCTGTGAAGTAGGACCTTGTGTAGTTAATTGGACATTGATATTATTTTTTATTGCCATTTATGTTTGTATCTATATTTTCAGGTTACTTGATATGATAACACAACATTTCGGAAGTATAGCAGCAAGTACAGTGCGTGGTTTTGAAGCAGAAAAATACCCATTAATATTAGCAGTTATGAAGAATAGGTCTGCTTTAGAAGTGTGCTCTGTGCTGCAAGGTACATCCATTTAAGCTTGCTTCCATGAACCTTTAATAAGGTGCTATCCAAGGCAGAGAAAACTGTGATTCACCAGGCTATTTCTTGTACCAATTTTATGCATAGATAGCTTTTATTCTGTGGATAACTTTATTTTTGAGGCAAGTGACCTCTAAGTACAAGTTTCTCTGATAACCTTCAGCCATTTGTCAATAATTCATGATTGTTCACTTTTGGTTGTCTATTCTTAGAGTCAATCATTATTTTGCTAAACAATGACACATAACAACAATTTACAGAGGCCAGGATATTATTTGATAAAAGTGTTTTGTTTTCTATCACATGCAGGTCCACATCTAATGGTGTGTGTATTTAATTTGTATATTAGGTCACTTATCGTTGGACGAGTTAATGACTGGACTAATGAGTGCACATGAAACTTTCCAACAGGCAATGATTCAAGAAATTAAAGACGAGGTAATATAAGTAACTAAGCAGACTTTAAAGATGTTTAGACGGCCTAGAACTATCGTACACAACACGCGCGTGCCTTCCTAAAGATCGACTCTTAGCTTGCCAATCAATCCTAGAACACGAAAAAACTGTTAATTTAGCAATTAATCGAATCTGGTTTCTCCTGGTATTGTAGGAAGAGAGAGAGTTACGTGAAATGATGCGAAGAGAGCAAGACATAGCATACGAAGAATCACTAAAACAAGATAGACTGAAAGAAGAAGAGAAACGAAAAAAACAAGAAGAAGAAATGATGACTAAGAAACTACAGGAAGAACAGGCACTTCATGACGCACAACTAAAAGAAGTAAGTATTGATAGATTGATGGTTTATAGATCAACCACTTAGTGCATTTACTGGATCAGTAAAATGATAGAAAGGGATTCTGATAGATTATTGAATGAGTAAGTTAACCAAAGGACAAAACATACTGGATGTGTAAATGGACAAAAGAATTTACGGATTAATGAGTTGTTTAATTGATTAATTGTTTAATTAATTAATTTAAAAATGTTCATAAATGATTGTAAAAATCACACTTCAAGAAGGAACTACCATTACATGTATATTTGTTAAGTTTTCCAAAACTTATTCATAATCTTGAATCTTTAATTTTCAATCATAAAAGATTGTCATTCATCCATGCAATGACGTTATCTTTGCTTTACGACTCAAAGTCAACCAATACATTTTAGACTTAAAATACATCTTATGCTGTTCATTGTTGTCATAAGTGCGAAGAGGAATTCAATATTGTAAACAAACGGTCAGCCAGAGCATTAATACAATTCCTGCAGACAATTTATTGAGCATCTGTTCGCGTTATTGAATGCCCTGCTAAATACAATGCACTTTCACTTGAGTGAATGTAATCAGTGCAGTTAATGAACAGTAAAAGGTATAATGCATTGCGTATCTCTCCAGGCTCAAAGATTATCGTTAGTAGATCAATTAGACGAAGAGCCTGGACCAGAGTGCACCGAACCTATTTCTGATCTACGATTCTGGTTACCAAATGGGAAGAGACTACAAAGACGATTCTTGGCTTCTAGTAAATTAAAGGTGAATTTTGACACTGCTAAACATATCGTAAATATTACATATCCTTTATGTAAAAATTATATATCTATTGTATATCACCGATTAACATACAGATTTCCCCTGTTCGCATTTTAATAGAGATAAACAAAGTAACAGTATTGTAAAATAGATTTTTTTGTTTTGTTTTAAGAATGTATTAACGTATGTCCAGACCCAAGGATTTCTTGAGAATGAATACAAAGTGGTGACTAATTTCCCTAGAAGAGATGTAAGTATGGTTATTTCAGTAAAATTGCCACTGCTAAATATGCCTGGAGCGTGATGACGTTTTCGACCGATCTCTGTCCAATAATCCTTAACATATCACTTTTGTCGATCTGGTGAGGTGTGAAAATGATTGCTATGAATTGTTCTCTTCAAATGCTTTGACAGTAGAGGTTTGATATAGAAAGCTAATTTTGTAACTTTTTTGTCATTTTTTGTGAATCAGTGTGGGTGTCCAATAAACGGCTGGGATTTTACTTGAATTTTATGGGGATCAAGTGAACGATGATGATGATGATGACAATGTTGATGGTGATGATAATGATGGTCATAATCTCGATACATTGGTAAACCTGGCTCACACTTGTGCATTGAGCATAAGCACAAAACAATTGAACAAGGTCCATCATGGAACACAAGGCGATATCAAGAAGCAAGGCTCTCATCCATCAACGTGGCTTTTTCTATTTCCCATGACAATGTTAATAATTTTCTTTGGATCTTTCATGTTTGTGCTCTGTAGCTGAATGATCGTTGACCAGTTATGAAATATTACATGGATAAATACGATAACGGTGATGCCAATGTTGATGACGTTCTCTTAGTAGTTGGATCGTTTTTCTTTCAGCTGTATACTTTAGACAGTACAAAGAGCTTACAAGACTACGGTATCTACCCACAAGAGAAAATTATCGTAGAAGAACGATAAGTTAATAGTAATAACTCCAATGATGTCATTATTATTGTTTATGTGTCGAGAAAAGACGAATATTATACCGAGAATACTCATATTTTTTTCACTGGTGACTTCTTTTGATTTTATTGATCAACGCTTTTGCATGGAGTCAATGAAAGAGCAAAATAAACAAAAGTTCTAGAAACCCGAATATTATCAGTGGTTTACTCCATTGTTTCCGAATGAAGTAAAAATGTTTAATAATTAGCGTCTCAACTATATACAGATGCAATGAAAAATAAAAACATTACAGCAAAAAGGGTCGATCACTAGCGGTTAGCTAGTGGGATTACGTCGCTTTTCAAGGAAATAAATAAGAGTAGAGGATGTACACTAACTAGCGGATAAACTAGTATACACTGCGTGAGTGTTTCCAACAACGATATATAAACAAATATTTTAAAGTGTTCTCTCTCAATGCATAAACAGTGAATTCCCTTAAAGTTTAAGATTAAAAAACTATTAGACAATTACACCTTTTTGCTGTTTATTAACGACACTGAAACATTTATCCAAGCGATAGAACAATGTCAAATTAAGAAATAGATTCCATTTATCCCGTGCGTCTGTACTCTTATATATGCACAGATGACGTCAAAATGTGGTGAGAACAACATTCACTTTTTTCGTCTCACCACATTTTCACGTCTATGCATCTATAAAAGTACAGACGCACGGAAAATATATATTCCTTACTTTATTCGCGTTATTGAGTGTTTCTTGGCGCTAATGACATTGCTCTTTCGCATGGATGAGTGTTTCAGTGCCGTTAATGGACAGAAAAAGGTGTAACATATTTCAATATTTAATTTCGGTTTATTACTCGTTTAACTTCGTATGGCCATCGTGTGGTATTGTGAACCGACAGTCCAAGCACCAAGTAATTGCACTCAAGCACTATGACGTCATGGCTTGTTTACATGAATAAACATCCATCTAGTTCTGGCGAAATATTGTTCCTCTAATACATTTGGCATTGTACTTATACTTATTATTTGTTCCAATATTATAAATGAACTTTTACCCTATTTTCCATTGATTTTAAGATGTTAAATCCCCTCTTTTGCCCATGATTCTTAGCATTAAAACAATAGATTTGTTTACATGTGAAATCATAGTGCTTGTGGTTAATTCTTTACATCAATATCACGTTTCGAATCAAAAAAGCAACTCGATCATCAGATTTATAAGATCAACATTGATAGAATTCAAAGGTTTCAAAGAGATAGTGATACTACTAAGGACGAACGCGTAGCCTCGTTTTCATGAACATTGCGTGTATTTCTATGACCAACTCAGAAATCTTCAAAAAATGTATATCTTGGTGGTTTCATTGAACTTGAGGAATGTTGCTATTTTTTTATGAGACACGCGTGATGCTGGAGACATTTTTCGCATACAAATAATGTACAGCTATTCTTGAAATGGTTGTCTAGTTTAAATACTGATTTATCGAATAGCAATGTCATTTGCATATCTCATGATTTTTATTCTAATAATTATGAATAACTATGTAACTATATAATTTGTGTAGGCTTTGTATTTAAAACAAAACCTGAAAACTTGATTTACATGCAAATGACGTTGTTATTCGCTAAATCAACCTTTTCAAGAATAGCTGTATCTGGACGTTTTGTTTACGTGATAGGGGCCTGTGGGTTTCTTTTGGTGCAATAACATGCATCACCAAAAGTATTTTTGAAGAATGTTGATTTTAGAGGGGAGAAACAAAGGCTGCATTTCTCATAATATACTGTATATATAAATTTATGGAATACAAATTGAGTTTATGATGGTATTTCTACCTTTTTGTTATATTTTACCTTTTTTCAAACCTTGGCAAAGAAAACACCATTGAAATTGTTATTTATGCTGGCATGTCCAGCCAATCATATACATTATATTGCAAACTAACCCTCAATGACTGGGAACAAGATCCGTACATTTTTTTCTGCATTTTGTGAGTAGTTTTTATTCCCCAGCCCCGCCATGGTTTGCTAGGTATTTTTAGTAATGATATCAATTGTCAGAACTGCGGATACGGTAATATATTTTTGTCAATTAGAAGAAAACAAAACGTGAATAAAATAACTTTTGAATTGAATTGTCTTTGTTTTTTCTTCCTGATTGTGATAGCTCACAGACTCATATAACTTAAGTGCAAATGTATCTTTCATGGATATTTTTTCTTTTGAAGCAATACTCAGCACAATCACCACGACCACCATTACCATGACTACTACCACCATTATCATCACCACCATTACTATCACTACTAACATCACCATTACCATCACCACTACCACCATTACCATCACCACTACCACCATTACCATCACCACCGTTACTATCACTACTAACATCACCACTACCACCATTACCATCACCACTACCACCGTTACTATCACTACTAACATCACCACTACCACCATTACCATCACCACTACCACCATTACCATCACCACCGTTACTATCACTACTAACATCACCACTACCACCATTACCATCACCACTACCACCGTTACTATCACTACTAACATCACCACTACCACCATTACCATCACCACTACCACCATTACTATCACTACTAACATCACCACTACCACCATTACCATCACCACTACCATCACTACTAACATCACCACGACGACCATTACCATCACTGCTAACATCACCACGACCACCACTACCACCATTATTATTACCACCATAAATTACCATCGCCACGACCACCATTGCCATTACTACTAACATCACCACTACCACCATTACCATCACTACTAACATCACCACGACCACCATTGCCATCACTACTACCACCACCATTACCATCACCACTACCACCATTACCATCACCACTACCACCATTACCATCACCACTACCACCATTACTATCACTACTAACATCACCATTACCACCATTACCATCACCACTACCATCACTACTAACATCACCACGACGACCATTACCAAGATACTCGTGAAACAAAGCGTAAGAGCTAAGTATAACAAGATGTATTAAATAAGGTTTAATAAGGTGACTATTTAAGTGTAACAAGGCGTTTAAAGAGAAACAGTTGTAAATGTAATGATAAGTTAGACACCGTTGAATGATAATAGCGGAGACTGACGTTTGGGACGTTAGTCCTTAGGCGGAGTAATATATTACATCAAGAACATTATAATATCAATTTTTGTAATAAGAAAGTATTATTATTTGTCAATTTTTAAAAAAGAACGTTATAATGATTAATTTCATGATTATTCATGTTCCTTTGTTATAATTGATTAATAAATAAAATTTGATTTTGTTTTCACTTCTGTTTGCTTGAAACTGGATATTGCATACTAATGAAAACAGGTCCATGAAAGCACATGTCCAACGACAGGTACACCAAGTTTAAACTGCTTTGTCTCGTTATTTCAAAGGAGCAGCTCTCTACCATCCTAACAGTATTCTATTTTCGAGCTCTTAATTGTAACTTGATTGGATTTGAACATGACGATTAGTTGCGTGCTTGTAGTTCTATGCTGCATTCTCTGCTGTGGTGCAATCCAAGGACCAAGTATGGTTGAAAAAACGAAAGATAATCATTTGCCTCGACTAGATCCAGTCAAAGTAAGTAAGAATTGACTTGCATTATTTTTTATGGTTCGATTCAGTATAGGCATTACAAAAGTTATTAAAACAGGAAATAAAGGTTTAATATCAGGATGGCTATAAAATATGACATCCTCATGAAAACCCCGAGAGGTTATATCTGTATATCTCCTATATAGTTAGTGTTTGGTTTCGTTATGTCTGTCACTCTTATCAATATTATTTAATTAACGTTGGGTTAAACCGTTTTACTGCGATCCACATGTAGTGGTATAGCTGTTCTTTGAATTGGTAGTATAAAAATTTTTAAACTGAAAATTTCGAAAGAAGGCGATTTTTCGCGATAACAATCTTCTACATTTTTGCGGACTTTGAAATAATGTTTAGAGGATTGAATAAAAAAATACAATAACGGGTTATGTACGGTTCATGTTATTTATTCCGTGATCAAAATGAATATTGTCAGGAATAGAGCGCGTTCTTTAGTCTGAGATTGAAACCCGTGTTGTAATAACCTGATCAAATGTAGTGTAAGAAAACGGTAATATAAGCATATAACAAAAACACAAAAGCGAAAATGAATTTCAGCATATTCCACGGGTCTATAGTTTAAGTTGTTACGTTTTGCGGATTTTTAGATATCAGTCTATACATTTGTATAACGGTAATAGAGAGTATTTGTTGTGCTAATATATCGTGTGGAGACCTTTAAAAACACACGTGGTCTTCTATACAGACCTGTCAAGCACCAGTGCGTTGCTATAGAAACAGCATTTCATAATCAAACCAGGCGGGAATAATGAAAAATATTATATTAAACACATAGACATATGCGCTTTCATTTACTGACAGCTTTCACAAATATATTCTAAGAACGAAAATCGTTGGTCGAATTGTACAATTGGCCAAACAGCGCTAACCCCATCAATCCAAAATGAAAAGTAGAAAAAGTACCTACACTACTGAAAAAAAAATATTGCTCTCAGACAGAATAGCTGTTACTTGGAGGACTCTATTTGCTCGAAAACATACTTTATGTCCTTGTTGTTTCATTGGGACCTTATTTGGCGGATTTTAACTTCCATTTCTGATTGAAATTGACTGTACCCAAGGAGTACCTGAACGATTCTGAGAGGTGTAGAGCGCAACAGTGAATCTTGTTATTTAATCTTAAGGTTGGATATTCTCGTGATTACTACATATTTGAAGGACATAAACACAAAACCAAGATCATTACACTGAGCAAGAAACCACCGATTTTTGGTAAATCAATATACTATAATGAAATTGTTTTACTCCCGTTTGTGGATGTGATTAGAATAGTCCTTTTCGGCTTCGCAAATCTGCCCATTTCAGACCACATGTGACACTATCTAGAGAATGGTTCTTTTATTTAAAAAAATGTGTTGATATATTTACACTTGATAGAATCATTTCCCACAGAGTGACATGACATGGTCTGAAATGGGAAATAAACATGGAAGGGAAAGAGGTCTATTCAGTCGCTTGTACATTTATCAATTATTGTTTCTATGATAAACATAAAAAATATATAAATCACCTTTAAAATTTATCATATAAAATTCAAAATATCTAGATTTCTTATGCAATCCATATGTAGTACGTCACACATGCAAACTAAAAGTACGACATAAACCGTGTTTGTAAACTTACCCTTCCAATGTCGCAGAAATCCCAAATTTCTTTACGTCGGCTGAGTGTGATCATCTGCTGTCATATTCCAAACGTGTTGGCTACAAGAAAAGCCCTCAAAACAAAGATGACACAGAGATTAACGAAGAGACATCAAAAAAGACATTTGATGAATGGGACTATGATAAAAATGGTGTGATTTCGCCTAGAGAGGTATGTATAACGCGGTATAACTCAACCGCTTCAACTTATGATGTTAATACGAAAATCGAACTATCACACTTAACTACTCTTCCGCCTTACCGCTGTATAATCTGATCAGAATATTGTCTTTCTTGCTAGTCCTGACTTACTACTTGATTTAACCAAATGAAGAAGTAGAATCTCTGGTTTCAGTTTCACTGAGTAGCAATCATCGTTATTAAACTAAAGGCAACTAGTATTTTCAAGCCTGTTCAAATTGGTATTTTGTTCAATTTAGATATATACTCTTGTTTTCAAGGAGAATGCCGAATGCCAAAAGCACATTTATCTACTAGAATTCTACTACAATTTATTTTTAAGGTAGTTCGGGATCCACACTTCCCGCCGATAGAATGTTTTTAAACGTTTTCTACATAAAGACTGACACATATGAAAAACAAAAATGAAATAAAAAATAGGGGTCACCGCGCTTGTTTTGGAACTGTGGGAGGTGGTAAAAGGCCCATTTTTGCCCCATTTCAACTAAAAGCAGTAACATCAAATTTGTTGAAAGTAATATTCTTGCGAACGAATTTGAAAGTTTTTCACAAATCTGCTATAAGAGTCTGACAAAATGCTCCCTTCGCCATAGTTCTCATGAATTTATTCCTTGGAAAAGACATCGACTGAGATATTTTACGGAGATTTAAATGAAAAGCTTCACTAATTTTTTGCACACTTTACCACAAAAAAGTCAAAATTACAATGTTTTGGCCTCGAAGACCATGTATTTTTTATTTCAAAATTTTACAGCTGGGTTTATGTGAAATATAAAAATGGAAAAATAATTGGGTGTCACCGTGCTAATTTTAGAGCTATAAGCAAAAAACGCGCGGAAAATAAAATGATTTCAATGTTTTGGACGCGTGAGAATTGGCACTAGTTGCTTTTGAGGCCAGTATGTAATGCTATGATGTTATTTTTTAACAAAAAGTTCAAGAATGACCATATTTTGGCTCTAACGCAAAATTTCTTTTTAATCGCACGAGAAATTTTATTTGATTTGAGCAGGATGCGCAGTAGCAAGGGTCCCGAACTACCTTAAATACAGGACGGTTCTGTAGATAAATAAGATGTGGCGCGTGCAATCACCTGCCCTGTAAAACCCCCCTATGAGAGTGGAAGGATTTAAAATTTATTCTCCAGTAACTATTGAAAAATGTTTGTCCTAATTGCCTCCTTAATGTGAAGTGTGTCAAGACGGCACCTCCAGCTCCGAGTTTTGCTTTTAATGTCAACTGAGAACAATCGACAGTTCGATAAGCCATTTAGTCATGACCACCGCCTGCATCAGAGTAAAAACGTCGTGTGTACACAAAGTCAAGTTGTCTAGGTAAAATTGGTGTCTCGATTAGATGGGATAAATTGCCAATCACATAGACAGGTCCTGGTAAACACGCACATCCCATCTTGATCAGTAACTGTACCTACTATTAATGTTTTCATTAGATTGCATGGCTTCCGGGAAAATCAGACATATTCATTACAGAGGAAGATATACTGAAAATGTAAGTATTGACATACTCTTCCTAACAAAAAATCAGTCAATTAATGTTGCCCATGTATGATTTTTTATCTCTTCAGGTTTGACGAATTAGAGATGGACAAAGATCATGACGGTGAGCGAGATGTAGACTTTAACAACAACAACAACAAATACAAAAACGATACAACAACAGTGTATTAGTATTTCAGTTATGCTTGTGTTTACCACTTGTAAAGTAGGTAGCTTATTCAACGTTAAGGATATAATCACCAAGGATATGAGGGCGCGTGTTATTTATAAATTTACATGTGCAAGCTGTAATGTTTGCTATATCGGCGAAACGCGTCGACATCTCAAAACACGCATAAAAGAACATCTCTCTGGGGATAAGAACTCCCATATCCTTAAACACCTCAATGCCTCATCAGAGTGTCAAATAGCAAATTCAGACCAAAGCTTCACTATCATTGACACTGCTCAAACTGATTTTCAGTTAAGAATAAAAGAGGCAATGCATATTAAGTGGGAACAAACTATCCTTAATCAACAACTTATACACAGAAAGCTTGCTCTTATTGTGTAATACAGCTATATAATAGTTATTGTTTTTCTAATGCACAATATTCTAACGTGCTTGATTGCTATAAATTTAGATCTTACTTGTAATTAACATCAACATCCACTGATGATGGCGGTCACGCCGAAACATGTATGGAATTAAAAAACTTGTTATTTTCCTAAGAATTGTTTCAACGTTACTACTGAACAGATCATATTTCAGCATCTGTTAATTACAAGAGCTACACAATATGTAGGCACTCCAATTTTCAACTTGATTATATTCGTAGTTATCATATAAACCCTGTCAGCTATTAATTTATGGCTGCAATCTAACTTGCAATCTATGCCCAACAGGAATGATTAACTTTGAGGAGTTTGAGAGAACAACCGTTCCAGCAATCAAAGCGTACTTCGACAAACTTAGAGAAATTCCGCACATGCGCAGTCGAAACAGTGAACAAGCGTGGATGTTTCATGACAATCCCAAGTATCCTTTACTGGCAGACTTCCATGGCAGGTACAATAACATCACGTGCATGTTATTCTTGTGAATGATGAGTTTTTAAAACCCATCCGAGTGACGGCATGGCATGTGGTCTGCATGCAATTCTTTGTGGTTTTCTTTCTTCACAATTATTGTGAAACGGGGTTTTTTAAAACAATAATAATATTTATATTACTGTGATTGTTTATGTTTATTTTATAGAATTCATCGTCTGACTGGTCTTCCAAAGCATATGATCCGCCACAGCGAACCAGTTCAGGTTGGTTGGCTAATAGTTAACGACAGTTTTTCTTTAGCCTGCATAGCGGTGTTTTTGGGTGGGAGTGTGAGTTTTCCTTTACTTCTTCAAACTAACTATGGTGGGTCATAGCTAGGGACAGTGGATCATAGGTAGGGACAGTGGATCATAGATAGGAACAATTGATCATTGCTACAGACAGATGATCATAGCTAGTAATAGTTTAGTCTCTCGCAAAGGCATGCGCTAGAGGGAGAAAGCAATAATTCAGACACTACAAAGATCAACAGAATACTTTTTGTGACTACTTACAACCCACACAGCAGAAACAACAAAATGCATGGGGGATATTCTACAGTCAAAACAGAGACTTCAAAAGATTTCCAATAAACTTCCATTGGTCTAGACTACCACAAAGTCTGACAGATTTGTTCGAGATCGCGAAACTATGAGAACAAATCAAGAGCGTCCATCAGAAACGGGACTAAACCCTTGCAACAAACCGTGATGCTCTTGGTGCCGCCTTATTAAGTACTGAAATAACAAGAACTTGCAAAACACTCCACAAACTTCACTGTAAATCTTCATTTGTAATCTATGCGGTCGAATGCACCAAATGTAAAAAGCAATATGAAGAAAAGAGCGACATCGACCTTATTAGCATGTCATTCGTCTGAACAACCGTAGAAGTCACATCAAAAAAACAAATTAACTGTTCTACCAAAATGTCTTGGAAAATGTAAAAACGTATTCACAATTTAATTGCGTAGCCACTTTTTGTAACTATCGATTATTTTGAAACAGTTAATTTACCACGTTTTATGACTGCATGACTGCAAATATTCAGCATTCGACAACCGGCATTCTAGTATAAGCAAAGCAAAAACAAATCGATTTACCTATATTGTGTGCTTTATTCAATAAATTCCAAATTATATTTTTCCTGTCTATTTCATCGTACAGATTTATTAAACAGTTGGTTACTTGTGTATAGATGTTTTTTACATTCTGTATCTCATTAAATATTTGTATGTACGTTTTTGCTATCGAGTGTATATATAGCTAGCCACTCGTTATGCCCACTTTCAGATATGTTCATGCTCCACCGGTAGTATTATTTTATTTTTGTGGAGTCGCTTTCCGTTTTTATCTTTGTCCCCACCCATTTACTTTTCAAATATGACATCCTTTGTGGCATCCTGCTTATAGCTCTGTTTGATTTTAGATTGTGAAATACGATGTTCGTGGTCACTATCACAGTCACCACGATTCTGATGAACTTAGTGATCGACCATGTTGTACATTGAACAGAGAAGAAGATTGCCGCTTGTGCAGGTATCATTGACCCTACCCTGACTGGCTAGCTGGCTGGCTGTTTCACTTTGTTTCTTAGTTTTTATTGCCACTTTTATTTTAGTCCACTATTTAAACACCTCATTATTGTTTTCTTATTCACTTACCCCGACGACGTTTTGACGTACGAAACGTCAGTTTCTCACTAGCATTGTTTCGTTAGAAACACAGACGCAATCAACACAAGTTGTTTACTACTATTCTTTTCTTGTAGGTATATGACCGTGCTGGTATTTCTTAACGAACCAGACGAAGGCGGTGAGACAGCTTTTCCATTTGCTAACAACAAGACATTCTCCAAAGAGGTATTTTCATATGAATGCAGTTATATCACTATCAAATTTTCTTATGAGAAGGATCGTTAAAGAAACGCAATAGGTGTTTCTACCTAGTTGGTGTTTCTTATGAGAAGGGCAAGCTGCCAATCACAACACAATTAAATGGAAATTGAATTTGTGATAACATGATTTTTACATCATTGCAAAATGATATTAAAAAGAATGATCGATGAATCTGCTATATTCCTCTTTTCGGATTTTTATAAATGTATTTAAACATACTTTTATTCTGCGTTTGCTCCAAGAGCCAGAGGCTCATCATGGAAGATTACACAGTAATTCAAAGATGGACTTGGACCGATTATATTACTCAATTCAAAATCACAACAAAACTGTTTTAATAGTTTCAAATATGAACAATACATATAGTACCATACAATGTTCAATTGTACTATCCGTTTCGATGTATCTTACCTGCATATGAAAATTAGATGTTCAAGTGTTCAGTTCAATTGTTGAAATCTTACACTGCAAATGATACCTTGGAATTAATATTTGACGTCCAACAAATCCAAACCATTACAGTCTTATGCTTTTGCATGTAATCGATTCATTTTGAAGATTGCGCACAACCGAGCGAGAATGAACCAGTCCATTAGCTCGGTTTTCTCTCAGTACGATCAGTTGATATATATATAAAACACAGGAAAAAAATCGTGATTCCCAAAATGGGTTTATTTTGGATTATGGCTGGGAAAATGCTACAAAATCCAACATTAGGTTCAAATTTGGGATTCCCAAAATGGGGGAAAGTGCAACAAAAACCAAAATAAACCCATTCTGGGAATCACAATTTTTTCCTGTGTAACATTGCTGAAAGTAGCGATACGATAATCAGGATAATGTTTCAATGCGAAAATCTTTACTAAAGTGATTGTTAAAGTTTGCCTCGTTAGCATAGAATACAAAATCATAGATATGACCGAGTTTTTAAATCAGCAAGAGATTCGTCCTGATTTGTATATAGTTGAACTTGAATTTTCTCCAAAAAAATATTTGTTTTTGTTTGTTGAATATTTCAGCTAAATATGATTTAGGAAATGCTTTTTTAAAATATCAAAAAAAATTAAGCAATATGTAATTCGCAACTGATCTTTATGAGGTTTAAAACGGCTAACTTTGGCATGTTAAAGTCGCAAATTTCCACGAGCTATCGCCTGATACTAAAAAAAGATGTATTTTAAAATACTGTTTTTTTTATTTTTTTGTATTTACATGAGGCAACTTTCAATTAAACTTTTAGACGATACATAGTTTAAACAATCGTGTCAATTCTTGTACCCCAATACCTTAAGTCGATGTCTGTTGGTTGCAGTGCAATATTAAGTCAAAAAGATGTCTGTTGTTTGTTTCAGGCACTAAAAGCAGAAGGCCACAAACTTAATCTAGCTCGCCATTGCCACGATGCTAATCTAGCTATCAAACCTGTCAAGGGTAAAGCTATTATGTGGTACAATCACCACAGGGATACCAGATCAGGTTAGTAAGGGTAAAGTGGTACAATCACCACAGGGATACCAATGATAAAATATATGGAGCCACCTTGAGTGATTCTAAATCAATTAAATAGTTTGACAATATTGGTGATTGATCAATCAGTCCTTCTCTCAACACTGTCATCGTCTTTTATACTCAGGCTGGCTTGGAGACATGGATGTCTTGACATTCCATGGTGGATGTGACGTCACTAAAGGAACAAAATGGATTGCCAATTTATGGCTTAACGTCATCGGGAAGCCTGGGTCCGAAGATTCTTACAAAGGGTGGTTACATAGTGGAGCTGACCAATTAAAGAGCAAGGAAGAACTTTGAAAAAGTAGCTTATTTGCTACAATAAATTTAATTTTTACGATATATCAAAACAAAGTCCAGAAAAACACGTATCAACAAATCAAGTATCAACAACGTTATTTGTATCAAAATAAAAATATATTTACTTTGTAAAAAGTTTGATTTAAGCTATAGACAAATTGTGTTGTAATTAAACTAAGTGAAAATATATACACCGAAAGCTGACGCTACGACAAACACACAAAAAATTACCGTTATGGGAGGTCACGTGACATGTAGAGATTTTATGAACGCATCTATTTCAGACAGTATTATGTTAGGTTTTTTGTTTTTTGACGTCAAAAATTTTATAAATAAATTTTCGATAGCCTAAAATATTAAGGTCATAGATTCTGTATATGAGCAAAAATCGTGATGTTATTCAACAATTCAAGAAATAAGGATAATGTTGATTGGGCTGCTACAAATTAGCTTTAGTTATGGGTAAGTACCCACACAAGTCAGTACATACCTAATAGCATGCTACAAGTTAGCTTTAGTTATGGGTCAGTACCCACACAAGTCAGTACATACCTAATAGCATGCTACAAGTTAGCTTTAGTTATGGGTCAGTACCCACACAAGTCAGTACATACCAGTCCTAATAGCATGCTACAAGTTAGCTTTAGTTATAGGTAAGTACCCACACAAGTCAGTACATACCTAATAGCATGCCACAAGTTACAGTTGTAAAATATATAGGTAAATTGGACACCGTAAAGGGATAATGGTGAAACTGACGTTTCGGACGTTTAATAGTCTTTCGTCGGAGTACCATGAGAAAAAAGTGCTTTTATATAAAGGGCATTTCACTTAATGTCTCAATGTGCTTTACAATCTCTAATATTTATACTATGAAATCCGGTTTTACAGGCTGATTAGTGTTGGGTACGGGATCTCACCAATCTTTACACAGGTTCAAGACTTTGAATATGTAGATCTTTAATTCAACGACTTGTTCCAACTACCTTGGGGACTTTCCAACTTCCTGGGGACTTTTCCAACTACTGAGCGTCCTGATCAACTCCCTTTCATATGTAAACACCGTGGGTAAATACCGTGGGAAAATACATAAGAAAGGTGTAAGAATATTATATAATATTATATATTGATAGTTGATCAAGAGGCTCTGAGAGTAGGAAAACCCTTACATACTTCATAGATATAAGATATATGATAAATGATTAAACTACTCTCTATTAAAAATACAATAATATTTATTAACTATTTTTAGGGAATAGCAATTTAAGCTTTAAAACATTAGTATGAAACAGTGTAGGCCTATCACCTGCGTCCTCAGACGTTCTTTTTCGTTCCCACATTATTTTTTAATGTGAAGTGTGGCGAGACGGGACCTCCAGTTTATCATCCTTACCTGGCTGTCAATAGGAATATGTTTATGCGGATTAAAGAGAAATACTAAAAACACTAGCACCTTAAGTTTTTATCTCTACGTTTGCTACAAGTTAGTATTACTACATGGGTATGTGCGAGCTAGGTCGAGTTATTGCAAGTTAAGGCGAGTTTAGGAGATTTTAGGTGAGTTAAGGTCGCCCAGCCAGGGTATTTGGTATCTATAATTTTGGTTATTCAGTATCACATGCAGCCCCTGAATTTTAGGTATATATATATAAATTACCACCCCCTCCCCGCCTTCAGCCAGGGACCGTCCATTTTTGTATGGGATAGCGGGTGCTGAGGGTTTGATTGACAATTTGTCTACCCCCCTTAAATCTCTGTAATGTTTTGGATGACCCCCATCATTTACCCCAGTTTTTTTCTAATGACCCCCACTTATATTCAATTCAAGATAACCTGACCTGAGTTTCATGCTCCCAATAAAGAATAACATGAGTAATTTAAATAGCTTCAAAGTACAATTTCCAGCACTTTAAGAACAAGAAAGAATACTAGTTTTGCTATTGGGCACAAAAGAACAAGCGGCCATTTTACTGCGCAAATGCGCCATGCTTGAATGTACACCTGCAAGGAGTTTCAATCATGTGGAGATACTCAACATCAATTTTTTCGTCTTCAACAACCGATAAATAAGGCTCAAGCATCAAGCTTAGCATAAAATATGTATCCTTTGTTCGATTCTAGTGAACATCAATGTATGATTTCTTGGCAAAATGTGAATAAAGAGCCATGTACACACTCTCGAAAATGGCGATGTTGACGTTCAATTGTCGTGACATCATGCAAGATTTAGACGTGAATTTTCCGGTATATTTTGTTTGTCAGCCCCTGACAACCTTACAATAGATGCATAGCCTGCGTTGTGGTCTGCGGATTTACGGAGACCACCAGCCGTTCCCCCCCTATCTCTCTCTCGCTCTCGTCTAAAACCGCAAACTGCTGGCAACGTAGGCTACAAGATGTATTAACAGTTCGTTTGTTATTCCATTCCACAGGAGGTCCGTGGTAACAAACAGGAGAGGTTCCACTTACACAGAAATCTGTCACTTTTGAAAAGTAGCCAGCCATAGCAAGCCTGACAACCCTGACAATTCCTGATCATGACACCCCTGACAAGTCCTGATAACCCTGACAATATTGTCAGATAAAACCGCGGATACTTAGAGGATTGTAAGTGTGATCGAGTTGTGAAATCCAATAAATTTCATTTCATTTTTTCTAAATTGGTTACGCTGTGTGTTGTTATTCAATACATTGCTTGGGCAAGTCTATGTATCACGCAGAGTTTTGGAAATTTGCCACGTAATGCGCATGTCACCTCGGAGACCACAGGAAACCCAATGCCGCAGAGCTAAATCACATGAAATAAGGAATTGACGAAAAAAAGAGTGTCGCATGTCGAACTCGAAACAGACTCAAAGACTTCAAATGAACGTTTGCTTTAAACGGCAACAACGCTAAAGTACTAGTTTGGAATCCGGCTCAAGCCGAAAACAAAGTGAGTCTGTTTTGTCAGGTGGGGACTCCTATGGTAAACGATCGGGGATGCTCGTCGTATCTTTTGTGGGTAAAAATCGACGATTTGGTATCTTTTAGGGTAAAAAAATATGAAATTTGACAAATTCTCACCTTTCGGTATCTTTTAGGGGTTGAAAGGCACTGAAACTCATGATTTTGGTATCTAATAGGGATTAAAAACTTGTGAAGCCACGCCCTTTTTCCCCGGGATGTTTTGAATAATATTATCACTTGTACTTATTCCAAGTGATTATTCTTTGAGCGTCTTGCACAGTAATAACAGGAAAAAAAAGATTAAATTGAACTATAAAGACACAGTTTCACTCATCTTGACCACAAACAAATCCAAGCACGAGGAATACTTTGGTGTCGAATAACAACATACGATGCGCACAAGGGACGTAGGTGAACGAATTTGCGGTGCATTATGGGATAAAAGATTTTAACTCCCTTTACACATGTTTACAGATTAGGGTTGCTGCCTTGCTCGCTCGGCAGCAGCAAACATAGAATTATGTGCCAAAAATAAAAAAATGCAATTTTTACTAAAATGCTGGATTTTTTTTACTTCATGCCAAAATTGGCTGTTTCGTGACTTTTCTGATTTCTGTTTTCTGATATACAGATTCGAGAATTGACGTTTTGGTATTTCTACATTACGAAAAGCAAAAATCGTAGGTATCTAGTTTTCGATGAATGCCTGTAAAGATTAAAAACGAGTATTTCATTCGGATTGAAAACCGGAATGAACTCATTTTAGAATGACTTGACCTCGAGCAGCATTTCATTCTGGCATCATGTGAACGAACACGTAGAAGTCTTAGGGCCTTCTCACATGATTCCGGAATGAGATTCATTCCAGAACGACTTTAAATTTCACTCCGAAATGAAATTCGTACTGCATATTCACATGGTTCAACTGGTTATCGCTTTTTGTGCGAAATAGAAGTGAAACAAAGATGGCGTCCATAATGTGGAAAATATCGGTGCCGATGATGATGGTAATAGCTGCAAATCATTTGTCTATAGGCATTTTTTTAATTAACCAAGAAAAGAAACCCATCTCTTCTTTTCTTCATGGTTTTTATGCATACTTAGCTCGACCCACTCTTCTCTGTTTAAGTTTTTCATTCCCGAACGATGTTCGTTCCAAGTTTACATGATTCCAGAATGAAATTCCATTCCTGAACGAAAATTTCATTCGGATTGAAAACCGGAATGAACTCATTTCAGAATGACTTGACCTCGAGAAGCATTTCATTCTGACATCATGTGAGAAGGCCCTTACGGGGATGGAATGAACTCATTCCAGAATGAATCTCATTGATTCAACTACAGGTCACGCAGCATGCAAACCAGCTGGCCGTTGATAATGAGATTGTAACTTCAGTGGCGGCGGAACAGTAACAGCCATGGGGGGGGCACTATAATCCCCCACCCCTCCCCTCCCCACCCCCACCCCAAAATCACAAAACAATCGTTTTTTAACTGTGTAAACGCATGCATTAATGTCTTTTAACCAATATTTTGTGTGGGGGGGGGGGGGGGGCGTGCCCCCCCGGCCCCCCCGGTTCCGCCGCCCCTGAACTTAAGCCAGTTGATATACAACCTGTAATAAAACACCACTATTTACTTAACTAGGACACGGGTGAAAAACGCACTGCGCACACTCGGAAAATGGTGTTGTCATTCTCGGGAACGCGCGGGTTTTAAATATTTCATCTTGTAACAAAATGTTTACCAATAAAAAAACACTTGAAAAATTATAATAAAACTAAAAAAAGTATGAAAGTTCAAGTGTAGAGCCATGTCATCATGAAAATTGTTTCAATTAGTAGTAAAAGGCCGTCCTTGCAAGAGAGTCCGTACAAAAGTACAAAAAAAACTATTGCCGTAACTTTGTTTTTTTGACGAAAGTCAGCATAGCTGCATATGAATGAAAACTATAAACTGTGTAAATATGATCAAAATCTTTTCAGTATTCGCGACGTTTTTAAGGCTCATCGAAAAAAAGCTCGATCGGCAATTTTTCATGAATCAAAATATTAAAAACCGAGCGTTCCCGGGAATGACGACACCATGACGACACCAAGTAGCTGCTGAAATGAGAATAGTCAGAACCATCGATGGGTCGACACGATATTCCAGAGAAGAATGGTTGTCAAAGACGCAATTCCAGGGTTTTTTTTTCCAGACTCGCTGCAAGCAGGAGAAAGGCGCGCGCCAACGCAGCTTTCTCCAGAAATTGAAGAGGACGACCCAGACGTATTGGAGGTTGAGATGTCCCAAGATCAAGAACGAAACATCGAAGAAGACATGCATGGAAAACATAGTCGATCAACTTGGTGTGCGCCACCCAATAACATATGATGGCTATGACATTTGTGAGTTGGCCAAAAATGACAAGTTATCTCAATTCAAAGACACAACACTGAGAGCAATGTGCCTGTACTTCGACATTCCAATAAGATCAAGAGAATTGAAGGTCAATTTGATAACGAAACTTATAGACATGACAAAAGATTGCTCCTGCGTGGTTTGAACAGAACAACAAAGTAGAGAAGGAAAGAGAAGAGAAGAGAACAAAAGAGAAGAGAAGAGAAAACAACAAAAGTGAAGAGAAGAGAAAACAACAAAAGAGAAGAGAAGAGAAAACAACAAAAGAGAAGAGAAGAGAAAACAACAAAAGAGAAAGAGAAGATTAAAAGTGACATGGAAAAATAGACTGTCGGGTTCTTTTAAAATAGCTAATTACAGTCAGATATAAATAGTTGTAACCTGTCAATTTATAAATGAAATGCAGAAGCAAACAAAAATAACAGCAAATAATATAATTATTTTTTATTAATTAAAAATTGCTGCATTTCATTTTGACAACTATTCAGCACAAGATATCGCATTTTCGAGGCAATGTTTCTGAAGGAAATCTGCAAGAAATTCGATTATTTACTAAGAATGTATTAATAGTTATTTTATTATAAAAAGTCATCTTTTTAATTTTTGCAACTTAGCTTACCGACTGGACCGGTCGTCATAAAAAAGTCACGCAATCGCAAAACCCCGTGACATTATTTTCCAATATGCGTTTGAAATTCATTAATAAACAAAAACATTTCAAATTTTATTGATGTTGATGAGTTTATGATTGTTTCAGGGTTTCTGAGGTCTATGAAACGAAGCATTTTCTAAGTGCTGGTGAAATTATGTTAATAAGTCCGTGTCGCGAAAATTGTAAACAAGTTAAAAATAGCTCAAAAACGTTGCTCGTTCATTTTCACTGTATACATTATCCCACCGGTCTGAGCTTAGATTCCGATATTATAAGTCTTATGAATGTCTGCCAAACACAAAAATGATGAAAATTTTATTTGAGATTTTGTCTATTTTGGAAAGGCATTTTTTCGAACACAAACATTGTGTAAAAAATAGGTAATATTCAAATATTTCTAGCATTAGATGCATAACTTCAAAATTGTTCAAACTTCGGAATCGAACATACGAAATAATTATCTAAATGACTGTGGTGTTCCTTTTTCCCAAGGATTTGATTTTTAACCGCAGCGAGGCATTGAAATCTGGTAATTTCGACAGCGTGAAATTGACCATTTTCACTTCAATTCCCAAAAATCGAATTTTGCCTTCTCGCAAAGCGAAAAAAATGCTTGATTCAAAAACAAAGTCGATTTTTATTATATGGATACCAAACCCTTTTCACCCACAAAAAATCAAGGAAATCTATTTTTTGAGGCGAAAGTCGATAGACCGCTTTTAGCGGGACAGCTATTTAAGCCGGGCTCCCTGTGGTCTTTACTACTGCTCCCATAATTCCCTGCACACGTGGCGTTATAGAGGTCATATCAGGGATATCCGGGCTTTTGAGTTTTGAGGGATTGCCAAACTTGCCAACCAAACGTGCTTTTCACGAGAGAGTTCTCTGTGTTAGGAGTCTGTGTTGTTCTTCGGTTTTATTGGGTCGTTTTGACAGTCAAGGTATGTTTTTTAGACTGACCAACCTTATTTAATTGTTAAAAACCATTATTTGTAATACAAACTTATATTTGAAGGATAGTTTTCCGTTAAAAGCAATTTGCTCTGTGAGCGTTTACGTCAGTGTCGTCGTCGTTGTTGGTGTTGTTTGGAACTTCAAATTTAACATATTTTAAATCACATAAGACGTGGTCTTAGGACGGGAGAAACTTTTGCTCAATTTAATCTTTCAGACTTGCAACAAATGGCGGTCGGTTCATACACTCGAAAGGACGAAAGTTGTGTCACCCGAACAAAGTCTTCACGTTTCCACAATTTATCTTAGTCCAGAGTCTCTATTTTTTATCAAGCTCAAACACAGACAGCTCAAGCTACTTTTCATTTTTCTATAAATTGAATTTTTTTGTTCTTTAATTCTGTAAGTTTTATCTTTCTTTATAAAAAAGAATTGCATGGATAACATAACTTATATACCCTACCGATTACATGGGGCTAAACCGCCATTAGTTCATATGGAATATGGGGCTAAACCACCTGGGGCTAAACAACCGTGGGGCTAAACCGCGGGATACCATACTAGGCTATGCTGACATATGCCTATGACATTCGTCCTTTAATAGTATGGTTTTACAATGATTTCAAAAATCTCTTGTTTCCACAAATGCAACATGTTGACATTTTTATTCTTCATTTGCAGCGATTGTCTAAAGTTGTATCAATCAAGGTAATACTATTGTTTATTGACTGGTAGTTGAAATTCAGTTGTCTTTGTTCTGTAATTAATTCTTCGTTTGCAACCACGTGATAATTCAAGCAAAATGTTTTATTTTAAATCCTACAGAAAATCTACATTCATATCCTTTGAGAGCATTCCAAACAATGTAATTCTGCCAAATTTGAAGTTTCTAGTGCGAATAATTACTGAACTATTGACGATCAAAGATTTGTAGTATTTGGTAAAAATGTATGCCGTCGCCATGTTGGATGATGACTTATACCATCAAAATGGCGGATAGAACTTTAGTGGTTTTAAAATAAGGCAAATTCAGTATTTTAGATCAGGTTTTTGGATTGTGTATTTAAATTGAATCACCAGGAGTCTATTTGAGACAAAGTCTTATAACAGAGATGAATTTATCGCAATATTTATCCTTCGATTCGAATTACGAGATAGCGTTACGAGACACAATTTAGACCTAAATATTTCGCATGTGAGCAACATTTTTGGGCCCATATTTCTACAAAGTATTTTGGTAATCGTTACCTATATTTTACAATACAATATTTGTTTATTTTTCTCAATCAAACTTAGTTTACAAAGAATGACACATTAAGTTAGTTACAACAATTTAATGAGTTAACAAAAGAGATCAAATACTTTTGTCAAACTGAAATCTTGATTATGTTAATTAATTAAATATGTATATATATACACATTATATATATTTATAACAGACACGATATAACGTGCGCTCTGATTGGCTCATTGTCATGAACCATCAGTGGATATTTCGTAAACTTGCGTCAGTATTCTTTTTGGCGATCAAGATTCCCGATCTCCTGACCAAGCTCAGTGAATGCAGTATAAGACTAGGACAATTTTTGATCAATCATGATATTTTCAACCGTTTGTTGATTGGCTGTAAACCGTGGTTCAGCTAGGATGACAGACTCACTAAATGTTGTCAATGAATGTCAATGGCTGGTGCATGAAACTTGTGCAAACGTTTGCATGGATTTTTTCGCTAAAAAAATATGTTAACGGACAAATTATCAGCAATGGAAATTAAGAAAATGTAAGTAACTTATTGTAATAAATGATGCCATGATTTGACAAATGTTTTTTGGTAGTTTTTGTTGATAGTTTTTGTTTGTTTTTGTCGGAGAAGTTCAGCCTTTGAAGTTGACAAAATTATTGTAAAGCAAACATATAATTTCTCGTTGTTTCCTCGCAATAAAACAACAAAAAATACATTTTATGGATGCCCATTCTATCTATTCTTAATTATTAATTACAAGTTATAACTTTAACTTATAAGCGAGATCAAATTCGGTCTTGTTTTACGAGTTTGGCTTTAGCGATCACTTGCAGTCATTTAACTAAATACTCTATGACCATAATTAGCGACTTTCACGTCCCCATGATGTATTGCGTAAATTCAAAATGGCGGACAATTTGTGGGGAAATGTTGTTTTTACTAATTTTTTCGAGTTTTTGTTCGAATTCCCTTTGAAAATGGGATAAAATACAAAAGCACTGGAACTGCTTTGTTGCAGGATGTACAAGTAACTTTTCTTCAAAGATTTCTGACCTGAAGTACTACAGAATTCCGAAAAAATTAAGAAATTGGTACGATGCATGAGGGTGTCAATGGGGTATGCTTGTAGTCAGTAAACAGTTAAAAAATCGCTAATTAGTCAGTAAACAGTTAAAAAAAGCCTTAGTCAGTAAAATGATATTTTGTTGCATTGTTTCCATGGTAACCAAATATAAAATACATTTCTGCCATAACAAAGAAATCAAATGCATGATTCATACCTTCTATATGATAATTTCTATCATGTGACTCACAAGTCAAGTCTAACAATCGCACGAATTTGCCTCCCAGTTCGAGTTCGAATAACTTGCTCAGCATTTTGGCCTTGACTTTCGTCATCAGATAACTCAGTGGAATCAGACAATGACTCATCAGAATCAGATTCATATTCATCTGGGATGTCAGCAGTACTGAGGCTTAAGGGGTTATCTTCAAGGTCGACACTGTATGCAGACAGAGGCAAAGTTCCAGCAGAGAACTTGGTTGTTTGCTGCCTCACTGTCAGTTGCCTAACACATTTTCCATGGTCACATGCCCATTCTCGCATCTTTGCAATATCTTGCTTGTTCATTTCAGCAACGGGTAAAGGCTTTAATTTAGGAATATCTGCTAAACTCATGGCAATTTTTGGAACAGGGTAGTAGGATTTGTTGTGTGTAAAGTATTTGACAGACCACCTGCTGATTCTTTTAAGTGATTCTTTTATAACTCTACCAAAATCTCTGCAATAGTCAAGTGTAGTAGGAGCTGGGTGTTTAATCTTGGTAGTTGCATGGAGATTCTCTACAACTAACGTCAAAAGGGACTGGAGATTTGTTGCTTCAACAGAATCTGGTCTTTGGATTTCTTGGATTTCTTTAAGTCGGGAAATACTGCTAAGCATCAACTCACATGAGAGTATGGTCTTGTTGGCCACTGTACCTTCAGGCCCATTGGTGATTTTGTTTCTTCCCATCTGCTGTTGAACATCAATTACGCAATTTCTAAGATATGTGGTCACATTTCGAAGGCACAGGATGGCATTTTCTAGCGAAGTATCTTGCCCTTTTTTCCCTTTTAGGTGAATCCCAAAGTTACTATACATGTTTCCAAGGTGCCTTAGAAATTCAACAGTACTATCTAGAGGGATCACCATCTTGACACAGCCAGTTGCTGCATCTGTGACAAACTGTGTTCTCCCCTCGCAGCAAATTCCAAAAGGCTGGGAAAATTCTGCAAGCAATGCACTGCCATCATTGGTCCCCGGTTGGCCTTTGCCAGCATGTACTGACAAACCATTCGAATCTTTTTTCCATATCTGTCTGCTTGTTGTATCTGTAAAATATATAACACCCTCAGAATCTGCAGTGGCACATGCAATGTTCATTCTATTAGCTTCAGGCTGTCCGCTGTTCAGCACATTAGAGATATCATGGCTAGCCAGGTCTATCTTGTAGATTCCACTTAATTCGCCACTAGCAGTGAATAAAACAGTGTTATTTGCTGAAGATAAACACATTGAACTTACATTATCAATTGAGGCTGGATAATGGCACAAATCCGTGACTGTGCTTTGAATGCCGACACCATCAAAGGCAAGGGAGACTTGGTGAAATCGCTTCTTTCCATCATCTGCGACCAACAGCATATCTTGGCTAAGAGGACATATGGCAACTGGATCAACGAAAGAGTCGCATATGACCTTGTCATCGTTGTTTTTATATTTGGTGGCCCTCAGAAAATCTAGATGGTCTTTCAATCGTTCTTTTAAAGTTGCAACAGTGCCATCAGTTGAAAGACCAAAGTCTCTAAGTTTCGACTGTACATCCTCTTTCTTCTTAAAGGAACTTATTTTAAGCTTCACTATTTTTTCCATTGCAGTATAGTGAATATGCTTTTTCTTTCGTTCCAAGCAATAGGCAACACCACCAGCATATGCTAAAGTTTTGGCACCTTCCAAATTTTCAACAAGGACTTCTACATCTGCTGGAGAATGGAGGCGCACTTGTAAAAGCTTGCTTGTTTCTTTCATTGGATCATAGTCTATAACAAGAAGAGTTCCAAATGCTCCACAGACTACATAAACTGGGTGAGGATACATGCCAGGGCGGTTACTTCTCCACATTCGGTACTTTTCTGGAACTAAAGTGTAGACAGCTAGCTTTATTGATGTGAGAAGCTCCAGAAGCTCAGGCGTCGTTAATAAAATTATTGGTTCCACAGCCATTTGGTCTTTGTTCCTAACAGACTCTTCTGTCAAAAGTTTTTTCAATTTCACTCGTAACTCAGGTTCACTCTCCCTTCTAAGGTTGTACAAAACTGCAAGAGTAGACCTTGCACCATTAAACCATAAAATCCAATTTGACCAACTACACTTTAAACTTTTGCCCACATGCACAATATCAGGCATAGCAACAAGAAGATGCAAGTCTGGAGGTGCACGTTCATTGATTACATCGTAATGAAGTTGAGTAAGTGCTTGCTTATTACTTTCCTCACAATCAGTTGTAACAACAACAACGGCCACTTTTTCACACTTCAATCCTCTATCCAGACATTTTTTGCAAGCACGTAATGCAGGGATGTGTGAAGTCTGTCCTTGTATTTCACATGCCTGACATACCTTTTTAATGGACCAGCACAAGTCACAGTGTGCAAAACAGTATTCTTGTCCCAAATCAGCTGCTCGAAGAATAAGGTTGTTAGTCTTTGCAGAGTGGCAGCAATTACGGCATATTTGCACAGTTCGTATCCTTTCGACAATAGTGTTTTTCACCTGTACTCCGGTTTTTGACTTCGTTTCATAGTCCACAGCAACAGGCATGGAATTTTTCATATCCATCGATGTAAGTATGTAAGGTACAGCTTCAGTGACAAAATCAGCCTTCAATTCATCGGGAGACATATTTGGGTGATCTTTGACAAAGGTGAGGTCAACAGGGTTCTTTAACCCCACACAAACTTTCAAATGATCATCAAACTGAATTCCCGGTTTTAGTGCCGTGCCGTCTATTGCAATCGCACAAGTTACAGTTTTTATATGACTTGTGCTGATTATGGGCAATGAGGGAGATGGGCCTTCAAATACGATAGCCAGAAAGGCTTCTAAAAGATCTTTTATAACACCGGTATATGGGGTGTACCCTGACTGAATTTTTCGCAGTGCATTGTCGGACGGCCCCCCAAGATTTGCATCCGAAAATGTGAAATTTTTCACTCCACCTTTTCCACTCCCATGATGACATGGACCTCGTACAAATTTTGTAGTTTTCGCTCCTCCAAGGTACTTAACACTTTGGAAAAACTCTAATACCTCTAAATCCCACTTAAAGTCATTTTTCTTAGACCAATCTATGAGCCCATAAGTCACAGCGTTGTCAATGAATTTGTAGAAAAAGCATTCTTTTGGCATTTTACCCCTTTGGATAAGATCGTTGATTTTCTCAGCTAGTGGATCCATTGTACCATATGAACTGAAATAAATGAACATTGAAATAAATAACTGAAAAAACCTTTCGAACCTTCCAGGCGCGCACTTTTGAAAAAACATTTGCAGAAAATATGTATTAACTTAGTTAGGTTATGCCATACAAAAATTTCAATAAGTTCATAACATGCCAATGCCGAGATGCTGAGAATATAGCATGATTGCCTAGTGGTTATTGCGCGTAATTCTGAAGAGCTCCAAGTCTAAAAAATAATCACATCATTTGAAACTAAACATACCAAGGAAAAATGATTAAATCACGATCTTCCTCTGACTCCTCTTGTCCAATGATATCAAAACCTTCGTCGTCTGATCCATCCCAACTAAAATTTTGTTCACTTATTTCAGTCCCATAATTAATATTTGGTTCAATTGCATCACGACCCATTTCAGATAAAGCTATATCATCAAAGCTGAAAGTAAATGATGTAGTATATGTATCACAGACATCAATTTAACTAGAAAAAAATTGCAAGTCATTTTCGCAGCATTTATTTTTTATTTATTTCTTTATAATTAAAATATTATAAACGTAGAGATTAACTTTGTGATTAGAGACATAACTGTGATGCAAACCTACACATCATCTATATCAATATTGATTATATCTTCTTGAATCTTTTCTTGAGGGGTGCTATCACATGCAGCTGGCTCTCTCATCTGACTCATGTCAAGGAATACAGAATCAATTTTTCTGCAGCTTGAAGCTATTTTTCTTAGTTTCTCCTTCTTTTCTTGGCATTTCATAAAGTGATCTACAATACAAGTACATCCACTGTTAAAATATATACCCAATAAATCAATTATTCAAAGAAATCTGAAGCACAATCAAATTTCATTAAAAAGTACATATTTTACATACTGCTTTTAAAATGGTTCACTTTCCCAGAAACAGAGCGATCCCCACAAATAGTCTTTGACTCTTTGCACAATCCACATTTTACATGAAGCTCATCTACTGCACTACTGCCAGCTAATTTCTGCAATTCTAAAATACAATAAAAGGTTAAGTAAAAAGCTATAAAATAGTTTTCAAAATTGACTTAATTGTATCTAAACATCATTGTTTGACCATTGTTATGTCATAAACTCATACTAAGATACTGATATTTTTACATATCTCATATCTTTTAACATACCATCATTTAGTTCTTTCAGTTCTTTCTCCTGGCGCTCATTTCTTTTTATTTCTTCAGCATTTCTAATTTTTAATTTTATGGTCTTATCTTCGGCAGCCTCAATTTTTCTTTTTCTTTTTACTGATGACGAACACTCCTGTCTGACCTGCCTATTCTTAAGCGGTTTTGATGAGTTTTGAGGCAATGATTCAACACAATTCCTCAGATTGCCACTGAGAGTATGAGTAGACGATAGCTTTTCCACAACATGAACTACAATTGAAACAACTTAGATTTAGATTTAAACTACACTTGATTAAAATTTCCCGGGGGGAATAGTTGGGGTATATTCTAACTGATATGTTATAAAATGACACTTAAAAATAAAATAGAATACACACCATTTAGTTGACTTGATTCTGGATTGTTTAGAATGAATGGGCGTTCGATTTCCCATTGCTCCTGGGTGTATATTGCATAATTCTGTGGATCTCCAGAAGATCCAACGGAACGGACCAGGCGAAAAAGTTTTAATTCAAAGCTAGGGATCCCAAGATCCTTACACTTATTCTTGATTCCGGCGAAGTTCTCCACGTGTTTCTTAAACTCTTGTAGGCTCGTAAGTTCGTCCTTGTAAGACACATGAGTTCTAAAACGTTCTACAACGGAGGCATTTTTGTAAAACGTTATAACAGCATTTATACATGCCATCTTTTCACCATCGCTCCACCACGCTTTGAGACACCGAGCACAAACATTGCAGGCTCATAAAACCCATAATTTTTCGCGTGTCACGCTTCAATAACATTGGCATTTATCTTGTCACACATGACTCAAACATCGCTAAAGGCATCGAAAACCGGGTCGAAAACAAAGAAAAACTTCCAAAATATAAATTTTATGTTTACTAAAACAAGAAATTGATATCAATTACATAAAAAGCAACCATTTAGTGATGATTTTACACCATAATTGATTATGACAAAGTCAAATACGTTAAAAACTGGGCGCTATTTTATACGGTAAGCAATTAAATTTTCGTTAGTTATACGCTTACGACTAAGAAAAAATAGCCTTATACGCTAGTCAGTTAACCCCATTGACACCCTCATGCATTTTTCAAAACAGATTGTGTAAACTGGGAGAATGCTGTTATTTGCTCGCTACATTGGAGCAAACAAAGAAAGTCTCCAAAAGACTTGCCAGATATTAGACTCCCAGGACTTGAAAAGACCTCATCTGCAAAAAAACGGAAGTCACCATACGAACGTAGTGCAAAAAGGGCGTCGAAAGCCAGAAGATCTCTTGACATACAGCTTCAAGCAAAAGACAACTTAAGAGTTGCCACTGCAAAAAAAACAAGAGCAAGAAAGTGAAATCCTCCTATTCAAACAATAACTTGATAATTCCATGAAAATGAATAAGCTTTTAGATGCAAAAAAGAACGAACTTCTGATGAAAAATGAGGAGCTTCATAGTCAAGTTGCAGTTCTGAAAGTAGTCAGTGACGAGCTAAAAGAAACACTAAAAACACTCAAACTTAAGTGAAGAAGAAATCTTTTGACTGGGCCAACATTGATAATAATAGATTTAAATACTTATGTGGGCTCGATAAGGATGTTTTCTTTACTGTTTACAATTGTTTTGAGCCATTTATTCATTTAATAATCTACGAGGGATGCAAAAACAACAAGTGTCAACGATCTTTGAACAAAGACAATGAGTTATTTGCTTGTCTTGTGATAGGCAAACGGGAGGTTCCATGCGAGAAGAACAAAATATATGATTTTTAAAAACCACAATTTAATAGTTCAATGATACAAAACATGTTTATTAGTTGTTACTGTTTGTAGAAAAACAATTATCAGCTCCACATAATGATTGCTTTCTGTCAGGGGGGTCTCAAAAGTATATGCAATATTTTACATTACATTGATGAAATATATACTGCTTATCTTATGACAGGAAAAATCAAAGTTTTTTGTTCTCAAGAACACCAAACACTTTTGTAACATAATGCATCATACTTGGTGTAAATATTTATGACATAAAAATTGGTGTCCAAGGTTTCTAAAAATAGAATGGGGGGTGTCTATATTTGTCACGGACATTACGTAACGTCCGTGACATTTTGACTCAATTATATCTCTCAGTGACAAACCACAGTGACAGTAATTACAAGAAAGGTGGTGCAAAGTATGATATTGGATAGGAAAATTTTGATAAGAGAAAAACTTGAAAAAATTACAAAACCCTTGAATTACATGAACAAAAAGGTTGTCACGGACGTTACGTCACGGACGTTACATATTGTTAAGAGTTGAAAACATTGAATGTTAATCAATTGTCTTTCATTTAACTGTTCTTTTGCTGTCTTGCAGTGCAATTTAATTGTTTTTTTAAATTTCATCTTATAAATTGCTGTTGATTACTCTTGATTCTAAGTCAGACTTTGTAAAATTAAACCTATTTGTTTAACTGCAGTTTCGAGTTGTCAAGTCTTAATGGATACACTAAATTGTCAAGCTTTAAATACTTTTTCGATGACAGACTGCCATGGGACTTGAAATGGACCATTTCCAAGAAGCTCTACAGGGCCAAAGAAGATACAAGAGGTATGGGGACTATCAACATCATCCCTTTTTGGCCAGTCAAAGACATGGGCACCTACACGGTGAAGGAACTTGAATTTCACGAAATCGCCATCTTTTTCAAGCACTCTGCCAATATAATAGTTAGACACGTAGTGAACAGCATAGTATTCATCCTGACAGATGCCACTTGGTGGTATTGGTTGCAGCATGTTGAAGCACAACTCAAAGATCATTATCTTCCGAAAAACAGGAATGCTTGTACTAGGTACCATCTTTGTTTTGTGAGCCAGACATCTTGCAAAAAGGCACACAAAAACTCCAGAATCATAAGCATTCGTCTGTTGTGGTATTTCATTGTTCTTATTTGCCTTAAATGTCCACTTCTGGCAGTCAACTGTTTTGTCCACAGCTTGGAGAAGTCCCATCATCTTTTCAACTGAATGCTGCCATGTTGGTTTTACACAGGAACCAGCCAAACTATCATAAACCACAACGCTTTGTTGTTTGGGATAAACAACAAGGAGAAACCAGTGAAGAGAACCTTGTGTATTACAAGGAATCAAAATCAGATCTTGTTCCAAAAGCTTTTCTTTGCCTTGAAGGATGGTATCAATAGGTCTGGTTGAGCCTACACTTCTCTCAAACTCTTCCCAGGACAACACTTCTACTTTAAGGTCGTTACTGGAGTGCAGTGATGTCTTCAGTAGTTTGAAATACCCATCTATCACAAAGTTGGAGAGCCATCTACCCTGAATTGATGGACTATTGCCATATAGACTTCTTATATCAACATTTGTAATAAGATGATCCCCACCAAAAGGTATCTTTTCATTAGCAATCATTTCAACAAGATGCTCCATGTGAGGCAAGTTAACAAAATCTGAGCAAATATCATTAGCATGAGTTTTAAGTGTTTGGGGCAATCCCAAATCAATGCGGATGTTAGCTTTATTTATAGTGGGAGAAGCATCAATGGTGACAGGGACATCTTCATGTATTGAGTTACTGTCTTCATTAAAGCTGCCATCAAACAAATCATCATTCTCATACTCATCACTGATAGTGCCTTCACTCTCAGTGTCAGTATATGAACTGTCACTCAGTGTTTCTGTGTAATTGCTTGTTTGAACTGAAGGCTGACTAGAATATAACCGACCTTTCAGTGTTGGCTCAATGCAATGCAATCTCTTTATTCCTGCAATTGGTTTTGCCTTTCTGAAACACTTATCAAGTGCCAGTTTTTCACTTGATTTGAGGATATCTTCCTTTAAACAACGTGATTTTAATGGACTTACAGAAAGACTCAGCTGCTTCTACAAATTCTTTAGCATTCAAAACTGAAGAAACTTTCCTGGTCAGCACTGCTTCCCGCACCACTCTCTTTACTGTACCACCCAAGCCATCCACAACCCCTTTTCCATGCGAAGTTGCAAAGAAATTCCATTGGATGCTCAATCCTTTTCTCTGGAGGATGCTGTAGAAACTGGCCATGTATTTATTCTTAAACTGGGAGCTTGGGCCATCAGAAAAGATGTGTACTTGTTGGACATTTGGAAATTTAACACTTATCAATTCATTGACTACTTTGTCAATGAATACAGCAATCGATCTCTTTTCGTGGCTGTGATCATCACTGACAATGACATGGGTGCTGCAGATGGTCTCATCATTGGGGTCTTTTGCCCAGATGGCAACAGTAAACAGCGTTACTTGCTCCTGGCACCAATGAGCTGCTTGGATTTCATCCAGGTACTGGCATGTGTAGTTCTCAGCGAAATCAACCTGGACTACAGCCTCATTTGATTTGAGCTGGGTTTTGCACTCCTCAAAGTATGATGATTGTTTTCTCTGTATGAATACATGCTCCAAGAAAAAGGGGATTTTACTTTCCAGGTCTTGTAATGCTTCTTCAAGAGTTCTCTCTTTCAAAATTCTGACCATTTTCTTGGCTTTAGTTTTACCATCCTTTCCTTTCTCTGTCTGAGATACCCTTTCCCACTGAGCCCACTGGACTACTACTTCTTCAAGATTTAGGCTTGTAACTTTCATGGTTTCAAACCAGTTAGGGCATTTTTGACACTTGCCTGTCATACATTCTTCTTTGTTGCTGTCACAGACAAAGTTGTCTACAAATGATCTTGAATATGATGGAAAGGTAGGTATTTCTTTACTAAGTGTGTCACAAAGCATTTTGATATTGTCATGATATTGACAAAGACAAACTTCTCTTGGAGTGGATGACTTGAGAAGAACATTGACTGGTCTCAATGAGCAGAACTTACTTAAGCCTATCTTTGTATGTGGGTGTTCTTGCTGAAACATACCAAATGTTTCCTTTAATGACCAGATCAAGTACCTTTTTTGGAGTTTTGATTTCTTTCCATTGTTCCTGGATATGACAAAGTCTTTTTGTCCTGGAGACTGGCGTGAAATTGAATCGTGGAAGTAGAACTCTTTGACTTTCTCAATAGTTGTGACAGGGATATGATTGTTGGCATTAGGCTCAGTTGGTTTGTTGAATATTGGCTTAGCTGCTTCAGCAATTTTGGAGATAACAGCTTTTCGTTTCCTAGGGCTTTTAGGAAGCTGCCGTGTAACCTTCTTGACAGCTTTTCCTAAACTCTGAGGAGTTTTATATGGATATTCAGACTCCATTTCCTCAGCTTTGGTTGGGGACTTGGCTTTAGCTGCCAGTTTTTTCTTTAATCTGTGCAGCCTTACCCTGTCTCTGACTTTCTTTTTCTCAATAGCAGCCTTTCTTGGTGAGCAGATATTATTTTTTCTGCTTTCTTTTTTTCTCTGCTTGTCTTTCTCCTTATATGCTGCACTTAATATAGCATTAGATTTTATCTTCTCTCTGTATTTTTTGTTTCTTTCTGCACCAGTCTGAGGCATATTGATTTAAAAGTATCACAAACTCACAAACTTTTTATATAGTTTCTTTTAGGAAAGGAATTCAATTTGGTCAGCAGTCTTTTAACAGAGCATGCCCAGTAGCTCCCAGGCAGAGCATGCTCACAAGTGTGAAACTGCTGGAAGGCTTTTGATTTGATTGTAAAAAGTAATTTTTTTGAATGAAAATCAAATAATAAAACCAAATCTTTTATTATAGTTTGCATAATGTAACGTCCGTGACAATACATGTAACGTCCGTGACAGCATTTATTATGTCATAGCAAAATTTTAGCAGCAATAATGATTTTGAAATGAAGAGAATTAGAAAAGATAGTCTCTGTGCTTAAACATTAAGGGTAAATTGCTTCAGAAAACTTTCACAATTCACAGGAAATTGACTTTAAAGGAACAACATCAAAGACTCTGGTTTAAAATAATGTAACGTCCGTGACGGCAATTTATTTTAAAATATGCAGAGTTGGTTAAATGAAAATTGAAATTTTAACTACCCTGTAAAACACTCTTTATGTGAATAGGTTTATGTATCAATAAAAGCTCATAAGCTGTTTTCAAACTATGTAAGAATGAGATTTGAAACTCATCTCAAATGTCTAAATGGTAACGTCCGTGATATGGAATTGCTCAAACACGCAATTCATCTTGGTATTATGAGCTGGTTCCTTTACATTTCTGAAAGCTCTATGAGTAGAATTTTTGAAGCTTGGTGACCTTTGGGCATGCCATCTTCAACAAGTTAAATCTGACCCATCCAAAGAACTTGGTGGAAAAACTGATGCCAACAGCATATAAGAATCTGAAATTCTCACATACTGTACTTGTAATTGATGCAACAGAATTCAAAATTACTGGATTTACAGACTTGCAACTTAATCAACTATTTTTCTCTGACTACAAGAACTCTCATACTGTTAAAGCTCTCCCTTGTATGACTCCCCATGGTGCAGCATGTTTGATACCTCCTCTCTATCCTGGATCGGTAACTGATACAACATTGACAGACTTGGTAGGAGCTCAAGATGATATGATTTGCCATGATGGTGTACTGACATATAAAGGCAAGTATTTTTTCTGCTTTAACAATGAATTTAATATGTTCCATATTTTTCAGTAATGACAATGTGTATAAAGTCTCTAGTCAAGTGACAAATTGACCATTAACATTTTAATGAAAGGAAAAAGCTTTCATTTTTTTCTGGATAAAAAGACTCAAATTGTTTCTCTTTTAGGTTTTGCAATTTCTGAGTTAGCTGCAAAGAAAGGAGCTGTGCACAACAGACCACCTATGAAATCAACAGAACAATTTACTACTGGGGAATGTGATGAGAACTTTAAGATAGCTTGTTTGAGAATACACATTGAGAGATGGTAAGATTACACTGTATCTTTATTGCAATGTTGTTGTAGTACATTCAGGTGACATCTCACATTGAGAGATGGTAAGATTACACTGTATCTTTATTGCAATGTTGTTGTAGTACATTCAGGTGGCTTCTCATATAATATTAAATTGTTATGTAACCACAACTAAACTTATTAGCTAATAGTTCATACTTCAGACATTTTTTCTTTGCTTTAAGACCCGTGATAGGTGCATAGATAATACACTTTGTTTTAGATCAATTATCTCATTTATTTTGTTTACATGGAATTAATTCGACTAATTTTTATTTTTAGGATTGGGTGTGTTCGTGATTTTGCTATACTAAATACAGTATGGCCTAGTTCACGAATTGATCTGTTGAACAGTGTATGGATTTTTCTAGCGAATCTAGTGAATATTGTTCAAAGAGTTGGCCCAGTAAGTATGAGTGATATTTTTTTGGTATATATTTGTTGTTTCAGCTAGCTGGAGAACACAATCTCTGCCAAAAGTAGAAATTGATTATGAAAAGGCTGACATGATTCATGTATACAAACAGTTGCTGTTTTTTTTTTCAGTCTTCTATACATTACACATGCATGAAGGGGAAACACAATATTGTAAAACACAGGAATGCATGTTGTTTTGACTGAACCATATTTAAAATATATATATATAACTTGTATTAACACTCTATTTGTTCTTTGCTTGACAGAAGGAATAGTTTGTGTAATAGCAACCCAAGTTTTACTGAGTACGACTATTGGCCTGTATTGAAATATTGTTCCCCTGTGTACCACCACAGTCTACCCGATTGTATGAGGGAAGACCTAGAAAGTGTCCAGAAAAGAGCTTTCAACATCATTACTTGCAAAACTAATCACCAAATAATTACCAAATGTAAAACAAATCGTTTTACTAGTAATATGTGTAATTCTATCTATCTGTCTGTCTGTCTATCTGTCTGTCTGTCTGTCTGTCTGTCTATCTATCTAATTTATCTATCTATAGATATACAAGTTGTTAGTTACTTTGATCTATAGCATTATTTTTTAATGGATTATTATACAGCTGATGACTTAATTTGTTTTCTTAGAACTAAACTATGATTACAAAATATTGCATAACTGTTTCTATTCATAGAAAATCAAATGAGATGTTACTTTAGGTTAAGTGATTTCATATTCACTGGCTTAAAACCTTGATCAGCTCTCCAATCGAACTTCTTAATGGCTGTAAAGACTTAAAGTCAGGAATCATAGCAACATTAAGCTCCCATAGTACTCTCAGTTTTGGGCAAGAAGAATCCCAACATTGCGAACTCTGTAAAGGGGTAGAGACCTTAATGGACTGTAAACAAATGAGTGCCACATAGATGAACTCAGAGTTCCTGTGAATACTAAAGTAATTTGCATTACCACTTTCAGGATGGTATGACATAAGAATGACCCTATCTCTTCCAGTACAGCGCATCTGTAATTGACATTGTACATATTGATACTTTTCAATGCAGTCCAAAGGGGAAGATGTATTAAAACTTCTTGTCTTTATTTCCAATATGGAATTTGTGAGACCAGCCAGCAGGCCATCTGGACTTTCACCAATTTCTCGATTGAAAAAAATTCCACATTGTAAGACATCTATGCCTGAAAAATATTCAAAAGAAGTCTGACATTAAGGGATTTTAAAATTTCCTATCCTTTGAACGCAATCAGTTAAAATGCCAATAATTACTACTAAATACATAATAAGAGTGCACACACTAAAAGTGTGCAACATAAATACCACTAAATAGAGCTACATTGTACTTTATGCTAATTCTATTGTTTTCTTTTGCTTAATTAGTGCTACTTACAACTAAATAGTGACAACTGTTACACACATTTAGAGTTTCCACTCTACTAATTTATTCTAATAACTTTTAAACAATAGAATTGGCATGATGAATTGATATTTGTACAGTTACATTGATTGTACATATGAACAATGTGTTTCTTTATGATTTTTTCATCTTGTATTTTATGCATCTTTTAGTATGTGTTTTAGTACTCTAAATTGAATAAAGACCACTTTTGAAAACAACTTCAGGTCAAGGCACAAAGAGTCAATGTTTACCTTTCGACTGTTGAAAAACCTCTCTCCTTTCTCCAACATTGATTTTCTCCCAGGTAGTTTAGGCCAAGCATATTGATAAAGTTGTTCTTTTGAAAAAGTTGGAAAAGGTCCAACCATCCAGTTTTCTTGGGAAGCGGGTATCTCATCCCAACGAAGCTCTCTATTAAAAACACGATTATCTCGTTGTTTTGACTTCAAGGTCTTCTCTAGAATGCTGGCAAGTTTGGGCTGTTTACGGAATAGTTCTGCTCGATTGTGAATCTCATCCACTGTTCCCGAAAGTTTTTGACCAATAGACGATAGGAAACGAGATCTGCCTGTTTTTGAGTTGTCTCGTTTGCTAAAACACGTTTTTTTTCAATTTTTTCTCCTTTCCCCACAATTTTACAATTTTCGTCCGCCATTTTGAATTTTCGCAATGCATCATGGGTACATGAAAGTCGCTAATATGATAAAGAATTGTATTTAAAGATATAAGGAAGAACAATAACACATGTTGTTGCTACAGAAGAAAATCTTTCAATTTCTTATTAATGATCAGCAGCGACTTGTTCCCCCAAAAGGTCGCAGCGACAATTTCCTCCTGTGTGTACTAAGTATTTTTGACGAAAATTGTTGTTGCCACAACAGAATTTTGCCGCTGAGACCTGCCGCATGAAATCCAACCAGTTAGATTATTGAACTGGTGCACACTGAAGTGACTTGTCGCTGGGACAAGTTGCTGTGAATTGTCGCCTAGTGTGTACCGACCTTAAGGAATTGAACCTGCCATTTAAGAAAGTTTGTTCTCCTTGAACTCTGAAGGGCCAGACTCAAATGTGGGATGCATATTCAACACACATTGGAAATTCTGTGCATGATCAGAATCGCCACTAGTGAATTTTATAACTTTTTTCGCTTATTTGTCAAAACTGTATTTGAAATATTTGGTTTTATAGGTGTTGGAGTTTTTTAAGGCATATAAAAATTTTACTTGAAGGACGTGTTTTATCAAATACAAAACTTGATAAAACACTGCTGCTCGTTTTTTATGTAATTCATAATATAGTGATGAAACTTTTGAATCGTCCTCATTCTGATATGCTCTTTGGAATGGAAGCAGTGATGTTTTCAATAGTGCATAAACTAAGGTTTGGTTATGAAAAAAAAATTTGCATAAATTTGCATTAAAGTGGAACTTTTGATTTCTTCATTAGTAGATCACTCTTGTGGAACTAATTTTTACAAAAACAGCTGTGATTATGCAAATCCGCGAAAAAAGTAGCAAAAAAACACAAAAAATGCATTTTTTGAAAAAAAAAATTGCATAAATTGATAACCTTATAGCATCTAATATGTACATAATTTTTGTATATTATAATAGTGAGGCCCTAGGAAAACATAGAACTAGTGCATGGAATCATGAGTGAGTGATGCCAATGATGATAGTAGCCAAGTTGGTACCAACATGACAAGCAACAACTCTGACTCTATGACATGATTTACATTGTACAGTAAATACCTTTATATCTTTCTTTTTATGAGAACCACCAGCAGTAAATTCTGGTGACAGCCATTTATCTCTATCTTTAGCTGCTCTTCCAGAAAGTTCTTTCATATCTTTGAGGTCAACTAAATTTCTTCCTTCAAAAGGATAATTATTTGACAAGATAGCTTCAACAATTGGTCTCTTGTATTGTGGCAAGGAATATGTTACTGTACTTGACAACTTGTCGGCTATTTCTTTTGGTAATTTGAGGTTATCTTCAAGATCAACATTGGATTTAATAGGAAACATTAAAATACTAATACCTTATCTCCTTTCAATTCTCTAATTTCGTATGATTTGAATATCTTTTTTATGCAAGCATTGCAAAATTTTGCTTCAAAGTCATTGAATTCTTCTTTAATTCTTGCCATTTTACAAATAACACATCTATAATATTCAAACTTGATATCTTTTTTTTTAACTTTTCCATATATTTAAAAAAAACAATTCTATATATATAGTAACAAGCTATAGAAGCATCTTGATTATTCAAAAATAGACCTCCCCCTCTAGAAATAATCAAGATGAACTACTATTCTGCTGTGCATGTTGATGAGGACACTGGAAAACCATAATTACAAAAAAAAGATTAGTTTTCAATGTTTTTTATTTTTAATTTAAGAAAGTCAAATTACCACAGCACAAAATATTAATAATATTAATATTAATAATAATAATATTAATATATATATAAATAAATGTTTGCACTGTCTTATGCTTGGGTCTATGCTTATTGCTTACCTTTAAATACTTTAAATAAATATTAATAATAATAATATTAATAATGCTTTTATTCATAAAAGTGTCAATGTATTTAGTGCAAATGGACTACATAACTGTGGGAACACAACTAAAACGATAAATAAATTAAAACAAGACATATACAATGCAAAAATTAAAGTATTTGCAATATATACAATATTTGAGATTTGTACAGAGTAATCTTTAAACATTGTTTATGGGATGGTGTGTGACTGCGGACTGGTAAGCATGCATAGTTAACATATTTCATTTTCTGCAAAATGTTAACAAAATATCAATCCATCTTTGAAGTTGATGTTAAGGACTTGAGGTAGTCTGGAGTATATTTCCACATGTCGATGCCAGCACATGTCATCTTTTGTTTTCCTGTATTTGTTCTTACTTTTGGTTTATACAGATTATACCTACTTGTAGTACCTCGTATTATAATTATCCGTTGTGTTGGCATATCTGAAGTAGTTATCAAATATTTTAAGCTGTTTACCACAATGCCACCGGTGCATGAATTTAATGACATGCAACCTGTACACATTGTGCACGCTAAGAATATTCAAGTATGGTTTAGCACTCTGAGTTTCTTTTCCATTAGACATAGCAAAGAAAATTAGTCTGACTGCGTGATTTTGTTTGACTTGTAGCTTTGTGATTCGGCCTTTAGTTGGGCAGTTCCACATGAGAGATGAAAAAATCATGATTTTTAGAATTTGTGAAACAGAACAAATTTATCTCAAAATATTATCTTTAGAGTTCAAAGTTTATGAAAATGTAAAAAAAATTGAGGGCTCACATTCAGGGGGGTACCAGCACAGCTCAAAACATAAGGGCACTTTTAGTACAACATTTAGCTATTACAGTCTAACATTGAATTTCATAATACACAGCATCTTTAATGCTTACAGCCAATATTTTTATCTTGTTTTAAAGCATATTAGACAGGCTTTCAAAATTTATATTGGTGTAAAAGTTACATAAGCAGTAGAAAGAATTTTAGAGAATTATACTTTCGTTACAGAGGCTACATCGCCAACACTAAAAAATGTCATTTTTTTGCGTTGTACACCAAGCATACATGCTTTCATTGTGATTTTACATTTTCTCTTTTAAAATGCCATGAGGAACAAGTATATAACATGGGTTTTAGAAACTTTTTTGACTAACTATAAAAAAATGTGTTTCAGAGGTTACATTTCTCTATGTTACAGACGTTACATTTTTCTATGTTACAGACGTTACACATAATAAACATTTCATTGTGCAGTTTCTCGAACATTAGAAATATGCATGCTGTTGGAAGATACTATAGAAATGTAGAAGTCATTGTGCATTTAAACTTGTTTAAGCTTTTTTTCTATAAAAACTAAACAGCTGATGAAGATCAATGTTTTTCACAGTAAAGAAATGCCTTTCATCCAGATGCATTTGCAGTGGGCCATTAACTAGACAGGATAGATAATCAGCACGATTAGGCCAATAGAATGAGCTACATCCTTTGTATTGCATAGAATGTAAAAACTTGAACTTCAGCAGTCCAGACAACAGTCTCCCAATGAAATACTTCTTGCCATAATCAACAGCATAATATGCCTCTCTTTCTAGCTGGGTAGCTGAGAATTGAGTTAGCATCTGTTCATGCAGTTCCACAATCATTCCTAGTTGGAAATCCGGTACACTGCATGGAGTAATCAAAAATACCACAAAAATACCACAGTCAAATCCATTCCTTTGCTGCAGAACTTCAGGCGCCAGACAACAATAGAAATTCCATTTGTTGGCTGGTCCTAACTCATGAACCAAGTGTGCACATTTCTCGAGAGTGCGCTTAACTTTAGGTTTCAGCTTCCCACTTTCAGCATGACTGTCAAAGACCTATGCAATACACCTATGCTTGGGAAACAAAGCAACCAAGACGCAATGCTCAGTTGATGCTTCATTACATGGCACCAGAACAAGATCATAATTATCAAGGTCAACCAGTTCTTTAGCAAGGTCATCTACAGAACACCTCTCAAACTTCTCCCATCTGACTCCTCAACAAATTACAGTCTGTACAAAATGCTGCTGCTAGAATAATCACTCTTTCTCATAAACATGATCACATCACTCCTATACTCGTAGAACTACACTGGCTACCAATTGAATCTAGAATCAAATACAAAATCTTAATATTAACCTACAAAGCTCTTCATGGCATTTCCCCTATCTATATCCAAGAACTCATTTCTGTTTACAAACCTAAACGAAGTCTTCGTTCATCATCACAACTGTTACTGTCATCAAAGTCATAGAATCTCAAATCCTATGGTCATCACTCCTTCTCTGTTGCAGCTCCAGAACTTTGGAACTCACTACCATCATGTCTCCGAAATATCTCTTATCTTTTGTCTTTTAAAACTGAACTTAAAACTCACCTTTTTAAATTAGCTTATTCCTTGTAATTGATGTTCTAAACTGTTGTAATTAGTTATTTTCTGTTTGTCCATTGTATGTAATAGCGCTTAGAACATATTTTGGATTTGCGCTCTATAAATATTATATTATTATTATTATTGTTATTGTTATTGTTGTTGTTGTTGTTGTTGTTGTTGTTGTTGTTGTTGTTGTTGTTGTTATTGTTATTGTTAGTGTTAGTGTTAGTGTTAGTGTTAGTGTTAGTGTTAGTGTTAGTGTTAGTGTTAGTGTTAGTGTTAGTGTTAGTGTTAGTGTTATTGTTATTGTTATTGTTATTGTTATTGTTATTGTTCATGTTCATGTTCATGTTCATGTTCATGTTCATGTTCATGTTCATGTTCATGTTCATGTTCATGTTCATGTTCATGTTCATGTTCATGTTCATGTTCATGTTCATGTTCATGTTCATGTTCATGTTCATGTTCATGTTCATGTTCATGTTCATGTTCATGTTCATGTTCATGCTCATGCTCATGCTCATGCTCATGCTCATGCTCATGCTCATGCTCATGCTCATGCTCATGCTCATGCTCATGCTCATGCTCATGCTCATGCTCATGCTCATGCTCATGCTCATGCTCATGCTCATGCTCATGCTCATGCTCATGCTCATGCTCATGCTCATGCTCATGCTCATGCTCATGCTCATGCTCATGCTCATGCTCATGCTCATGCTCATGCTCATGCTCATGCTCATGCTCATGCTCATGCTCATGCTCATGCTCATGCTCATGCTCATGCTCATGCTCATGCTCATGCTCATGCTCATGCTCATGCTCATGCTCATGGACTGTTCATGCTCATGTTCATGGACTGTTCATGCTCATGTTCATGGACTGTTCATGCTCATGTTCATGGACTGTTCATGCTCATGTTCATGGACTGTTCATGCTCATGTTCATGGACTGTTCATGTTCATGTTCATGTTCATGTTCATGTTCATGTTCATGGACTGTTCATGTTCATGTTCATGTTCATGGACTGTTCAATTTCATGTTCATGTTCATGTTCATGGACTGTTCATGTTCATGTTCATGGACTGTTCATGTTCATGTTCATGTTCATGTTCATGTTCATGGACTGTTCATGTTCATGTTCATGGACTGTTCATGTTCATGTTGATGTTCATGGACTGTTCATGTTCATGTTGATGTTCATGGACTGTTCATGTTCATGTTCATGTTCATGTTCATGGACTGTTCATGTTCATGTTCATGTTCATGTTCATGTTCATGGACTGTTCATGTTCATGTTCATGGACTGTTCATGTTCATGTTCATGGACTGTTCATGTTCATGTTCATGTTCATGGACTGTTCATGTTCATGTTCATGTTCATGGACTGTTCATGTTCATGTTCATGTTCATGGACTGTTCATGTTCATGTTCATGTTCATGGACTGTTCATGCTCATGTTCATGGACTGTTCATGTTCATGGACTGTTCATGTTCATGTTCTTGTTCATGTTCATGTTCATGTTCATGTTCATGGACTGTTCATGTTCATGTTCATGTTCATGTTCATGTTCATGGACTGTTCATGTTCATGTTCATGGACTGTTCATGGACTGTTCATGTTCATGTTCATGGACTGTTCATGCTCATGTTCATGGACTGTTCATGTTCATGGACTGTTCATGTTCATGTTCATGTTCATGTTCATGTTCATGGACTGTTCATGTTCATGTTCATGTTCATGGACTGTTCATGTTCTTGTTCATGTTCATGTTCATGGACTGTTCATGTTCATGTTCATGGACTGTGCATGTTCATGTTCATGTTCATGGACTGTTCATGTTCATGTTCATGTTCATGGACTGTTCATGGACTGTTCATGTTCATGTTCATGTTCATGGACTGTTCATGTTCATGTTCATGTTCATGGACTGTTCATGTTCATGTTCATGGACTGTTCATGTTCATGTTCATGTTCATGTTCATGGACTGTTCAATTTCATGTTCATGTTCATGTTCATGGACTGTTCATGTTCATGTTCATGGACTGTTCATGTTCATGTTCATGTTCATGTTCATGTTCATGGACTGTTCATGTTCATGTTCATGGACTGTTCATGTTCATGTTGATGTTCATGGACTGTTCATGTTCATGTTCATGTTCATGTTCATGGACTGTTCATGTTCATGTTCATGTTCATGTTCATGGACTGTTCATGTTCATGTTCATGTTCATGGACAGTTCATGTTCATGTTCATGGACTGTTCATGTTCATGTTCATGTTCATGTTCATGTTCATGGACTGTTCATGTTCATGTTCATGTTCATGGACTGTTCATGTTCATGTTCATGTTCATGGACTGTTCATGTTCATGTTCATGTTCATGGACTGTTCATGTTCATGTTCATGTTCATGTTCATGGACTGTTCATGTTCATGTTCATGTTCATGTTCATGTTCATGGACTGTTCATGTTCATGTTCATGTTCATGTTCATGTTCATGTTCATGTTCTGTTCATGTTCATGTTCATGTTCATGTTCATGGACTGTTCATGTTCATGTTCATGTTCATGGACTGTTCATGTTCATGTTCATGTTCATGGACTGTTCATGTTCATGTTCATGTTCATGGACTGTTCATGTTCATGTTCATGTTCATGGACTGTTCATGTTCATGTTCATGTTCATGTTCATGGACTGTTCATGTTCATGTTCATGTTCATGTTCATGTTCATGGACTGTTCATGTTCATGTTCATGTTCATGTTCATGTTCATGGACTGTTCATGTTCATGTTCATGTTCATGGACTGTTCATGTTCATGTTCATGGACTGTTCATGTTCATGTTCATGGACTGTTCATGTTCATGTTCATGTTCATGGACTGTTCATGCTCATGTTCATGTTCATGGACTGTTCATGTTCATGGACTGTTCATGCTCATGTTCATGTTCATGTTCATGGACTGTTCATGTTCATGTTCATGTTCATGGACTGTTCATGTTCATGTTCATGTTCATGGACTGTTCATGTTCATGTTCATGGACTGTTCATGTTCATGTTCATGTTCATGGACTGTTCATGTTCATGTTCATGGACTGTTCATGTTCATGTTCATGGACTGTTCATGTTCATGTTCATGTTCATGTTCATGGACTGTTCATGTTCATGTTCATGGACTGTTCATGTTCATGTTCATGGACTGTTCATGTTCATGTTCATGGACTGTTCATGTTCATGTTCATGGACTGTTCATGTTCATGTTCATGGACTGTTCATGTTCATGTTCATGTTCATGTTCATGGACTGTTCATGTTCATGTTCATGTTCATGGACTGTTCATGTTCATGTTCATGTTCATGTTCATGGACTGTTCATGTTGATGTTCATGTTCATGTTCATGTTCATGGACTGTTCATGTTCATGTTCATGTTCATGGACTGTTCATGTTCATGTTCATGGACTGTTCATGTTCATGTTCATGTTCATGTTCATGGACTGTTCAATTTCATGTTCATGTTCATGTTCATGGACTGTTCATGTTCATGTTCATGGACTGTTCATGTTCATGTTCATGTTCATGTTCATGTTCATGGACTGTTCATGTTCATGTTCATGGACTGTTCATGTTCATGTTGATGTTCATGGACTGTTCATGTTCATGTTCATGTTCATGTTCATGGACTGTTCATGTTCATGTTCATGTTCATGTTCATGTTCATGGACTGTTCATGTTCATGTTCATGGACTGTTCATGTTCATGTTCATGGACTGTTCATGTTCATGTTCATGTTCATGGACTGTTCATGTTCATGTTCATGTTCATGGACTGTTCATGTTCATGTTCATGTTCATGGACTGTTCATGTTCATGTTCATGTTCATGGACTGTTCATGCTCATGTTCATGGACTGTTCATGTTCATGGACTGTTCATGTTCATGTTCTTGTTCATGTTCATGTTCATGTTCATGTTCATGGACTGTTCATGTTCATGTTCATGTTCATGTTCATGTTCATGGACTGTTCATGTTCATGTTCATGGACTGTTCATGGACTGTTCATGTTCATGTTCATGGACTGTTCATGCTCATGTTCATGGACTGTTCATGTTCATGGACTGTTCATGTTCATGTTCATGTTCATGTTCATGTTCATGGACTGTTCATGTTCATGTTCATGTTCATGGACTGTTCATGTTCTTGTTCATGTTCATGTTCATGGACTGTTCATGTTCATGGACTGTGCATGTTCATGTTCATGTTCATGGACTGTTCATGTTCATGTTCATGGACTGTTCATGGACTGTTCATGTTCATGTTCATGTTCATGTTCATGGACTGTTCATGTTCATGTTCATGTTCATGGACTGTTCATGTTCATGTTCATGGACTGTTCATGTTCATGTTCATGTTCATGTTCATGGACTGTTCAATTTCATGTTCATGTTCATGTTCATGGACTGTTCATGTTCATGTTCATGGACTGTTCATGTTCATGTTCATGTTCATGTTCATGTTCATGGACTGTTCATGTTCATGTTCATGGACTGTTCATGTTCATGTTGATGTTCATGGACTGTTCATGTTCATGTTCATGTTCATGTTCATGGACTGTTCATGTTCATGTTCATGTTCATGTTCATGTTCATGGACTGTTCATGTTCATGTTCATGGACTGTTCATGTTCATGTTCATGGACTGTTCATGTTCATGTTCATGTTCATGGACTGTTCATGTTCATGTTCATGTTCATGGACTGTTCATGTTCATGTTCATGTTCATGGACTGTTCATGTTCATGTTCATGTTCATGGACTGTTCATGCTCATGTTCATGGACTGTTCATGTTCATGGACTGTTCATGTTCATGTTCTTGTTCATGTTCATGTTCATGTTCATGTTCATGGACTGTTCATGTTCATGTTCATGTTCATGTTCATGGACTGTTCATGTTCATGTTCATGGACTGTTCATGGACTGTTCATGTTCATGTTCATGGACTGTTCATGCTCATGTTCATGGACTGTTCATGTTCATGGACTGTTCATGTTCATGTTCATGTTCATGTTCATGTTCATGGACTGTTCATGTTCATGTTCATGTTCATGTTCATGTTCATGGACTGTTCATGTTCATGTTCATGTTCATGGACTGTTCATGTTCATGTTCATGGACTGTTCATGTTCATGCTCATGTTCATGGACTGTTCAATTTCATGTTCATGTTCATGTTCATGGACTGTTCATGTTCATGTTCATGGACTGTTCATGTTCATGTTCATGTTCATGTTCATGTTCATGGACTGTTCATGTTCATGTTCATGGACTGTTCATGTTCATGTTGATGTTCATGGACTGTTCATGTTCATGTTCATGTTCATGTTCATGGACTGTTCATGTTCATGTTCATGTTCATGTTCATGTTCATGGACTGTTCATGTTCATGTTCATGGACTGTTCATGTTCATGTTCATGGACTGTTCATGTTCATGTTCATGTTCATGGACTGTTCATGTTCATGTTCATGTTCATGGACTGTTCATGTTCATGTTCATGTTCATGGACTGTTCATGTTCATGTTCATGTTCATGGACTGTTCATGCTCATGTTCATGGACTGTTCATGTTCATGGACTGTTCATGTTCATGTTCTTGTTCATGTTCATGTTCATGTTCATGGACTGTTCATGTTCATGTTCATGTTCATGTTCATGTTCATGTTCATGGACTGTTCATGTTCATGTTCATGGACTGTTCATGGACTGTTCATGTTCATGTTCATGGACTGTTCATGCTCATGTTCATGGACTGTTCATGTTCATGGACTGTTCATGTTCATGTTCATGTTCATGGACTGTTCATGTTCATGTTCATGTTCTTGGACTGTTCATGTTCTTGTTCATGTTCATGTTCATGGACTGTTCATGTTCATGTTCATGGACTGTGCATGTTCATGTTCATGTTCATGGACTGTTCATGTTCATGTTCATGTTCATGGACTGTTCATGGACTGTTCATGTTCATGTTCATGTTCATGGACTGTTCATGTTCATGTTCATGTTCATGGACTGTTCATGTTCATGTTCATGGACTGTTCATGTTCATGTTCATGTTCATGTTCATGGACTGTTCAATTTCATGTTCATGTTCATGTTCATGGACTGTTCATGTTCATGTTCATGGACTGTTCATGTTCATGTTCATGTTCATGTTCATGGACTGTTCATGTTCATGTTCATGGACTGTTCATGTTCATGTTGATGTTCATGGACTGTTCATGTTCATGTTCATGTTCATGTTCATGGACTGTTCATGTTCATGTTCATGTTCATGTTCATGTTCATGGACTGTTCATGTTCATGTTCATGGACTGTTCATGTTCATGTTCATGGACTGTTCATGTTCATGTTCATGTTCTTGGACTGTTCATGTTCATGTTCATGTTCATGGACTGTTCATGTTCATGTTCATGTTCATGGACTGTTCATGTTCATGTTCATGTTCATGGACTGTTCATGCTCATGTTCATGGACTGTTCATGTTCATGGACTGTTCATGTTCATGTTCTTGTTCATGTTCATGTTCATGTTCATGTTCATGGACTGTTCATGTTCATGTTCATGTTCATGTTCATGTTCATGGACTGTTCATGTTCATGTTCATGGACTGTTCATGGACTGTTCATGTTCATGTTCATGGACTGTTCATGCTCATGTTCATGGACTGTTCATGTTCATGGACTGTTCATGTTCATGTTCATGTTCATGTTCATGTTCATGGACTGTTCATGTTCATGTTCATGTTCATGGACTGTTCATGTTCTTGTTCATGTTCATGTTCATGGACTGTTCATGTTCATGTTCATGGACTGTGCATGTTCATGTTCATGTTCATGGACTGTTCATGTTCATGTTCATGTTCATGGACTGTTCATGGACTGTTCATGTTCATGTTCATGTTCATGTTCATGGACTGTTCATGTTCATGTTCATGTTCATGGACTGTTCATGTTCATGTTCATGGACTGTTCATGTTCATGTTCATGTTCATGGACTGTTCATGTTCATGTTCATGTTCATGGACTGTTCATGTTCATGTTCATGTTCATGGACTGATCATGTTCATGTTCATGTTCATGGACTGTTCATGTTCATGTTCATGTTCATGTTCATGGACAGTTCATGTTCATGTTCATGTTCATGTTCATGGACTGTTCATGTTCATGTTCATGTTCATGTTCATGGACTGTTCATGTTCATGTTCATGGACTGTTCATGTTCATGTTCATGGACTGTTCATGTTCATGGACTGTTCATGTTCATGTTCATGTTCATGTTCATGTTCATGTTCATGTTCATGTTCATGGACTGTTCATGTTCATGTTCATGTTCATGGACTGTTCATGTTCATGTTCATGTTCATGTTCATGTTCATGGACTGTTCATGTTCATGTTCATGTTCATGGACTGTTCATGTTCATGTTCATGTTCATGGACTGTTCATGTTCATGTTCATGTTCATGGACTGTTGATGTTCATGTTCATGTTCATGGACTGTTCATGTTCATGGAATGTTCATGTTCATGTTCATGTTCATGTTCATGGACTGTTCATGTTCATGTTCATGTTCATGGACTGTTCATGTTCATGTTCATGTTCATGGACTGTTCATGTTCATGTTCATGTTCATGGACTGTTCATGTTCATGTTCATGTTCATGTTCATGTTCATGGACTGTTCATGTTCATGTTCATGTTCATGTTGATGGACTGTTCATGTTCATGTTCATGTTCATGTTCATGGACTGTTCATGTTCATGTTCATGTTCATGTTCATGGACTGTTCATGTTCATGTTCATGTTCATGTTCATGTTCATGTTCATGGACTGTTCATGTTCATGTTCATGTTCATGGACTGTTCAGGTTCATGTTCATGTTCATGTTCATGGACTGTTCATGTTCATGTTCATGTTCATGTTCATGGACTGTTCATGTTCATGTTCATGTTCATGGACTGTTCATGTTCATGTTCATGTTCATGTTCATGTTCATGGACTGTTCATGTTCATGTTCATGTTCATGGACAGTTCATGTTCATGTTCATGGACTGTTCATGTTCATGTTCATGTTCATGTTCATGGACTGTTCATGTTCATGTTCATGTTCATGGACTGTTCATGTTCATGTTCATGTTCATGGACTGTTCATGTTCATGTTCATGTTCATGTTCATGTTCATGTTCATGGACTGTTCATGTTCATGTTCATGTTCATGTTCATGTTCATGGACTGTTCATGTTCATGTTCATGTTCATGTTCATGTTCATGTTCTGTTCATGTTCATGTTCATGTTCATGTTCATGGACTGTTCATGTTCATGTTCATGTTCATGGACTGTTCATGTTCATGTTCATGTTCATGTTCATGGACTGTTCATGTTCATGTTCATGTTCATGGACTGTTCATGTTCATGTTCATGTTCATGGACTGTTCATGTTCATGTTCATGTTCATGTTCATGGACTGTTCATGTTCATGTTCATGTTCATGTTCATGTTCATGTTCATGTTCATGGACTGTTCATGTTCATGTTCATGTTCATGTTCATGGACTGTTCATGTTCATGTTCATGTTCATGGACTGTTCATGTTCATGTTCATGTTCATGGACTGTTCATGTTCATGTTCATGGACTGTTCATGTTCATGTTCATGGACTGTTCATGTTCATGTTCATGTTCATGGACTGTTCATGCTCATGTTCATGTTCATGTTCATGGACTGTTCATGTTCATGGACTGTTCATGCTCATGTTCATGTTCATGTTCATCGACTGTTCATGTTCATGTTCATGTTCATGGACTGTTCATGTTCATGTTCATGTTCATGGACTGTTCATGTTCATGTTCATGTTCATGGACTGTTCATGTTCATGTTCATGGACTGTTCATGTTCATGTTCATGTTCATGGACTGTTCATGTTCATGTTCATGGACTGTTCATGTTCATGTTCATGGACTGTTCATGTTCATGTTCATGGACTGTTCATGTTCATGTTCATGGACTGTTCATGTTCATGTTCATGTTCATGTTCATGGACTGTTCATGTTCATGTTCATGTTCATGGACTGTTCATGTTCATGTTCATGTTCATGTTCATGGACTGTTCATGTTGATGTTCATGTTCATGTTCATGTTCATGGACTGTTCATGTTCATGTTCATGTTCATGGACTGTTCATGTTCATGGACTGTTCATGTTCATGTTCATGTTCATGGACTGTTCAATTTCATGTTCATGTTCATGTTCATGGACTGTTCATGTTCATGTTCATGGACTGTTCATGTTCATGTTCATGTTCATGTTCATGGACTGTTCATGTTCATGTTCATGGACTGTTCATGTTCATGTTGATGTTCATGGACTGTTCATGTTCATGTTCATGTTCATGTTCATGGACTGTTCATGTTCATGTTCATGTTCATGTTCATGGACTGTTCATGTTCATGTTCATGGACTGTTCATGTTCATGTTCATGTTCATGGACTGTTCATGTTCATGTTCATGTTCATGGACTGTTCATGTTCATGTTCATGTTCATGGACTGTTCATGTTCATGTTCATGTTCATGGACTGTTCATGTTCATGTTCATGTTCATGGACTGTTCATGTTGATGTTCATGTTCATGTTCATGTTCATGGACTGTTCATGTTCATGTTCATGTTCATGGACTGTTCATGTTCATGTTCATGGACTGTTCATGTTCATGTTCATGTTCATGGACTGTTCAATTTCATGTTCATGTTCATGTTCATGGACTGTTCATGTTCATGTTCATGGACTGTTCATGTTGATGTTCATGTTCATGTTCATGGACTGTTCATGTTCATGTTCATGGACTGTTCATGTTCATGTTGATGTTCATGGACTGTTCATGTTCATGTTCATGTTCATGTTCATGGACTGTTCATGTTCATGTTCATGTTCATGTTCATGTTCATGGACTGTTCATGTTCATGTTCATGGACTGTTCATGTTCATGTTCATGTTCATGTTCATGGACTGTTCATGTTCATGTTCATGTTCATGGACTGTTCATGTTCATGTTCATGTTCATGGACTGTTCATGTTCATGTTCATGTTCATGGACTGTTCATGTTCATGTTCATGTTCATGGACTGTTCATGCTCATGTTCATGGACTGTTCATGTTCATGGACTGTTCATGTTCATGTTCTTGTTCATGTTCATGTTCATGTTCATGGACTGTTCATGTTCATGTTCATGTTCATGGACTGTTCATGTTCTTGTTCATGTTCATGTTCATGGACTGTTCATGTTCATGTTCATGGACTGTGCATGTTCATGTTCATGTTCATGGACTGTTCATGTTCATGTTCATGTTCATGGACTGTTCATGGACTGTTCATGTTCATGTTCATGTTCATGTTCATGGACTGTTCATGTTCATGTTCATGTTCATGGACTGTTCATGTTCATGTTCATGGACTGTTCATGTTCATGTTCATGTTCATGGACTGTTCATGTTCATGTTCATGTTCATGGACTGTTCATGTTCATGTTCATGTTCATGTTCATGTTCATGGACTGTTCATGTTCATGTTCATGTTCATGGACTGTTCATGTTCATGTTCATGTTCATGGACAGTTCATGTTCATGTTCATGTTCATGTTCATGTTCATGTTCATGTTCATGGACTGTTCATGTTCATGTTCATGTTCATGGACTGTTCATGTTCATGTTCATGGACTGTTCATGTTCATGTTCATGGACTGTTCATGTTCATGTTCATGGACTGTTCATGTTCATGTTCATGTTCATGTTCATGTTCATGTTCATGGACTGTTCATGTTCATGTTCATGTTCATGTTCATGGACTGTTCATGTTCATGTTCATGTTCATGTTCATGGACTGTTCATGTTCATGTTCATGTTCATGGACTGTTCATGTTCATGTTCATGGACTGTTCATGTTCATGTTCATGTTCATGGACTGTTCATGTTCATGTTCATGTTCATGGACTGTTCATGTTCATGGAATGTTCATGTTCATGTTCATGTTCATGTTCATGTTCATGTTCATGTTCATGTTCATGGACTGTTCATGTTCATGTTCATGTTCATGTTCATGGACTGTTCATGTTCATGTTCATGTTCATGGACTGTTCAGGTTCATGTTCATGTTCATGTTCATGGACTGTTCATGTTCATGTTCATGTTCATGGACTGTTCATGTTCATGTTCATGTTCATGGACTGTTCATGTTCATGTTCATGTTCATGTTCATGTTCATGGACTGTTCATGTTCATGTTCATGTTCATGGACAGTTCATGTTCATGTTCATGTTCATGGACTGTTCATGTTCATGTTCATGGACTGTTCATGTTCATGTTCATGTTCATGTTCATGGACTGTTCATGTTCATGTTCATGTTCATGTTCATGGACTGTTCATGTTCATGTTCATGTTCATGTTCATGTTCATGGACTGTTCATGTTCATGTTCATGTTCATGTTCATGTTCATGGACTGTTCATGTTCATGTTCATGTTCATGTTCATGGACAGTTCATGTTCATGTTCATGGACTGTTCATGTTCATGTTCATGTTCATGGACTGTTCATTATCATGTTCATGGACTGTTCATGTTCATGTTCATGTTCATGGACTGTTCATGTTCATGTTCATGTTCATGTTCATGGACTGTTCATGTTCATGTTCATGTTCATGTTCATGTTCTGTTCATGTTCATGTTCATGTTCATGGACTGTTCATGTTCATGTTCATGTTCATGGACTGTTCATGTTCATGTTCATGTTCATGTTCATGTTCATGGACTGTTCATGTTCATGTTCATGTTCATGGACTGTTCATGTTCATGTTCATGTTCATGGACTGTTCATGTTCATGTTCATGTTCATGTTCATGGACTGTTCATGTTCATGTTCATGTTCATGTTCATGGACTGTTCATGTTCATGTTCATGTTCATGTTCATGGACTGTTCATGTTCATGTTCATGTTCATGTTCATGTTCATGTTCATGGACTGTTCATGTTCATGTTCATGGACTGTTCATGTTCATGTTCATGTTCATGGACTGTTCATGTTCATGTTCATGGACTGTTCATGTTCATGTTCATGTTCATGGACTGTTCATGCTCAAGTTCATGTTCATGTTCATGGACTGTTCATGTTCATGTTCATGTTCATGGACTGTTCATGTTCATGTTCATGTTCATGGACTGTTCATGTTCATGTTCATGGACTGTTCCTGTTCATGTTCATGAACTGTTCATGTTCATGTTCATGTTCATGGACTGTTCATGTTCATGTTCATGTTCATGGACTGTTCATGTTCATGTTCATGGACTGTTCATGTTCATGTTCATGGACTGTTCATGTTCATGTTCATGGACTGTTCATGTTCATGTTCATGGACTGTTCATGTTCATGTTCATGGACTGTTCATGTTCATGTTCATGGACAGTTCATGTTGATGTTCATGTTCATGGACTGTTCATGTTCATGTTCATGTTCATGGACTGTTCATGTTCATGTTCATGTTCATGTTCATGGACTGTTCATGTTCATGTTCATGGACTGTTCATGTTCATGTTCATGTTCATGTTCATGGACTGTTCATGTTCATGTTCATGTTCATGGACTGTTCATTATCATGTTCATGGACTGTTCATGTTCATGTTCATGTTCATGTTCATGGACTGTTCATGTTCATGTTCATGTTCATGTTCATGTTCATGGACTGTTCATGTTCATGTTCATGTTCATGTTCATGTTCTGTTCATGTTCATGTTCATGTTCATGTTCATGGACTGTTCATGTTCATGTTCATGTTCATGGACTGTTCATGTTCATGTTCATGTTCATGTTCATGTTCATGGACTGTTCATGTTCATGTTCATGTTCATGGACTGTTCATGTTCATGTTCATGTTCATGGACTGTTCATGTTCATGTTCATGTTCATGGACTGTTCATGTTCATGTTCATGGACTGTTCATGTTCATGTTCATGGACTGTTCATGTTCATGTTCATGGACTGTTCATGTTCATGTTCATGGACTGTTCATGTTCATGTTCATGGACTGTTCATGTTCATGTTCATGGACAGTTCATGTTGATGTTCATGTTCATGGACTGTTCATGTTCATGTTCATGTTCATGGACTGTTCATGTTCATGTTCATGTTCATGTTCATGGACTGTTCATGTTCATGTTCATGGACTGTTCATGTTCATGTTCATGTTCATGTTCATGGACTGTTCATGTTCATGTTCATGTTCATGGACTGTTCATTATCATGTTCATGGACTGTTCATGTTCATGTTCATGTTCATGTTCATGGACTGTTCATGTTCATGTTCATGTTCATGTTCATGTTCATGGACTGTTCATGTTCATGTTCATGTTCATGTTCATGTTCTGTTCATGTTCATGTTCATGTTCATGTTCATGGACTGTTCATGTTCATGTTCATGTTCATGGACTGTTCATGTTCATGTTCATGTTCATGTTCATGTTCATGGACTGTTCATGTTCATGTTCATGTTCATGGACTGTTCATGTTCATGTTCATGTTCATGGACTGTTCATGTTCATGTTCATGTTCATGTTCATGTTCATGGACTGTTCATGTTCATGTTCATGTTCATGGACTGTTCATGTTCATGTTCATGGACTGTTCATGTTCATGTTCATGTTCATGGACTGTTGATGTTCATGTTCATGTTCATGGACTGTTCATGTTCATGGAATGTTCATGTTCATGTTCATGTTCATGTTCATGGACTGTTCATGTTCATGTTCATGTTCATGGACTGTTCATGTTCATGTTCATGTTCATGGACTGTTCATGTTCATGTTCATGTTCATGGACTGTTCATGTTCATGTTCATGTTCATGTTCATGTTCATGGACTGTTCATGTTCATGTTCATGTTCATGTTGATGGACTGTTCATGTTCATGTTCATGTTCATGTTCATGGACTGTTCATGTTCATGTTCATGTTCATGTTCATGGACTGTTCATGTTCATGTTCATGTTCATGTTCATGGACTGTTCATGTTCATGTTCATGTTCATGGACTGTTCAGGTTCATGTTCATGTTCATGTTCATGGACTGTTCATGTTCATGTTCATGTTCATGTTCATGGACTGTTCATGTTCATGTTCATGTTCATGGACTGTTCATGTTCATGTTCATGTTCATGTTCATGTTCATGGACTGTTCATGTTCATGTTCATGTTCATGGACAGTTCATGTTCATGTTCATGGACTGTTCATGTTCATGTTCATGTTCATGTTCATGGACTGTTCATGTTCATGTTCATGTTCATGGACTGTTCATGTTCATGTTCATGTTCATGGACTGTTCATGTTCATGTTCATGTTCATGTTCATGTTCATGGACTGTTCATGTTCATGTTCATGTTCATGTTCATGTTCATGGACTGTTCATGTTCATGTTCATGTTCATGTTCATGTTCATGTTCATGTTCTGTTCATGTTCATGTTCATGTTCATGTTCATGGACTGTTCATGTTCATGTTCATGTTCATGGACTGTTCATGTTCATGTTCATGTTCATGTTCATGGACTGTTCATGTTCATGTTCATGTTCATGGACTGTTCATGTTCATGTTCATGTTCATGGACTGTTCATGTTCATGTTCATGTTCATGTTCATGGACTGTTCATGTTCATGTTCATGTTCATGTTCATGTTCATGGACTGTTCATGTTCATGTTCATGTTCATGTTCATGGACTGTTCATGTTCATGTTCATGTTCATGGACTGTTCATGTTCATGTTCATGGACTGTTCATGTTCATGTTCATGGACTGTTCATGTTCATGTTCATGTTCATGGACTGTTCATGCTCATGTTCATGTTCATGTTCATGGACTGTTCATGTTCATGGACTGTTCATGCTCATGTTCATGTTCATGGACTGTTCATGTTCATGTTCATGTTCATGGACTGTTCATGTTCATGTTCATGTTCATGGACTGTTCATGTTCATGTTCATGTTCATGGACTGTTCATGTTCATGTTCATGGACTGTTCATGTTCATGTTCATGTTCATGGACTGTTCATGTTCATGTTCATGGACTGTTCATGTTCATGTTCATGGACTGTTCATGTTCATGTTCATGTTCATGGACTGTTCATGTTCATATTCATGGACTGTTCATGTTCATGTTCATGGACTGTTCATGTTCATGTTCATGGACTGTTCATGTTCATGTTCATGGACTGTTCATGTTCATGTTCATGGACTGTTCATGTTCATGTTCATGTTCATGTTCATGGACTGTTCATGTTGATGTTCATGTTCATGGACTGTTCATGTTCATGTTCATGTTCATGTTCATGGACTGTTCATGTTGATGTTCATGTTCATGTTCATGTTCATGGACTGTTCATGTTCATGTTCATGTTCATGGACTGTTCATGTTCATGGACTGTTCATGTTCATGTTCATGTTCATGGACTGTTCAATTTCATGTTCATGTTCATGTTCATGGACTGTTCATGTTCATGTTCATGGACTGTTCATGTTCATGTTCATGTTCATGTTCATGGACTGTTCATGTTCATGTTCATGGACTGTTCATGTTCATGTTGATGTTCATGGACTGTTCATGTTCATGTTCATGTTCATGTTCATGGACTGTTCATGTTCATGTTCATGTTCATGTTCATGTTCATGGACTGTTCATGTTCATGTTCATGGACTGTTCATGTTCATGTTCATGTTCATGGACTGTTCATGTTCATGTTCATGTTCATGGACTGTTCATGTTCATGTTCATGTTCATGGACTGTTCATGTTCATGTTCATGTTCATGGACTGTTCATGTTCATGTTCATGTTCATGGACTGTTCATGTTGATGTTCATGTTCATGTTCATGTTCATGGACTGTTCATGTTCATGTTCATGTTCATGGACTGTTCATGTTCATGTTCATGGACTGTTCATGTTCATGTTCATGTTCATGGACTGTTCAATTTCATGTTCATGTTCATGTTCATGGACTGTTCATGTTCATGTTCATGGACTGTTCATGTTGATGTTCATGTTCATGTTCATGGACTGTTCATGTTCATGTTCATGGACTGTTCATGTTCATGTTGATGTTCATGGACTGTTCATGTTCATGTTCATGTTCATGTTCATGGACTGTTCATGTTCATGTTCATGTTCATGTTCATGTTCATGTTCATGGACTGTTCATGTTCATGTTCATGGACTGTTCATGTTCATGTTCATGTTCATGTTCATGGACTGTTCATGTTCATGTTCATGTTCATGGACTGTTCATGTTCATGTTCATGTTCATGGACTGTTCATGTTCATGTTCATGTTCATGGACTGTTCATGTTCATGTTCATGTTCATGGACTGTTCATGCTCATGTTCATGGACTGTTCATGTTCATGGACTGTTCATGTTCATGTTCTTGTTCATGTTCATGTTCATGTTCATGGACTGTTCATGTTCATGTTCATGTTCATGTTCATGGACTGTTCATGTTCTTGTTCATGTTCATGTTCATGGACTGTTCATGTTCATGTTCATGGACTGTGCATGTTGATGTTCATGTTCATGGACTGTTCATGTTCATGTTCATGTTCATGGACTGTTCATGGACTGTTCATGTTCATGTTAATGTTCTTTTCATGGACTGTTCATGTTCATGTTCATGTTCATGGACTGTTCATGTTCATGTTCATGGACTGTTCATGTTCATGTTCATGTTCATGGACTGTTCATGTTCATGTTCATGTTCATGGACTGTTCATGTTCATGTTCATGTTCATGTTCATGTTCATGTTCATGGACTGTTCATGTTCATGTTCATGTTCATGGACTGTTCATGTTCATGTTCATGTTCATGGACAGTTCATGTTCATGTTCATGTTCATGTTCATGTTCATGTTCATGTTCATGGACTGTTCATGTTCATGTTCATGTTCATGTACTGTTCATGTTCATGTTCATGGACTGTTCATGTTCATGTTCATGGACTGTTCATGTTCATGTTCATGGACTGTTCATGTTCATGTTCATGTTCATGTTCATGTTCATGTTCATGGACTGTTCATGTTCATGTTCATGTTCATGTTCATGGACTGTTCATGTTCATGTTCATGTTCATGTTCATGGACTGTTCATGTTCATGTTCATGTTCATGGACTGTTCATGTTCATGTTCATGGACTGTTCATGTTCATGTTCATGTTCATGGACTGTTCATGTTCATGTTCATGTTCATGGACTGTTCATGTTCATGGAATGTTCATGTTCATGTTCATGTTCATGTTCATGGACTGTTCATGTTCATGTTCATGTTCATGTTCATGGACTGTTCATGTTCATGTTCATGTTCATGGACTGTTCAGGTTCATGTTCATGTTCATGTTCATGGACTGTTCATGTTCATGTTCATGTTCATGTTCATATACTGTTCATGTTCATGTTCATGTTCATGGACTGTTCATGTTCATGTTCATGTTCATGTTCATGGACTGTTCATGTTCATGTTCATGTTCATGGACAGTTCATGTTCATGTTCATGTTCATGTTCATGGACTGTTCATGTTCATGTTCATGGACTGTTCATGTTCATGTTCATGTTCATGTTCATGGACTGTTCATGTTCATGTTCATGTTCATGTTCATGGACTGTTCATGTTCATGTTCATGTTCATGTTCATGGACTGTTCATGTTCATGTTCATGTTCATGTTCATGTTCATGGACTGTTCATGTTCATGTTCATGTTCATGGACAGTTCATGTTCATGTTCATATTCATGGACTGTTCATGTTCATGTTCATGTTCATGGACTGTTCATGTTCATGTTCATGTTCATGGACTGTTCATTATCATGTTCATGGACTGTTCATGTTCATGTTCATGTTCATGTTCATGGACTGTTCATGTTCATGTTCATGTTCATGTTCATGGACTGTTCATGTTCATGTTCATGTTCATGTTCATGTTATGTTCATGTTCATGTTCATGTTCATGTTCATGTTCATGGACTGTTCATGTTCATGTTCATGTTCATGGACTGTTCATGTTCATGTTCATGTTCATGTTCATGTTCATGGACTGTTCATGTTCATGTTCATGTTCATGGACTGTTCATGTTCATGTTCATGTTCATGGACTGTTCATGTTCATGTTCATGTTCATGTTCATGGACTGTTCATGTTCATGTTCATGTTCATGTTCATGGACTGTTCATGTTCATGTTCATGTTCATGTTCATGGACTGTTCATGTTCATGTTCATGTTCATGTTCATGTTCATGGACTGTTCATGTTCATGTTCATGGACTGTTCATGTTCATGTTCATGTTCATGGACTGTTCATGTTCATGTTCATGGACTGTTCATGTTCATGTTCATGTTCATGTTCATGGACTGTTCATGCTCATGTTCATGTTCATGTTCATGGACTGTTCATGTTCATGTTCATGTTCATGGACTGTTCATATTCATGTTCATGTTCATGGACTGTTCATGTTCATGTTCATGGACTGTTCATGTTCATGTTCATGAACTGTTCATGTTCATGTTCATGTTCATGGACTGTTCATGTTCATGGACTGTTCATGTTCATGTTCATGGACTGTTCATGTTCATGTTCATGGACTGTTCATGTTCATGTTCATGGACTGTTCATGTTCATGTTCATGGACTGTTCATGTTCATGTTCATGGACTGTTCATGTTCATGTTCATGTTCATGGACAGTTCATGTTGATGTTCATGTTCATGGACTGTTCATGTTCATGTTCATGTTCATGGACTGTTCATGTTCATGTTCATGTTCATGGACTGTTCATGTTCATGTTCATGGACTGTTCATGTTCATGTTCATGTTCATGTTCATGGACTGTTCATGTTCATGTTCATGTTCATGGACTGTTCATTATCATGTTCATGGACTGTTCATGTTCATGTTCATGTTCATGTTCATGGACTGTTCATGTTCATGTTCATGTTCATGTTCATGGACTGTTCATGTTCATGTTCATGTTCATGTTCTGTTCATGTTCATGTTCATGTTCATGTTCATGGACTGTTCATGTTCATGTTCATGTTCATGGACTGTTCATGTTCATGTTCATGTTCATGTTCATGTTCATGGACTGTTCATGTTCATGTTCATGTTCATGGACTGTTCATGTTCATGTTCATGTTCATGGACTGTTCATGTTCATGTTCATGTTCATGTTCATGGACTGTTCATGTTCATGTTCATTGTTCATGTTCATGGACTGTTCATGTTCATGTTCATGTTCATGTTCATGGACTGTTCATGTTCATGTTCATGTTCATGTTCATGTTCATGTTCATGTTCATGGACTGTTCATGTTCATGTTCATGGACTGTTCATGTTCATGTTCATGTTCATGGACTGTTCATGTTCATGTTCATGGACTGTTCATGTTCATGTTCATGTTCATGTTCATGGACTGTTCATGCTCATGTTCATGTTCATGTTCATGGACTGTTCATGTTCATGTTCATGTTCATGGACTGTTCATGTTCATGTTCATGTTCATGGACTGTTCATGTTCATGTTCATGTTCATGGACTGTTCATGTTCATGTTCATGGACTGTTCATGTTCTTGTTCATGAACTGTTCATGTTCATGTTCATGTTCATGGACTGTTCATGTTCATGTTCATGTTCATGGACTGTTCATGTTCATGTTCATGGACTGTTCATGTTCATGTTCATGGACTGTTCATGTTCATGTTCATGGACTGTTCATGTTCATGTTCATGGACTGTTCATGTTCATGTTCATGGACTGTTCATGTTCATGTTCATGTTCATGGACAGTTCATGTTGATGTTCATGTTCATGGACTGTTCATGTTCATGTTCATGTTCATGGACTGTTCATGTTCATGTTCATGGACTGTTCATGTTCATGTTCATGGACTGTTCAATTTCATGTTCATGTTCATGTTCATGGACTGTTCATGTTCATGTTCATGTTCATGGACTGTTCATGGACTGTTCATGTTCATGTTCATGTTCATGTTCATGGACTGTTCATGTTCATGTTCATGTTCATGGACTGTTCATGTTCATGTTCATGGACTGTTCATGTTCATGTTCATGTTCATGGACTGTTCATGTTCATGTTCATGTTCATGGACTGTTCATGTTCATGTTCATGTTCATGTTCATGGACTGTTCATGTTCATGTTCATGTTCATGGACTGTTCATGTTCATGTTCATGTTCATGGACAGTTCATGTTCATGTTCATGTTCATGTTCATGGACTGTTCATGTTCATGTTCATGTTCATGGACTGTTCATGTTCATGTTCATGTTCATGGACTGTTCATGTTCATGTTCATGGACTGTTCATGTTCATGTTCATGTTCATGGACTGTTCATGTTCATGTTCATGTTCATGTTCATGTTCATGTTCATGGACTGTTCATGTTCATGTTCATGTTCATGGACTGTTCATGTTCATGTTCATGTTCATGTTCATGTTCATGGACTGTTCATGTTCATGTTCATGTTCATGTTCATGGACTGTTCATGTTCATGTTCATGTTCATGTTCATGTTCATGGACTGTTCATGTTCATGTTCATGTTCATGTTCATGTTCATGTTCTGTTCATGTTCATGTTCATGTTCATGTTCATGGACTGTTCATGTTCATGTTCATGTTCATGGACTGTTCATGTTCATGTTCATGTTCATGTTCATGGACTGTTCATGTTCATGTTCATGTTCATGGACTGTTCATGTTCATGTTCATGTTCATGGACTGTTCATGTTCATGTTCATGTTCATGTTCATGGACTGTTCATGTTCATGTTCATGTTCATGTTCATGTTCATGGACTGTTCATGTTCATGTTCATGTTCATGGACTGTTCATGTTCATGTTCATGTTCATGGACTGTTCATGTTCATGTTCATGGACTGTTCATGTTCATGTTCATGGACTGTTCATGTTCATGTTCATGTTCATGGACTGTTCATGCTCATGTTCATGTTCATGTTCATGGACTGTTCATGTTCATGGACTGTTCATGCTCATGTTCATGTTCATGTTCATGGACTGTTCATGTTCATGTTCATGTTCATGGACTGTTCATGTTCATGTTCATGTTCATGGACTGTTCATGTTCATGTTCATGTTCATGGACTGTTCATGTTCATGTTCATGGACTGTTCATGTTCATGTTGATGTTCATGGACTGTTCATGTTCATGTTCATGGACTGTTCATGTTCATGTTCATGGACTGTTCATGTTCATGTTCATGTTCATGGACTGTTCATGTTCATGTTCATGGACTGTTCATGTTCATGTTCATGGACTGTTCATGTTCATGTTCATGGACTGTTCATGTTCATGTTCATGGACTGTTCATGTTCATGTTCATGGACTGTTCATGTTCATGTTCATGTTCATGGACTGTTCATGTTCATGTTCATGGACTGTTCATGTTCATGTTCATGTTCATGTTCATGGACTGTTCATGTTGATGTTGATGTTCATGTTCATGTTCATGGACTGTTCATGTTCATGTTCATGTTCATGGACTGTTCATGTTCTTGGACTGTTCATGTTCATGTTCATGTTCATGGACTGTTCAATTTCATGTTCATGTTCATGTTCATGGACTGTTCATGTTCATGTTCATGGACTGTTCATGTTCATGTTCATGTTCATGTTCATGTTCATGGACTGTTCATGTTCATGTTCATGGACTGTTCATGTTCATGTTGATGTTCATGGACTGTTCATGTTCATGTTCATGTTCATGGACTGTTCATGTTCATGTTCATGTTCATGTTCATGTTCATGGACTGTTCATGTTCATGTTCATGGACTGTTCATGTTCATGTTCATGTTCATGTTCATGGACTGTTCATGTTCATGTTCATGTTCATGGACTGTTCATGTTCATGTTCATGTTCATGGACTGTTCATGTTCATGTTCATGTTCATGGACTGTTCATGTTCATGTTCATGTTCATGGACTGTTCATGTTGATGTTCATGTTCATGTTCATGTTCATGGACTGTTCATGTTCATGTTCATGTTCATGGACTGTTCATGTTCATGTTCATGGACTGTTCATGTTCATGTTCATGTTCATGGACTGTTCAATTTCATGTTCATGGACTGTTCATGTTCATGTTCATGGACTGTTCATGTTGATGTTCATGTTCATGTTCATGGACTGTTCATGTTCATGTTCATGGACTGTTCATGTTCATGTTGATGTTCATGGACTGTTCATGTTCATGTTCATGTTCATGGACTGTTCATGTTCATGTTCATGTTCATGTTCATGGACTGTTCATGTTCATGTTCATGGACTGTTCATGTTCATGTTCATGTTCATGTTCATGGACTGTTCATGTTCATGTTCATGTTCATGGACTGTTCATGTTCATGTTCATGTTCATGGACTGTTCATGTTCATGTTCATGTTCATGGACTGTTCATGTTCATGTTCATGTTCATGGACTGTTCATGCTCATGTTCATGGACTGTTCATGTTCATGGACTGTTCATGTTCATGTTCTTGTTCATGTTCATGTTCATGTTCATGGACTGTTCATGTTCATGTTCATGTTCATGGACTGTTCATGTTCTTGTTCATGTTCATGTTCATGGACTGTTCATGTTCATGTTCATGGACTGTGCATGTTCATGTTCATGTTCATGGACTGTTCATGTTCATGTTCATGTTCATGGACTGTTCATGGACTGTTCATGTTCATGTTCATGTTCATGTTCATGTTCATGTTCATGGACTGTTCATGTTCATGTTCATGTTCATGGACTGTTCATGTTCATGTTCATGGACTGTTCATGTTCATGTTCATGTTCATGGACTGTTCATGTTCATGGAATGTTCATGTTCATGTTCATGTTCATGTTCATGGACTGTTCATGTTCATGTTCATGTTCATGGACAGTTCATGTTCATGTTCATGGACTGTTCATGTTCATGTTCATGTTCATGGACTGTTCATGTTCATGTTCATGTTCATGGACTGTTCATGTTCATGTTCATGTTCATGGACTGTTCATGTTCATGTTCATGTTCATGTTCATGTTCATGGACTGTTCATGTTCATGTTCATGTTCATTTTCATGTTCATGTTCTGTTCATGTTCATGTTCATGGACTGTTCATGTTCATGTTCATGTTCATGGACTGTTCATGTTCATGTTCATGTTCATGGACTGTTCATGTTCATGTTCATGTTCATGGACTGTTCATGTTCATGTTCATGTTCATGGACTGTTCATGTTCATGTTCATGTTCATGTTCATGGACTGTTCATGTTCATGTTCATGTTCATGTTCATGGACTGTTCATGTTCATGTTCATGTTCATGTTCATGGACTGTTCATGTTCATGTTCATGTTCATGGACTGTTCATGTTCATGTTCATGGACTGTTCATGTTCATGTTCATGGACTGTTCATGTTCAAGTTCATGTTCATGGACTGTTCATGCTCATGTTCATGTTCATGGACTGTTCATGTTCATGGACTGTTCATGCTCATGTTCATGTTCATGTTCATGGACTGTTCATGTTCATGTTCATGTTCATGGACTGTTCATGTTCATGTTCATGTTCATGGACTGTTCATGTTCATGGACTGTTCATGTTCATGTTCATGTTCATGGACTGTTCATGTTCATGTTCATGGACTGTTCATGTTCATGTTCATGTTCATGGACTGTTCATGTTCATGTTCATGTTCATGGACTGTTCATGTTCATGTTCATGGACTGTTCATGTTCATGTTCATGGACTGTTCATGTTCATGTTCATGGACTGTTCATGTTCATGTTCATGGACTGTTCATGTTCATGTTCATGTTCATGGACTGTTCAATTTCATGTTCATGTTCATGTTCATGGACTGTTCATGTTCATGTTCATGGACTGTTCATGTTGATGTTCATGTTCATGTTCATGGACTGTTCATGTTCATGTTCATGGACTGTTCATGTTCATGTTGATGTTCATGGACTGTTCATGTTCATGTTCATGTTCATGTTCATGGACTGTTCATGTTCATGTTCATGTTCATGTTCATGTTCATGGACTGTTCATGTTCATGTTCATGGACTGTTCATGTTCATGTTCATGTTCATGTTCATGGACTGTTCATGTTCATGTTCATGTTCATTGACTGTTCATGTTCATGTTCATGTTCATGGACTGTTCATGTTCATGTTCATGTTCATGGACTGTTCATGTTCATGTTCATGTTCATGGACTGTTCATGCTCATGTTCATGGACTGTTCATGTTCATGGACTGTTCATGTTCATGTTCTTGTTCATGTTCATGTTCATGTTCATGGACTGTTCATGTTCATGTTCATGTTCATGTTCATGGACTGTTCATGTTCTTGTTCATGTTCATGTTCATGGACTGTTCATGTTCATGTTCATGGACTGTGCATGTTCATGTTCATGTTCATGGACTGTTCATGTTCATGTTCATGTTCATGGACTGTTCATGGACTGTTCATGTTCATGTTCATGTTCATGTTCATGTTCATGGACTGTTCATGTTCATGTTCATGTTCATGGACTGTTCATGTTCATGTTCATGGACTGTTCATGTTCATGTTCATGTTCATGGACTGTTCATGTTCATGTTCATGTTCATGGACTGTTCATGTTCATGTTCATGTTCATGGACTGTTCATGTTCATGTTCATGTTCATGGACTGTTCATGTTCATGTTCATGTTCATGGACAGTTCATGTTCATGTTCATGTTCATGTTCATGTTCATGTTCATGTTCATGTTCATGGACTGTTCATGTTCATGTTCATGTTCATGGACTGTTCATGTTCATGTTCATGGACTGTTCATGTTCATGTTCATGGACTGTTCATGTTCATGTTCATGTTCATGTTCATGTTCATGTTCATGTTCATGGACTGTTCATGTTCATGTTCATGTTCATGGACTGTTCATGTTCATGTTCATGTTCATGGACTGTTCATGTTCATGTTCATGTTCATGGACTGTTCATGTTCATGTTCATGGACTGTTCATGTTCATGTTCATGTTCATGGACTGTTCATGTTCATGTTCATGTTCATGGACTGTTCATGTTCATGGAATGTTCATGTTCATGTTCATGTTCATGTTCATGTTCATGTTCATGTTCATGGACTGTTCATGTTCATGTTCATGTTCATGGACTGTTCATGTTCATGTTCATGTTCATGGACTGTTCAGGTTCATGTTCATGTTCATGTTCATGGACTGTTCATGTTCATGTTCATGTTCATGTTCATGGACTGTTCATGTTCATGTTCATGTTCATGGACTGTTCATGTTCATGTTCATGTTCATGTTCATGTTCATGGACTGTTCATGTTCATGTTCATGTTCATGGACAGTTCATGTTCATGTTCATGTTCATGTTCATGGACTGTTCATGTTCATGTTCATGGACTGTTCATGTTCATGTTCATGTTCATGTTCATGGACTGTTCATGTTCATGTTCATGTTCATGTTCATGGACTGTTCATGTTCATGTTCATGTTCATGTTCATGGACTGTTCATGTTCATGTTCATGTTCATGTTCATGTTCATGGACTGTTCATGTTCATGTTCATGTTCATGGACAGTTCATGTTCATGTTCATATTCATGGACTGTTCATGTTCATGTTCATGTTCATGGACTGTTCATGTTCATGTTCATGTTCATGGACTGTTCATTATCATGTTCATGGACTGTTCATGTTCATGTTCATGTTCATGTTCATGGACTGTTCATGTTCATGTTCATGTTCATGTTCATGTTCATGGACTGTTCATGTTCATGTTCATGTTCATGTTCATGTTCTGTTCATGTTCATGTTCATGTTCATGTTCATGGACTGTTCATGTTCATGTTCATGTTCATGGACTGTTCATGTTCATGTTCATGTTCATGTTCATGGACTGTTCATGTTCATGTTCATGTTCATGGACTGTTCATGTTCATGTTCATGTTCATGGACTGTTCATGTTCATGTTCATGTTCATGGACTGTTCATGTTCATGTTCATGTTCATGTTCATGTTCATGGACTGTTCATGTTCATGTTCATGTTCATGTTCATGGACTGTTCATGTTCATGTTCATGTTCATGTTCATGTTCACGTTCATGTTCATGGACTGTTCATGTTCATGTTCATGGACTGTTCATGTTCATGTTCATGTTCATGGACTGTTCATGTTCATGTTCATGGACTGTTCATGTTCATGTTCATGTTCATGGACTGTTCATGCTCATGTTCATGTTCATGTTCATGGACTGTTCATGTTCATGTTCATGTTCATGGACTGTTCATGTTCATGTTCATGTTCATGGACTGTTCATGTTCATGTGCATGGACTGTTCATGTTCATGTTCATGAACTGTTCATGTTCATGTTCATGTTCATGGACTGTTCATGTTCATGTTCATGTTCATGGACTGTTCATGTTCATGTTCATGGACTGTTCATGTTCATGTTCATGGACTGTTCATGTTCATGTTCATGGACTGTTCATGTTCATGTTCATGGACTGTTCATGTTCATGTTCATGGACTGTTCATGTTCATGTTCATGGACAGTTCATGTTGATGTTCATGTTCATGGACTGTTCATGTTCATGTTCATGTTCATGGACTGTTCATGTTCATGTTCATGGACTGTTCATGTTCATGTTCATGGACTGTTCAATTTCACGTTCATGTTCATGTTCATGGACTGTTCATGTTCATGTTCATGTTCATGGACTGTTCATGGACTGTTCATGTTCATGTTCATGTTCATGTTCATGGACTGTTCATGTTCATGTTCATGTTCATGGACTGTTCATGTTCATGTTCATGGACTGTTCATGTTCATGTTCATCTTCATGGACTGTTCATGTTCATGTTCATGTTCATGGACTGTTCATGTTCATGTTCATGTTCATGTTCATGGACTGTTCATGTTCATGTTCATGTTCATGGACTGTTCATGTTCATGTTCATGTTCATGTTCATGTTCATGGACAGTTCATGTTCATGTTCATGTTCATGTTCATGGACTGTTCATGTTCATGTTCATGTTCATGTTCATGGACTGTTCATGTTCATGTTCATGTTCATGGACTGTTCATGTTCATGGAATGTTCATGTTCATGTTCATGTTCATGTTCATGTTCATGGACTGTTCATGTTCATGTTCATGTTCATGGACTGTTCATGTTCATGTTCATGTTCATGGACTGTTCATGTTCATATTCATGTTCATGTTCATGGACTGTTCATGTTCATGTTCATGTTCATGTTCATGTTCATGGACTGTTCATGTTCATGTTCATGTTCATGGACTGTTCATGTTCATGTTCATGTTCATGTTCATGGACTGTTCATGTTCATGTTCATGTTCATGTTCATGGACTGTTCATGTTCATGTTCATGTTCATGGACTGTTCATGTTCATGTTCATGGACAGTTCATGTTGATGTTCATGTTCATGTTCATGGACTGTTCATGTTCATGTTCATGTTCATGGACTGTTCATGTTCATGTTCATGGACTGTTCATGTTCATGTTCATGGACTGTTCAATTTCATGTTCATGTTCATGTTCATGGACTGTTCATGTTCATGTTCATGTTCATGGACTGTTCATGGACTGTTCATGTTCATGTTCATGTTCATGTTCATGGACTGTTCATGTTCATGTTCATGTTCATGGACTGTTCATGTTCATGTTCATGGACTGTTCATGTTCATGTTCATGTTCATGGACTGTTCATGTTCATGTTCATGTTCATGGACTGTTCATGTTCATGTTCATGTTCATGTTCATGGACTGTTCATGTTCATGTTCCTGTTCATGGACTGTTCATGTTCATGTTCATGTTCATGGACAGTTCATGTTCATGTTCATGTTCATGTTCATGGACTGTTCATGTTCATGTTCATGTTCATGTTCATGTTCATGGACTGTTCATGTTCATGTTCATGTTCATGGACTGTTCATGTTCATGTTCATGTTCATGTTCATGGACTGTTCATGTTCATGTTCATGTTCATGTTCATGGACTGTTCATGTTCATGTTCATGTTCATGGACAGTTCATGTTGATGTTCATGTTCATGTTCATGGACTGTTCATGTTCATGTTCATGTTCATGGACTGTTCATGTTCATGTTCATGGACTGTTCATGTTCATGTTCATGGACTGTTCAATTTCATGTTCATGTTCATGTTCATGGACTGTTCATGTTCATGTTCATGTTCATGGACTGTTCATGGACTGTTCATGTTCATGTTCATGTTCATGTTCATGGACTGTTCATGTTCATGTTCATGTTCATGGACTGTTCATGTTCATGTTCATGGACTGTTCATGTTCATGTTCATGTTCATGGACTGTTCATGTTCATGTTCATGTTCATGGACTGTTCATGTTCATGTTCATGTTCATGTTCATGGACTGTTCATGTTCATGTTCATGTTCATGGACTGTTCATGTTCATGTTCATGTTCATGTTCATGGACAGTTCATGTTCATGTTCATGTTCATGTTCATGGACTGTTCATGTTCATGTTCATGTTCATGTTCATGTTCATGGACTGTTCATGTTCATGTTCATGTTCATGGACTGTTCATGTTCATGTTCATGTTCATGGACTGTTCATGTTCATGTTCATGTTCATGTTCATGTTCATGGACTGTTCATGTTCATGTTCATGTTCATGGACTGTTCATGTTCATGTTCATGTTCATGGACTGTTCATGTTCATGTTCATGTTCATGGACTGTTCATGTTCATGTTCATGTTCATGGACTGTTCATGTTCATGTTCATGTTCATGGACTGTTCATGTTCATGTTCATGTTCATGGACTGTTCATGTTCATGGAATGTTCATGTTCATGTTCATGTTCATGTTCATGTTCATGGACTGTTCATGTTCATGTTCATGTTCATGGACTGTTCATGTTCATGTTCATGTTCATGGACTGTTCATGTTCATATTCATGTTCATGTTCATGGACTGTTTATGTTCATGTTCATGTTCATGTTCATGTTCATGGACTGTTCATGTTCATGTTCATGTTCATGGACTGTTCATGTTCATGTTCATGTTCATGTTCATGGACTGTTCATGTTCATGTTCATGTTCATGTTCATGGACTGTTCATGTTCATGTTCATGTTCATGGACTGTTCATGTTCATGTTCATGTTCATGGACTGTTCATGTTCATGTTCATGTTCATGTTCATGGACTGTTCATGTTCATGTTCATGTTCATGTTCATGGACTGTTCATGTTCATGTTCATGTTCATGGACTGTTCATGTTCATGGAATGTTCATGTTCATGTTCATGTTCATGTTCATGGACTGTTCATGTTCATGTTCATGTTCATGGACAGTTCATGTTCATGTTGATGGACTGTTCATGTTCATGTTCATGTTCATGTTCATGTTCATGGACTGTTCATGTTCATGTTCATGTTCATGGACTGTTCATGTTCATGTTCATGTTCATGGACTGTTCATGTTCATGTTCATGTTCATGTTCATGTTCATGGACTGTTCATGTTCATGTTCATGTTCATTTTCATGTTCATGTTCTGTTCATGTTCATGTTCATGTTCATGGACTGTTCATGTTCATGTTCATGTTCATGGACTGTTCATGTTCATGTTCATGTTCATGGACTGTTCATGTTCATGTTCATGTTCATGGACTGTTCATGTTCATGTTCATGTTCATGGACTGTTCATGTTCATGTTCATGTTCATGTTCATGGACTGTTCATGTTCATGTTCATGTTCATGTTCATGGACTGTTCATGTTCATGTTCATGTTCATGTTCATGGACTGTTCATGTTCATGTTCATGTTCATGGACTGTTCATGTTCATGTTCATGGACTGTTCATGTTCATGTTCATGGACTGTTCATGTTCATGTTCATGTTCATGGACTGTTCATGCTCATGTTCATGTTCATGGACTGTTCATGTTCATGGACTGTTCATGCTCATGTTCATGTTCATGTTCATGGACTGTTCATGTTCATGTTCATGTTCATGGACTGTTCATGTTCATGTTCATGGACTGTTCATGTTCATGTTCATGTTCATGGACTGTTCATGTTCATGGACTGTTCATGTTCATGTTCATGTTCATGGACTGTCCATGTTCATGTTCATGGACTGTTCATGTTCATGTTCATGTTCATGGACTGTTCATGTTCATGTTCATGTTCATGGACTGTTCATGTTCATGTTCATGTTCATGGACTGTTCATGTTCATGTTCATGGACTGTTCATGTTCATGTTCATGGACTGTTCATGTTCATGTTCATGGACTGTTCATGTTCATGTTCATGGACTGTTCATGTTCATGTTCATGTTCATGGACTGTTCATGTTCATGTTCATGGACTGTTCATGTTCATGTTCATGTTCATGTTCATGGACTGTTCATGTTGATGTTCATGTTCATGTTCATGTTCATGGACTGTTCATGTTCATGTTCATGTTCATGGACTGTTCATGTTCATGTTCATGGACTGTTCATGTTCATGTTCATGTTCATGGACTGTTCAATTTCATGTTCATGTTCATGTTCATGGACTGTTCATGTTCATGTTCATGGACTGTTCATGTTCATGTTCATGTTCATGTTCATGGACTGTTCATGTTCATGTTCATGGACTGTTCATGTTCATGTTCATGGACTGTTCATGTTCATGTTGATGTTCATGGACTGTTCATGTTCATGTTCATGTTCATGTTCATGGACTGTTCATGTTCATGTTCATGTTCATGTTCATGGACTGTTCATGTTCATGTTCATGGACTGTTCATGTTCATGTTCATGTTCATGTTCATGGACTGTTCATGTTCATGTTCATGTTCATGGACTGTTCATGTTCATGTTCATGTTCATGGACTGTTCATGTTCATGTTCATGTTCATGGACTGTTCATGTTCATGTTCATGTTCATGGACTGTTCATGTTCATGTTCATGTTCATGGACTGTTCATGTTCATGTTCATGTTCATGGACTGTTCATGCTCATGTTCATGGACTGTTCATGTTCATGGACTGTTCATGTTCATGTTCATGTTCATGTTCATGTTCATGGACTGTTCATGTTCATGTTCATGTTCATGGACTGTTCATGTTCTTGTTCATGTTCATGTTCATGGACTGTTCATGTTCATGTTCATGGACTGTGCATGTTCATGTTCATGTTCATGGACTGTTCATGTTCATGTTCATGTTCATGGACTGTTCATGGACTGTTCATGTTCATGTTCATGTTCATGTTCATGGACTGTTCATGTTCATGTTCATGGACTGTTCATGTTCATGTTCATGGACTGTTCATGTTCATGTTCATGTTCATGGACTGTTCATGTTCATGTTCATGGACTGTTCATGTTCATGTTCATGTTCATGTTCATGTTCATGGACTGTTCATGTTCATGTTCATGTTCATGGACTGTTCATGTTCATGTTCATGTTCATGGACAGTTCATGTTCATGTTCATGTTCATGTTCATGTTCATGGACTGTTCATGTTCATGTTCATGGACTGTTCATGTTCATGTTCATGGACTGTTCATGTTCATGTTCATGGACTGTTCATGTTCATGTTCATGTTCATGTTCATGTTCATGTTCATGTTCATGGACTGTTCATGTTCATGTTCATGTTCATGTTCATGGACTGTTCATGTTCATGTTCATGTTCATGTTCATGGACTGTTCATGTTCATGTTCATGTTCATGGACTGTTCATGTTCATGTTCATGTTCATGGACTGTTCATGTTCATGTTCATGTTCATGGACTGTTCATGTTCATGTTCATGTTCATGGACTGTTCATGTTCATGGAATGTTCATGTTCATGTTCATGTTCATGTTCATGTTCATGTTCATGGACTGTTCATGTTCATGTTCATGTTCATGTTCATGGACTGTTCATGTTCATGTTCATGTTCATGTTCATGGACTGTTCATGTTCATGTTCATGTTCATGGACTGTTCATGTTCATGTTCATGTTCATGTTCATGTTCATGGACTGTTCATGTTCATGTTCATGTTCATGTTCATGGACTGTTCATGTTCATGTTCATGTTCATGGACTGTTCATGTTCATGTTCATGTTCATGGACTGTTCATGTTCATGTTCATGTTCATGTTCATGGACTGTTCATGTTCATGTTCATGGACTGTTCATGTTCATGTTCATGGACTGTTCATGTTCATGTTCATGTTCATGTTCATGGACTGTTCATGTTGATGTTCATGTTCATGTTCATGTTCATGGACTGTTCATGTTCATGTTCATGTTCATAGACTGTTCATGTTCATGTTCATGGACTGTTCATGTTCATGTTCATGTTCATGGACTGTTCAATTTCATGTTCATGTTCATGTTCATGGACTGTTCATGTTCATGTTCATGGACTGTTCATGTTCATGTTCATGTTCATGTTCATGGACTGTTCATGTTCATGTTCATGGACTGTTCATGTTCATGTTCATGGACTGTTCATGTTCATGTTGATGTTCATGGACTGTTCATGTTCATGTTCATGTTCATGTTCATGGACTGTTCATGTTCATGTTCATGTTCATGTTCATGGACTGTTCATGTTCATGTTCATGGACTGTTCATGTTCATGTTCATGTTCATGTTCATGGACTGTTCATGTTCATGTTCATGTTCATGTTCATGGACTGTTCATGTTCATGTTCATGTTCATGGACTGTTCATGTTCATGTTCATGTTCATGGACTGTTCATGTTCATGTTCATGTTCATGGACTGTTCATGTTCATGTTCATGTTCATGGACTGTTCATGTTCATGTTCATGTTCATGGACTGTTCATGCTCATGTTCATGGACTGTTCATGTTCATGGACTGTTCATGTTCATGTTCATGTTCATGTTCATGTTCATGTTCATGGACTGTTCATGTTCATGTTCATGTTCATGGACTGTTCATGTTCTTGTTCATGTTCATGTTCATGGACTGTTCATGTTCATGTTCATGGACTGTGCATGTTCATGTTCATGTTCATGGACTGTTCATGTTCATGTTCATGTTCATGGACTGTTCATGGACTGTTCATGTTCATGTTCATGTTCATGGACTGTTCATGTTCATGTTCATGGACTGTTCATGTTCATGTTCATGGACTGTTCATGTTCATGTTCATGTTCATGGACTGTTCATGTTCATGTTCATGGACTGTTCATGTTCATGTTCATGTTCATGTTCATGGACTGTTCATGTTCATGTTCATGTTCATGGACTGTTCATGTTCATGTTCATGTTCATGGACAGTTCATGTTCATGTTCATGTTCATGTTCATGTTCATGGACTGTTCATGTTCATGTTCATGTTCATGGACTGTTCATGTTCATGTTCATGGACTGTTCATGTTCATGTTCATGGACTGTTCATGTTCATGTTCATGTTCATGTTCATGTTCATGTTCATGGACTGTTCATGTTCATGTTCATGTTCATGTTCATGGACTGTTCATGTTCATGTTCATGTTCATGGACTGTTCATGTTCATGTTCATGTTCATGGACTGTTCATGTTCATGTTCATGTTCATGGACTGTTCATGTTCATGTTCATGTTCATGGACTGTTCATGTTCATGGAATGTTCATGTTCATGTTCATGTTCATGTTCATGTTCATGGACTGTTCATGTTCATGTTCATGTTCATGTTCATGGACTGTTCATGTTCATGTTCATGTTCATGTTCATGGACTGTTCATGTTCATGTTCATGTTCATGGACTGTTCATGTTCATGTTCATGTTCATGTTCATGTTCATGGACTGTTCATGTTCATGTTCATGTTCATGTTCATGGACTGTTCATGTTCATGTTCATGTTCATGGACTGTTCATGTTCATGTTCATGTTCATGGACTGTTCATGTTCATGTTCATGTTCATGTTCATGGACTGTTCATGTTCATGTTCATGGACTGTTCATGTTCATGTTCATGTTCATGTTCATGTTCATGGACTGTTCATGTTCATGTTCATGTTCATGTTCATGGACTGTTCATGTTCATGTTCATGTTCATGTTCATGGACTGTTCATGTTCATGTTCATGTTCATGTTCATGGACTGTTCATGTTCATGTTCATGTTCATGGACAGTTCATGTTCATGTTCATGTTCATGGACTGTTCATGTTCATGTTCATGTTCATGGACTGTTCATGTTCATGTTCATGTTCATGGACTGTTCATTATCATGTTCATGGACTGTTCATGTTCATGTTCATGTTCATGGACTGTTCATGTTCATGGACTGTTCATGTTCATGTTCATGTTCATGGACTGTTCATGTTCATGTTCATGTTCATGTTCATGTTCATGGACTGTTCATGTTCATGTTCATGTTCATGGACTGTTCATGTTCATGTTCATGTTCATGGACTGTTCATGTTCATGTTCATGTTCATGTTCATGGACTGTTCATGTTCATGTTCATGTTCATGTTCATGGACTGTTCATGTTCATGTTCATGTTCATGTTCATGGACTGTTCATGTTCATGTTCATGTTCATGTTCATGGACTGTTCATGTTCATGTTCATGTTCATGTTCATGGACTGTTCATGTTCATGTTCATGGACTGTTCATGTTCATGTTCATGTTCATGGACTGTTCATGTTCATGTTCATGGACTGTTCATGTTCATGTTCATGTTCATGTTCATGGACTGTTCATGCTCATGTTCATGTTCATGTTCATGGACTGTTCATGTTCATGTTCATGGACTGTTCATGTTCATGTTCATGTTCATGGACTGTTCATGTTCATGTTCATGTTCATGGACTGTTCATGTTCATGTTCATGTTCATGTTCATGGACTGTTCATGTTCATGTTCATGTTCATGTTCATGGACTGTTCATGTTCATGTTCATGGACTGTTCATGTTCATGTTCATGTTCATGTTCATGGACTGTTCATGTTCATGTTCATGTTCATGGACTGTTCATGTTCATGTTCATGTTCATGGACAGTTCATGTTCATGTTCATGTTCATGTTCATGTTCATGGACTGTTCATGTTCATGTTCATGTTCATGGACTGTTCATGTTCATGTTCATGGACTGTTCATGTTCATGTTCATGGACTGTTCATGTTCATGTTCATGTTCATGTTCATGTTCATGTTCATGTTCATGGACTGTTCATGTTCATGTTCATGTTCATGTTCATGGACTGTTCATGTTCATGTTCATGTTCATGTTCATGGACTGTTCATGTTCATGTTCATGTTCATGGACTGTTCATGTTCATGTTCATGGACTGTTCATGTTCATGTTCATGTTCATGGACTGTTCATGTTCATGTTCATGTTCATGGACTGTTCATGTTCATGGAATGTTCATGTTCATGTTCATGTTCATGTTCATGTTCATGGACTGTTCATGTTCATGTTCATGTTCATGTTCATGGACTGTTCATGTTCATGTTCATGTTCATGTTCATGGACTGTTCATGTTCATGTTCATGTTCATGGACTGTTCATGTTCATGTTCATGTTCATGTTCATGTTCATGGACTGTTCATGTTCATGTTCATGTTCATGTTCATGGACTGTTCATGTTCATGTTCATGTTCATGGACTGTTCATGTTCATGTTCATGTTCATGGACTGTTCATGTTCATGTTCATGTTCATGTTCATGGACTGTTCATGTTCATGTTCATGGACTGTTCATGTTCATGTTCATGTTCATGTTCATGTTCATGGACTGTTCATGTTCATGTTCATGTTCATGTTCATGGACTGTTCATGTTCATGTTCATGTTCATGTTCATGGACTGTTCATGTTCATGTTCATGTTCATGTTCATGGACTGTTCATGTTCATGTTCATGTTCATGGACAGTTCATGTTCATGTTCATGTTCATGGACTGTTCATGTTCATGTTCATGTTCATGTTCATGGACTGTTCATGTTCATGTTCATGTTCATGGACTGTTCATTATCATGTTCATGGACTGTTCATGTTCATGTTCATGTTCATGGACTGTTCATGTTCATGGACTGTTCATGTTCATGTTCATGTTCATGGACTGTTCATGTTCATGTTCATGTTCATGTTCATGTTCATGGACTGTTCATGTTCATGTTCATGTTCATGGACTGTTCATGTTCATGTTCATGTTCATGGACTGTTCATGTTCATGTTCATGTTCATGTTCATGGACTGTTCATGTTCATGTTCATGTTCATGTTCATGGACTGTTCATGTTCATGTTCATGTTCATGTTCATGGACTGTTCATGTTCATGTTCATGTTCATGTTCATGGACTGTTCATGTTCATGTTCATGGACTGTTCATGTTCATGTTCATGTTCATGGACTGTTCATGTTCATGTTCATGGACTGTTCATGTTCATGTTCATGTTCATGTTCATGGACTGTTCATGTTCATGTTCATGTTCATGGACTGTTCATGTTCATGTTCATGTTCATGGACTGTTCATGTTCATGTTCATGTTCATGGACTGTTCATGTTCATGTTCATGTTCATGTTCATGGACTGTTCATGTTCATGTTCATGTTCATGGACTGTTCATGTTCATGTTCATGTTCATGTTCATGGACTGTTCATGTTCATGTTCATGTTCATGGACTGTTCATGTTCATGTTCATGTTCATGGACTGTTCATTATCATGTTCATGGACTGTTCATGTTCATGTTCATGTTCATGTTCATGGACTGTTCATGTTCATGGACTGTTCATGTTCATGTTCATGGACTGTTCATGTTCATGTTCATGTTCATGTTCATGGACTGTTCATGTTCATGTTCATGTTCATGGACTGTTCATGTTCATGTTCATGTTCATGGACTGTTCATGTTCATGTTCATGTTCATGTTCATGGACTGTTCATGTTCATGTTCATGTTCATGTTCATGGACTGTTCATGTTCATGTTCATGTTCATGGACTGTTCATGTTCATGTTCATGTTCATGTTCATGTTCATGGACTGTTCATGTTCATGTTCATGGACTGTTCATGTTCATGTTCATGGACTGTTCATGTTCATGTTCATGGACTGTTCATGTTCATGTTCATGTTCATGGACTGTTCATGCTCATGTTCATGTTCATGGACTGTTCATGTTCATGTTCATGTTCATGGACTGTTCATGTTCATGTTCATGTTCATGGACTGTTCATGTTCATGTTCATGGACTGTTCATGTTCATGTTCATGAACTGTTCATGTTCATGTTCATGTTCATGGACTGTTCATGTTCATGTTCATGGACTGTTCATGTTCATGTTCATGTTCATGGACTGTTCATGTTCATGTTCATGGACTGTTCATGTTCATGTTCATGGACTGTTCATGTTCATGTTCATGGACTGTTCATGTTCATGTTCATGTTCATGTTCATGGACTGTTCATGTTCATGTTCATGTTCATGGACTGTTCATGTTCATGTTCATGTTCATGTTCATGGACAATTCATGTTGATGTTCATGTTCATGTTCATGGACTGTTCATGTTCATGTTCATGTTCATGGACTGTTCATGTTCATGTTCATGGACTGTTCATGTTCATGTTCATGTTCATGGACTGTTCAATTTCATGTTCATGTTCATGTTCATGGAATGTTCATGTTCATGTTCATGGACTGTTCATGTTCATGTTCATGTTCATGGACTGTTCATGTTCATGTTCATGGACTGTTCATGTTCATGTTCATGTTCATGGACTGTTCATGTTCATGTTCATGTTCATGTTCATGGACTGTTCATGTTCATGTTCATGTTCATGGACTGTTCATGTTCATGTTCATGTTCATGTTCATGGACTGTTCATGTTCATGTTCATGTTCATGGACTGTTCATGTTCATGTTCATGTTCATGTTCATGGACTGTTCATGTTCATGTTCATGTTCATGGACTGTTCATGTTCATGTTCATGTTCATGGACTGTTCATGTTCATGTTCATGGACTGTTCATGTTCATGTTCATGGACTGTTCATGTTCATGTTCATGGACTGTTCATGTTCATGTTCATGTTCATGGACTGTTCATGTTCATATTCATGTTCATGGACTGTTCATGTTCATGTTCATGTTCATGTTCATGTTCATGGACTGTTCATGTTCATGTTCATGTTCATGGACTGTTCATGTTCATGTTCATGTTCATGGACTGTTCATGTTCATGGACTGTTCATGTTCATGTTCATGTTCATGTTCATGGACTGTTCATGTTCATGTTCATGTTCATGTGCATGGACTGTTCATGTTCATGTTCATGTTCATGGACTGTTCATGTTCATGTTCATGTTCATGTTCATGTTCATGGACTGTTCATGTTCATGTTCATGTTCATGGACTGTTCATGTTCATGTTCATGTTCATGGACTGTTCATGTTCATGTTCATGTTCATGGACTGTTCATGTTCATGTTCATGTTCATGGACTGTTCATGTTCATGTTCATGTTCATGTTCATGTTCATGGACTGTTCATGTTCATGTTCATGTTCATGTTCATGTTCATGGACTGTTCATGTTCATGTTCATGTTCATGTTCATGGACTGTTCATGTTCATGTTCATGTTCATGGACTGTTCATGTTCATGGACTGTTCATGTTCATGTTCATGTTCATGTTCATGTTCATGTTCATGGACTGTTCATGTTCATGTTCATGTTCATGTGCATGGACTGTTCATGTTCATGTTCATGTTCATGGACTGTTCATGTTCATGTTCATGTTCATGTTCATGTTCATGGACTGTTCATGTTCATGTTCATGTTCATGTTCATGGACTGTTCATGTTCATGTTCATGTTCATGGACTGTTCATGTTCATGTTCATGTTCATGTTCATGGACTGTTCATGTTCATGTTCATGTTCATGTTCATGGACTGTTCATGTTCATGTTCATGTTCATGGACTGTTCATGTTCATGTTCATGTTCATGTTCATGTTCATGGACTGTTCATGTTCATGTTCATGTTCATGTTCATGGACTGTTCATGTTCATGTTCATGTTCATGGACTGTTCATGTTCATGTTCATGTTCATGGACTGTTCATGTTCATGTTCATGTTCATGTTCATGGACTGTTCATGTTCATGTTCATGGACTGTTCATGTTCATGTTCATGGACTGTTCATGTTCATGTTCATGTTCATGTTCATGGACTGTTCATGTTGATGTTCATGTTCATGTTCATGTTCATGGACTGTTCATGTTCATGTTCATGTTCATGGACTGTTCATGTTCATGTTCATGGACTGTTCATGTTCATGTTCATGTTCATGGACTGTTCAATTTCATGTTCATGTTCATGTTCATGGACTGTTCATGTTCATGTTCATGGACTGTTCATGTTCATGTTCATGTTCATGTTCATGGACTGTTCATGTTCATGTTCATGGACTGTTCATGTTCATGTTCATGGACTGTTCATGTTCATGTTGATGTTCATGGACTGTTCATGTTCATGTTCATGTTCATGTTCATGGACTGTTCATGTTCATGTTCATGTTCATGTTCATGGACTGTTCATGTTCATGTTCATGGACTGTTCATGTTCATGTTCATGTTCATGTTCATGGACTGTTCATGTTCATGTTCATGTTCATGTTCATGGACTGTTCATGTTCATGTTCATGTTCATGGACTGTTCATGTTCATGTTCATGTTCATGGACTGTTCATGTTCATGTTCATGTTCATGGACTGTTCATGTTCATGTTCATGTTCATGGACTGTTCATGTTCATGTTCATGTTCATGGACTGTTCATGCTCATGTTCATGGACTGTTCATGTTCATGGACTGTTCATGTTCATGTTCATGTTCATGTTCATGTTCATGTTCATGGACTGTTCATGTTCATGTTCATGTTCATGGACTGTTCATGTTCTTGTTCATGTTCATGTTCATGGACTGTTCATGTTCATGTTCATGGACTGTGCATGTTCATGTTCATGTTCATGGACTGTTCATGTTCATGTTCATGTTCATGGACTGTTCATGGACTGTTCATGTTCATGTTCATGTTCATGGACTGTTCATGTTCATGTTCATGGACTGTTCATGTTCATGTTCATGGACTGTTCATGTTCATGTTCATGTTCATGGACTGTTCATGTTCATGTTCATGGACTGTTCATGTTCATGTTCATGTTCATGTTCATGGACTGTTCATGTTCATGTTCATGTTCATGGACTGTTCATGTTCATGTTCATGTTCATGGACAGTTCATGTTCATGTTCATGTTCATGTTCATGTTCATGGACTGTTCATGTTCATGTTCATGTTCATGGACTGTTCATGTTCATGTTCATGGACTGTTCATGTTCATGTTCATGGACTGTTCATGTTCATGTTCATGTTCATGTTCATGTTCATGTTCATGGACTGTTCATGTTCATGTTCATGTTCATGTTCATGGACTGTTCATGTTCATGTTCATGTTCATGGACTGTTCATGTTCATGTTCATGTTCATGGACTGTTCATGTTCATGTTCATGTTCATGGACTGTTCATGTTCATGTTCATGTTCATGGACTGTTCATGTTCATGGAATGTTCATGTTCATGTTCATGTTCATGTTCATGTTCATGGACTGTTCATGTTCATGTTCATGTTCATGTTCATGGACTGTTCATGTTCATGTTCATGTTCATGTTCATGGACTGTTCATGTTCATGTTCATGTTCATGGACTGTTCATGTTCATGTTCATGTTCATGTTCATGTTCATGGACTGTTCATGTTCATGTTCATGTTCATGTTCATGGACTGTTCATGTTCATGTTCATGTTCATGGACTGTTCATGTTCATGTTCATGTTCATGGACTGTTCATGTTCATGTTCATGTTCATGTTCATGGACTGTTCATGTTCATGTTCATGGACTGTTCATGTTCATGTTCATGTTCATGTTCATGTTCATGGACTGTTCATGTTCATGTTCATGTTCATGTTCATGGACTGTTCATGTTCATGTTCATGTTCATGTTCATGGACTGTTCATGTTCATGTTCATGTTCATGTTCATGGACTGTTCATGTTCATGTTCATGTTCATGGACAGTTCATGTTCATGTTCATGTTCATGGACTGTTCATGTTCATGTTCATGTTCATGGACTGTTCATGTTCATGTTCATGTTCATGGACTGTTCATTATCATGTTCATGGACTGTTCATGTTCATGTTCATGTTCATGGACTGTTCATGTTCATGGACTGTTCATGTTCATGTTCATGTTCATGGACTGTTCATGTTCATGTTCATGTTCATGTTCATGTTCATGGACTGTTCATGTTCATGTTCATGTTCATGGACTGTTCATGTTCATGTTCATGTTCATGGACTGTTCATGTTCATGTTCATGTTCATGTTCATGGACTGTTCATGTTCATGTTCATGTTCATGTTCATGGACTGTTCATGTTCATGTTCATGTTCATGTTCATGGACTGTTCATGTTCATGTTCATGTTCATGTTCATGGACTGTTCATGTTCATGTTCATGTTCATGTTCATGGACTGTTCATGTTCATGTTCATGGACTGTTCATGTTCATGTTCATGTTCATGGACTGTTCATGTTCATGTTCATGGACTGTTCATGTTCATGTTCATGTTCATGTTCATGGACTGTTCATGCTCATGTTCATGTTCATGTTCATGGACTGTTCATGTTCATGTTCATGGACTGTTCATGTTCATGTTCATGTTCATGGACTGTTCATGTTCATGTTCATGTTCATGGACTGTTCATGTTCATGTTCATGTTCATGTTCATGGACTGTTCATGTTCATGTTCATGTTCATGTTCATGGACTGTTCATGTTCATGTTCATGGACTGTTCATGTTCATGTTCATGTTCATGTTCATGGACTGTTCATGTTCATGTTCATGTTCATGGACTGTTCATGTTCATGTTCATGTTCATGGACAGTTCATGTTCATGTTCATGTTCATGTTCATGTTCATGGACTGTTCATGTTCATGTTCATGTTCATGGACTGTTCATGTTCATGTTCATGGACTGTTCATGTTCATGTTCATGGACTGTTCATGTTCATGTTCATGTTCATGTTCATGTTCATGTTCATGTTCATGGACTGTTCATGTTCATGTTCATGTTCATGTTCATGGACTGTTCATGTTCATGTTCATGTTCATGTTCATGGACTGTTCATGTTCATGTTCATGTTCATGGACTGTTCATGTTCATGTTCATGGACTGTTCATGTTCATGTTCATGTTCATGGACTGTTCATGTTCATGTTCATGTTCATGGACTGTTCATGTTCATGGAATGTTCATGTTCATGTTCATGTTCATGTTCATGTTCATGGACTGTTCATGTTCATGTTCATGTTCATGTTCATGGACTGTTCATGTTCATGTTCATGTTCATGTTCATGGACTGTTCATGTTCATGTTCATGTTCATGGACTGTTCATGTTCATGTTCATGTTCATGTTCATGTTCATGGACTGTTCATGTTCATGTTCATGTTCATGTTCATGGACTGTTCATGTTCATGTTCATGTTCATGGACTGTTCATGTTCATGTTCATGTTCATGGACTGTTCATGTTCATGTTCATGTTCATGTTCATGGACTGTTCATGTTCATGTTCATGGACTGTTCATGTTCATGTTCATGTTCATGTTCATGTTCATGGACTGTTCATGTTCATGTTCATGTTCATGTTCATGGACTGTTCATGTTCATGTTCATGTTCATGTTCATGGACTGTTCATGTTCATGTTCATGTTCATGTTCATGGACTGTTCATGTTCATGTTCATGTTCATGGACAGTTCATGTTCATGTTCATGTTCATGGACTGTTCATGTTCATGTTCATGTTCATGGACTGTTCATGTTCATGTTCATGTTCATGGACTGTTCATTATCATGTTCATGGACTGTTCATGTTCATGTTCATGTTCATGGACTGTTCATGTTCATGGACTGTTCATGTTCATGTTCATGTTCATGGACTGTTCATGTTCATGTTCATGTTCATGTTCATGTTCATGGACTGTTCATGTTCATGTTCATGTTCATGGACTGTTCATGTTCATGTTCATGTTCATGGACTGTTCATGTTCATGTTCATGTTCATGTTCATGGACTGTTCATGTTCATGTTCATGTTCATGTTCATGGACTGTTCATGTTCATGTTCATGTTCATGTTCATGGACTGTTCATGTTCATGTTCATGTTCATGTTCATGGACTGTTCATGTTCATGTTCATGGACTGTTCATGTTCATGTTCATGTTCATGGACTGTTCATGTTCATGTTCATGGACTGTTCATGTTCATGTTCATGTTCATGTTCATGGACTGTTCATGTTCATGTTCATGTTCATGGACTGTTCATGTTCATGTTCATGTTCATGGACTGTTCATGTTCATGTTCATGTTCATGGACTGTTCATGTTCATGTTCATGTTCATGTTCATGGACTGTTCATGTTCATGTTCATGTTCATGTTCATGGACTGTTCATGTTCATGTTCATGTTCATGTTCATGGACTGTTCATGTTCATGTTCATGTTCATGGACTGTTCATGTTCATGTTCATGTTCATGGACTGTTCATTATCATGTTCATGGACTGTTCATGTTCATGTTCATGTTCATGTTCATGGACTGTTCATGTTCATGGACTGTTCATGTTCATGTTCATGGACTGTTCATGTTCATGTTCATGTTCATGTTCATGGACTGTTCATGTTCATGTTCATGTTCATGGACTGTTCATGTTCATGTTCATGTTCATGGACTGTTCATGTTCATGTTCATGTTCATGTTCATGGACTGTTCATGTTCATGTTCATGTTCATGTTCATGGACTGTTCATGTTCATGTTCATGTTCATGGACTGTTCATGTTCATGTTCATGTTCATGTTCATGTTCATGGACTGTTCATGTTCATGTTCATGGACTGTTCATGTTCATGTTCATGGACTGTTCATGTTCATGTTCATGGACTGTTCATGTTCATGTTCATGTTCATGGACTGTTCATGCTCATGTTCATGTTCATGGACTGTTCATGTTCATGTTCATGTTCATGGACTGTTCATGTTCATGTTCATGTTCATGGACTGTTCATGTTCATGTTCATGGACTGTTCATGTTCATGTTCATGAACTGTTCATGTTCATGTTCATGTTCATGGACTGTTCATGTTCATGTTCATGGACTGTTCATGTTCATGTTCATGTTCATGGACTGTTCATGTTCATGTTCATGGACTGTTCATGTTCATGTTCATGGACTGTTCATGTTCATGTTCATGGACTGTTCATGTTCATGTTCATGTTCATGTTCATGGACTGTTCATGTTCATGTTCATGTTCATGGACTGTTCATGTTCATGTTCATGTTCATGTTCATGGACAATTCATGTTGATGTTCATGTTCATGTTCATGGACTGTTCATGTTCATGTTCATGTTCATGGACTGTTCATGTTCATGTTCATGGACTGTTCATGTTCATGTTCATGTTCATGGACTGTTCAATTTCATGTTCATGTTCATGTTCATGGACTGTTCATGTTCATGTTCATGGACTGTTCATGTTCATGTTCATGTTCATGGACTGTTCATGTTCATGTTCATGGACTGTTCATGTTCATGTTCATGTTCATGGACTGTTCATGTTCATGTTCATGTTCATGTTCATGGACTGTTCATGTTCATGTTCATGTTCATGGACTGTTCATGTTCATGTTCATGTTCATGTTCATGGACTGTTCATGTTCATGTTCATGTTCATGGACTGTTCATGTTCATGTTCATGTTCATGTTCATGGACTGTTCATGTTCATGTTCATGTTCATGGACTGTTCATGTTCATGTTCATGTTCATGGACTGTTCATGTTCATGTTCATGGACTGTTCATGTTCATGTTCATGGACTGTTCATGTTCATGTTCATGGACTGTTCATGTTCATGTTCATGTTCATGGACTGTTCATGTTCATATTCATGTTCATGGACTGTTCATGTTCATGTTCATGTTCATGTTCATGTTCATGGACTGTTCATGTTCATGTTCATGTTCATGGACTGTTCATGTTCATGTTCATGTTCATGGACTGTTCATGTTCATGGACTGTTCATGTTCATGTTCATGTTCATGTTCATGGACTGTTCATGTTCATGTTCATGTTCATGTGCATGGACTGTTCATGTTCATGTTCATGTTCATGGACTGTTCATGTTCATGTTCATGTTCATGTTCATGTTCATGGACTGTTCATGTTCATGTTCATGTTCATGGACTGTTCATGTTCATGTTCATGTTCATGGACTGTTCATGTTCATGTTCATGTTCATGGACTGTTCATGTTCATGTTCATGTTCATGGACTGTTCATGTTCATGTTCATGTTCATGTTCATGTTCATGGACTGTTCATGTTCATGTTCATGTTCATGTTCATGTTCATGGACTGTTCATGTTCATGTTCATGTTCATGTTCATGGACTGTTCATGTTCATGTTCATGTTCATGGACTGTTCATGTTCATGGACTGTTCATGTTCATGTTCATGTTCATGTTCATGTTCATGTTCATGGACTGTTCATGTTCATGTTCATGTTCATGTGCATGGACTGTTCATGTTCATGTTCATGTTCATGGACTGTTCATGTTCATGTTCATGTTCATGTTCATGTTCATGGACTGTTCATGTTCATGTTCATGTTCATGTTCATGGACTGTTCATGTTCATGTTCATGTTCATGGACTGTTCATGTTCATGTTCATGTTCATGGACTGTTCATGTTCATGTTCATGTTCATGGACTGTTCATGTTCATGTTCATGTTCATGTTCATGGACTGTTCATGTTCATGTTCATGTTCATGTTCATGTTCATGGACTGTTCATGTTCATGTTCATGTTCATGGACTGTTCATGGACTGTTCATGTTCATGTTCATGTTCATGGACTGTTCATGTTCATGTTCATGGACTGTTCATGTTCATGTTCATGGACTGTTCATGTTCATGTTCATGTTCATGGACTGTTCATGTTCATGTTCATGTTCATGGACTGTTCATGTTCATGTTCATGTTCATGGACTGTTCATGTTCATGTTCATGTTCATGGACTGTTCATGTTCATGTTCATGTTCATGGACTGTTCATGTTCATGTTCATGGACTGTTCAATTTCATGTTCATGTTCATGTTCATGGACTGTTCATGTTCATGTTCATGGACTGTTCATGTTCATGTTCATGTTCATGTTCATTTACTGTTCATGTTCATGTTCATGGACTGTTCATGTTCATGTTCATGTTCATGGACTGTTCATGTTCATGTTCATGTTCATGTTCATGGACTGTTCATGTTCATGTTCATGTTCATGTTCATGTTCATGTTCATGGACTGTTCATGTTCATGGACTGTTCATGTTCATGTTCATGTTCATGGACTGTTCATGCTCATGTTCATGTTCATGTTCATGGACTGTTCATGTTCATGTTCATGGACTGTTCATGTTCATGTTCATGGACTGTTCATGTTCATGTTCATGGACTGTTCATGTTCATGTTCATGTTCATGGACTGTTCATGTTCATATTCATGTTCATGGACTGTTCATGTTCATGTTCATGTTCATGTTCATGGACTGTTCATGTTCATGTTCATGTTCATGTTCATGTTCATGGACTGTTCATGTTCATGTTCATGTTCATGGACTGTTCATGTTCATGGACTGTTCATGTTCATGTTCATGTTCATGTTCATGTTCATGGACTGTTCATGTTCATGTTCATGTTCATGTTCATGTTCATGGACTGTTCATGTTCATGTTCATGTTCATGGACTGTTCATGTTCATGTTCATGTTCATGTTCATGGACTGTTCATGTTCATGTTCATGTTCATGTTCATGGACTGTTCATGTTCATATTCATGTTCATGGACTGTTCATGTTCATGTTCATGTTCATGTTCATGTTCATGGACTGTTCATGTTCATGTTCATGTTCATGGACTGTTCATGTTCATGTTCATGTTCATGGACTGTTCATGTTCATGGACTGTTCATGTTCATGTTCATGTTCATGTTCATGTTCATGGACTGTTCATGTTCATGTTCATGTTCATGTGCATGGACTGTTCATGTTCATGTTCATGTTCATGGACTGTTCATGTTCATGTTCATGTTCATGTTCATGGACTGTTCATGTTCATGTTCATGTTCATGTTCATGGACTGTTCATGTTCATGTTCATGTTCATGGACTGTTCATGTTCATGTTCATGTTCATGGACTGTTCATGTTCATGTTCATGTTCATGGACTGTTCATGTTCATGTTCATGTTCATGTTCATGGACTGTTCATGTTCATGTTCATGTTCATGTTCATGTTCATGGACTGTTCATGTTCATGTTCATGTTCATGTTCATGGACTGTTCATGTTCATGTTCATGTTCATGGACTGTTCATGTTCATGGACTGTTCATGTTCATGTTCATGTTCATGTTCATGTTCATGTTCATGGACTGTTCATGTTCATGTTCATGTTCATGTGCATGGACTGTTCATGTTCATGTTCATGTTCATGGACTGTTCATGTTCATGTTCATGTTCATGTTCATGTTCATGGACTGTTCATGTTCATGTTCATGTTCATGTTCATGGACTGTTCATGTTCATGTTCATGTTCATGGACTGTTCATGTTCATGTTCATGTTCATGGACTGTTCATGTTCATGTTCATGTTCATGGACTGTTCATGTTCATGTTCATGTTCATGTTCATGGACTGTTCATGTTCATGTTCATGTTCATGTTCATGGACTGTTCATGTTCATGTTCATGTTCATGGACTGTTCATGGACTGTTCATGTTCATGTTCATGTTCATGGACTGTTCATGTTCATGTTCATGTTCATGGACTGTTCATGTTCATGTTCATGGACTGTTCATGTTCATGTTCATGTTCATGGACTGTTCATGTTCATGTTCATGTTCATGGACTGTTCATGTTCATGTTCATGTTCATGGACTGTTCATGTTCATGTTCATGTTCATGGACTGTTCATGTTCATGTTCATGTTCATGGACTGTTCATGTTCATGTTCATGGACTGTTCAATTTCATGTTCATGTTCATGTTCATGGACTGTTCATGTTCATGTTCATGGACTGTTCATGTTCATGTTCATGTTCATGTTCATTTACTGTTCATGTTCATGTTCATGGACTGTTCATGTTCATGTTCATGTTCATGGACTGTTCATGTTCATGTTCATGTTCATGTTCATGGACTGTTCATGTTCATGTTCATGTTCATGTTCATGTTCATGTTCATGGACTGTTCATGTTCATGGACTGTTCATGTTCATGTTCATGGACTGTTCATGTTCATGTTCATGTTCATGTTCATGGACTGTTCATGTTCATGTTCATGTTCATGGACTGTTCATGTTCATGTTCATGGACTGTTCATGTTCATGTTCATGGACTGTTCATGTTCATGTTCATGTTCATGGACTGTTCATGTTCATATTCATGTTCATGGACTGTTCATGTTCATGTTCATGTTCATGTTCATGGACTGTTCATGTTCATGTTCATGTTCATGTTCATGTTCATGGACTGTTCATGTTCATGTTCATGTTCATGGACTGTTCATGTTCATGGACTGTTCATGTTCATGTTCATGTTCATGTTCATGTTCATGGACTGTTCATGTTCATGTTCATGTTCATGTTCATGTTCATGGACTGTTCATGTTCATGTTCATGTTCATGGACTGTTCATGTTCATGTTCATGTTCATGTTCATGGACTGTTCATGTTCATGTTCATGTTCATGTTCATGGACTGTTCATGTTCATGTTCATGTTCATGGACTGTTCATGTTCATGTTCATGGACTGTTCATGTTCATGTTCATGTTCTTGGACTGTTCATGTTCATGTTCATGTTCATGTTCATGGACTGTTCATGTTCATGTTCATGTTCATCGACTGTTCATGTTCATGTTCATGTTCATGGACTGTTCATGTTCATGTTCATGTTCATGGACTGTTCATGTTCATGTTCATGTTCATGGACTGTTCATGTTCATGTTCATGTTCATGGACTGTTCATGTTCATGTTCATGTTCATGTTCATGGACTGTTCATGTTCATGTTCATGTTCATGTTCATGGACTGTTCATGTTCATGTTCATGTTCATGGACTGTTCATGTTCATGTTCATGGACTGTTCATGTTCATGGACTGTTCATGTTCATGGACTGTTCATGTTCATGTTCATGTTCATGTTCATGGACTGTTCATGTTCATGTTCATGTTCATGTTCATGGACTGTTCATGTTCATGTTCATGTTCATGTTCATGGACTGTTCATGTTCATGTTCATGTTCATGTTCATGGACTGTTCATGTTCATGTTCATGTTCATGGACTGTTCATGTTCATGTTCATGTTCATGGACTGTTCATGTTCATGTTCATGTTCATGTTCATGTTCATGGACTGTTCATGTTCATGTTCATGTTCATGTTCATGTTCATGGACTGTTCATGTTCATGTTCATGTTCATGTTCATGTTCAAGGACTGTTCATGTTCATGTTCATGTTCATGGACTGTTCATGTTCATGTTCATGTTTATGGACTGTTCATGTTCATGTTCATGTTCATGGACTGTTCATGTTCATGTTCATGTTCATGTTCATGGACTGTTCATGTTCATGTTCATGTTCATGGACTGTTCATGTTCATGTTCATGTTCATGGACTGTTCATGTTCATGTTCATGTTCATGGACTGTTCATGTTCATGTTCATGTTCATGTTCATGTTCATGTTCATGTTCATGGACTGTTCATGTTCATGTTCATGAACTGTTCATGTTCATGTTCATGGACTGTTCATGTTCATGTTCATGGACTGTTCATGTTCATGAACTGTTCATGTTCATGTTCATGGACTGTTCATGTTCATGTTCATGGACTGTTCATGTTCATGTTCATGTTCATGTTCATGTTCATGGACTGTTCATGTTCATGTTCATGTTCATGGACTGTTCATGTTCATGTTCATGGACTGTTCATGTTCATGTTCATGTTCATGGACTGTTCATGTTCATGTTCATGTTCATGGACTGTTCATGTTCATGTTCATGTTCATGGACTGTTCATGTTCATGTTCATGTTCATGGACTGTTCATGTTCATGTTCATGTTCATGTTCATGGACTGTTCATGTTCATGTTCATGTTCATGGACTGTTCATGTTCATGTTCATGTTCATGGACTGTTCATGTTCATGTTCATGTTCATGGACTGTTCATGTTCATGTTCATGGACTGTTCATGTTCATGTTCATGGACTGTTCATGTTCATGTTCATGTTCATGTTCATGGACTGTTCATGTTCATGTTCATGTTCATGGACTGTTCATGTTCATGTTCATGTTCATGTTCATGTTCATGGACTGTTCATGTTCATGTTAATGTTCATGGACTGTTCATGTTCATGTTCATGTTCATGGACTGTTCATGTTCATGGACTGTTCATGTTCATGTTCATGTTCATGGACTGTTCATGTTCATGTTCATGTTCATGGACTGTTCATGTTCATGTTCATGTTCATGGACTGTTCATGTTCATGTTCATGGACTGTTCATGTTCATGTTCATGGACTGTTCATGTTCATGTTCATGGACTGTTCATGTTCATGTTCATGGACTGTTCATGTTCATGTTCATGGACTGTTCATGTTCATGTTCATGGACTGTTCATGTTCATGGACTGTTCATGTTCATGTTCATGTTCATGTTCATGTTCATGGACTGTTCATGTTCATGTTCATGGTTTGTTCATGTTCATGGACTGTTCATGATCATGTTCATGGACTGTTCATGTTCATGGACTGTTCATGTTCATGTTCATGTTCATGTTCATGGACTGTTCATGTTCATGTTCATGTTCATGGACTGTTCATGTTCATGTTCATGTTCATGTTCATGGACTGTTCATGTTCATGTTCATGTTCATGTTCATGGACTGTTCATGTTCATGTTCATGTTCATGGACTGTTCATGTTCATGTTCATGTTCATGGACTGTTCATGTTCATGTTCATGGACTGTTCATGTTCATGTTCATGGACTGTTCATGTTCATGTTCATGGACTGTTCATGTTCATGTTCATGGACTGTTCATGTTCATGTTCATGGACTGTTCATGTTCATGTTCATGGACTGTTCATGTTCATGGACTGTTCATGTTCATGTTCATGTTCATGTTCATGTTCATGGACTGTTCATGTTCATGTTCATGGTTTGTTCATGTTCATGGACTGTTCATGATCATGTTCATGGACTGTTCATGTTCATGGACTGTTCATGTTCATGTTCATGTTCATGTTCATGGACTGTTCATGTTCATGTTCATGTTCATGGACTGTTCATGTTCATGTTCATGTTCATGTTCATGGACTGTTCATGTTCATGTTCATGTTCATGTTCATGGACTGTTCATGTTCATGTTCATGTTCATGGACTGTTCATGTTCATGTTCATGGACTGTTCATGTTCATGTTCATGTTCATGTTCATGGACTGTTCATGTTCATGTTCATGTTCATGGACTGTTCATGTTCATGTTCATGTTCATGTTCATGGACTGTTCATGTTCATGTTAATGTTCATGGACTGTTCATGTTCATGTTCATGTTCATGGACTGTTCATGTTCATGGACTGTTCATGTTCATGTTCATGTTCATGGACTGTTCATGTTCATGTTCATGTTCATGGACTGTTCATGTTCATGTTCATGTTCATGGACTGTTCATGTTCATGTTCATGGACTGTTCATGTTCATGTTCATGGACTGTTCATGTTCATGTTCATGGACTGTTCATGTTCATGTTCATGGACTGTTCATGTTCATGTTCATGGACTGTTCATGTTCATGTTCATGTTCATGTTCATGTTCATGGACTGTTCATGTTCATGTTCATGGTTTGTTCATGTTCATGGACTGTTCATGATCATGTTCATGGACTGTTCATGTTCATGTTCATGGACTGTTCATGTTCATGTTCATGTTCATGTTCATGGACTGTTCATGTTCATGTTCATGTTCATGGACTGTTCGTGTTCATGTTCATGTTCATGTTCATGGACTGTTCATGTTCATGTTCATGTTCATGTTCATGGACTGTTCATGTTCATGTTCATGTTCATGGACTGTTCATGTTCATGTTCATGGACTGTTCATGTTCATGTTCATGTTCATGGACTGTTCATGTTCATGTTCATGTTCATGTTCATGTTCATGTTCATGGACTGTTCATGTTCATGTTCATGTTCATGGACTGTTCATGTTCATGTTCATGTTCATGGACTGTTCATGTTCATGTTCATGGACTGTTCATGTTCATGTTCATGTTCATGGACTGTTCATGTTCATGTTCATGGACTGTTCATGTTCATGTTCATGTTCATGGACTGTTCATGTTCATGTTCATGTTCATGGACTGTTCATGTTCATGTTCATGGACTGTTCATGTTCATGTTCATGTTCATGGACTGTTCATGTTCATGTTCATGTTCATGGACTGTTCATTGTCTTGGGTGGAACAAGGCATTATTTTACCTGCGCATGCGCTGAACTGCTGAACCAAACAATTGTATGGCGGGCTCCTCACAGTAATGACGCGCACAAAGTCTATATTGTCAACATGGCGCTTGTTGTGCAATATTTTTTTTACTATCGCTTGTTGTTCTTGCCTTCTTTTACAGATGTAAAAAACAATGTACAATACAAACGTTTATTTCATTTCTTTAATATTTAATTCATTGGCATTAACAAATAAACAACCATGAAATATTTATTCCAACGATTTGAATCAGAAGTCATTGAATCATTACGCCAGAATGTCAGTGACAGGTCAATTTGAAGCCATGTTTTGGTCTCTTTGCCAAATTTTCCCAGTTGTTCTCACCTAATAACATAAAAGTGTACATAACATAGATAAGAGAACAAGTTTTTTCTCAGTGGTTGATGTTCGAGAATTTATGTTATGACACAAAATTAAATATTCATGAACAACAATATTCAAGGTGAATTTAAACTTCGGACCATTGTAATGTCAGATCACCGATTTTGCAAACAAATAAATGGGATTGTAGCACACGAATTGGGAAGATAGAATTTAGAGCTGCAAGGCTATAATATTCTCTTGATTTGAAAATGGAACCGATATTCTGTTTGCCGCTAAAACCACCATCAATAATATTTCACTTGAAAACCCTAATTAGCCAAATTTTGCCAACAATAAGTTTCACATCACAATGATAAGGATGAAATTAGGGTAGTAGAAATAAGTAGAAATAACTCAGTGGTTGTTGCCCTCCAATAAGAGAATTTTCCCTTTTGATATAAGCTATAATTACTCCAGTGCACAATATCGAGAGATTTCAAACCAAAGCAAAATCCAATTCGGATAATCCGATTTCAAAACACATAATGAAATAAAAACATATTTATCATACACTTACCTAAATTTATTGATTAGAAACATGTCTTTTAGTAAAATTGACGAAACAACAGCTCTTCTCAGGCAAAAACAAGCAACAAATGGCGAAGATTCTTCGCACATGTTCGCAGAATACTATTATTTTGACTCCGTTTAGCGAGGCATCATCAATCTAATATTGAACGACTGGAACTTAAGCAATAAGTTATTTAAAACTATACTGGACTTTTCTATGCTCCAAAATGTTCTAAAGGTGGACAGCGAACGCTATGAGGATGAGGTGTCTCAAAAGGCAATTTCACGCATGTGCAGGTAAAATAATGCCTTGTTCTTGGGTGGAGCATTTCTGAAGAATGATTGTTCCATTTTCACCTTATTCAATACTATGGACTTTTGATGTTCCAGGAATTTGTCTTGCTTTCTGAAGACCATAGCTTGGATATTTGTTTAGGATCTTCTTCTTTGTTACTAGAACTGCATCTATTGATAGATTGCAGACATCATTTGCAGTTGTGGTAAATGATTTAGCATCATTAACCATAGAAACCTTTCTTGTATTAACAGCATTCCAAACAGACCTTTTGACTGTTGCAGCCTTTTTATTAATTGGACCATGTACTTGTTCTTGAATTGAGATGAAGGTCCATCAGAAAAGATATGAACCATCTTCACACCAGGGTGCTCTTTTGAAATTCTTGATCACACTTTATCTAAGAAGACTGAGACAGACTGTTTGTCGTGGTTTTTGTCATCAGTGACATAGGCAGAGGTTTCAGATCCATTCATTGTCCACACAACCACAGTTCTGATAACAACAAAATCTCGAATTCCAGGTGCTTGTCTTGAAATGGAATCAAGTTGAAAAAAACTTTCAACACACACTTTTGCAGCTTTGGGGATTTTCCTGTTGCTATCAAGGTGCATAAGACAACATTTTTTTACTCCATGCTTGTATGCTAGTTTTGTCTTTTTCTAGGACTGACTGGCAAAGGCAATTGGACTTTCCTTACTGCTTTTGCTAGTGTCTGTGGAGTCTTGTAAGCTGACAGATCATCCTCTTCAATGACATTTTGTTGAGCTTGTAGCTTCTTTCTTTGGCGACAAAGTTGTACTCTTTTTGTACTATTTGCTCTTTCCTCAGCCTTTTCATCAGCTGTTAATCTCTTGAGTTTTCTTTGTTCTCTGTGGGAAAGTTTATCATTAAGTCTGTACTGTGCTCTTTTACTTGGACTAAAAGCTTTCACTCTTTCCAAAACATTTTTGGCCATTAGTACTAACTTTTCATTAAGAAATGAGGAATTTAAATTGTATTTTAACGAAAAACTTACAGAAGCAATAGTGAATCAACATATGTAAACAAATTGAGCATGTCTTTGAATGTAATACTGCTGGCCATTTTGCTTGTGTTTCAGCAAAGGTAACCCAAATTTAGATTATCATCATTTTACAGAGAAGTTTTTTACAAATTTTTACAAAAAAGTTTTTTTCTTGCATTTCTTATATTGTATTTCAGAAAATAAGACATAACAATAAGTAATTAAAGCTGAAACATATGTGACCCTCCATAGGAAAACAGTGAAAAAGGTGATCGCACGCACACGGTGTTTTAGCACGCTAGAACAATAGACACGGTAGATTTAACAAATAACTAAGGCTCAGCCGTGGTTTATACTCTGATAACTGCACGATGGGCTCATGAAAACACGAGAAAAAGTCTAAAGCCACGAGCGTAGCGAGTGGGTTTAGATCTTTTTAGAGTGTTTTCATGAGCCCATCGTGCAGTTATCAGAGTATAAACCACGGCTGAGCCTTAGTTATTTGTTTTATTACATAGAAAAAATGGATTTTCTCAACAATGAAACAACGAAACATCGTTGACCTTGAAAATTTTCATGTTGACGAATGTGCGATATAACAAGCGATCTGATTGGCGGTTTAAAAATAAAGTCGTTTGCTGATTGGTTAGAAGCAAAAAGATGAGTTGTGGCTTGCTCAAGGTCAAGAAAATTCATTCACTACACTGAAATATTCATGTAAAGTTTTGCTTTAGACTCGTCCAAAACTGTCAAAGCATGCGATTTACGATCAAGAAACCACCCTAACTAATTGTTAAAAGTCAAAACTGTCTTAAAAAGAAATGCAAAGCATGAAAACAGCCTGAGGAAAGACAATACTGAAATCTGGAAGATTTACCGTGAAGCGAAAAAATGTTTGTTCAATTCATCACCAATGGTTTACAACTGTAAAAAAAACAGCCAAGTCATGAAGCTAAATGAGAAGTCAAATACATTCACAATCACTTGACTAGTCTATCGAGGAAAAGACACAGGGATGTTGTACGAAGGGATTTCATACTGTTCATAGTGAATGAAATTCTTCCACCTTAGCTTGCAACCACGAGGTCTGTCAGTTGAACTAAAGAAGCATTCTGTTCGTGTGAATATGAACACTTTTTCATTGTGAAAGGACAGTCATTTCACCTCCAAAGTCATGTTTTAGCTATCTCTACCCGATAGAACAGTTCTCTATGTAGGTTTATTTTCGCATCATTCTTTTTTTAAATGGTGAAAAGAAAGTTGAAAGTAAAGCGAGTCGGAGACTCAAGAAATGTACATACGACTACTAAGTACACGCATAAGCTCATATCAGAAGGAGAAAGGTTAGTTTTACAGTTTTGAAATGAGTTAAACATTGTTTTTCGAAATTATGATTACGTCGGACTCGGTAATAGTCTTAGTATTTGTTTCTGAAAGGTTAAATTTTTTGCTGTAAAGTCGTGTACGTTTTCTATTTTTGTCTCATTGGTGAAGTTTTTTTAGGATGATTTTTTTTATTTATCGTTTTTAGTAAGATTTATTAGTTGACTTAAATTATTGTGTTTCTCATTTTTTCTGCACAATATTTGTAGACTAAAAAGTATTTTTGAAGTAATAAAATGTGGATTTTGATCAAACTTTCATTGTGTAGTGTTTGTGTAGTTATTTTGAAAGTCACTCGTTACCATAGTACCGTGGTTTATACTCTGATAAACCACACTTCCTGAACCAATCAAAACGCTCGTTAGAATGAATCTATGTAATAAAGCACGATATTGCATGCTAAAATGACCTAATTATCGCACGATAGTATTTACCCAACGACACAAAAGAACGCGCAATGACACCAATGTGTGATCAGTATCGTGTTCATGTATGGTGTTAACCTATCGAGTATCAGACTGAAATTATGATCATGTTTAATAACCTATCGAGTTCATAATTATGAACGTGCTTCTAAATGATTTTGAATAGCCATCATCATAAACTTACCAATCATCAGTTACTGTGATCATAAAAAGAACAGCATTCTACGGTACAATGATCCGTTTTTATATTAAGAAAATGTGACATTATTTTGATTTTCGGACTGTCCGCGCCGCCTCAGTCCGTAGAAACTCAAAACTTCGAATCGAAAATGTGCAATGTTAAGTAGCTATTTCATCATGTTTTTTCACTATTTTGAGCAGTAAAAAGAATTCAAGTGATAACACCGAAGCATACTAAAGTATATTTAGCAGTATAACAAAGCCCAATATCGTGAAATATCGGTTTTTCGAAAAAGTAACATAAACAAATTGACCGTTCTACTGACAGTGGTATTTCGATCACAACAATCGAGAAGATTACATTTTTGGCACCAGTATGTAAAAGTCGACCTTTTTTCCATCAGAGTTTAACACTAACACTTTCAATTTTACTTAAAATAGAGCAAAAATTAACAGATTTCTAACAGAAAACATCGAGCGGGCGCCATTTTGAACAGTTCCGTACGTTCGAGAAGAGAGAGACTGGTGTAACAATGTGCTTCAACAAGATGGCGTCCTGTCAAATGTATCACGAGTGTATGCGGTTTTTTAGCAAGGTTATGTGTCTTTATTCCCTCTCTTTTTAAAATAAAGTCAGGTATTTAAACGAAGAGGTATTCAGTGTTTGTTTTGCATGTTTTTCTTATTTTATACGCATTTCTTACGAGACGTTTACTGAATTATCGAACAACAAACGCTAGTTGAACTATCGTACGTTCCTTGTTTGTGATTGCGTTTGCTTGCATGGTTACTGGGTCGTTTTTGAAATTAATCGAAAATTTTAAACAAGACATCTTGACAAGATACTTAAAGGTAAGACAAATGGTTCGAACAATAAATGTTTTCTTAAGTTTTGGATTTCTAGCAAGTTAAATTTTGATGACAAATGATCGGATAATGTCGAATTATACACCGGCATCGCATATACGGATATTATCGACATCTAGACACGTCAACGTTTATCTTCTAAAATCTGCATGGTTATCTGATCGTCAACAGTGCTTAGAACGTATAAAACAATTCTGATTATAAACTGAGCGTGGTATGGTACCGTGATAGTCTCATCGTGCTAAGTTAGCATGCAAAACTTTTATCGTGTTAAAATAGAACAGAAACTCCGTGCTAACTCTCACTAAAGAAAGTAAACATTAAAACAAACAAAAAACAATAGAAATAGCACGATAGCTTAATGAGGTAACTTTATGCGCATAATCGCGTGCGTTGCTTTACAAGCGAACGTGCTAAAAATTCACCGTGTGCGTGCGATCACCTTTTTCACTGTTCTCCTATGGAGGGTCACATATTATCCATAAGCAAAATACAAAAAAAACATAACTGTTAGCCATTTGTTTTCCATATGTTTGCACTTGTAACGTCTGTAACAAAAGCTGTAACGTCTGTAACAGCTTATTTAATCATTTGCTAAATCTTAGAAAACAACTTGTTGAACATTAAGGTAGTCGCACCGGCTATTTTTAGGTCTTAATTTTCAAACTTTTTTCACACAAATCATAAATGTGAACTTTTACACAGTTTTATCAAGATTTACAGCCAAAAAAGTGAATTGAAGATTGCATGTTTTGCTAGATTTTAATTCAAAATGTTCACACTTTCGTATAGAGAAAATAGTTTTTTGGCCGATTGTATATCTCTGAGTGTTGCTGTTGTATCGTCTGTACAATTTTGCTTTTATAATTATCAATATAAATTCCACGTATATGATTGTCAGATCTGATTGCTATTGCTAATATTTCTGCTGCTAGAATAAAGAGATAAGGTGAGAGATAAACCAGAAAAGCGGACAAGCTTTTTCATTTTTTTCGAGATAGGAATCTCGATTATTGCTTTAGAAATACTTTGAACATACTTTATCGTATTCTCACTTTATTATGCTTACCTGGACGCTTAATGGTGTAGTAGTCGCTTGTGTATGAAACTTATCAAAATATGTATTTGCACATGTGTAACACGATGCGCACGAAGATAAGGGACATGTCAGTCACCAGTTAATTTGAGCTCAATTAATATTACATTTCATGCGCTTTTTCACATTTTCATCAACATGAATGCAAATCAAGCATTTCGTTTTGCTGTGGCTACGTTGCTTTTTATTAATATGAATATTCAATAAATAAGTCTGTCCTTGTTGATAATACAAGATGAACACCAAACACTCTTCCCGCGGTCCACAACCTATAGCTACAAATAATCAGCTCAGTTTTTGACATACAGAAAAAGCTCCTACTGTTTTTGTCGGATTAAGAAAAGCAGCCTGCCCCACTCGGTAAGCTTCACAAATTTCAAAACATCGGTCGCACCAGATAAATAAAACATATTCAACGAATAATGACGTATAAACTGGTTGTAGACAACAATGTATTTTAATATATCCAGGCAACGGAAAACTGAACAATAAACTATCTAGGCATGGAATCCTAGGCATGTGACCAAAATTTACTAAAATGATTTCCCTTTGCAATTTTTGAATATTACACAATATTCATGGATTCACGAAAAAAAAAAAAAACACTTTTCTATATTATTGATGTTTAATGAATCGCAGATGTGTACTGAATAATTTGTAAATATTATCATAAATGATACATGTATAATTGTTATTTGGAAGGCTAAACATTACATATCAAATCTAGGACAAAACATGCAAGTCATTTCAGAAGTATTTTAAAATAGTTCATCAAATCAATTCCTCGTCAGATGATGTCTGCATGGCCAGGTCCTCGGTCTTTACTTTTTTTGCGAGGCTTTCAAATTTGTCTTCTGTCAGCGGTGAAGGAAAAGAACTGGAACCAGATGGTGTTGCATCTGCTTTGGTAATCTTTGGCTTGGCGGATAAGCATTTTAGCAATTTTGACTGGCTTTGCTTTAGTGACGTAAAACGTTGTCGAATTCATTTTCGAGTGAATAGCGAAAACTCTCTCAAATTCGAACGTCCGGTACGATCCAGGTTAGTCAATCCTTGCTACGCATCAGAGCCGGTCATGCAACCACCAAAAACCACTTTGTGGAAATAATGTGGACGTGAACCCCCGGCCATGCTAAGATGCAGTCTTTGGGGTTTTAAGGTAGCTAGGATGAAACTAAGACCTGATTATTCATGTCTGATAGCAGAGAGGTGTACAATTACATGTAAAAGAGTGTCATATAAACTGATAGAAACTTATGTGGATATGGCTGACGTATTCTGTGTTTTCACCCACGTGACTTTTTTCTTGACAACGGTTGCTATCTGCCATATTGGTGCTCAACCTACACGTATAGACTGTGCGCAATTACAAAGGCTATTGATTGTTTTGGGTTTTCATTATTATGGTTCTTTGTCTTATGGTCAATTGCCACTCTAAAGGTGTTTGTGACCAAGGAAGTTCGTTTTTTCGCATAGCAGTGATAAAAGACCAAGGAGAGACGGAAAGATAGCACTTAATAGAGAGAAGACGTAAATGGCTGGCCGCCATTAGCTAGGAAGCTCTAACAGATGAAAATATCAGAAATGGTAGAGTTTGAAGCCACCAATGCGTCACAGGCAAAGCTGAAGCTTTGAATTAAAGTATATTTGAAGCCACACAAACTATGATCTGATGATTCTTTGACGACTTAAGATATATTCGGTGGCACACAAACTATAATTCTTCGAAGATTTAACTATAGTTCGGAGCCACAGAAACTGTAATTCTTCGCCGCCGTTATCAAGTTATGTTGTACGGTGTATCCAATAAAACAGCCTTTTTGTTTTCAAGGGTTTTTTTAATTAATAACATAAATATAGCTATAAATGTTACATTAGAGATTTAAAATTTATTCGAAGCCGCACAAAGTAGCAAATCTGTTGTTTTTTAGTGTCTTTTGTTGTTTTCTTAGTCACATAAATAAAATATAAATGTTACTGAAGACTAGTATATAAGAATGTTTTGCTTTGACTTAAAAGTCTTTTGGCAATTAATTTTCCCTTTCTATAAGACAGTATTACAGTCTTTTTCTTGCTCTTGTTGATTTAAGTAAAAATATGCATTCAATTCTGTGTCCGTAGGAGTATCGTTCGAAGCAGTGACTTTGACTTGGTTAAAGTAGGGTTTACAGCATTTTGTCATCCAGTTCTTGTTTCAACTTACTATAGTTAGTAGAACTTACTGACTGATAGTTTAAGTCCTAATCTACATTATTTGTGATCAGCCACGTACAATCAACTTGAGTGAATGCAAACTTATCGTGAATATGATTCCACGCTTCAATATAAAATAAAACGCTTCCTACATGTGAACAACATTCGAAAAGTCCTGCTTCACAGACTAGACAATCTCCCAAAGCAATCGTTCCTTCCATGTTTGCAGTGATCCATATTAACATCGGCGGCTCATTCATTCTTTGTGAATGTTCCCAGCACAACAAACAGTGCGAGTCTAACCTCTCACCTTGTAAACAGGCCAGGTCTACTCCAACAGTTGAGAGTTTTTTGCAAAAATCTTACGTACATTTAACCTTCTAAACTCTTGACGGACTCAGGAAATACTATTACAGTTGTTTCTTTCGATATTTTTTTGGTTTGAGCTACTTTTAGGACACCATCGCACTTTAAAGCGCGTGACATCGCTTTGCTAGTACTCACTCTAAAAGAAGGCGAAGAGCGTCGATTTACAACTAAGTCGATTTACCGCGATCTCAAAAGCACAAAAGATACTCAAAGATATTCAAATAATAGCGGAGCTCCGCGCGGGCCGAAGGCCCGCGCAAGCGGAGCACCATACTTTAGAAAATATAACCATCGAGATTTTTGATGGTTCGGCCCAGGCCATTCCGCGCGTCCGTAATCCGTCCGTGCCCATCGAGATTGCATTTTGGCGCGTAAAAAAAAATTTCGACGCGTGCGGACACAGAATAACTTTATGATTAGCAGCTGAAGTTGTTAGAGTTTTACTAAAAAAAAAACTCGTAGAGTATCCAGTGCTTTTTTTCGAAAAAATTCTTTTTCAACAAAGATGAAGATATTACAACTTGAAAAAAACAAAGTGAAAATTTGATCAGCATGAACTAACAGCTAAAGGAGTTTACTTTTACAAGTTTGCAAGTTGCTAAAAGAGCAAGGCTGGATTTCTCATGGATTCTTCGTGGCGTTTTTCAATTATTGCTTAACGGGGGCAACTAATCTACTTTTAAAAGTAAAAAGATCGGCGGTGAACAAAAGTACATGAAAACAAAAACGCGAAAATCAGACATTTGATAAGAGGTGAGCAAAATGACTGAACACACGCGATCACCGATGCACTCTGTATGTTCATTCATCAATTCATTGTGTGGAAATTCAAGATAAATGATAACACAAGGACCTGCAGTAGGATTATTGCAGACTTATCAACTATGCAGAACAACTATAACTTTTCATACAAGATGTTTGTCAACAAAGTACTGCCGGTTCGAGAGCCATGAAATGCAAATTTAGCACAATGTACTATCGAGCAACACGAGCAATGCTACGACATTCGGTTGGACTTTGTGAACTTTTTAGTGTTAGACAAAAAAAAACTTTTTCACTTTAAATTATCTTGATATGAACTGAGGACCAAAATTTCAACGGAAAAATGACAGTATAAAAGAGAATCGCGACGTTGATTCATCGACTGATCAATTGTTGACATGTGAAAATTGCTTCGCAATGAAAATCACTTAATTAATTATCCTGCTCAACCTATACCTAAGGTATGTTTACATTATTTTTACCGATCTTCCTTTAATTTCTTTGTTTTCTTAGCTACTACCATTCGCATGAAAGCAGTTATTCCTACAAATTTATTTTCTAGGTTGTTATGTTTTTCTTCATCGACTTATATTTCATAACAATTTTCTTTAATTTGATTCTTGTAATTGTTTTTTTATTCACGTTGTAATAAAACGCTTGTAGACTCGGCATTCGTCAGTAAACTCGTTCAAGTTGAAATTTCAAAAGTTCTTATTGAAATAAAAGTTCAGAAGTACATGTAAATAATATTTGGCATGCACAAAGATTTGAATATTTGAATAGGGTGGTCTTTTAAATATTTTACTCATTCATTTAATCAATTGAATTGCTCATTTGTTTGCTATGTTATTTTCTGTTGATGGTTACTTATACGTATTTGTTTATTCATTCATTCATTCATTCATTTGTTTGTTTGCATTTTAGCTATAATTATTTTTGATCAATTGTTCGACCAATGATTTAATAATTGAGAATGAATGAATGAATAGATAGATGGATGAATGAATGGTTAATTCATTGTCTAAACAAGGCTTTTAATCGGAGGTCCGCCATTAGGTTTACCTAATTTTTATATTACTCAAATGAACTCAAATGAAACTCAGAATGCTCAAAGATACACAAATACTAACTCTCTACTTCACGGCTACATTCATGATGAACTGCTGGACTTTCTCAAGCCGCCGAGATCAAATTTTATGTCAAGAAGCTGGGCTTGTTATCTCACGATAAGTTTATTGTGTTTATGTTTTCACTGCCTTGTGATAAGGTAATTATGTTAAATTAAAGTATTTCTCGCCGTTGCTGCAATTAACGAGCTTGTTTACTGGTCTGACAAATAAGGACAACACATCTGATATGGAGTTAATGGCTATGAGGGAGCATCCCTCAAAGCCATGTTTAATGTAAAAATCTGATAACAATTTGACTAAATAATGGTTACAATGTAAAATTTAAAATGGACCAGTAAGGTGTGGGCAAACAAAAGGCCCAATCACTTAAAGAGGACAGGCGAGGGGAGGAGGAGGGTTTTTCAAGCTTACTGAACAGTGTTCTTGGCAATAATGACCTATCCCTGCTTTCACTACACCCTTTTTCCTTCCATGCGCCTCTCCTCGATAAGCATTAGATAATCCATATATGGATAGTAAAATAACTCTGGTCATACCGAATAGTACAAAGTACAATTTTTATATGATTACCAATTCTATAATTATAAACACCACGTGTGCACAACGGTTGATAAACTATATATGGAAATTGCGATCAAATACGCGACCGTAGCTTATGGAAACTATACGATATACCCAACTAAAGTCACGCATTCTCTGTCGCGTAACCGCGTGTAATGAAGCGGCAATAAAAACATAAAAATCCTATTTGTCCCAAATATTTAATTTATGTTTTCACTGCCTTGTGATAAGGTAATTATATTAAATTAAAGTATTTCTCGCCGTTGCTGCAATTAACGAGCTTGTTTACTGGTCTGACAAATAAGGACAACACATCTGATATGGAGTTAATGGCTATGAGGGAGCATCCCTCAAAGCCATGTTTAATGTAAAAATCTGATAACAATTTGACTAAATAATGGTTACAATGTAAAATTTAAAATGGACCAGTAAGGTGTGGGCAAACAAAAGGCCAAAGCATCATTAAGATAATGATGCCGCCCCACCCGAGGAAATTGCAGCAATGGTGAGAAATTAGAAAGTGGTACTTCAAAACTGTCGTGATTAACATGAAGGAAATGACGAGCAAAATTAGAGATGCCGACCCCTGTCGGTCACTTCTAAATTTGAACAAAAACTATAATAAAACAAAGTAAGTCGTGCTTTAAATCACAATATTCAGAACTGCTGGCCCCTGTCAGTCACTTCTAAATTGAGTCAAGAACTGTAATATAAACAAAGTAAATCGGGCTTGAAGGCAGAATATTCAGAAATGCTTGCCCCTGTCAGTCACTTCTAAATATTCTCAATCACTGTAATGCGATAAAACTAAGCTATAGTATAATATACTGTATTATAGTATATATTGACGATCGTTGATACTGGCATAAGAGAAATTACCGTGAAGACGGTAAAGATGATACGCGGATATAGCGTAAAAATGCATTAGACTTCCATCGGCCCAAAGTACGAATTTGCGTGTCGGACATACCTCTTTCTGCAGCATCAGAAGCAGCTCCGATCCGAAAGCTATGACCTTTGTAGCGAGAAGGATTGAGTCCACAACGCTTAATTGCCATGGTAAGCAAATCACAAAAATATTTTCGAGTAACTGGTAGGTCCTTCAAAATGAATAATGCACCTGGTGCGGAACCACGATAGTCCAAATAATCAAGGAGATATTGAACGGGACAAAAACTGAATTGTCGCTGGAGCGTCAACGAAAAAGGAGGCTGATTGTAGCTGTGTTTATAGCGGCGAAATGTGACCTGAATAGACACAACGTGGTTATTATGAGAGTTAACAAGCTTAGTTAGGCTGTCAACAGTTAGTATAGCGTTATCGTGATTTGTTATCGCCATCTCACCGACGCGTAGAAAAGCGTGAAAGGCCAAGGAGCACATAGCCCGGAATAAACACAGCTCATACGGAGATGTCACAATCTCAGAAGCAATATTTAATAATCGGTGTAAAATAGGCCGTGTGATAGGTAATCGACTGTCGAGGCTGAAAGAGAGCTTACCAT